>CM074718.1:390255600-391455600 GCA_037306005.1 Rhinophrynus dorsalis
TCCCCCAAGGACCGGAGCTGAGAATCTCTAGTCTACAGTAAGGCATCTGGGGCTTGATACTATTATCCACTCCGAAACCAGCAATATATTAAAAACAAGCACCGTGTATTTTGCAAACGTGTTTTACTGGTATTCTATTGTATAACCACAGTAAAACAAAACTGGCATAAACAGCACATTTCAACATACGAACAAAAATGGCATTGTCTGCTTTTATCCAACTACACCTTAAACTACCTCCTAAAAACAAGCTAAATGTCAAAGACCAAGGAAATAGGCGTACGTTTGATGACAGAAAGATCAATTGAAGTGTTAGATATGTTCCCCACATTATAGAAATCTGACATAGAGTGCCCCACTTCAACATATTAACCCCCCTTTTGAAATTTGACATATATTGCTACCATGACCTGCTTTCTCCATTTTAATTAGACAAATATTGCCCACATTCGAAATTGTTTATTCTCTATTTTTACTCGACATGCCCTGTTGCATATGTATTGCACAAATAACCCTGTGAGTACCAGAGAGATAGCAATGCATTGTAATGCATTTGCTACCCCTCTGGTACTCAAAGGGTTAATAGGTTAGGTATGCGGCTGCATACTTTGCCTATATATGTTTATTAAATGTTACTGTAGTTTGTATATTGTATTTTAGTTTAAAAAAATAATTTAGACCTCAAGGGGGAATCAGAACTCCTCCTGAAACCCCCCTAACATTGATGGCCAATAGGATAGATTATCAATGCGGGCTACAATTTCCTGCATTTTCACTAAAGCCCATATAACATATGTGTAACATGTTATATGGGCTTTCTTATTAAAATTATTGTTACATTTATTTAAAATATATAGTTCTGACCTCAAAGGGGCATCAGGACCCCTCCTGACACCCCCTTGCACCGATCACCTAACTAGTAGGATAGGTGATCAATGCGTGGGACAATTGCAGGCCTTTTTAATAAAGTGCATATAACCTTTGAGTACCATAGGTTATATGTACTTTTACTAATACACATTCATTCCAGACCTTGAGGGGGACATCAGGACCCCTCCTGATATCTCGCCTTGCATGGATCACCTATCCAGTAGGATAGGTGATCCATGGGGAGACAAGGAAGGCATTTGCTGCCTTTCTTTCTTACTACTGGAGCAGCTATATAAGTGAGCTCCATTAGAACTCTTGTAGTGAACCCTGTCACTGTGTTCATTCATGAGAATCACAGTGCTGCGCCTTCATGAATAAATCAATCACCCTGTTATTCAAAAACCAGGTGATTAATTCATTCATGAAAGTGCAGAGCTGCGCTTCTCGTGAATGAACCTTGTGAAAGGGTTCACTACAAGAATTCTACCACAGCAGGCTTATACAGCCGCTCCAGTAATAAGAAAGGAAGGCAGCAAATGCCTCCCTTGTCGCCCCATGGATCACCTAGCCTATCCATCCTATCCCTATCCATGCTAGGGGAGATATCAGGAGGGGTGCTGGTGTCCCCCTCAAGGCTTGAAATGAACGTATATTAGTAAAAGCACATATAACCTATGTTACGCATAGGTTAAATGCACTTTATTAAAAATGCCTTCAATTGTCACCCGCATTGATCACCTGTCCTACTGGACATCAATTCTAGGGGGTGTCAGGAGGGGTCAAGGTCTGAACTATATGTTATAAATAAATGTAACAATAATTTTAATAAGAAAGCCCATATAACACATGTTATATAGGCTTTAGTGAAAATGTGGGCAATTGTCACTTGCATTGATCACCTATCCTACTGGATAGGTGATCAAGTGCTAGGGGGGGTATCAGGAGGCGTCCCAATGCCCCCTTTGAGGTCTGAACTATTTTTTTTTTAAACAAAATACAATATACAAAATAGAATAACATTTATTACACACATATACAGGCAAGGTATGCAGCTGCATACCTTGCCTATAACCCCTTTGAGTACCAGAAGGGTAGCAAACACATTGCAATGCATTGCTATTTCTCTTGTACTCATAGGGTTAATTATACAATACATATACAATGAGGGCATTTCAAATTAAATTGGAGAATAAACAATGTTGAATATTTGTTGAATTAAAATGGAGCGAGAAGGTCATGGGAGCACTATATGTTGAATTTCAAAGGGGGAGTAAATATGTCTAAGGGGGGCACTCTATGTAGGATTTCTATGATGTATACTGTATTCTTCACTGCTTTTGTTTGCACAACAATGGTTTTGAAACTGTTGTTGTGTCTTCTACGCCTCAACTCTGAGGTGCAGGATTTTTTTTTTGACTGGAGTTGTGTATAAATACCTATGGTTTTGTTTTCACAACTTGGGTAATAGGAAAATGAAACCTGACCTAAAAAACCACAATGCCTTATTTTTTAGCTGAGGTAATAGTATCGAGGCCCTGAAGAGACATATCATACTAGTATAAGAACATTTACATCTCATACAAGGAGATCAAGTACAGCACAGTTGCCTTTAGACATGTGAGTGAAAAATGTAAAGCAAACCTGCTATGAAGAGGCTATTTTCCAGAGGTTAAAAATTTAAAATTATGTTTGATGTGAAGAAAGCTCCACAAGTAGGAAAAGATAAGTGAAAAGGAATTAAACATGCAAGTCTGTGAGAAGAAAATGCATAAAAAGAAAAAATGTGGAATGAAGAATCTTGAAGGAGATTCTTGTTTGTCAGGGGACTGTGCATATGGAACAGAGATAAGGGTAGGGTCTTGAAAATGAATTGTATTATTATTTAACCATTCAAGTGCAACAGGGGTATGCAAATCATTGCAGAGCAATCCGTTTCACATGTCTATAGCACACAATGAGTTAATATTTATTATAGCAACATATGGCATTAACACTAAAAACTGATAACAGTAAACCCCCATTTACATTACTCTGACAATAAAATCCTACTTTGAACTCTGAATCAATTGTTTGTGGCTTCCAAAAATTATTTTTTTTGGTACTGGATATCATGGTCATGGAGGCAGACATGAGTCTTTGTTGTCCGACTCCAGGGGGGTTATGCACTAAGGCATGATTAAGTGGATAACTACAGCAGTGATATCACTTGCCTATGTTATTCTATAAAGCCAACCACTAAGATTTCTCCAACTTTAGGGATCCTAGTGCACAGGTTCTATAGAATAACATAGAAAGTGGAGAATTGACATCATTGGAAAAGTTATCTCCATGTTATCTTCACAACGTAGTATATAAACTCCCAGGACTAGGGATGGGTGAACATTTTCACCTCAACACAGAAATAGGAGAAAAATTGTACTTCCTGCCTAGTGGGAAATCTCCCTTGGAAACTGCTGTTTCTCCAATTTTTCGTCCAGCTTATTGCATTTAAATCAATGGGAAGACTGAATTTACACCCAGCCAACACAGAAAATTTTAATTTATTTCCAACAGGCATAGCATAAATGGGGTCTGAGGGGCTCTGTGTTCTGGTGGAATTTGGGAAAAGAATCAGTTGAACAGGGATTTTTATTTTGTTGACTGGGATGAGGGGGAGCAGTTACTAAAAATAAATAAGTAAATAAATAAATGAAATTAAAAAAAAATGGTTTTTAACATGACAGAGACAGGGACACCCCCCCATGTAAGCTGTGACCTGGGGCAGATTGATACTTGACAGGTTTTTTTTCACCACCACCCCCTCCCTCTCAGCTGGTGTGTGTGGTAGTAGTGGGACTGCTTGCAGATAGAAAGTGTGACTTAGGGTCCCCTTCTGTCACACTTGCCATCATCTCCTCCTCCTTCTCCTGAGTAATAGAAGGCACACTGGCAGCAACAGTATCAGGCACAGGTCTTCTCAAAATGTTGCCCAGTACTGCCTTGTTAACAAATTTTCCCTAAATCCCAAGGGACAATGTAGGGGGACAGTGCATCATTGAGTCTGGGGAATCAGGGCTCCAAGACCCTTCCATGCTGGTGGCGGTCACTTCCTCCTCCTCCTCTTTCAGATGTGTGTGTTCCATCTTTCCTAAGAATGCTTCAGTCAAAGGAGTTTGAGGTTCTTGAGTCTAATTGCTAAGAATTGTGTCCCACTCAGTGGGCATATAATATTTAATACTAATTCATTATTCATTATTATTTTTGAGGGAACCAATCCACACACAGGGAACCCTTATTTTTGAGGGAACCAATCCACACACAGAGTTTTCTGGCTAGATCAAAATATGAGGGCGTTTATAAGAAGACCTTGTTTGATTTAATTTAAAAGAAGATATTTAAAAGTATGAATGAACCCTTTGAGAACCAAAGGGCTATGCAATGCACTGCAAAGCAATGTATTGTACAACCCTCTGGCATTCAGAGTGTTATATCAAAATCATATTGTACCACAGGATTTCAATCTGATTGTAATGGGAAAGGTATGAGATAGAACGTCAGAAATAAAAGAATGTCACAGTAATCAATACCAGAGAGAGAATAAGGGCAAGTATTAATATTTTAGCAGGTGAGGGACTCGCAGAGAGGTGAATCTTTGCAATTTTTGAAGAGCAAGAAAAAGCAATGATTAATGTTTTGGATCACTATTAAAAATGGGAAGTCACAGTTAAATGTAACCTATGGCCATGGTGACCTGCATGACAGCAAATGGAATATGGTCTAGCTTGAGATGGTCTATTTTAGACTTTTATATTTCAAATGACAAAAAGTTAGTTTCAAAGTAATCACTGCTAAGCAATTAGGGATTTGCACAGATAAAAAATCACATATAGTTCAATAAAGCTGCATGTGAGAATATGCTAGCTGAGGTCTGAGGCAAACTAATAGATGGATTCCATGGAAGATGATAATTGTATCACTGGTTTTATCTCACAGATTCCTATTAAAATCTATGGGGGATTTATAGATAAAACCAGTGACTACCTGCAATGTAATCCAGCGTTATATATGAAAAGGACTATATATCTTTAATCCATTGTAAACTAAAAAAAAAAGTGTCCAACACATTGTGAAGCAATAACTTGGAGAAATATTTAGTATCAATGGGTTAAACACACTAAAAGTATTTCATTTATGCAGAATACTTTTAGAATATTGCCTTATGAAGACAACAATGCAGAGAGACAAATTACATTGTATATGTGACAATCAGTGAGATTGGATACTTTAATTCTTAAAAGCAAAACATAGTCACATATACTCTAACATCATTAAAACATTCATGCCTGCAAGTAGGTGTGGGCAAAAGGTCCCATTGTGTACCCATGAAAAAATCTGTGAAAAAAATGTGGTTATCCACATTTTTTGGTGGAAAAATCCACGTTAAATAAAATCATTGCTGTTTTCCCCATTGCCAAAAATGTTCTCTGTTTTTTCAATGGCTTCAAATTTTTCACCACTATATTTTCACCACAATTAAGTTTTTTTGCCTTTTCTGTATAAAAAACATGACATTTTCCATGAAGCACAATATAGGAATACTAAAGAGAGAGAGAAGGGGTGCTAGCTGTTGTGCTGTGAGTTGCAAAATCGAGGCAGGAGAGGCTCATAGTGTCTGCTATGCCTATGAGCAAGTGGAATAATACTAAAAGGAGGAGCTGAACTATTATGTGTCCAGTGAGTTTGAGGAGGAGGAAGTGACCACTGTCAAAATGAAAGGGTCTGGATGCCCTGACTCCCCAGACCCATTGATGGCCAGTCCCCCTACATCACCACTAGGAGTCTGGGGGAAATATGTGTCACAGGCAGAGGAAGAAGAGGGTAGTAGCATAAGCAAGACAAGTCAGCTTCCTGTGCCTGCTGCCAGTGCTGCACCTGCTACAGTGTCTTGTGATTCTCAGGAGGGAGGAAGGAGGGGATGCTGCCTAGTGTGACAGCAGGGGACACTAGGTCACAACTGCCATCTCCAAACAGTCCCCCCCAAAAGTACTACTACTAATAAGGTACAGCAGCTTGTACAGAGTGATAGGGCTGAGGGACGGTGTGTGTGTGATTATCATATTACTAGTGAGGAGGAAGACTCAGCCAAGTCAGGGACTGAAATTAATGTGGTTGGTGTTCGTAGTAGTAACAGTGATGGTGAAGCAGCTGGTGGGACTAGCGTTAGGGGAGTGGTTCGTAGGTAAAAGTTTTCTACAGCCAAATAAAAGGCTGTCAGGCTCTCAAAGCAACCATTCTGTGTTTGTGAGAGGAGAGAGCAGCATGTTTTTAATAGAGGAGATAGGTAAATAAAGGGGAATTGAAGCTTAGTTTAGGGAGTAATTTAGGTAGGACATTTGTTCTCTGTATTAGGGGAGTCTGGGGGCACTCTAGGGGATATGAAGGGAGAAAGGAGGTTGTCCCCCAAATACTCCAAAATTCCATGTGACAGACAGGCAAGACACAGGCAACCTATTTGCTTGCTGATCTTGCTGTTATTGTCCCTGTGCTGGGTGGGGAAGTCTGGGGAAAGATTGTTAATTTTCTTCTTCAGTTATAATTTTTTTTGGACAGACTGTGATAAGACAACAGGGTGGACAACTTAAAAAAAATAAAATAAATACAATAAAAAAAAAATACAAAAAGAAATATCTTAGGTGACAGTGACAGACAGATGACAGGGCTTAGGCAAGGCATCATACAGCTCCGTCAGTTGTTTTGTGCACTGTTCAGTAAAAAAACACAGTGTAATTGCAGAATGTCCAGCAGACGCACAAGGGGAAGGGACGTGAGAGTAAAGTAGCAGTCCAAAAACCTATTGCAGCAATGGTTGTTGCAGAGTGTGCAATCAATTATATGATCCTTCTACTTCAAGGGAAGATGCAGTTTGTCAAGGTCCCAGCAAAACTAGTCCAGCACCACCAGTGCCAGTAGAAATATAGAACCATATAAGAAGAACACTGAAGATGACAACAAGTCACATACAAGTGTTGATGAAGCTGGTAACAGCATAACAGAGGAAGGTGTAGCAACTGAAGCACCTGCTGCATCAGACAGTGAGACACACAAACACCAAAACACCAACCCTCAAAGTAGTAGGGAACTTTGTTACAGTAAAAGCAAAAAGAAATTGTTTGAGACCTCCAGAAGCTTAGAGGAATAGGAGGGTAGTAGTGGGCAAGAACTGTCAGGGGATGCTGATTCTGCTAAGGATGACCTACTGATGATGATGCCGATCTACAATATATCCCTCCAGCATCCTTCTCTTGTTCAGATACAGATGACATTGAGAGTGAGGATGGTGACAGGACTATACGATTAGCAGAAAGTCAAAGGCTGAATCTTCCACCACTTTTAAGGAGCACTGTGTCTGTCTATAAACTGTTTGAGAAAGCCACTGGAAATTCTGACCCTGGACAAGTACAGATGTCAAAAAAGCACACAGTCACCCTATCAGTCATCATCGGCATCATCACCTCTTCAAAGTCCAAGTCCCACTCAGCCATACACACCTGTTTTGAGTACCCAGCAACAGCAACACAGGTTAACATCCACAGTGTTAAATATGAAAAGCACCTGTGGTGCTGCTGCTGTAAGTGCTGCACCTTTGACACCTAGTAGTAGTGGCAGTAGAATTACATCAACATCTAGCTCCAGTAGTAGTAGTAGCAGAAACCACACATGACAGACAAAGCCAGGAAAAATATATTAAAAGCAGCACAGATGAGGAGGTGGAGGACAGATGGGATCACTGCTATGACCAATAAGTAATGTGTGTCAATAATCTGAGAAGGAGGATAGAGTATGACAATGGTAAAAATACATACACAAATCACACCATGCCAGTCCCCCACCACCACTAAAATACATATCTACCACATTGTAGGTTGTACTATTTTTTTTTCATTACTTGATATCATCATGAATATGTGCCAGTGTCACTTAAGCAAGAAAGTGTTGTGGGCAAAGGACAAATTCAGTCTGCATGCTAACACATTTTTCAAGCAATATTTTGATTTAGGACTCACAACTTTGACTTTCAGCCACTTATTTCTAAACGTCAGCCCCCAGAAGAAGTAATACTACAGTGGGAAATGTAGTACCTATAGGATATATAGGGGAAAAATGTGTTAAAATAGGCAGAAAATGTGTTAACATAGGCGTAAAATTTGTTAAAATAGGAGAAAAGGAGGACATTTTTGCATAGGCAGAAAGGCTAGATTTTTTGCAGGAAAAGTAAAAAATCGTCACGCTTTCGCTAAATTTTACGGGGGAAATTTTTCACACTTTTTCACCCACCTCTAGTCTCCAACACATTATGAAACAATGCACTGGAGACTTTTCTAGCAGTCAAGTGGTTACAAGCCCCATTTAAATCACTGGGAATTTTGGAAATGTTTCCCTATGGTATAGTTGGTTTTCTGTAGAATCACTGCAGTTTGCTTTTTTATACATAATGCTCAATGGGGGGCTGCATAAAATTGTTCTTAGTTTATGTGTAAAGAATGACTAGCGTAAAAGATTTAACAACTGAAACTGCCTTTCTTTTAGGTATAATAAGCAACTTGTTTTATACTTACATTTTAACAAAACTTCTGTTTTGTTTTGTTCTGTTTTGTGTGGACCACACCAATTTCTTTCCCACTTTTTCAAAAAAGTTAATTGATTGGCATTAGTAATAAAATGTTGCTAGATTTATATATATATCCTTTGTAACAATTTTGTACTTTTTTATACATCCCACCTAATGTTTGTACTGAGGCCTCTGTGTGACTGAACATATTGTTGTGCAAAGTGAGTAATATTTGGGCTCAAATTAGAATCCAACCCAGTTTCCACAAAGAAGTTATTATGTCAGAATTGTACCAGTGGTCGCAGTTCATTTGAACCATTGATCATTAGAGAAACTGAAAGATATTTGATGACATCCATAATCACACAAAGGCAACTACTGAAATAATCCAGAAGAATAAAGGGGTTAAAAATAAACTTATTTAATTATTTAAAGCTCCATTAGATCAAAGGGCATGTCTTATTATTCCGTATGGTCTGGTTTGCTGAGAATTACTACATTTGTTTCCTTGTGCATGTTTATAAATTTTTGGATGTTTTTTTTATTTTGTTGCTTATGTATTTTTTGTAACTACAGTTGTCTGTTTTTGTCTTCATGGGATTCAACTTCATAAACAAGACTATGAAAAATTTTCTAGTAAACTGTTTGATCTTTCCTAGTAAATTGTTTGATAAATCTGTGAAATTGGTGATATGGATGCTTTTAATTTGTTATAAGGGAAGTAAATCCACTGTTACACTTCAGTGAATGAGTCTATGGTAAGTATATTGAATACCCACATTAAAGGGATAGTAATACTTAAAATGTAAAAAAAAAATATGTTGTAGGGTTTATTCCCCTGAGTAAAACAAGAGTACTCCCACTGCTGAAAGGTGTTTCATTCAAAAGTTATTAATTTTCAAAGTTGAATTTTTTAGGTGCAATATCACAGTGGCCTGAAATTGTACAGTGGCGCTGTTGTTACACGATCCTATGGACAGCTCTGGTACCGGGACCATAAATCTCCATAGGATGGTGTAGCAACATCCCCACTGTACAATTTCAGGCCACTGTGATATTGCCCCTAAAAAATTCAGCTTTGAAAATTAATAACTTTTGAATGAAACACCTTTCAGCAGTGGGAGTACCCTTGTTTTACTCAGGGGGATAAACCCTACAACAGATTTTTTTTTACATTTTAAGTATTACTATCCCTTTAAAATAGATGCACTGATCGCTGAAAACAACCTTTCTTCTTAGCAAGATGCCATAAATAGAAGGACATGAAAAATACATAAATTAGAATCAGAATGTGACCTAGATATTCTGACGCCTGTAGATTCTGGCACAGAGTATAGTGACTCTTTTCCTCATAGCAAAATCCTTATTTTACACTAAGGGGCATATTCAGTAAAAAGAGAAGCAATTTTGGAACAATCCAGCTACACATAGGGGACTAATGCACATTTTCCAAGATATAAATGGAGATTATTACTAGGTTGCTGGAAAAGTGATCCTGTAATGTCTGCACAAAAAAAAAAAAAAAAAAACAGGTTTACTTTCTTTCAGATTTTAACTAAACATGTTCCAGTCCTGGACAAAATAGAGCTTCATCCATGGGTTAGGTAAGCAAGAATGCTAGATAATTTTTCCTCTCTATCACTCTCCCTTGGTTTGTTATCTCCTCCTAACTCAGGCACTTACACTGGTCTCTCTAGTTTGATCATCACACTGATGTGGCTGAGCCTCCATTCATACTGAGTGACATTTACTAGACAAGTAAGCAATATTTGATACATTCAAAACAATATATACAAGGGGTATAAGAATAAGAAGAATAAGAAGGACAAGGATATAGGGAGGTGTGGTGTGTGCTGCACTAGCTGCTGTGCACTTTATTTTTATTACAAGTTGTTGGTGATCCTGAAGCCAACATAGGTATATCCTGTACTGTAAAACTAACATGAAGTCTTTGGGAGATAAAGGTAATTTTGACACTAATGAGCTAGTAGTGTAGAGTAAGATAATCAAAGTAGGTTTAGAGTTGCTTAAGGTTGCAGGGAGTGGAGATGTGTTTTGTAAATAGTGACACTGACAGTGAAAGTGAAAGACACTGATAATGTTTGACACAGACAAAGACAAGCAGGAGATGCATTACTTTCAGACAGACAAAACATAACTCTTCATACTAACAGCTGTGTGGTTTATTTGCAGTAATAATCAAAACTGCTATCATGTCCACCAAACATTCTTGGTGCATTGATAAGGTCAAAGGGGTAGGAGGAGCACATGAAAGTGTTGATGGTAATAAAATCATACTACAGAAACTGACTGTAGCCGTGATTGGTGCAGCTTGTTCAGTAAGTGAAGATGATGATTCTCCCCTGCATGAGGATTCCATTTGGAAAAGTGATATGAAAAGTAGTAGCACTAAACCTAAAGACAATGAGAAGTCTCATTCTAGTGTTGTTGCCATTATAAAGGAAGATTTAGTCCTGAGACCAGGGGAGATATGCACTAAAGGGTGATATGGGTTAGGAAGGCAATATGTGACAAATTTGTGTCAATGGTATATTGACATCAAACTCTACAATGTCTTCACAGTCATATCCCTGTGAATCCACCACAAAGCCTCCACAATCTTCTGACATTACCATAAATCCACCATGACTTCTAACGGTTTAACCCTTTGAGTGCCAGAGGGGTACGGAATGCATTGCTTTGCAATGCATTCCGTACCCTCTGGCACTCAAAGGGTTAAGATAGAAGTGCCTAGATGGGAGTGAATACCAGCTGTTTAGCTTCTCAAAGCATCCATTCTCATCAACTCACATCTGCTAACATTTTCAGACAATGTCTGGTGAGGTGAGAGAATGTGAGAGGCTGTGAGTGGATGCCAGTGGTGCAGTTTGGCAAAGCATCTGCTATCATCAGCTCACAAACGTTCACCTCACTTCGCTGTAGCATCCAACATACTGTACGCATAAGTCATTCTACTTAGCACCATCTACATATTCACATAATGGAACAGAGATTACAAGTTTTTTCATAAAAGAAGAATGGTGAATTTTGTAGCCATGTTTAAATTGTTATACCATGGACTCCTGACTATACAGCAGTCAATTCAATATATAAAAGATTAATCCTGGAGGACCAGAGAGCTGTGCAACACAATGAGTTGCACCCCACCAGTCATCAAGGGGTTAAATCACAACTCTTTTACCACAAATTTCTTTATAACTTTTTACCCGTTTTAGTGCCACAGGGGTAGGGATGGATGCAAATTTTCGCCTCAAACCAAAATCAGGGAATAATGGCACTTCATGCTTGGTGAATAATTTCCTGCAAAAAGTGCAGTTTTTCTGCTTTTTTGCCTAGCTCATTGCAGTGAAATCAATGAGAACACTGAATTTACACACAATACATAGCAAATCTTGTTGTAATTCCCAAAATCATATCATAAAAGGAATATGAGGGTGCCTGTGTTGGTGGAGTGTGGGAAAGCAATCAGTTGAACATGGATTTTGTTGGGGGGTTGTTGACTGAGATTGGGGGGGGGGGCAGTTAATTAAAAAAAAGCAAAAAAAAAACATAAGACATGGTATAAAAGGGGTCTAAGGAGGTTACCTGTGTTGGTTGTTGGAGTCTGGGGAAAGAATCAGTTGCACAGGGTTTTTTTTGCTGGGTATTGTTGACTGGTATTGGGGGGAACAGTTAATAAAATAAATAAATACATAAATAAATAAATAAAATAAGAAATTGATAAGTAACATGACAAAGACAGAGACCCCCTGACGTAAGCTGCAACTGGGGCAGATTGAAACTTGACAGGATAAAGTATTTTGTAGAGCATGATTTGCAGGACTTGTTCTCAGAGGCTCAAGCCCCAAGGAAACATTGATTTGTAGAACTTAGTCTTATTAGAGGCACAATCCCTGAGGAAACATTAATTAGTTGTAGGAAATTAGACTTGTGTTAGGCCCAAACCCTGAAGAAACATTGATTTGTAGGACTTAGGCTTGTTAGAAACAAGCCTATACACTTTTTTTTTTGTGAAGAACAAGCCCTGAGAAAAAAAAAACGCCCTCCTGGCCTAGTGTCAGACGGTCATGTTGTAGTGGTCAGTGGCCTCTGGCCATTGTCAAATGCCCGGTGTCATTGCAGAATTTGAGACTGCTGTTCTTGCTGCTGAGTTTTTTAAACAGGATGATGTGTAGGCAGCTCAAAGGGAATTGGATCAACAACAGCAGTAACATGAGGGATGGATGATGAAGGTTCTGCTTGCCACTACTAGCTCCAGTGATGCTCCTGAGGCAGTAGCAACACCATAACTTGCTATCACGGTGCCCGTACTATTTGGTGACATTCTGTCAGTTTGCTCTCCTGCCTAATGCCTGTTGGCGGCACTGCTATTGTCCCGCCCAGTATTGTCCTTAAATACTGGGTTCTGGCACTTCTCCGGTGCCCTTTTGTGGTGTTCCAGTACAAGCGCTTGTTCCTGATCCTTGTGAGCTCTCAGTGAATCGACCCGGCCTGTCTGACTACTCTGCATCTTGTTTCCTGTCTGTGCACTGACCCGGACTGCCTGACCAATCTGCTTCTCATCTCCTGTGTACCGATCTGGATTGGCTGACGTTCCTGCTCCGTGTACAGACTTGGATTGGCTGACGTTCCTGCTCCGTGTACCGACTTTGATTGGCTGATGTTCCTGCTCTGTGTATCAACTTGGATTGGCTGATGTTCCTGCCCGGTGTACCGACTCGGACTGTTCTACGTTCCTGTTCTGTGTGGATCCTGCTCGGTTGGGTGCTGTGGGGCTGTGCCTCCTCTGCACGCTCTGACCGGTCTCCGGTTAAGGGTAGCGCTAGTCCCTCGCTGTCTCCGGACAGCTCTGCAGATTGGTCTCGGTTGCCTCCATGTCACCCAGGCGACATTCCTATTTGCCTGCCTTATGTGCAGTTCCAGGTTGGGTGCCTCTCAGGGTGAGTTGCTCAGTTTTCCGTTATTGCCACGGCAGTATCCAGTTGCTTGGTCTCCGTTACTGCCACGGCAGTACTCAAGTTGCGCAGTCTCCGTTACTGCTACGGCAGTGCTCCAATTGCTCAGTCTACGTTACTGCTATGGCAGTGCTCCAGTTGCTCAGTCTCCGCTAATGCCATGGCAGTGTCCAGTTGCTTAGTCTCCGTTACTGCTATGGCAGTGCTCACGTTGCCCAGTCTCCGTTACTGCCACGTCAGTGCTCAAGTTGCTCAGTCTCCGTTACTGCTACGGCAGTGTTCAAGTTGCTCAGTCTCCGTTACTGCTACGGCAGTGTTCAAGTTGCTTAGTCTCCGTTACTGCTACGGCAGTGCTCAAGTTACACAGTCTCCGTTATTGCTACAGCAGTCCACAATTGTCTGGTATCCATTATCTTGGGCGTTACTCGAATTGAAGCTCTCACCTCTGTTTGAGCTTCTTAAAAGGCCTTGCACCATTAGGTGCAAGGTGCCTGTCAACATTCTCTGCCCAATATTAACCCATTCAGTACTGATAATCTGGGACTCACACAAGATCTGCCTGACCTGTGTCAGTATATTGTTCTATGGACTCTCTACTTATACTGGACCTGTGTAGACTTACCTCTGTATAACCTGTCTAGTGGCTGTACTATATTATGTATATATTACAGGACCTGTGAGGGTTATTATATTCATTATTCTTTAATAAAATTGTGTTTTATCCAAACCTACTGTGTCTGTGTGTCGAACAAACCGTTACACTTGCCCCACTACTTCAGTTATATGTGGAGAAAAGAAGAAGTTGGCCAGTAATGCTTCTCTACCTGCCCCACCTCCAAAATCATGGGTGTGTTGTTAATAGAATAGACATTTTTCCCTTGAGAACATGAACTGTGCCTCTCATCAGCAACTACAATGTACACAGTGTGTGTGTGATAAATAAGGGAAGGACTGGGAACAACGGACACATCTTGACTCACATCAAACACATGGCACAAATCTAACCAAACACCATGATGCTTAGGGTCCCCAATGTGAAATCATTCCACTAGAATCCAAGTACGGCTGCTGTCACTATGCCGCTTGTCCACTCCCCACTAAGGACACACGACAACTTGCAGACAGTTTAATAATAATGATGCCACCAGCTTAGCATATTTTGCAGGATGGAATCTCCTTAGATGCCACTTTATGCCCAGCTTGTGATTATTCCCCATCATACTGCCATGTGTGGCCAGCGCACCACAGATGTGAGGACATGAACTGCCATATCCTGACATCTACTGAATGGTTATCAACTGGTGGGGGGGTGTCACTGAGTGACTAAGAAAAATGACACTGACAAGAACAGATACAGTAAAATCAATATCTTTATTAAAAATAAAAAACAGAAAAGATACGATCAGTACTTCCCCAATCCTCACAGGACCAGGTGTGGAGACAGTGCACAAGCACTTCCCCAACCTTCACTAGCCAGGTATGGAAACAGCACAGGATTCACTGACAGAAGAGAGGCTGATCCAAATCTGACTACAGATAGTACTGGTAGCAAGTATAGTAGTAGCTACTAGAGCAAAGCAAGAGAAACTTCCCTAGAATGCTAGGGTAAACCTACAGGCAATGGCGACTCATGTATACCCCAGAAAGATAGGGTAGCGATAGGCAGTGGTGACTGAAATTCCTAGAATGCTAGGGCAGCAATAGGCAATGGTTACAGAAATCACTAGAATGCTAGGAAGTACCCAAAAGCACTAACAAGCAGGATGGCATAGCCAGAGACAAGGTCCGACACAGCTGGAGGAGAATAGCTTGTACCAGAGGAACAGCTAAAGCACGGTCTAGTGAGAGAGAGGAGTCAGTCAGGCCAAGGGTCGAGAACACAGAGCAGTAAGTCAGCCACGCCAAGATCAGTACCGTATCAGATAGTCAGCCAAGCCAGGGCTAGCACAGAGAGGGTAGTCAGATGGAGTCAAGGGTCCGACCGGAATGGGTAGTCAGACAGAGCCAAGGGTCAGACCAGAGCGGATGGCAACGAGTCAGGGATCAAACGTAACCAGAGTCAGATGTAGCCAGAGGTCATACATGAAACAGAGCATAGGAATATTACAAGAGCTAATGCACAGGTACACCACTATAGGGCAAAGGAGTACTGCTAGACTGAGGCCTATAAGGCCTAGTATGTAGGCAGAGACTCACTCTGGCAATTAACCATAGGCCTATAAGAATTGAGAATGCGCATAAGCGCGACACTCAGGAAGTGAAAGACAATGTTGAACTCACCTCTCAGCAGTGCTCTTGTAGGTCAATCATGGGCACCATGATAGGGAGGAAAAGATGAATGAGGTGGATCACCAGAATATGTAGTTACCCTACAACAAGAAGGTGATGGCGAGCCAGTTGTTTCGCTCGAAATCAAACCTTCAGGCTACGGCTGGATTTCTCTATCCTTCCTTCTCTTTGATCTCTTGAGTCAGGGGTTACAGCAACAGCAGTTCCCTATTTCATTGGTGGGTGTTTGGGTTTAATATGTTTCACATAAATGTCATGCTGTCTGTGTTATAAGAGCGGTTGTGCCAAAGTGCATTCCCTCCTTTCCCCTTTTCACTGACTTGTCACAAATTGTGCATATTGCTGTTGTTGATGACTGCATTGTACCTGCCCCAAGAGAAAAATAGTCCCAAACCCATGACTTCAGGGGGGGAGTGGAAAGGTGGAGAAGAATGGCCTCTTTCTTCTTCTCCTTCACATTCACCTTCACTGGCTGGGGCAGAGGATGATGTTGCTGCTGTTGCTGCAACTGCCTCTGAATCAGCACTGCAATTAGGACCAGAAGTATTGCTGCAGTGGAACCTGTCCTATTTCTGCATCATTTGTTGACCCCATTCCCACTGTGTCCACAGTGGTCTGTGGCATACAAGTCTGCTCCTCAGCATCCTGCTGCCCTTGTAACTAAGCAGGAGCAGGAATTAGAGAAGTTGCAAACTCTGCAAATTCCAAAAGCTCCATGCTGGTGGTGGTGGTGATGCCCATCCCCATCCCTGTCTCCCACTTCTTCTCAGTCTGGGCTAAAAAGGCCATCAATATCTCTTCCACTCCAGCTTCTCCACCATCATCAGCATCACCACCAGTCCCTCCATGCTGCTTTTGCTTTTTTACGGACATCTCACTGGCTGGAGGAGGTGATGGGAAATGTGCTTTCTTCAGGATCATGTTCCACCTGGACAATGCTGTGGAGGGAAGTGGGCTCCAAGGGTCAGGGGATTAGTGTAGGCTCCCTTGACTGCTAGTCTGGATGCTTTGCATTGCTTCCTCTACCACTCCCCTAACGCTAGTCCCACCAGCTGATTCACCATCACTGTTACTACTACTAACACCAACCACATTAATTTCAGTCCCCAACCCAGAGGAGTCTTCCTCCTCACTAGTAATTTGATGATCACTCTGTCCCTCACTTCTAACGCTCTGTACAAGCTGTTGCACCTTATTAGTAGTAGTACTAGTGGGGGGACTGTTTGGGGATGGCAAGTGTGACTTAGGGTCCCCTGCTGTCACTCTTGGCATTATCCTCTTCTTCCTCCCTCCTAAGAATTACAAGACATACTGGCATGCAGGTTCAGCACTGGCAGCAGAAGCAGCACTGGTGGCAGCAGAAGCAGCACTGGCAGCAGGCACAGGCAGCTGACCTGTACTGCTCACACTACTACCCTCTCCTTCCTCCCGTGCGATAAATTTCTCCATGATCCCTAGGGGTGATTTAGGGGGACTGACCATATTGGGTCTGGGGAATCAGGGCATGCAAACCCTTCAGTGCTATGAGTGGTCACTTCCTCCTCCTATTCAGATTCACTGGACATATAAGGGTCCTCCCAGCTACTCCTTTTACTGTTAGTACACCTGCTCATAGTGATAGTAGTCACTAAGAGCCTCTGCTGCTTCAATTTTGCTATAAATATCACAGCACAACAGCCTAGCACCTCTTTCTCACTCTGTAGCTGCTTGGATTGTGCTTCACTTCCTGGAAAACTACATGTTTTTATAGCGAAAGGGCAAAAAACACATTTCTAAAGGAACGAAAACTTTTTAATTGTTTATTTAAAGTGGATTTTCCAGCAAAAAACCACATGGTTCTCGCAGATTTTTTCTCCTCTCTAGTGGGGAGAAATTTTGTCTTCCCATTAGTTTTAAAGCAATGTGTTAAGTGGAAAAACTGCACTTTTTGTGAAAACTTTGCAGCTCAGCAAACAGGGTTCACTTTCGAAATATGGACATTTTAAAAGGATAACTGTGAAAATGTTTTCTCCTGTTTCACTTTAAGGCAAATCTTTCACCCATGCCTATTTAGCAGCATTACAGGCCAACATCCATAACCCTAGCTATGGTGAGCATATCTGCTGCTTTTCAAAGTGCAGAGCCAATGACCACTAGTGTTAGACCTATTGCAAAATTTAGTCTCTTTAGAGAAGGAGGTAGATAAGGATCTTCTAGACTGCAAACCAGATGTACTGAAAGTGGGTTGTGTTGTTATTGCTGCTGCTCTTGTTTTCTCATCATCACTAGCTGCAAGGAGTGGAATCCACGTCTCTCATATCACTGCTGATACTTCTATTACCACCACCACCATCTGTGAAGTGTATAATTAATGCAATCCCACCAGTTAAAATGGTGGATTCACCAGACTGTCCTTGCGCTAACATTTCACGATGCTGTTTGGATTGAGAGTCAGGCTATTCAGCAGCCGGAGCCACTAATGAACATAATATCAGTGATAGTGGTAGAGAGAGCTTTTCTCACCATGTCTCTTCTTCTGGCTTGTATAAGCCAGAAAAGCTGTAATCATGCCCACACTGGTGTACCCTCATCATGAATGACTATTCTACAATCAAATTCTACCTTCTTCCTTGCTGTTAATGGTAAGTGTAGCATAGATACAACAGTAGCAGACTCAGAGAGAAGCAGCAGCTCTGTGCTACTGCTACTACTGCAAACAGTAGCCTGGGGGGCACATTTTTGCCTTTCAAAATTCACCCAAGGCCCTTTAAGATATTTTACACTGTACAAAGCTATTCCATTGAAAATGGACCAAAAGAAAGAAACTGAGAATGCTAACAAGAAGCCTTAAATTAATATACTCTCAAATGGCCCAAAATCAGAACTCAGGAAAAAAATAATAAACTATTTGAAATGTATTTATCATAATAAAAATAATTTCAGTAGTGCTGCGTCATGTCTCTCACACCTGTTAAACTATAGGAAGTGTCCTTACAGCTATGGGAATTGAGTTCTCACTGTTTAAAGGGGTTTTATATTTGCCTTTTACTGCTCCTTTCATCTTAAATCCTAAATCTGATACCATCATAAACCATACCTAACCTTAACCCTTATCCAAAAACCAATTCAGAAAACTTAACACTAAATATAATCCTAACAATAAAAATAAACTTTAAGCTCCTGCCATAAAACCCTAATCTGTTACATTAATCTCAGATTCTAACTTGAAACATTACAAGCTAATTCTACCCCTAACTTGTAACTCTAAACTGCCCATAATGCACTTCACTTCTATTTAGTATATCAGCTTCAAAATCATCTTCAAAACTAAAGACAATTAGAGATAATCAGAGATAAAATAGTACTATTACAAAAAGAGAGAAGATGTAACCATAACTATTATGGCAGTACTTAAAAATATTTCTTATGAATTTGTCTGTGATTTGACCAAAAATATATTTTCTGCCCTGTTTATAATGTGCTTGGCTTAAAACATATGAACAGGTTTGCTGAGTCTAGGGCTTGTGTGACTTATTTCAGTATAACCAATAGATACCTTGCTATTTGGATGAAACTTTGACCTCTCTCATGATGAAATCATTTGAGACGTGTGATTTATTTCTTCAATTACTGGTTTCATTTCTGGATATCTAACACTTTGAGACCATTTAGAGCTTACAATTTCACAAAATGAACTGCAAAAGCCAGAGAGTTATTTTCCGTATATGACCTCATCTTATCTACAGTGCCTCAGCACTAAACACGCATGTTATGTTTATCAGAAAGTCAAAAAAGAGCTGTGCATGACTTTGTTGTATTTTAACCCCTTAACGACCCTTGACGGTCATAGTACATCAAGGGTCGATTTGACTTAACGACCGATGACGTACTATGACCGTCATCGAGTTCCGGGCTCCCCCCGCGGCTGCACGCCGTTCGGGGAGTCCGGAACGCAACGGAGCAAAAAAAAAAATTTGCTCCCCGGTCGTTAAGGGGTTAAATTAAGGTATTTTTTTCTAAAGTGTTTAATAAGGCTAATGTGTCTTCAATGAAAAACATGTAACTGTTCCTTAATTAAATATAAAATAAATATAACCCTATTATTACCATAAACAGTGTTACCTATGGAAGCAAAAACAACAGGCATAACAAAAAAAATCTACACTATTCTATTCAGTGTTAAACAAGGTTTTAAATTATAAACACATACACATACATATACACATACCTATATATCACCCTCAGAAAATCCCAACTTTAAGACCAAAAAGTTCCTCACTGAAATGCCTGTTTTTACTAGTTAAAGGGATAGTAATACTTAAAATGTAAAAAAAAAATATGTTGTAGGGTTTATCCCCCTGAGTAAAACAAGGGTACTTCCACTGCTGAAAGGTGTTTTATTCAAAGTTTAATTTTTTTAGGTGCAATATCACAGTGGCCTGAAATTGTACAGTGGCGCTATTGTTACACCATCCTATGGACAGCTCTGGTCCTTAGACCATAAATCTCCATAGGATGGTGTAGCAACAGTACCACTGTGCAATTTCAGGCCACTGTGATATTGCACCTAAAAAATTTCAACTTTGAACTGTAATAACTTTTGAATAAAACACCTTTTAGCAGTAGGAGCATCCCTGTTTTACGCAGGGGGATAAACCCTACAATATTTATTTTTTTACATTTTAAGTATTACTATCCCTTTAATAAGTCCTACAGGTTCTGCCATGTTATTCATATTGTGTAAGTTTATACAACTAGGATTTCTACACTATTTCTTCCAGGGCTTCCATCAAGTATTTTTAGATATCTCAAATTATCTAAATGGCTTTTCAGGGAGTTGTAGAAAAATATTTTATCTATATTAACAACCAAAGGAATGGGATGGGGTAATAGTCATTTTTTCCCGGTGGGAATTTTCACAGAAAATCAGCAATTTGACACATTTTCCACAAAAATTCTTGCATTTTCAGAATGCTTATTTTATTTTATTTTTTTTTTACGTTTTTCTAACCCCTTGAAATGTTCCACTGGGACTAGACTCAGTGCAGTAGGACAAGGTTAGGAGTCAGAGCTAAGTGTAATTTTTTAAGGCTAAAGTGGGACAATGCTGGGGGAAACAGCATTTGCTTCTATGGGACAAAGCTGGAAGATCTTGGGGGTTATTCACTAAGGTGTGATAAAGAGGTGATAGTAGAGATGACTCCACTGATATCACTACTCCAGGTCATATGTTGTTCTATGGATCTCCAAAACTTAAGAAATGTTAGTGAATTTGCTTCATAGAATAATATAGGAATTGGAGAAGTGATATAATTGGAAAAGTCATCTACACTTTTATTGTCTCTTTATTACACCTTAGTGAATAAACCCTGGTTTGCTTCTATGGTTACTATGGGGCAAAGATAAGGGGCTGTGTTATTCTGTGGTTACCATGTGATAAAGCTGGGGGGACAGTGTGTGCTTCTGTGATTACTATGGAACAATGCTAGGAGACAATGTGTGCTTCTATGGTTATTATGTAACAAGGCTGGGGGCACTGCGTGGTTCTATGGTTACTATAAGACAAGGCTGGAGGTCATCATGTAGTTGTATACTAACTATGCGATAAGGCTGAAACAATATGGTTTGCAGAGGAAAAAAGAGGAAAAACTGCACTTTTCATAGTGTTAAAGATGTATCTTATAACCAAGGAGTTAAGAAAGTAATATTATTACTAACAATTCAATGATATTATTTGACAAACAAACGTTATTGGAAGTGGAAAATAAATACATACATTTCATTGGAAATAAATTATTATTATGTAACTTTATATACCGTACAAACAATCCATGCATGTTTTTACATTATTGTTAAAGGGATCCAAAGGCTGTATTTTGCTGGTATTTAAACCCATTTTAAAGGAACAGTAAACTTTTTTTATGAAAAAATATATATTGTAGGGATGTTCCTATTGAGTAAAATAAGGGTACTCCCACTGCAGAGAGATTTTTATTTCCAGAGTTATTACATTTTAAACCCATGTTTTTTTACATTAGCAGTGCCCTCTAGTGGTCAAATTCTAATTAGCTGTCCTGTTAGATTCTAATGGAGAGGAAAGTCAGAAAAGTCAGTGACATACAGTTCTCCATAGAATGTGATAGAAACTGCTGATTCACTTCCTGTCAGTTAGAACTATCAGGAAGTACACACAGTAAATTCACTTCCTGTCAGAACTATCAGGAAGTAAACACAGTAAATTCACTTCCTGATTATTTAAACTGCTATAAATTTTGAATAAAACATCTGACAGCGATGGGAGTGGCCTTGTTTTATTCAGCAGGAAATGCTCTGCAAAATATATGTGTTTTCATAAAAAAAGTTTACTGCTCCTTTAAGTGTCTCTCCTAATTTATTTTTTTAGTAATGCTATTTTTATTATTTTACTTCTGGAAGAAGAGCTAACTTGATTTTCTCCAGGAACAATACTACAATCAATATTTTACCTATATACCTATTAGTAATCGTCAGCATAGAAAATGGTAGTATGTCAGCCACTTTGGTTTGGCAAAGACATATAGCTGAAAGCACTTGGGCATAATAGAAAAAATAGCAGGGATGAGCAAAAAGTCCCACTATATTCAATATATACAGTAAATACATATTGACTAAATATATCTTGCATCATTAAATTAGTTGTGTAGTAGCCTGGAATTAGCCAACATTCCTAGAGGGCAAAGGATATGGATTTTGTACCAAATGTACTAGCCTGATACATTTTTTTTGTTTGTTTGTTTGTTTTTTAAGATTCTGAATGGGCCATTAACCCTTTCAGTGCCAGAGGGGTACACAATGCATAGTAAAGCAATGTGTTATATACCCCGTTGGCACTCAAAGGGGTTAACAGAAACTTGAAAGCTTTTATTTTTCAAAACACTCCTGTCATTCTGGGGTCCTGTCATCCTGAGTCACGTACTTCTGGTAGTTACCAACGTATATAACATTTATAATAGTCCTGATGAATATCATATAGTTTTCAAAAGTTAAAGGGACAGTAATGTGTAAATTTAAGTTTATTTAATATGGTAGGCATTACAAAAATAAGTACAATAATGTAAGTCTTATCTCTCAAACCTTTATGGTTTGAGAGATATAACTGGCTAAAGTTCCCCCCCTCCAGGCTGTTTCAGAGCTCTATGGGACAGCAGCAGATTCTGGTCATTTGACCGGATGTCGGCTCTTCAGCAGAGCCAAAATCACGCTATTTAGAAATAAATACTTAATTGGAACTGTCTACAAAGTGTGCCTGGTTTACAAGCACACTTTGTAGACCGTTCCAATAAAGTATTTATTTCTAAATAGAGCGATTTTGGCTCTGATGAAGAGCCGCCGGCTGGTCCTGGGACCAGAATCTCCTGCTGTCCACTAGATGGAAGACTTGTCTGAAACAGCCTAAAAGGGGGAACTTTAGCAAGTTAAAACTCTCAAACCATAAAGGTTTGAGAGATAAGACTTACATGTTGTACTTATTTTTTTAATGCCTACAATATTAAATAAACATACATTTAAACATTACTATCTCTTTAAATGGCTAAGATTTTTAATTGTTCAGGAATAGGTTAAATGTTATTTGACTACATGTGATATATCTGAATAGTAGAATAGGATTATTTAAAAATGAAAAAAGTGTAAATCAAAATATGTAATTAATGTATATTTTGGATTTTTAGAAATTTTTTTTAATATTCTGCTACCATGTATTCTACTAAATTTTTAAATGACTTCATTTGTTAATTTAAATAATATGAATTATGAGCACATTTCAAACAACTGGAATTGTAGAAAAGCATGCGTGAACACAAAGAGATTACTTTCAGGCACGTGCACACATAGACACTAAGGGGGGCTTGAGCACCTGCCCTTTTTGTCCAAAGTGCCCTCGTGCCCTTTTAAAAAAAAAAAAAAAAAAAAAAAAAGTTGCCTCGTCACCCGCACTAACCCCCCCACACCACCCAGTCAGGTCTGTGCCTCCTTCAGGACAGACCTGTAGATGCTGCGCTCCCTCTTTGGCTCTTTAGTATTACTGAGCACTGGGAGATGACATCATCTCCCAGTGCTCTGCATGAAGAGAAGACTGTGCGGGAGCTCCAGCAGCTACAGGTCTGTGCCAAAGGAGGCACATACAGACCTCTCCTGCCACTGGACCACCAGGGAAGAGGTAGGAAATGGACACTGGGGGCAATGTGGAAATGATGGGGCAATATGGATCTGATGGGGGGCAAGATGGAGATGATGGCAATGTAGAGATGATGGGGCAATGTATGTGAGGGTAAGTTGGAGCTGATGGCAATATGAAGCTGATGGGGGGCAATATGGAGATGAAGGGGGCAATGTGACGGTAAGTTGGAGCTGATGGGGCAATATGGAGCTGATGGGGGCAATGAGAGGGTAAGTTGGAGCTGATGGGGCAATATGGAGATAATGGGGCAATGTGGAGCTGATGGGGCAATATGGAGCTTACAGGGGACAATGTAAGGGCAATATGGAGATGATGGGGGGCAATGTGAAGATTAGTAGCATTGTGGAGGTGTCCAGTGGAGATGGCCAATGGAGGGGGGGCACTTCAGATTTCTGTGCCTACAGGCTCCTGAGATGTAAATTATCTTCTTTTTCCTAAATATATATTTTGAATAAATAATTATGAGAAGTGCCCTTTTTTCATTTGAGCCCCTGCCCCCCAAAATGTCTGTGCACATCCCTGCTTACGTTAATAAAGCAATAATAGTATTACTAGTATAGTAATAATTTTAACATGCATAGTGCGATTAAGGTATACAGGGCTCGATTCTATTACCCGCGCTAAAACTGGCGTTACAAGAAAAACAAGTAGCGCAAATTTTGCAAGCATGTGTTACATCGGTATTCTATTGCTGAACCACGGTAAAACAAAACTGGTGTAGATAGCACTTTTCAGAGTAGTAACAAAACTGTCACTGTCTGCTTTTGTGCGACTACCGCCTACAAAAAAACACAAAATGTCAAAGTCTAATGAAATAGGCGTACATTTGATGACCGAAAGATCAAGTTTAGTGTTAGATGTGTTCCCCACATAACAAAATCCAACAGAGTGCCCCCCTCGACATATTAACCCCCCTTCTAAAAGTTGACTTACAGTGCTTTCTTTCACCATATTAATTTGACGAATATTGTACATCCGACATTTTAACCCCACCTCCTCCTTGAAAAGTGACTACAGTGCTCCCATGATTTTCTTTCACCATTTTCATCCAACATTATTATACTCGGCATGCCCTTGTATTTTGTATTGCAAGATTAACCCTATGAGTACCAGAGAGGTAATGTAATGTGTTTGCTACCCCTCTGGTACTCATAGGGTTAATAGGCAACCTGTATATGTATAAAAAACTGTGTTTGTTTTTGTTATAGATGTAATTTGTGTGTAAATGTAATTAAATATTTTATTTATGTTTAACAATGATTTTCTTTTACTAAATTATATATGTAATTTTTATTACAAAAGTACTTCAAACCTCAAGAGGGGTATCATGACCCCCATGACACCTCCATAGCATGGGGGCGACAATTGCCCCCTTTATTAATTAAACAGCATATAACCTATGTGAAACATAGGTTATATGCTGTTTAACCCTTTGAGTGCCAGAGGGGTACAGAATGCATTTCTTTGCAATGCATTGTGTACCTCTCTGTCACTCAAAGAGTTAACCCTGTCAGCGTCAAATGAGTAACCATTTGAGTGACAGAGAGGTAGCCAACACACTGCATTGCAATGCAGTGGATACCTCTCTGGAACTCAAAGGGTTAATAGTGGAGAGGCATTGGAGGAAGCGGGTGGAGGGGAGAGAGGCATTGGAGGAAGCGGGTGGAGGTGAGCGAAGCATTGGAGGAAGCGCGTGGAGGGGACAGAGGCATTGGCGGAAGCGGGGTGGTAAGCTTGTATTTGCCGCCCGCTTCCTCTCTCTCTTCCCTCCTCACTCATAGACATTGAGTCGAACACTGAATGTCTTCGTCCTTCCTCACTCATATGCCTATACATACGAGTGAGGAGGGACAAAGACGTTCAGCGCGCGACTCAATGTCGATGAGTGAGGAGGGGGGAGAGAGAGAGGAAGCGGTCGGCAAATACAAGCTTACCATCCCGCTTCCTCCAATGCCTCTCTCCCCTCCACCTGCTTCATCCAATGCTTCGCTCACCTCTGCCCTCTTCCGCCAATGCCTCTCTCCCCTCCACCAGCTTCCTCCAATGCCTCTCCACTATTAACCCTTTGAGTTCCAGAGAGGTATCCGCCGCATTGCAATGCAGTGCATTGGATACCTATCTGTCACTCAAATGGTTACTCATTTGACTCTCACACGGTTAAGGAGCATATAACCTATGTTTCATTAATACGCTGTTTAATTAATAAAGGGGGCAATTGTTGCCCCCATGCTAGGGGGGTGTCATGAGGGGTCATGATACCCCTCTTGAGGTCTGAAGTACTTTTGTAATAAAAATTACATATATTATTTAGTAAAAGAAAATCATTGTTAAACATAAGTAAATTATTTAAGTGCAGTTACACACAAATTACATCTACAATAAAAACAAACACCTTTTTTTATACATATACAGGTTGCCTATTAACCCTATGAGTACCAGAGGGGTAGCAAACACATTACAATACCTCTCTGGTACTCATAGGATTAATCTTGCAGTACAATATACGAGGGCATGTCGAGTATAGTAATGTCGGATGAAAATGGTGAAAGAAAATCATGGAAGTACTGTAGTTGACTTTTCAAGGAGGGGGTTTAAAATGTCGGATATACAATATTTTTCGAATTAATGTTGAAAGAAAGCACTGTAAGTTGACTTTGGAAGGGGAAGGGTTAATTGTTGACTATGAACAATATTTGTCGGATTAATGTGCTGAAAGAAAGCACTGTAGTCAGCTTTTAAAAGGGGAGGTTAATATGTGGAAGGGTGCACTTTATATCGGATTTCTATGCTGTATACTGTATTATACACTGCTTTTGTTCAAACAACGATGGTTTTGAAACTGTCGTTATGGCTTCTATGCCTCAACCTCAGAGGCACAAAATTTCTGACTTAAATGTAACCACATAACAGGCAGTAATACTGAGCGTGAGTAATAGGATACTAATTGCACGTTGTTTTTAGTTGTTTCCTATGGGCTTTTTTTAGATTGGCGGTAAGTATTACGGCTGATATTGCTTTCACAAGTCGGGTAATAGGATAGCAAAAACTGACTTAAAAAAAAAGCCTGTTTTATTTTTAGCGCTGGTAATAGAATCTAAAAAAAAAAAGCCTGTTTTATTTTTAGCGCTGGTAATAGAATCGAGCCCAAGATGTTTGTTTTACATACCATATCAATATTACCTTATGTGTATTAAAAATTAAAAAGTTCAGTATATTAGGTTATTTGTACTTTAGGATAACTTTTTATTTATTCATATTTGTAGTAGATATGTCATATGTGCTGACCAGTCTATAGACTTTATACATGTTTTGACTCTAGTTATACTGGTTTTGTATTCATCATGTGAGTTATCTATTTATTTTCTATTTGTGGTTTAATTTGTACTGTACCAGGTTATTAACTTTATACATATTTGAATTCTATATATACTGGTTTTGTACCATTTTCGGGATTAATTGCATCTCTCCTTTATGTATTGGTTCTGTGATTTTAACTATTTTTATGTAATGGAAATAGAATATTTTTTGTGATTTATATTACTTAATAAACCACCATTATTGTTGTCTTTTTTTATCTAGTTGAGTGCCTCAGTATATAGGTCTATTGTATGTTGGATCAGCCCACTACTTCATTGCTCTGTTTTTTGAGCCAACTCATGCCTGCCATAGCTATTCTCATGTCACCCTTTTCATCATGATGACCTGGTTATTGTGCCTTTATGTCTCACTCTCTTTTGTGTGTGACATTTTCAAAGAATACCCCATAGCTATAGAACAGCATAAACTCACCACCTGGTCTTGTCCCACTGCAATTTTAGTCATAGAACAACAAACTGCCCCCAGCATAGTCACACATCACTGGAAGATATAGAACCACACTTACTGACCCCAGTTTGGTCCCATGCTAGTCTGTAGTGTGATGGGCAATGGGAAGCTCTGCAGCTGCTTCCAGATTGAAACTCTCATCATTCCCTGACAGCCCTTATCTGGTAGAGGAATGATGGAAGTTGTAGTCTGGAAACAGCTGGAGGGTCTCCCATTGCCTACCATCCCAACCCTGTCCAACGGTAGCTATAGAGCTACACACACTGACCCTTCAGCCTTGTCCCATGGTAGCCATAGAATCCCACATATTGATCTTCCAGCCTTGTCCTCTGCATTGGTAGCCAGAGAACTACAAACGCTGACACACGCGCACACACACTGCATAGCCGGGGGAATTCTTGGGCATAGGTAGAAAATGTTTGTCATGGGAAATTTATTGGGGAGAGGAAAGAATTTGATGGATTTTCACCATGTGGGAAATTTCACAGAAAAGCAGGAAATCGTGCTTTTTCCAGAAATGTTCCTGTTCAAATTTCCCTTAGTATAGATCGAGCAATGGCCCGAAATGAACAACCACAGGGGTTTTTTGTTTGTTGGAACTTTAATGGCGACAGTAATTTTAAAACATTTTTTCTTTTACAGGGACAACAAAAGGTTACAGATGAAGACAGGAGAAGAGGAGAGATGAAGAAGAATGAAGAAGATATCTAATGAAGAAGATGATAAAGTACAGAAGAGCAATTAAAGAGACCAGGGTGGAAGTCAGATTTACAGGTAAGTATTTGATATTGGAATGGTGTTAGTTTAAGGGTGATTAATCTTTTGACTGCCAGAGGGGTATGCAACTCTGTGCATGCATTGCATAACCCACTAGTATTCAAAGTGATACATTTTTTTTTTAACTTTTCACTCATGTATTTGGTACCTTGAATGTACTGATATGGGGCTTAGGACCCCATATAAATACATCCATGGGTCATTAGTGTAAGGATCCCTAGTTGTGAATGCATGTTTTTTTGTTTTGTTTTTTACACAGTTCATTTAAACATTGTTGGTTAGGAATGCATTAGGGGATTCAACTCCGGTTTTAATATTTGCAAATTTTGGGCGATAAAACTAAGTCATTAAACACGTGTTACTAGCCACTGCATGTAACTGAATTGCAAATTTGGCACCTTTTGTCATTGATCTCAATGGGTGCAAATTTAGCACTGTCATGTGTATGGGCCATTAGGATTTTCTGGCCACAGTATCATAAGTAGAGGGTTATTATAAGGAAGTGTTGATTCTTCTTTAAAGGTTAATGAATACCTACAGCAAGTATCCTTTCACAGGAGGTAACTTTTAGAAAAAAATCTACTGAAACTTCTTTACTAATAAGAGTGTAGCACGCTGAAAAAATTGCATTCTGTGATAAGATCAATTATCCAGCCACAACACTTGAGTGCCTGTCCAGGAGCAGCACTCTTACATTAGGATTTGTACTAGCATGTTTCTATATATGAGATGAAGAGCAAAATAAGACTTTATTTAGCAATGCACCTGCAATAGCTAAAATCTAAAACTGGTAAGCATTTTGCTGAGGAAGAAAAAAGGAAAGAAACTCACAGAGCTAAGTCACTATATATATATATATATATATATATATATATATATATATATATATATATATTATATATATATATATATATATATATATTATATATATATAAAAGAACCCAAGAGAATGAAATATGAAGTGCAGCAATGAATGAAGGGACCTGTCACCATCCGCAAATTAAAAAAAGATGACATTGTTTCATACCAATTACTTAAAATGTGAACCCTGTGTAGTGCAGAGCATATTTTATACCAATATATTCACTTGTTTCAAAGAATGAGGGTTTTGTCATATAGTTAGGCCAAAATATGCTTACGTTCGTTAACCACATTTAAATTATTTGCATGAAGTAGAGTATTGCTTATAACTTTGCAATGGAAAAAATCAAGATAGCTGAAATTTTACATTCCAGGTCACATTACTGGTCCATAAAAAACTGTAAATATCATATAAATCTGCCTAGAAGTTTTCCAGAATGATGGCGGTAAAAATAACTGTTTCTAATATTAACTATTTGAAAGTCAAAGGGGTGTTCAATGCATTGCTTGTCAATGCTTTGGGAACCCCCTCTGGCACTCAAAATTTTGCTGTGAAACCTTTTTTTGGCAGACATGCAGTAAAGTCTACTAAATTGACTGATAAAAAATATGACCTCTAAGTGGATCTTGTGGGGTATTAGTTGCTAAAAGTTACAGTTTATCTCATACACTGTTTATTAATACATAGAAAATGTTCTTATTAATAAGCATGCATAGCAGAATGCTAATGTGTTTGGATTGATTCATTTCTTTTGAAATGGTAGCAGGACTTTTATCAATCAAGGACAGCAAGTAGTATGAGAAATCTATTAGCATAATGGCATTCCTGCCATTAAGGAAGACCATTGCTAAAATACAGGAAACCCTGCTCATGCACTACTATACTTAAATCAGTGGATACATTTATATGTACAAGAAACTTCTGTGTTTAAAAGATGGATTCAGAGATATGCTTATTTGACTGATGGCTTAATACTTGCTTTATTGATTGGCAACTGTATAAGCACAAGAACTTCAACAGAACTTTGTTAATGGTTGCTTCACAATTATAGGACATCCACTAATGAAATAGGAGGCCTTTATGCTTGTTACAGCTCTGTGTTTGATTGATTTCTTGCTTTTGTGGTTTCAGTTGTGATGACATGTAAGATGCTTTCTGCATGGGGGCACAATTAATGTAACACAACCTTACCTTCAAATGTCCTGGCATTCATAAGTTTGAATGAGAACAGCAACATTGACTTTAAAGGGATAGTAATGTCAGAAAAAAAGTATTAATTATATGGTAGATCAGTGGTTCTCAATCCATGCCCTCAGTGGCTACTAACAGGCCAGGATTTGAGAATTTCCTTTTAAGAGCAGAGGTGAGTTAATCAATATGACTGAGCCTCTAATCAACAGACTTGTGTTCTAGCAGGGAAATTCCTAAGTCCTGCCCTGCTAGTGGCCACTGAGGGCACGAGTTGAGAACCTCTGTGGTAGATACAATTAAAAGAGAGTACTTGCACTCATTCGTATCTCTCAAACCATTATGGTTTGAGAGATATTGGAGAATAAACTTCCCTTTCTGCTTGACGAGCTGTAAAGCTATCAGAAGCAGATTCTGGTTCCTGGATCAGACGGCGGCTCTTCAGCAGCGCCGACATAGCAATACCTAAAAATAAATACTTCATCAGAACGGTCTACAACATGTGCCTGGTTTGCAAGCACATGTTGTAGACCATTCCAATGAAGTATTTATCTTTAGATATCATTATATCAGCGCTGCTGAAGAGCCATGTCTGATCAAGTGACCAGAATCTGCTTCTGACAGCTTTACAGCTCGTCAAGCAGAAAGGGGAGGGAGCGGAGAACTTTATGTTCCTATATCTCTCAAACAATAACGGTTTCAGAGATACGAAAAAGTGCAAGTACTCTTTTAATTGTATCTACCATATAGTTAATACTTTTTTCTGACATCATTATCCCTTTAATGAGAGTTTCTTTGCTGAATAATTAAAATATTGTGTAGTGAACATGTCAGTCACATAAAAACTTGCTTTCAGTTGAGAATTATTCTTCCAAAATATATTGTGTGTCACCAGAGATGGGTATGTGCTGACTAAGAACTTTGATGTTTATTTAAATACACACATAAGGCAGCTTGAATATGACATGATCAAATTAAAACTAGATAAGCATAGCAGAGGCATGTCTATTCTGTTTACCTGACAGATGAACTATGTGCTTGCTAAGGCAAAAGCTTAGCGAATCAGGAGCCCAGCAGTTACATATTGGGGGGAATGTATGAATGGACGAGTGCAACTCCAGTAACTTTAGTATTTAATTTATATGGCTAAACTTTGGAATATGCAATAGAAAATGCATGTCAAAGTCAAACTGAGTCTAGGAAGGACCCCGAACTCTACATTCGCATCACAGGGCCACAGCATTGCCTTCTGGTGTCTGCCTGCCAGAACTAAATTGAGGGCATTGTTGGGCAGATGCTATTAATTGGATAAATTAACTGCACCATAGGGAACAAATACAATTCCTAATTGAAAGGATATCCCATGCAATTAAATGAAAAATGCATTGGCTACCTCTCTGGCACTCAAACGGTTAAACACCTTGAATGCTAGTGGTTAAATCCATGTTTAAATAAATGGGCATTTTGAAAATAGTGCAATGGGCTTGCACTAGAATGGGGCCCATAGAATCACACACACACTCACATACATGCACATGTGCACACACATATTTATTTGTGTATTTAAAAAAAAAAATCCTCAGTATAATTATCAATGAGAGGGGGGAGATATTTCTACTATCCCTGCTTATCACAGGACCTCCACCTCTTCTGGGAGGAAGGAAGAAGATAGAGAGAGAAAATGGAAGGATGATGAAGAAGGTATGGAGAAAAGAAAGAAGAATATGGAAGGAAGGAAGGATGATGAAAGAAGAGGGAGAAATGAAGAAGCTGGAGAAAGGGATGAAGAATCTCTGGTCTTGGGACCATAAATCTCCATAGGATAGTGTAGCAACAGTGCTACTGTACAATTTCAGGCAACTGTGATATTGCACCTAAAAAATTCAACTTTGAAAATTAATAACTTTTGAATTAAACACCTTTCAGCAGTGGGAGTACCCTTGTTTTACTCAGGGGGATAAACCCTACAACAGTTTTTTTTTTTTTTTACATTTTAAGTATTAGTATCCCTTTAACACTTTCCCAAAAGTATGTCCAGGGAAAAAAAGTTTTGTCACCATTTTCCTCTTTGCCTTGTTAGTAGATAATGCCTTAACATGCTCATACAATTCCCACTGCCCTCTACATGGCAAAAATGGAGTTAAGGTGATAATTTTCTTTGCCGCTTAATTGGTGTTGAGCAGGTTCTGGATGAAGTACTTGGACCAAGAACTCAGTAAATCCCTCCTAGTATGCACTAAAGTAAAGCTCACATTGAAATTGACACAGATTTTTCTTTCACACATATGGCACAATTGTCTTGCTCAGTATTTCAAAATTCTTGTCTTGATACCTATGCCTGAGTATATCAGTGTTAAGAATGACACCTGTCCCCTGTTTACATATTATCTGGAACTGATTTTTCGACTGTTTTTTCCACTAAAAACCTTTTAACTCTTTGAATGCAAGAGAGATACACAGCATCTTGCTCTGTAGGTCACTGCACAGCACAACCGCTTTTGCACTTAATAGGTTATATAAAATTATTATTATTATTGGTGTTATCATGCTAACCTAAAAAAACATGCACATATAGGACAAAATAGAGTTAAATCAATAGAATTTGTATTTCCTCCTATCCTCTAGTTGGTTTGCTGCAGAATCTATCATCTTTTCTTTCAGCATAAGCTTAACAATGTCTGTCTGTTGACCAAAGCTTCCCATTAGCCTTGATAAAAAATTCTTACATTTAGATCTTTACTGAAGATCACTAAATCGAACCATTTACATTCTGTGACTTATAGTGAAGGTTAATTATATTTAATTTGCCTAAAATATTCATAATTGCATATTCAAATTATTTTATTTCTGTAAAGATCCACATATCACAGCTATTACTAGCTCTCTCTTCTCATTTGCATATTCAAATTATTTTAGTTCTGTAAAGATCCACACATTCCAGCTATTACTAGCTCTTTCTCATCTGGCTAAGCTTTCTGTATACTGTTCTTTCTTTTAAGATTTATATTAAAGAATCTCCTGAAGAGTAAGCATTCCTGCAGAAAATAGATGCTAAGCCATCTGTTTAACACCTGTGTAAATGAAAAGAAATGTATGCAAGTGTACATTTTCTAAATCGTTTTTCAGATAGCCCTACAGAGAATGATTGTACAACATCTCTTCCTGTACATATTTTAATTAGCCATTGTTTCTTGTAAATAATAATAATAATAATAACTAAAATGTTACTTTTCTAATAAAAAGTGTGTAGAGGAGCATTTTTTATGAAAACATTTTATAGAACATTTCTTGTGTTTAAAGTAAAGGTACTCTCACTGCTGTGGGGGTTTTATTCAAAATGTATTACAGCTTAATCTTTTTTTCCCTTCAGGTCTCCCAACAGCACACACTACAAAGAGAGCAGGGCCGTGCACAGACATTTTGGGGGGCAGGGGCTCAAATGAAAAAAAGGGCACTTCTCATAATTATTTATTCAAAATATAGCCCTCAAACACTCAAAGGACTTAATTGTGATGGGAAACACCGTAGCCCTTTTGCTACAATATACATACACACATACTATATATATATATATGTATATATATACACACACACATACATACACATACACACACAGTATACATTCACACATACTATACACACACATATACTATACCTGCACATACTGTACATATATATATATATATATATATATATATATATATATATACACATACACACATAGTATGCATACACACATACTGTACATACACATACTGTACTTAGATACATATATATACATACACAAACCCATATACATACACATACTGTATATATATATACATACACACATACTATACATACTCACCCGTATACATGCATACACATTCTGTACATAGATACATACACATACATACTGTATATACATACATATATACATACTATACATACATACATAGACTGTATATAGATACATATATATACATACACATATATAGCCATAGACAAACTCACACACTATGAATAAGGCTGTTTGTGGTGAGTGGGATGTGAATTCTACCTTTTCCTATTCCATGAGGAGTAATGGGGTGAGAGGAGAATGGACAGTCTATACATGTGTGTGTGTCTGTCCATCGTGCTGTGTAGAGTGAATGTGGCTGTTCTGTGCTGTACACTCCTCCCTCTGATCTCCTTCAAGTTACAGGGAGGAGTGAATAGCAGAGAAGAGCCTCACAGAGCAGCCGAAAGCAGAAAGATAAAGTTTACCAGATAAGTGAACATTGCGTCTCCTCCAGGGCTGATTTAGTGACGGGGGAGACGTCTTAAGGAATGGGGAAGGTGGGAGGGACAGAGTGAGAGACAGTAAGGGACAGGGAAGGTGGGAGGGACATTAACACCCTTTGATTGCCACAGGGGTATCCAACGCATTGCTTTGCAATGCATTGGATACCCCTGTGGCAGTTGTTCAGCAACTTGACTATTTCATCGATTGTGTGCAAGCAGAGTTAAAAGTTAGTTGCGCTGAGATGGAATGAGGGGAAGTGGAGTTTAACCTTTTGAGAGCCAGAGAGCCTCTGGCACTCAAAGGGTTAAACTCCACTTCCCCTCATTCCATCTCAGCACAACTAACTGTTAGCTCTACTACCTGCACACACTCGATGAAATAGTCATGTTGGTGAACAATCATAGAGAGGATAGTATGTTGATACAGCGAGAGCCATAGCTGAGGTGGTGGTGACTGCAGGATCGGTGAGGGCATATGGTTGTTTGAAAATTGGGTCTCAGGACCTTAACAGGGCAGTGGACTTTCAATGCGCAGAGTGTGCGTAGTGTAGTTTAAATGGCCAGAGTGTGCACATTGACAGGCCAGTGCAACATTATTACAGCAGGACATTTTATGCATGGCGACATTGTCATGTGGGTCTTTTGATGATGGCTACCCTGCACTTGATTGTAGGGGGGTGAACTACCCCCGCTCCAGCTATCAGCGTAGGGGTATCAGAACACCACAAAAAGTTAACACGTGTGAATATAAAGAAGCTATATAGGTATACAGGCAATTGTGTAGATCTCTATATGTGGCGCTTAGGAGCCAGAAGCTGTGGCTGCTAAAGCCATGCAGCAAAACAGAGTACAAAGCATAGCTGAGCCGGCTGGACAGGCTTGTCGGCTGGCCGGTTAGCAAATAGGTAGTCAGATACAATTACACCCACCACGGCCTCACTGTTCCTCAGCGCGCGGGAGGGTAGGGTCCGGAGCAGGTTCTTGCTGGCACCCGGCGAGTGGGTGACTACATCCTTCAGTCACGCAGCAGTGAATGAAGCGAAAGTAGGCCATATGAAACATCCTGGCAAGGGTGAATGTAGGAGATAGGCAAATGCTTTTGGTCCTTTGTAAACTCCTTGCTGTATGTGGCAGGTTCTTGCTGGCTGGTGATTTGTGTGTGTGTGAAAATGTCGCCACTTTGAATTTGTGGAGAGAGGCATAACTCCTCCCCCTGAACAGCGGGTGGGGGGGCGTGTCGGGAGAATGCATGGTCACCTGACCACTTCTTCCTTTATAGTATAGAAGATTAGATCCGGGGACACATTCCAGCCGGGGACAGCGCCCACAATCCGGGGAATGTCCCCGGAAATCAGGGATGTCTGGTCACGCTACTCTTCATGCAGATATGATGTCACTGAGCGGCGAGGCAACTTTTTTTTTTTGTTAAAAGGGCACGAAGGTACTTTGGACAAAAAGGGCAGGTGCTCAAGCCCCCCTTGGTGTCTATGTGTGCACGTGCCTGAAAGAGAGGGCCTCTCCTCCCAGATAGAACAGAACATTTTAGAAAGACTTCCCTCTCAGCCATCCCTCACTTGTGTTTCTCTCCTCCCAGGCATGCTTATTAAGGACATTGCCATTTTTGTGTTCCTGAGCATTTAGGCATTAGTGTCTGTAGAAATTTTTCTGGGAGGGGGGATGGAAAAGTCAAAATCAGGGTAGGTTCTAAAGTCCATGTAAAAAAGTTACATCCCTGATGACCATAGGCACAAATAGAACCACAGAGCTTACAACTGAAATGGAACTGAACTATTGATAACAAAGAGCTTACATTTGAAATGGTGCCATACTATTGATACCAAAGAGCATTCAATTATAATGGAGATACATTTCTGATACCATGGAGCTTATAATTGAAATGGAACCAGACTAGTGACATCACAGAGCTTACATCGGAAATGGAGCCACACTAGTGATACCACAAAGCTTACAATTGAAATAGAGTTACAACAGTGATACCACAGAGCTTGCAGCTGAAAGCTCTGTGGTATCACTGGTGCAGCTCCGTTTCATTTGTAAGCTCTGTGATATATCCGGAATGCTCAATTTCAATTGTAAGCTTTGTAATGTGTGGGCTCTTAAACTCAAAAGCTTAAAAGTAACTCTTAGTCCTAGTGAAACAACTATGATCTTACTGCTCCAGTAATCCTGAATGTACATTTCCTTCTAACAAACTTTGTGCAGTGAACATAAATCCCGTACACTTTAGAAACTTTGTTACAAAAAAATAAGTTCAGGACTTGGAATAGCAGAAGCAGTAAATTAATCCTGCTTCATTCTGACACAGTTTGAAAAGCTGTTAACCATTTGACAGCCAGAAGGGTGTGCATTTTATTGCTTTATCTCAGTAAAGCCCCCATATGTCAAAGAACTAATGTTTTTCTGTAAAATGTTTGATAATGATCCCTCATTTTACCATGTGAAAACATTAACCCTTTAATTTGAATGCCAAAGAGGTATATAGTATATTGCTCTGCAATCTGTTACATAGGCTTCTGGCACTCAGAAGGTTAACAGGTTCTCAGACTGAATTAGAGTGAAACAGTTTTGTTTTACTGCACCTGCTGTCTCCAAGTCTTGAACGTTTTGTTCTAAAGTGTACAGGATAGATGTTCACTGCATATTTGTGTTAAGAAGGAAAACCATTAATCAGAGTTTAACCTTTTGAGTGCCAGAGAAGTGTGTATCTTATTGCAGTGCAATGTGTTTTACATACCTTTGTCACTCAAAGGGGAAATAATCAGGATCAGTATGGACACACATTACCTCATACATTCATGCATACATACATACACATAAACACACTCACTACCTAACATTCATACAAACACACACTCACACATACTGTACATGCATACATACAACCTCACACTTATACACAAGCACAACACACACACACACATACACTGTTTCATACTGATTCATACATGTATACATACACATACACTACATCACACTCATACACACACACTGCCTCACATTCGTACATACAGGTATGTATACATTACCTCACACTTATACACACACACACACACACACACATACACACTACCTTAGATTCATATACAGTCACAAACTAGCACACATAAACTACTTCACACACTTAACCTCCCACTCAAATTGCATATTCATACATACTGCCTCCACTTAGATACATACACTACATCAAATTTGCTCATTGTATCAACACTATACCATGCACACATTCACAAACTCATACTATCTATCTATCTATCTATCTATCTATCTATCTATCTATCTATCTATCTATCCTTACATATATATTTCCTTATCTGATTACCACTGACTTGCCTGTATCTCCAAATTGGATTTCAGTCAATGTTAGTATTTTAAAAACAAAAAAATCATGCTGTACCATAAAATATAGAATACTTCAGTGGCTGTTTGATAGTCAAGTCTCACTTATTCTTTAGCCTTTACCTCGGTAAAAAGAGACCACATGAATGAAGAAGTCCCACTCGCAATTTCCATTACTCTCCTACATATTCAGGCATTCGGGTGGGACTGGGCCTTGTAAATAAATGGCAGTCCCCATGAACTTTTAATGTTGTTTATATTTTTTTTCTCTGATGATGTAAAAGGAAAGAACAGGCAGGCAGACACATTAACAATACTGGGGCTAAAGTATAGCGGGTCCTGTCAAATCTAAGACAAAAAGACAAAACTGCTCTTTCTATACAAAGTGCAAATGTGTGCCCTGTATTGGGCATATACAATACTACTGAGTTAATAACTATGAGGATTTTGTTCCAAAATTTGGCCAAACATTGTTTAAGCTTGCCAACCCCGTCAAGGTACCTCACTATATGGCAAGTACCTACTCTAATACACCTGTAAAGCCCTATCTAAATTAAAAACAGTCCCTGAAGAGATGTTATAATAATCACATTGGGAGGCCCTTTAACCCCTTAAGGATCGGCCGCACACGCATGTGGCGGTCACTTAAGGACCACGAAGCAGTTTTTATTTTTGGTTCCTTAATCCAAAATCAGTACAAGAGGTGTTGAAGGGATTTTTATAACCTCATCCCCTTTCATTCTATTATGCCCCCACCATTTTGGACAGTGGTGGGAACTAGTCAGATTCCCAAGAACCCCACACTTTATTTTTACCTCCCTGTCATACTGGCAATATAACAAAGAGATGATCAGGTCAGTTTGTGGGTCTTGGGACCCACTTTACTTTTGTTTCTATTACTTATTTAATTTTATATTTTTTATTTTAGTTTGTTCAGACTGGGATCTCATGACCCAGGCATTTTTATACCCCTGGAGCTTGTCAAAGGATAGATACTCCCAAAGTTAAGGGAAGATGAGAGTATTATTATTTGGAAATGAGGTATGATATCGAATGTAGCATCCATAGTACATCCCATGGAAGAAGCTCTTAAATTGCATTGGCATGTTGATAGAATACTCTGTACAGCAAATATACCCCTGAATGTTAAGAATGTTACTTACTATGCTTTACTTACAGCTAGTACAAATGGACCCACAGCCACAGAGGACTAGCATCCTGACTGTTATAAATAAATATTAATTAAATGGTGAACTAAATTCTATAATACATCAGCTTCAGTAGATTTTTTTCCATTGTAAATGCAGTTTTGTATATGGTTATTTGGACACACCTTGAGATTGATGCCCTAATTTAAGAGAAAAGTGTTTATTCAGTTAAAGATTTACAACTCCAGAATTACACTACTAAACCTCTTTATAAAGGAGCCTGACACATTTTGGTAAAATAGCCAAGGGGTTGCAATGTTTTCTTTCAGTTGATCCTTTTTGGATTGTTTAATTCATCACCCTATATTATTTTTTTTCTCACATAGAACACAAACACAAATTACAATATCCCAATATCTAACACTGTTGAAAAGTGTAATTTAAAGTAATTATAAATATGTCTTATATATCTGGATTTTTACAAACATGAGTTGAGAACACTAAAACTGTGCTAGAAATAACCTTTCCAAGTACATTTCAGTTTTTAAAAAGTTTTAATGAAAACTGTCAATCGATATAATAGGCAATTGCAAATGTGACAAGTGCACATCTGTTACTTTTATGCCACAATGCAATGTGCTGCCTCTGTAGATGTTGGTGAAACATTTGAAGGAAATAGCCTACAGACACAGCTGTGGTATCGCTATCTTTGTTTTTTTTTAAGTAGTTGTGTATCACTATTGAAACAACTGCAAATAGCACATCCACTTTTATTTTTCTTATAATTTGATTTTGACAAGCTGTGGAAACATTTTTATGCATTTTCAAAAACAGAACAAAAGAAAATGTAATTACTTTTTAATATAGCTGAATGACAGTCAATATGTTGAATGTTTATGGGTTACTGTAAATTCTGTTCAAGACAGACCCTAAATTAAGATGATATATTCATGACTTCACACTTTAAACTACATTTGCTATGTGGTTACTTTAATCTTTGTTGTGTCTGTTTTAATATGGAATCACACTGATACATCACCCATAATATGTCTATTATTTACTTAATTAAATATAATACAAATTATACTGTTTAATTATACCATAAATTCTATAAATATGTGCCAATTTAGCAGAAGGGGAAATATTGTAATATCTTCTTAATGTACAATTAGTCAAAATACTCATTCATTATGTATCTGAGATAAGGCAAGATGATTCACCTATTTACCTATTTATATTACATTGTAATCAGACATACTTGAAAATTAGATAAATGTAAATATATACTTCCTGGTAAAAACACTTTTTAAATAAAAAATATGTAATATCAAGATCATGCAGTCCAATTTGGTCTGTACTCCAGGATATTTGAAACCACGCCACAAAGTTAACACAAACAAAAGTAATACTAAATTAAATGTTTTTCTTTTAGCAGAACCATTTTCTCACGTTGATTTTAGCTTAAAATTTTAAGTGCCAGAGAGGTATTCATTGCATTGTAATGAGTTAGATAACTCTCTGGCACTCAAAGGGTTAAAGCCACAGTTATGTATGACTTATCAAAAATGTTACATTCTCCATTGAAGCACTGACATCTGGGAGGTAAATGGATAAATGTACAAGACAAAACTACAGATCATGAGCTAAGCTTCTTTAGGTGAACCCCTACACCTATGTTCATGTACAGATGAATTAGTACATTTCAGAGCACATTTCCTCTATTGTACAACTTCTATACAAAAACACTATTTAACATATAGCAGACCAAATGAAAAATAATATTTTTGTCCTGATAGGCTCTGCACCCAGTTTGTATCTTGCTTCCCAGGTGGAAATTAGCAGCACACTCAAAACAATCCACACACTCCGGCAATTATATAACTTTGGTGCATATGGTTTAAAGAAGTATATTGTTTTATGAAAAAAAGCTTTGTATATAGGTGTTTGTAAGGTGAAGGAGCATTCAGTGCTTCAAGCAATTCTTTGCACTTATTTTTGTGAAGAATTTCATTTGTGAAGTCCCTTCATAGAACCACCTGAATTACAGGAGAAGTATGACATATTTAAAATGCATCTCCATTAAACCCTTAAGGGCCAGGGGACCTGGGATACTTTTACCCTTCCGAACTGCCTAGACTACATTTGGGGAGCCAGCACATGTGAGTGATCACATGTACCGTATTGCAGAAAGTGAGGCTGAAACTGACTGCTCCAATCTTGGAGCAGTCAAATTTAGACTCCCAGTCATGATCAAAGAGTGCCCATAAGAGTGATTTGATCACAAAAATCACAATGTACCAGGCCATCACGAGTCCTTAATGCACGGACACTCCTGACGGTCCTGGCACATCACTGGTCTTTAAGGGGATTTATATAGAAACAAAAATAAATGCTAAAAGCCTCCAAAACCTTTATTTTATCTTCATAGTGTATCCATAATCAGGAAATACTGAAAGTACGAAGTAAGAATAACCAATCCGAAACAAAAGATTCAAATATATATATATATATATCAGGGCTTATAATTTTAAGTCCTTTGCTACTAGCCAGATCTCAAAAGTTACTCGCCACTGCAAGCCAAAACATACCCACTAGGGTTGAATTTCTACTCGCCAGGGCTAAATTTTCACTCGCCATTGGCTAGTGGCGAGTGGAAATTTTGAGCCCTGTATATATATACTAGTTTTAAAGCTTATGTACATGGGCCAACACTGGTGGCACTGCAGTCAGGCGGTCCTGCTTGGTCCCAGGAAGGTACGCAGAGAGGACTATGGTCTGAATTCAGAGCGCTCCACTCTGTATCAGCCGCAGAGCGGGCAGTCTCTACTGCACATGATGACTTCTGACAAACATCCTTAGCGAATTATAATATAGGATATATATATATATATATATATATATATATATATATATATATATTGGAAATGAATGCCTGTGAATTGCATACAACAGGCAACATCATAACCTGTAGGGTTGTATCATATGTACTGTATGCGTTACAGGATATTATTAGTATAAACTTGCAGGTGAGCAATTCTGTAGAAAACAACAGCACCATAGGGGTCCAAGTAAAAAATCCCCAAATTACCTCTGCTTTAAAAGAGACTTTTTACCCCTTAAATGTAGACATTCAAAGAATTAAAAGACAAATTTAAAACAGGGGAACTTTATATTTGTCACATTATGAGACAGTTGGTTTATGTGTTAGAGGCAAGAAGAAGAATAAAGAGAAAGGGTCAAGAGGGGAAATAAAGAGAAAAAAGGTAAGAGGTTGATTAAGAGAAAGTGTCAAGGGGGGAAAAGAGAAAAGCAAGACAGGGAGAAAAAGAGGCAAGATGAGGGAAAAATGAAAGCGGCAAGAGGGGGAGAAAGTGAAGGAGGCATGGGGAGAGAAGCAAGCAGACAAATGAAGACAAGGGTTCCAGGCTCATCCCTTTGAGGAGTATTGGAGGTAGGAAGTCTACAGAATAGGGGCTAGACTATTGTGTCTCATTGTCTAATGTTCATAATCATACCTTTTCCCTTGCTTTATTCAATCCAGTGCCATTCTTCTATCCAGTCTCTTAAGTAACATAGTAACTGTTAATTAGGTTTAAAAAAAACATAAGTCCATCAAGTTCAACCTTTATCTCATAACCCAGAGAAACTAGAATTATATAAGTTTTCATTCTGCCAGATAAGTTAGCCTTTATCTGAACTTCCTGTTTTGCCTACTAATACACAGTATAATCTTGTATGTTCCTTCTTGAAAGCATCGTATCTAATCTTCTCTTAAAGGGACACTGATGTCCCATAATAAAATCATCTACTTTTGTAGAGGCTAAAATAATAAACCGCTATGGTTTGAGAGATATTTGCATTTAAAGTGCACCCCTCCACTCCTGACGTCAGCGTCTAGCTGACAGCAAGAGATCCCGGTCCTGGGGACCATCAAGCGGCTCTGCCGCAGAGCCAAATTCATGTTATTTCAAAAGAATCACTTAATTGGAAAGGTCTACAAAGTGTGCCTGGTTTGCAATCACACTTTGCAGACCATTCCAATGAAGTAATTATTTTGAAATAACTAGATTCTGTCTCTGCTGAAGAGCTTTCTTGAGTCGTACGACTTGAGTCTCCTGCTGTCAGCTTTACCACAGCGGTTTGAGAGATAGGATTTGTAGCATGTAGTTTATTATTTTAACCTCTACAAAACCAGATAAAACATTTATGAGGCATTACTCTCCCTTTAAATGTATGCATTTTCTTTTGATTACCACATCCTTGGGCTCCCATGTCTCTTAAATCCTTCCCCTTGTCTTTCTCCATTTTGATTATTTATCTCATTTTTTAACCTTGTGCCTGTGTGTGCATGTATGTATGTGTGCATGTATATATGTGTGTGTATGTGCGTGCATATATCTGCATTTCTGTGTGTGTGATTTAAAGCTATAGTGAAGCTCTCACACAGTATAGATAATTATCTTACTCTTTTTATACAATAATGTGCAAAAGTTTTAGACAGGTGTGAAAAAATGCTGTAAAGTAAGAATGCTTTCAAAAGTAGACATGTTAATAGTTTATATTCATCAGTTAACAAAATGCATAGTGAGTGAACAGAAGAAAAATGTAAATCAAATCAATATTGGGTGTGACCACTCTTTACCTTCAAAACAGCATCAATTCTTCTAGGTACACTTGCACAAAGTCAAGGATTTTGTAGGCATCTCATCAGATATATGATTAAACAGTTATACCAAACAGGTGCTAGTTATCATCAATTTAAGATGTGGATTGAAACACAATTATTAACTGAAACAGAAACAGCTATGTAGGCAGAATAAAAGTGGGTGAGGAACAGACAAACTCAGCTAACAAGGTGAAGTTGCTGAAAACAGACTGAGCACATGAACGAGATACAAGGTAGTTATACTGAATCAGCAAGGTCTCTCCCAGGCAGATATTTCATGGTAGACTGGGGTTTCCAGATGTGCTGACCATAGACGCAGTGTTTGACCAAGGAAACTTAGTGCATCAGATGAAAGGCCCATCATGCTAACTCTCCTTCGCAATCAGATGTCCAGCAGTTCCAACAGCTCAGAACTGGCAGAAAACAGTGGGACCCTGGTACACCCATCTACTGCCTAGAGATGCCTGGTCAAAAGTTTTCTTCATGGAAGACATGCAGCCAAAAAGCCATGCCTCCAATGTGGAAACAAGGCCAAGTGACTCAACTATGCATGAAAATACAGGAACTCGGCTGCAGAAAAATGGATGCAGGTGCTCTGGACTGATATTAAATTGATAAAAGGGATGGACTTACCAAATTCAAAGTCAAGTGAAGCAGATTAGATTTTCTAGTGTATTTTTGTATAGAAAAATAAGATATATGAAATTTACAGTAAGTTACCACCCAGCCTATGCCATTGCAGTTTATTAACATTTAGATGGCTCTGTCATCTTGAAGTTTTTATTTTTTTTTTGCAAATATGAAGACTTCTAACCAAAAGGCCAGCAGATGCATAGTTTAGGAGATATTGATACTTTTATTTCTAGAGAAAAGTGAAAGTATCTCAATGCAGCTCAGAGCTTAATTAGCATATACAACTTCACTGGAAGGATTCATTAGCAGATGAACAGCTTAATTAACTCCTAGTAACATAGTTGATGGGGCTGAAAAATAGACCTGTGTCCATCAAGTCCAGACCATGTCATATAACTCTTGTTGATCCAGAGGATGGAAAAAAAAATACCAATGCCTATTGAAACCAATTTAATTAAAACTCCAAGTGGGTAAAAAACTATCCTTCCTGACTCCAAATGGCAGTCAGATATTTCCATGGATCAACATCATATCTGCTTTCAAATAAACTGTCATAATTCCTAATATTTTTCTGAGCTAGAAAGGTATCTATTACTTTTTGAAAGCAACTGTAGTATCTGAAAGCACATCATCTTGAAAGAAGGAATTCCATAAGTTTACTGTCCTTACCGTAAAAATCCCTGTCTTGTTTTAGTCAAAAGCAGATTTCTTCTACTCGTTCTGGATCACATCTTGTTTTTGCTAAGGTTATTGTGTAAATAGTTACATAGAGAGTTCTTTGTATTAATCTTCAATATATTTGTAAATTGTATCATCTCTTGGGCATCTCTTCTCTAATGCAAACAAATCCAGTTTAGCTAGTCTCCTCCAATCTCTTTATCAGATTCGATACATGTCTCTGCAATCTTTCCAGTTTAATAAAGTATTTTTTAACCCCTTAAGGACCACACAATACAGCGAAAGTGGCCATTAAGGACCACAGCACTTTTTTTCTCTGTTGCTATGAATTCTGCAATGGCAGAGAAGCATACAGCCACACTGCCTTCCCAGAATTCCATGATGTGCCAGGACTGTCACTGGTCCTTAACATCCAGGCAGGCGTGACAGTCCTGGTACTGCAGCGGACGTTAAGGTGTTAAGAACTGGTGGTGCCTAACCAATGTAGATTATATTTGCATCCCATGCATCAATATACCTCTTTTTATACATGAGAGTAATCTATTGAGTCTTGTAACAGCTGTGTGACATTGCACACTGCTTTGAAGTATTTTCCAAAATCTTACAAAGATTCCCCAAGTAGTTTGCCATTTAATATATATGTAGCAGCCCAGGTGCAAAACCTTACCTATATTAAAACCTCATTTGCCAATTGTCCACACATTCACTCAGTTCAGAATCTTTCTGCAGAGAAAACATCATCCTGTTTTGTATATATTTCCTTACACAGCTTGGAGTCTTCAGCAAAGCATTGGCCCCAGGAATAAACTCTATCTCACTTATAATTTTAAACTATCTAAAAAAGGTGGCATTTACTACAACTCTCTGCCATCTATCATTTAACCAGTTCACTATCCATGCACAGATAACACTTGCCAAACAGAAGCTAGCTAATTTATGCAGTAACCTGTTGTGAGGCACATTATCAAAAGCTTTTACAAAATCCAGCCGCAATACTTGACTGGTCCCTTCAACATAAATCCATAGCAGGTTACTCTGTGTGTGTGTGTGTGTGTGTGTGCATGCGTGTATGTCTGTGTGTGTGTGTTACTGTTTATGGCTTGGCCAGTTGGCTGTACACATCCTGCCTGTGAAAGACAATAGTCTTCCTGTGGCCGCCCTCAAATGCATTTTGACAGAAATGGTTTCAATCATGATATCAATCATGCAGGCCCTTACGTTTAAAAGAGAAAGTGAAGTAATTCACCTTGGATGCTAGAGATACTTCTACTGCATTGTGAAGCATTCAAGGGGTTAAAATCAATGAGTTTTTTTCATTAAAGGTGCATCAGGTTTGCACCAGAATTGCTCCTGTTTGAATTTACAGATAAGAAGTATATTTTTGGTCTAATCTGACAAAAAACATTACACTAACCATTTGTATATCAAGAAAGTGAACAGTTCATTGCTCAGAAACAAGGTTCTCACCTAACTGAGAATACTTAAAGCCATATTAATTTGACACTGCAGGAAGCACTTCTAAAAGATAAACTATATCCTTCAAATAAGTGGCTTTTAATTTGTTAAACAGAAGGACATACTTAAGGATTTGTGCTTGATACAGCACTGTTTAAAGTTACCATACTTACAGTTTGCACTTGAACTCTGATATGGCTGTAACTGCATAAGTACATATTATTACCTCGAGAAGGTTCCCATGTCCCATTAGAACAGTGGTAGCAGGAACACTATAACCTCAAAATGAACACAGGTTATATGCACCTAACTATCCTGTACGCCTTGCTAGCATCTGTAAAACCTATCTATTTTTATCTGAGGCCTAAAATCTAATCTTACATATGCTGGGATGGAGCAAGCATTCCTGCTTTTTCTATGGATTCCAGTACCATCACATGCTTGACAGGTATCTTTAAAATGCTTTTGCAGGGTTGTCTGTAAATGGGAAATCATAGTAACCAGTAAACCCCTTAAGGACCAGAAAGGTGTGCAACACATGGCTTCGCATTGTGTTTTACACCATTCTTGTCCTTAAAGTGTTAACTGACTAATTCTTAGGATCACAAACAAAATTACATACATATAACTATGTCTTAAATTGTACAATATATTTGTGGAAAACTTCCAAATTTGATAGCATAAAAGTGCAGTGCTCTAAGTGTACGGTTTGAATCGTCTGTCTGTAGGTAGTATTATCAGCAACATGAAAAGTTACTGAATAATCTCATTTCCGTTGAGAGTAATGCGTTCTCCAAATGTTTACCCACACTTCACTAATTTGCTCCTCTCCAGCAAACAGATAAATACTATATATCACATCATACATTCAGGCATGTGTTGCCATTCATTAGAAAATAAAATGCTCATTTCATGTCATACATGCTAAAATATCTAATGGTAATAACTTAATCCTATATAATAATTTGCTAAAACGTGTGTAACGACGCAGTCATGCGCAGTAGATGCAGTAGATGCAGCTTCCAGAGCGTGACTGCCCCGAGACCGGCTGGTAGTGGCACTGTGGCCCGTGTAACGGGCTCTTCAACTAGTATAATAGTAAATTGAAACAATCCTTTTATTTTGAAAACTTAATTTCTTTGAAAAGTCTCTTTCACACTTTAAATGTCAGAAGGGGAGTGCAATACATGCCCTGCAATGTGTTCTACAACCTCAGGCAATCAAAGGGTTAAACAATCGTACAATCTAAAGCCAGAGATATAATAGAAGGGTTTTTAGAGTTAAAAAAAACAAGGAATACAATATTCAGTTACCAAATCAGATTTTTGCTAAAATGATTTAATATGACTCTCAATCAGTACTGTCAATTAAAATGTAATGTGCCACAGGCAATCACATTGTAGCCTTATTCTACTAGTACATTTATTAAAATCAAACCTTACAGCAGAATTATGTATTAGATTTAGATGTTGTTTAGAAAAGCATTTACAACTAACTAGTTTTTAAGCCCATGTACATGGGCCAACACTGGCGTCGCTGCAGTCATGCGCAGTACTGACTGCCTGATCCCAGGAAGGTGTGCAGAGAGGACTCTGGTCTGAATTCAGAGTGCCCCGCTCCGTATCAGCCATGGAACAGGCAGTATCTATTGCACATGACTGCAGCGTGCGCAGGCATCTCTACTGCGCATGACGGATTCTGACAAACGTCCTATTGAATTATAATATAATATACTAGTGTAAAAGCCTGTGTACACGGGCCAAGGTCCAGGTAATGTTAACCCTTTGAGTGCCAGAGGGGTACACAACGCATTGCAGTGCAATGTGTTATGTACCCCTCTGGCACTCAATTAATAGGCCTCTACCTCACTGCTCCACGTGATGCAGTCTTGCGTCACCTCACTCACGCGATACAATCATGCACATTAGAGATTGGCCAAAAGCGGGCAGTCTCTACTGTGCATGACTGCATAGTGACAAACATCCTAGCAAATTATAATATAGGATATGTTTAAGAAGCCAGGGGATCCCTTTACTTTGTGAAGTTATTTCCTTCCATTATTATGTGTCCTCATGTGGAACTAGTCCCTCTTTTACAGGAATCCCCTTTGTGTTTTGGAGGGACAAGACCACCCCCCATGGTGAGATCTGCCATTTGATGGGCAAGATAGATTATATTTATTCCTACACATGCTACACCAAGGAGTAGCACAAGTCAGAACAATGATATAAGGCTGCAAGCCGTAACAGTTGATACAGTCTATTGTATTTTTCTAATATTGAATGTATGACATAACTTAACCCTTTATGGACCAAAGTGCTGTGAAAAATATTGTTTTCCAATGTGTTGCACATTCCTCTGGTCCTATAAATGGTCAAGAAAGTATGAAGAGCCATTGTGGAAAGATTATATGAGAGTGAGAGTGCGACCTTATAGAAAACAAAAAGAGCAGTAATAGTTGGAAAGTGTTGAATATGCAAATGCGTTAATCTATAATGTAACATATATTACCAAAGAGGAAACATTTATGAAAATACAGTTACAGTATTTGTCTTGAGTAGCATATTTTATAGTACTGTTTTTTAGACTTAATTTTATTTGTAAATGATTGGGTTCCATGTTCCTGCTAGGTATATGAAGACATTGCTGCTAATGACTGCAATTATATGAGGATTCCCAATATCTGAGACTTTCTTATGTAATCAGTTGTTTTTTGTGTGCCTTGTCTTTCCATGAGACAAAGTACCCAAATCCTAAAAAGGAGAAGCTGGCAGACAGTCTTCCATTTATATGTGGTTATTAAGGGTCGATTGGTGGACTTAGTAGACTAATAGCAATAAAAAAAAAAAATAGAAAGCATTATGTCAACATGAGAATGTAGCTTGTACGTTTTGGATATTTATACCACACATACTTAGGGAAAAAATCATATTCTTAATAAATACAGTAGGATGCTATCACTAACACTCAGCAGTTGTCTTAAACAAGAAAAGTTAGATTTTGATATTTAAACCCTTATCTGGTTTGCTTTGCTAACAGTTTATTCCACTATAAGTTCCATATTTGTAGTAAATATAACCCTTTATGTACCAGAAGGGTGTGTATAGTGTGTGCTTTGTGCTACTGCACTTATCTCATTGTTGTTCTAAGAGGCATTGGGGGGAGATTTATAAAACTGGAGTTACAAAGAAAATGTATATAAAATTGGTGCAAAGCAACATAAGGATATGCATAGTAGCAACATTTTTGCTAAGTGCTAGCTTCAGTCAGTCAAGACGAGTAGAAATTGTCTTGTCCAAATAAGAATTGTGTTGCAGTGTGTTTAAAAAGGAAATCACTAAATATACCAAAAATAACGCAGTCTTAGTGATAAAATCTTAAAGCCAGGTATATCTTGGAACTGTGTAGTGACAGTTATGTGTGTAAAAAATATTATCAGCTGCAAGTTTTCTGTGAATTTACTCAAAATATTCTCAGATATATTTATATATATAAACTTGCTTTACTTCTTTATAAAAAGGCAAGGTTTATCCTGAAAAGAGGAGGAATGGGGTGATGGGGCACAGGTGCTTGAGTGGATGGGGAACCAAGGAGCTCTCTTACTCAGAGACTCAGTGATTAACTCGCAAAAATTTTCAAGGTAGATCCGAATATTTCCCATGTATGTCTCTAGCATTTAAGTTGTTAAAATTATTAGTTACGTTAATAAGAAGTTTTGTATGCAAAGTTGGTTTGTTCCAGAACCGCTACTCTGCATTGCCCATTGGTAGAGACAGGCAAAAAGTCAGATTTTTTTGTCTCAGGAAATTTCACAAAAAAAAAATAGTTTCCTTTTTTTCCACAAAATTTCTCTCACATTGAAAATCAAAAAAAAAAAAAAAAAAAAAAATTGCCTTTTCACTAACCCCAATACATTTCCCATGAGGACTTTGCTATATTTTTGCCTATGCCCAAGAATTCATTCCAGAATGAGAGACTTATTGTGTGTGGTTCTATGGCTACCAATGCAGTGGGACAGGGCTGGGGGCTCATTATATGTGATTTTATGTCTACCAGTGCAGTGGGGCAAGACAAAAAGTGACATTGGGGTAAAACATTTTTCCTGTCCCTACCCTTGGATTTTCATTGAACCAACTAATAAGTGCTATGTTACGGCTGGCCAGCAAAACCAGGAGTCAGACGGTATAGTTAATAGAACCTTTATTATGAGAAAAATGACAGAAATGCAATATATAAATAAACACACAGTGGATGATTGAAACAGCGAGTGCTGTATCAGGAATAGCAGTCTCCCAATCTCTGCACCACACTGTCCGAGACTAGGCCTCAGCCCACTGGAGTCTCGTGGTAAGGCAACGCCCAAGAGATACTGACACAGCCTGCAGTCAGTAGCTAGGAGTCTGCTAGAGCCCCAGGTCAGTACTAGGAAGGATGTCTGAATAACGGAACCAACAAACTGAACGAACAGACAGAGCTTCTAGTAAACACCAGATAGGATAGTCAGACTCGCCAAAGTCATACACAGAGCGGGTAGTCACCAAGAGCCATAGGTTTGCACCAGAAAGGATATCCACTGAAGCGATGAAATGCTTGATGCGCAGTGGATAGAGCCCCAGGACAACACCAGAGAAGGTAGTCAGACAAGCCTAGGTCATACACGGAGCGGGTAGTCAGCCAGAGCCACAGGTTTGCACCAGAAAGGATATCCACTGAAGTGATGGAATGCTGGATGCACAGTGGATAGAGCCCCAGGTCAACACCAGAGTGGGTAGTCAGACAAGCCTAGGTCATACATGGAGTGGGTAGTCAGCCAGAGCCACAGGTTTGCACAAGATAGGATATCTGAGCCAAATCGGAACGCCAAGAAGAATAGTCAGACAGAGCCACAGGTCAACACCAGAATGGATGGACAGACAAGCCGGATCATACACAGGAATCAGGAATATCAGAACATGAATAGCTCAGAATGTAAGGGTGACTAAGTCAGGACTTAGTCTGCCCTTTAAACCCCTCCTCAGGAAGTAGGTAGGAGGAGCAGCTAGAGGGAGGAAGTAGGTAGGAGGAGACTACAGGAAACAAACACACATAAAACAGAGGCCTGCAGCATGCTTGATGCCTCTTGCCTGCAGATGACGCGTGGAAAGATGCCGAGCATCGCTGAAGCTGCGGCGGTGGAAACAATGTACTGTGACATGCTATTAATGATTGACTAGTCAGGAACATAGGTTCTACACTAATTTTAGATTACCAGCCTTTACTAACTTAGCTTTTTTTCTCTCAAGGAAAACTTATTTCTCCAAGTAGATTAAATAGTATCTAAGAAGTTAATACAGAAAATATGACTTTTGCAAAGAAAAGCAGTGGGAGTCAGAAGAACAAACAGTTTTGACATGCAATTTCAGGTTTGTGCCAATAAAGTGCTACAGCTGTAACAAAGAAAAAATAAATACAATTTTAACTGTGGTTATGTTATCGAGTTCTAGATGAATCCAGCTGTAAGCAGATCATCAATCACATTTGTTGGCAAGATAGGCTGCATGCCAGGCCCACAGTTGTACTGCTTTACACATTTAAGTATGTATTTTATTTTTTATTTCAAATTTTGAAAAACTAACACTCAAACTTTATCTGTAGATGGAGAATCAAACAAAGGCCTGAATTGTATTAAAAAATGGTAACTTTATTAAAAATACAGTGATAATTTTTACTTTCTATAATGTAATCTAGGACAAAAGTGTGCAAATGTTTAGAAAAACGGAGTTCATAGGCTCTAAAACATTTTCTAAATTGTGTCTTTTAGCTATTTTAAGACCATGTGTTTCTTTAAAGGAAGACTAACACCTAAACTGAAATTTTAAATATTGTGTCGTATTTCCAGTTTGCATAATTACAATGTGTTTTTATGTTGGATCGATGTCTGAAATCTAATCATAAACCTATCAAGACTGTTCTTATGACGGCAATCAAAGAGCCGTAGAAGAAGGCAAAAATGAGATTACCCTCTACCATAGGCCATATGTAAAAGTAGATTTTATGCTTCAGAAAATAAAAAAAATAAACAGATTTTCTTTTGTTCATATGCTATCATATAGTATTTTTAGCTGAATTAATTGCACAACACACTAGACCTCAGGGGGTTTATATTGAGGAGTTTAAATCTCTTGAATGTTATAAATTAATGTGATGGATACCTTTCTAACTTTCAAGGGGGTTAAAAGACTATTTTTTCCCACTATGGTGCAGTATTTTTTCCCACTATGGTTCTGACTGAGGGGAGGCATCACTGGCCTGCTTGGACGATCTCTTTAATTTATGGGCTTCCTTGTTGTCCAGTACGCGGTACTGGTTCGCTCCACTCTATCACCGGTTGCTGATGCTACATCCATTATTGCACCGGTGGGGATTTCAATACTCGGTGTCACTTTTGTCATAGGCTGCCTTACCCGGTATATTGGTAGGGCTGGTAAAGCCTCCTCTATCCTCAGTGCTATGTCTAGGCTGCCTTACCCGGTATGTTGGTAAGACCGGTAGAGCCTCTTTCATCTCGTTGTGCCAGTTTCCAGGCTGCCTTACCAGGTATATTGGTAAGACCGGTACAGCCTCCTTCATCTCCTTGTGCCAGTTTCCAGGCTGCCTTACCCGGAATATTGGCAAGGCCGGTAGAGCCTCCTCAGTCCTCTTGTGCTTCTTCTAGGCTGCCTTGCACGGTATTTTGGTAAGGCCGGTAGAGCCTCCTTCATCTCGTTGTGCCAGTCTCCAGGCTGCCTTACCCGGTATTTTGGCAAGGCCGGTAGAGCCTATATATATATTGTATCACTGTATACTATGCTACTTGAATCTGTCGTGTGTCTGTAACATATGTGTATGTTCAGGACCTGTGAGGGTTCTTATTAAACTTTTCAATAAAGTTGTGTTTTTATCATAACTCTGTGTCTGTGAGTCAAAACAAACCGTGACACAATTATTCCTGATGACATACAATCAAGTTCCATAAAATCTATTCTATATGCAACACTGGATATGGCATGCTGTAACTAAGATGACATTGACACTTTGAGAGAGAGAAGCATTTGCTGAAATCTTCTTGACACTAGCTTAACGCAGATAGACAGGCAGAGAGGGGGAGAAGGAGTGCAGGGAGTGTGAATGTTTTTTGTAGCCAGTGTCAGATAGGCACAGCTTATTAACCCTCTCTGGCACTCAAAAGGTTAAAACAAAATTGCCTGGCCGATGATAGAGACATGCAGAGACCCTAACCTGAGCTGTGACTGAGACCAACCACTATACACATTAGAGACAGAGACTTATTTATGATACAGTATTTTGTGAAGGGCAAGACATCACATCTAAACAGTACTGTTATATTTTACTGTTAGAATCAACACTACTTTCATAATGTTTAGTAAATGTGCTAGGGGCAGGGGTAGGGGGAAAAACGTATTGCAGGGAGTGGGACATGCTACTAAAATGGTAGTCCAAAAACTGACAGCAGCCATGATTGCTGAAGCATGTGCAATACATGATGATGATCCTTCTACTCCAGAGGACGCAGTTTGTGAGACTGACATAAAACATTCCACTACACCAGTAGTATTACTAAGCCATTTAAGAACACTGAAGATGACAGAGAGTAACATTTTATTGCTGATGGCATTGCAGAAGAGGGTATAGCAGTTCAATCAACTGACATACCTAACAAAGAGAGTAAAAACACAGTCTTCAAAGTAGTGTAAAATGTTCTGAAAATCCCTCTAAGTGTAAAGTAAAAAGAAATTCTCGAAAAGTCTAGAGGAATGTGAAAGTAGAAGGAAAGAAGCAGCTGGGATTTCTGATGAAGTTCACATTATTGCTGATGATGCTGATCTTGAATATATCCCTCCAGTGTTCTCCTCTTCCTGTAATACAGATGATGTTAAGAGTGAGAGAGATGATGACATAGTCATACATTTAGCTGAAAGGAAAAGGCTGTCTTGCACACTGAAAGGAACACTATGCCTGTTTATAAACTCTGAGAAATTAGTTGGAACTCTGACAGGATGATTGTGCATTTTTAGGCATCTTTATTTGCACAGTCATCATGATCGTCAATGCTTCTAAGTTCAAATCCCACCTAGCCACAACAAATATTTTTGAATAAACAACAAAAGAGGTCACCAATATCCACAGCCCTAGCTTCTGCTGCTGTTGGTGCATAACCCCTGAAACCTACCGCTAGTACAATTGCATCTAGATTTATAGAGTGCCCATGAATGCACCAGCCATCACCACCACCTCCACCATCACAAACCATGTTGTTCAACCAATAAGGTTTATATTTCTCATTCTATATACTGCCAACACACTCTTACTGAGTTATTTGGAGTAAAATAAACTTCACAAAAATAAACCCAAAGTACTCATGTGGAATGGTATAGTTGTCAGGTGACAGTCAGTAATCTTGCCTCTGGTTCTGGCCTTATTATTAAAAGGATAGCCAATACCATTGACACACCACATTTTGCATGCAGATTCATGAGAGACAATCCCACAATTCAGAAATGTGTTAAATAAACTAGAGCAGGTGATAGAGGAATGTCTTTTACCAATCTCCTCGATAAGTGGTTTTGTGTCTGCTGATAACAGATCCAACATAATAGCTGCCTTGAGAATATGTCATATGGTTCATGTGCCCTGCTTTGCCCATATCCCAATGAGCATTATCCCCAAGAGTGTTACAACCTGTCCCATTCATCAGCTGAAAATGCAGGTCCCTACCAAGTGGAATTCCACATGGTACAAGTTAGAGAATTTGTACAAGAAGAATAAGGCCATTATTGAGCTTACAATGAAAAATAGAAGGATTTTGGGGGGAGCTTCATTGTTATATGGACAATGGCAACTAAAGTGCAATGTAAAGTGCTGCTGAAACCTTTTGCGCAGACAACCTTGCTGGTTAGCCTTGTAGGGTCAGAATTTAGTGAGATTTTAGTGAGATACTATACTCCCATTAACATACTTACTGCAGAAAAAATTGAGGCGCATGGCTGATAAATTTTATAATAATGACAGATATGCGCCAGTTAGTGAAGCATATGTTAGCATGTTTCAGTCAGGATCCTCTTAAAATCAATGAGGAATACATTCTTGCTACCTTGCTGGACTCCTGCTTTAAACATAAAATTCTCTGAATTTCTGCCAAGTATAATCAGTTTGTGACAAGGAGTGATGATCTGCAACATGTCTCTGAGGAATCGGATTCCTTCAAAGAATATGAAGACATACTTGCAGATTGTGTGGAGGGTTACAATCTGGAGGATAAGAGAGAGGAAAGTTGGGGACAAAAACTGATCAAAAACATAGTGAAAAATTAGTCAGCAAAGGGTTTATACCACCACCAGCAACAACAACACCATGAACAAAAACAACACATTAACAACATATTTCTGAACACATGTCATTGTCATTACATAAAGCAATTCATGTGTCTCAGGGGCAGCAATCTAACATGGTGATGACAGCACACCTCTATGGGACTCCCAGAGTATGTGTTAGCAACACTGTGTTGCTCCTAGGAGTGAGTTCACTGAATGTGAGACAGTTACAGCATACTTACAGAACAGCTACGTGGTAGGCAGAAACGATGACCCTATCGACTTCTGGAAAACAAAACCGTTTGTGTGGCCAGCACTGACAGGTACTGACAGGAAGCCCTTAGTTGCCCACCAGCGACTGTGGAGTCTTAGGTTAGGGTGTTTTCAGTGCAGATGGTTATATTGTACATAACTGTAGGTCACGGCTATCAAGCAGAAGTGTTGGGAGACTTACATTTCTAAAAATGAACCCACATCTAATACCATCTGAGTATCATGTAGCAGAAATTAACAAGACTACAACTAATGGGGAAGCCAATGCATATGTGATATTAACAGCAGCACAGAGGAGGATGAGGGATTTGATGGGTTGCTACCATTTGTTGAGACCATTATTATGACCACTAACTAATGTTTAAACTGAGAATAATGCAAGTTTAAATTAGACTAAAAATGAAAATGCACACACATCTATCTATCTATGTATCTATCTATCTGTCTATCTATCTATCTATCTATCTATCTATCTATCTATCTATCTATCTATATATCTATCCATCAACCACACTAGTCCCCACCATGCAAATCTGCCACGTGGAAGTTTTAATTATCTCTTTAAAAATTGCAGTACAAAAAAAACCCTGAAAAAATATCTCATTTGCAGGCTTTCAGAAAATAAAACGTTCAAAATATTATAGTCTAGGCTTTAAAAATTGATTGTGGCCTTCAAACATGACTAGCCCTGAAAAATATTGTTTGCAAGCCTTAGACCTCAGGCTTGACAAAATAAAACCCTAAAAAAAATGTTTGCATGCCTCAGGCTAGCAAAAAATCAACCCCTGAAAAATTCTATTAATAACCGGCCTAGTGGCAACCCACCACCAGATACATTATGTCATGCAGTGGAACACACCACTAGTTACATGTTGGCATTTGCTACTGATATAATTCCTGCTACTTAATAATCTAAGCACTACTATGCGACAGGTGATTGCACGATGATGCTGTCATTTGACACTAGTCCTAGAACTGCTACCAAGGCAGCAGCAACACCACAACAAGCCCCTCACTGCCTCACATGCATCTAGTTGAAATATTGTTTTTTCCTTTGAGATCAGGAAGAACCTGTGCCATGTCATCAGCAACTACAAAGTGAACATTGTCAGAAGGAAACATTGTGACATAGGTGAAAGACTGGGAAGTATCACAAATGACATATCCATGTCCCATTGTGGCCACTGTAGTCTGTGGCACACTAGACTGCTCATAATCCTCCTGCTGCTGTTACAGATGAGTATCCAACTTTTACAACTCCACAGCAGAAATGAGAGCAGCAGCAAACTCGAGAATGTCACTGCTGGTGGTGATTGTGATACCATCCCCATTTGCATCTCTTTCTCCCATTCCCTATTGCTTTCCTCCAAAAATGCTCTCATACACTTCTTAACACCAATTTCTCCATCACCACCCTCACTCTCATAGCAACCACCACCACCATTCTCTTGCTGCTCTATGAGACTGGAACTGGTTGGTGATGATGACAAATGTGACAGAGTGACCCCTGCTGTCAAGCTTGCCATCAAAAGAAGGCACACTAGCAGTAGTAGCAGCAAGCACAGGCAGCTGACACGTGTTGCCCACACTGCTAACCAGTTCAGATTTCTTCAATATTTTACCCAGATAACAAGGGACAATGTTGGGGGGCTGGACATCACTGGGACTGGGGAATGTGGGCTTCCTTTGACACTGGTGCTGCTGACATCCTCCTCTTCTGTATCAGTACCATCAAGATCCATCCAGCTTCTCTTTTTTTTCTGGCAGTGGTGGTCATGTTGCTAGGAAGCACTTGAAAAAACTTTATTTTAATATTTATTTTAAATGTATTTTCTCTCTCTCTGTATATCATACTACTCCCACTCATTTCCTGCCTTCTATACCATGCTTCAAGGTGGGGAATTCTGTTTTTTGGTTGTATGGGGGTCAGAGGATTTAATTTCTCATTAACCATTCACCCATTCATAAATTGCCAGATTGTATATGGCCAAACAAAGGTACCCATCATTAATCACAGCAAAGTGCTGGAGAAGAACAGTGTATTTGGTACAAGTCTCCTGAATTTCTTGATAAATATGGCCCTAAAGCATCTTTTTATTGAGCAGTGGAAAAAGGCATGTATATATTACCTATGACTGATTTACACAGAACAGGAGACTTCTGTGTCAAATTAACTGCACCATAGAAGGAAAATAAACATTTCTTTTGGCTTCCTCTTGAGTGCCAGGGAGGTAGCCAAGGCATTGTGTTGCAATGTCTGGCTACCTCTCTGGCACTCAAAGGGTTAATTGTGGCTTTAAATCCCAAGAGAGGTTTCCATTGCATTGTGAAGAAATGTGCTGGAGGGTGAAGAGGCTCTAGAGCACTAAAGAGGTTTCACTGTTTTATTTCATTGCAATACATTGTTCAACCCTCTGGCAATGAAAGGATTAAAGCACCATTTACCTCAATGAGAATGGTGATTTGTTTTATTTGTCACTTGTAGTGCAGTTGATTTGCTCCAAAATTGTCCAGATTCATATTACATTAGACTCACTCTTAGGAGCTGCTAATTACTGCAATTATTGATACAAAATGAGGTAAATATCATAGAACATGTAAGACATGTACATATGCTAGTCAGTGAAAGCCAAACCCTATTCTGTCTACGTGCGTACACATACTGCAGTTGATGTACTAAGAAGAATTTTAGCAGTTCTAGAGCAAACAAACTGTATCTAGGGATAAAACTAAATATTTCCAAAATTTCCATTGATTTGGATGTCTTTTAATCCCTTTAATGCCTCAGAAATGCATCAAAGACATATGTTAAAGGAGTCTAGTTTAAATCAATATTAATTATTTTTCACTTATGGTGCAATTGGTTTGCCTCAAAATTGCGCCATTCCTCATAGTAATTGAGCTTTGTGGTTAATGAGCATTTATATGTCTGCTCCATTCACTACTCTAAGATAGGCCAACTTGAGGATGGCGTGTGGGAATAGTATATTTCTGTGGTATAGCCTTATACTCACTCTTAATAAATGGTTGTGCACAATAAATAAATCTGCCCATTTATAACTTGGAAAAAATGGGAGTTGCACAAGAAAATATGTTTATTTTGTTGGTTATTTATCATTTGCTGATATAGTTAATAGTTAATTACTGGACCTCTAGTTGTTGCAGACTACAGCAGACTCATGCTTGTAAAACTAGGAAACACAATACCCACTTTCTAGATCTACAGTTTTTTCTAAGAACTAGTAATATTTTGTTTTATGACTTTTTATAGTGTTGGTATATTTCACATAACAATATTTTGGAACAAAATTTTAGAATGAAAATGACATTACGTGACAAATGATGGTAGCTTTGTTAGAACATAATTGACAGGGAGAAGAGTATTAACACATGAAACATAAAGTATGGGCAAAGTAGACTGTAGTTTTGAGAAGTGTTGAAGAGATTCATTTAAGGGTGTAGTTAAACATAACGAATCAGGGGACTGATAGAAAGTGGTTTCTAAAGACAATAAACAGCTTAAGACATGTCTTCCAAGTATGAGTGAGATATAGAATATTGTATGACTTATCTTAAGTAGGACTGGCAAAGGGGCATCAGGGGCAAATATGCTACTTGATTAAGTAGTAATTCTGGAATAAACCAGCTGCACCACAAGTGAGAACCAAACATGCCCATTAATTTAAGTGGGGTTTTTAACATCTTGAATATTAGAAATGTCTCTAATGCACTGTGCTGGAGACCTCTTTACTTTTTTAAGGGGTTAAATGATGCATTTCAATCAATTGGGATTTTAATTTGTCTCCAATGGTGAATTTGGTTTACTCCGAATTACTCCAGTTCTTCATCAGCTTAAAATGTATCACAGAATGAATGTGGAGAATGATGTAGTAAGAAGAACTAGAGAAGTTTTGAGGGAACAAAAATTGCAGCACCAACAAATATATTTAAGAGGCTTAAAGGGATAGCAATACTTAAAATGTAAAACAAAATATGTTGTAGGGTTTATCCCCCTGAGTAAAACAAGAGTACTCCCACTGCTGAAAAGTGTTTCATTCAAAAGTTATTAATTTTCAAAGTTGAATTTTTTAGGTGCAATATCACAGTGGCCTGAAATTGTACAGTGGCGCTGTTGCTACACCATCCTATGAAGATTTATGGTCAATTGACCAGAGCTGTCCATAGGATCGTGTAGCAACAGCGCCACTGTACAATTTCAGGCCACTGTGATATTGCACCTAAAAAATTCAACTTTGAAAATTAATAACTTTTGAATGAAACACCTTTCAGCAGTGGGAGTACTCTTGTTTTACTCAGGGGGATAAACCCTACAACATATTTTTTTTACATTTTAAGTATTACTATCCCTTTAAAAAGGGCTAGTGAAGTTTTCAAAGTATTGCAGTGCAATACAGATATAGCAGTGGAGCACTGAGGATTCTCCAGATCCTCACTTTGCTCTCCTATTTGTGTGCTAGAGCTCACAATGCAATACAAATACACCAGTGGGACATCACAGTTCTCCTTTCAGACATCTTTCTGCATCCATGTTGATGTTCTGGGGCTTATTCAAAAGTGCTATTGTCTCTCACCACCTCCCAGGGAAGCAAGTTTGTCCATGTCTCATATATCAGATCTTGGTTGCCCTAAAAGTTTATTTATCTACTGATAAATTAACCAAAAGAATAGAACTAACATATTAATCAGAGAAAATATGACATTTGAGGTAAAATATCTTGTAAAATATCCTGTTTTTTTCATCAGGTCCAGACTATTGTATACTACTGTATGTTATTCATTGATGAACACAATAAGAACTATTAGCCTTCATACACACACTTGCTTTGCATTGCATTTCACACCTCTCTTTAGTCTTTAATGGGTTAATTGTTTTATGTTATTTTCAGACATCAGAATTTGCCAATCTTTAATACTGGCCAGATTTCCATTCTGTCTGAAACAGATATCATAGAACAAATTCCCAGGGAAAAAAATGCTCTTTGAGGTTGTTACTTTGATTGCATGGACAGTATGGCAAAGTCTTTGAAGCACATTATGTGACTGATTGGTTCAAAAAAAAAACCTCATAGAACATCATCAGAAAAGCACAGATCAGCAATTACATTGTGGCAGATCATGATTTCCGATATCACTTCTGTTCTTGATGGCAGAGTTTCTGCTTCAATGACTTTAGACTGTTGAAAAGAGTAAATCTATGAGATAGGAAGTCAAATTTTACACTTTACCAGCTGAAAAGCACATGTATGTACATAACAATTAAAATGTAAACAAGGTTATGAGTTAAACCAGCCTCTATTTGCAATATCTCTTGACACATTAAATGTAATTTTAATAACTTTTGGTCATGATAATTAACTGATCTTGTACTGATCTGATTGTGCATTGTAAAACTCAGAAATTTATAGGTGGACACCTGTTATGCTCATCTGTAGGGTTTCTACTAACATCTTCCTTCAAATTATCATTATCATATGTTGTCATTCATTTGGTTTCTGTACATATTTAATCCAAGCAGAGAAGACATTAGGGATTCATCTCAATAGAGTATACGTTTCCATAGCAACTGTTGAATTTGCAGGTTCAGGCCTTTCAGGGATTCTTTTTAGGTTCTTTGATTTCTTATCCAGATGTTCCACTGGGAATCTTTTTTTAGGTTATGTACTAGTGTATATAATTGTTGTAGGGAATGCTGGCACACACACACACACTGCTGTTTTTAAGACTTTTATGCCAGTCCCTTATGTTTGCTCCTTACAGTGAAAATTAAAATTAAAATGGTTTGAAGTGAAACCATTTCTTCTATGCCTTATTTAATACATGGCATTAAATAGGGTATGGTAGAAAGAAGTATCCCAATGCCCTCCCCTTGGCATAAGCAAAGTTAACAGGAGAATTTTCAGCATAATTAGCTTAGTAAATTGATGTTAGGAAGCTTTCCATATATTCTTATATTGCTTATATTGCTTCCATTGTTAGAGACCTTCTATTTGAATTCAATGCAGGCCATTGCCTGTGCAACAATATGCAAGGCTATTTACTTGCTTTGTTATAAATATCCAGGATACAGAAATACTGATGTACTGGACCAGCTCTGGGAGAAACCAGCTGAACTATAGAAAAATACATTTCTATGTCATTAAATTGGCTTTTTTTGTTTTTCTTTTTGTGAACAAGAAACTTTATTCAGAAAAATAAGATACATCATACAGCACATTCACAAAGGTTTAACAAGGCCATAAAAACAGACATAAAAGCATAAACTTTCCAGTAAAAGCATGGGTCATACAGTAGGTTTCACAGTCGACAAGACCAACATAGTGCCCTTATTATCAGAGTTGTAATCTGAACATAATTGGGAATAGTTATAGTGCTGACAAAGATCTGTAGAAGTATCAGTATGAATGAGAAAGGTAAAAGTAACCGAGGGAGAGTAAGACAGGAAAAGAAGACCCTAAGGTCCAAAAGAAGGGGGTGATAAAGCACTCAGGGTTGAGTGCCCTTACAGTGGAGACCAAAGGGGGACAAATAATGCAAGGTAACAGAATATATGTAAGGGGGGGAGGGGAACTCAGATGGACGGAGTTCCATCTATGAATGGGCTCAGCATACAGAAATTGGTCAGCTGAAAGAGGTAAGGGAGGGTCCATCAACCAATCCAAGGGAGTCAAAAGTGACAGCATAAAGCTCAGAAGGGTCAAATCTAAGGCTAGAAAAGCAGTGTAAAGTCGGCCAAGGAATTAGAGTTTATGGCATTCAGCAGTTCCATTTCACAATAAGTATGTATCTTATTTTTCCAAAGCTGTAAAGAAGGGGCATTCACAAACTTCCAGGGTTCAGGGTTAAGGCAGCCATTAGCATAAATCTAGCAAGGGATTTGGAGGCACTGGAGAAGGGGTCTGACTGACCTGAGAAGAGGTCAAAGAAGCACACCTGAGGATTTACAGGTACAGAATGTCCAGTAACTGAGCCAATCTCCTGAAGGATATCAACCCAGAAGGGTCTGATCAGGTTGAACATCCGCCAGATATGACCAATCAAACAAACAGAGGAGTCACATTGCCAACATGAGGGCATACTATTATGAAAGATAGTTGCTGAAACCTGAGATGTTTATGACACTGTGTAAGAAGTTTATAATTTGCCTCTCTTGAAGCCGAATCTTGATAGTGTTGAAAATTGTGAGCAAAAATACTAGAACATTGCTGGGGATCAAAGTGGCATTCCAGCTCCTCCTCCCATTGAACCATGCAAGCAAGTAATAAATGGGATTGTTTAACCCCTTGATTGCTAGAGTGAGGTTTCCAGTGCATTGCTTCTCAATACCTTGAATACCTTTCTAGGATTCAGAAGGTTAAAAGACACTTTTAAATCAAATAGAAATTTGGAAGTTTTTGTATGTCCCCAATTGTGTAGTTGGTGTGCTCTAGCACATGGAAATTGCCGAAACACTTTGCATCCACTGAAAAAGGATGTGAAAGCTTCTACAACCTGAAACAATTATAGGATTCAAGGCCTTTCAAAGTAATTGAAAAAGAAGACACTATTAACCATGAACACCATCAAAATAAATATGTAATAAAATACAGATTCAATAGGAATGGAAATTTAATGTGCGGATTTTCTATAGCAGAATAAATGTCTTAGGAACAACAAACGTTAACCATAAAATATGATGGACAACTTATAAAAGTTAAATAAAATGAACAGCCCATCAAAATGAGGAACTGCTGATGTGAAGATATGCAGTAAATGCTTAACACAATGATTTTTAATGTGCATTGCTAACTTCATGGATTTTAATGGCGGTATTACTGTGAAAATATTCCATTCAAGGTGATAGACACTAAATGAAGAGGTACTCATCCATTTTAAGTTATTTCTCTCAAACTACTGCTACTGTACTTACAATCACATTCTATTACAAACCGTTAACTCTAAAATATGCATGTTTAAAATGTTATCTCTATTTATTTGTCTTTTCTTACTACTAAAAACTATAGTAGTTGAATTATGACAATACTTCTTACTCCTGCTAGTAATTCATTACTACAATATTTTGATCAGTAGTGAATGTGAGAAATTTACTACACATTAGACAAAACACACAATAGAGGATTTTCTTAATACTTTTATTAGTTTCACTACTTTAAATGTGAACAATAGAAATATACCATACACAGCAGTTTAGGAACTCCTGGTGTAATGGTGAATGGAGGTCTCCTAGTACAGGTAAACATTTAGGACCTTCTTAAGTTGTAGTCTCCTTTTCCTCTTTTGGTCTTTATGGGAAAAACAGCCACATTTTTGTGCTGCACACCTGAACAGCCTTGCTTCTCCCTGCCTACCTGCCCATAGAATTCAACTGGTTCTTTTTTTCTGTTGGGAACTCAGGGTGAGGGCCCCGAAACAAGAGGACCATGGTGATTGACAGCTAAGCCTTATTAGTATGACTATGATACCATATTTTCCAACTTGTCTTTAGATAGGGTTCTAGTTTGCATGGTAACACATAAACGACAATAACAGACTAAAAAATACAAATGTGAGTTTTATGAGTTTTCATGGTTTAATTAATATGTTTAAAAGAGAACAAAAACCCTAGTATTGATAAGAAAGTACATAAACCGACAACTGGACAAATGAAGTGTGGAGATTGCAACAGGATTTTTTTTAATCTGATTGTGTCACAAATGACAGAGTTATAAAGCAGCATTCTGTGCTTCTCAGAAAGGTAAACAGAATTCCACATACGAGTTGGTGGGTTTCCTAGGTTTAAATCTTTGTTTTGAACAAACTGTGGTCTTTCACTTTACAGTAGAATGTTGGTTGTTTCTCTTCTTTTAAAGGCCACACCTGTCACTTGCTGTTCTAGGAATGCTCCTAGTGGGTTGGATCTGTCTTTATTCTATATGTAAAACAGTATGGTAGTAGTGATCCAATACAGAAGGCACTTAGCATAAACAGCCACACTGTGTCACCAAAAATAAAGGTTAACTTCTCAAAAACTACTTATATTACAAAAAAATACTAGTTATCTATTCTCTTTAAAATTAACTAAACAATTCTCTTATCCACCAAAATGTGATTACAAATTTCCATCATGATGATTAAAAAAATGGTAGCCATGTTTAATGGAGTAAAATATAGAGATTTCCCTCTCATACGCTGGCCCTCTGCCTTCAAAATCTGTGAATAACCATATTAGCATCATCTTTTATCTCATGCATAAATGAACATATAAAGTCTGAGAAGTTCAGCTACATACAAAACTTTGCTATTGGAAAATGTTTTACTCACCTTCATGTATATTACTTTTGATGTGGATGGCTTCAAAATCTTGAAGGACTGTTGAAACATTCAGACAAGATCATATTATTTTTGTTCCAGCCTGAAGTACAGAATACACACCCAAAATAATGTTTACTGTTGAGCAGATTCTTTGTGCATTGATACAATGCAATGGTAACAAAATCTTCTGAATGGTAGGAAAGTTTAGTTCACTCAGGAATGTATGCTTTGCCATGTGCCCCTCCTAGCCTTTCTATGTGCCTCCTTTTTCAAATGGAAAGTAAATTACCTATTTAGCTTTTTTAATCAAAATAAAGTCCTTCTAGCATAAAATTGCACTGCCATACTATTCAATTAATAGTTACAGAGGCTGCAGTTTCAGCTTCTTGTAACAGTCCTTTTTTTATGTTGGCTGCCATGGAACCAATGATCTGAATTATTAATGCCTAGTTTAAGCACTGTAAGACTTTCGTAAGTGAGGAAGTTTAACAAAATAACACTTTTTAATCTTAGTGAGTCAAATATGTAGTTGTGTGTTTGTGTGTTTAAAATTGAAAGATATCATGCTTTGGGTCAAACAATGCCATTCGATTTGACAACTGAATATACTGCAAATAAATAAATGAATAATTATATACGTTAAGGATTTTTTGAATAAAATAGTGTAAAGACACTATATTCTGTCATTTTGAAAAAAGGGTTATTATAAGGAAAGACAATGAAAACTTTTACTTCACCTGACTTTGCAAAAGGAATAAGAAAGCATTAAGCGATCTAATTACATTTATAGAATTTTACATTCCCGAAAAATAATATGGGTATTATGAGGCAGTCTAATTGAATGCATAATGTATAATCTATATCCTGTTCTTTTCCAGTAATATAAAATAGAATACATTCTGAGTTCTCTAGTCTGGGATTTCCCAGGACTTAATTTTATTAACTATAATAATATAAATATTAAATGCACTAAAGTAACAGAAGTACTGTAGCATAAAAAGTAGATGACTGCAATAATATGATTATTATGGGCTTATAAATGCTTTAATACTGCAATTTCCATGAAATTTTACATAATGTCTATTGTATATCTTTCTCGGACTAATTGCTGTAACGTGTTTACCACCTCTGGATAAACAGTATATTATACAGCAACATGAACTGTCATAGATCAGATGAATAAGAAACATCTGAGGTTTCAAATGTTTTGTACTTTATAAAGAACTATTTGCTGGCTCCCTAAAAACTATTATCACTTACAAGCATTTTTATTGTTCAGTCACTTAGAAAAACATTTATGCAACCATGTGAAATCACATGAAAAATATTAGATCTTTATCTTATAGTTCCCGTTTTTATTTTATTTTATTATAAGTTGTAGGACCCTATGCACAAAAAAGTTCTGTTATTCTGGGTGAAACCAACTGCATCATAAGGACCAAACAAATATTTTCTAATCCACATGGATTTAAAAGGGCTTTTTTAACTCTTTAATGTTAGAGAGGTTTCCACAACATAGTTTTGATAAGAGATTGAGCATTAGTGCTTTGCAAAGTGAAACACTGGAAGTGAGATCCCTGCCCGAAAGCTTACAATCTAAAGAGGTAATGGGAGACATACAGAGTACAAGTAGAACTGCACTGAAAAATGTATACATTCACCCAACTACTGATTATAATTTCACCATAAGGAACTGAAAGAACTCAGTAATATAGAAGGCAATTTACAGAAAAAAGTAAATGCAAGGTCAGACTATAGCTATAATTCAAAGAATTGTTAAAAATCTCAATATGAGATAGCATGACTATAGAAGACCTCTAAAATATACATTTCAAATTCAAAGATTGTTCCAGTTACCTTATGTCCCTGTAGAGAATGGCAACATACCTTTGTCTTTACCGTGAAACTTTCTTGGGGCTTTATCTGTCTACAAAGTCACGTTTACTATGGCCCTAGGAAATGTTTGCAAGTCTATGCCTTCAAAAATGCCTTGGATGTCTTGAAAAGTTCCTCCAGACACCCACTAGAGAAAATCCAGTTAAACACAAACATTATATTTTAAACCATAGATGAAATCAACTCTGTGTTAAAATACACTTTTGTGGTAACATATGAAATCAGAAAAGCAAGCAGTATACTCTTGGATAGAGAGAAGTGAAACATCCATCAGGTATTGAAAATCTGGTTCTTGTGGATAGTTTCAGCTCTTTCTAAAACTACAAGTACTAGGCTTATGCAATGATCAGTAACTGCACTTAGGAACTTTCAATAAGATAAATATGTGCAATTCTGGAACAACCCTTCATCCAAACTTATACCAGTCAATTAGAAAAACAAACTAGCTCACCCTATATCTTGCAGGGATATAATGAAATGCACAGAGACTAATACACTAAAGAAACATGGTTTAGTTCTGGAGGAAACCAAACTGCACAATAGGGACCAAACCTATATTCCCAACATTCCAGTTTATTTAAAGGGATAGTAATGTTTCATAATAAAAGCAGCTCTAATTAATCATCATAGTATTTGGACTTTGGAGAGTGTTATTTCAATTCTGTCAGAGTTGTAATTCGAGAGTAATTCAATGACAAAGTATCCCCCTCCCGCCCTTTTTACTGATGTCACACTGTTCAGCCAGATCAGAAGGGAGGTGCCCAGGTAGATTGCAGAGAGGGACAATCTTCAATTAAGATAAGGGAAAAACCTGAAAAACCTGTCAAGGGGGACAGGGCTTTCATTGTTCTCATAGGAAAAAGATTGTCCCCTTCTGTTATCTGTCTGGTCTTACAACCAGATTCCACATCTGAGAACAGATGGCTTACACTAGGTAAAAGGGGCGGGAGGGGAAACTTTGCTTGTGAATATCTCTCAAACCATAAAGGTTTGAGAGATAAGACTTATATCATTCTTCATGATTTTTTTAATGCCTACAAAATAAAATAAAGATAAAACGAAGTATTACTATACCTTTAAATGGGGTTTCAATCTCTTGAATACTGGAGGGGTTTCCAACATATTTTGAAGCAATAGTTGGAGACCTCTTTAGAATTCAAGGGATTAAAAACCATATAATTTGTAACTTTCATTTCTCCTCCGTGGTACAGTTGATTTGCTCCAGAACTGCTCCTCTGACTTTTTAGCTTACTGAATACTGCCCTTAATTAATAAAAATGTTTTTGTGTTCAACTTATTTAACTGAGGAAGATTCATGGACAGAGCAACTAATAGTTCAATGTCTTAAAATACGAAAAAAGGAAAGATAGTTCATGCTTTGAGAGCCAATGTTTTACTCTGAAGTGATCACAACACATCAAATACAGTTTCTCTGAGTTTAACTGGCATCTCCAATATGCATGTTGATATGTGTTTATGTTAAAATAGGTTCCAAAATTCCTATGACCATAAAGCAAGATCACATCAGTATGAGATCTCCAGGTATGCTATTTGAAATACATATGGAATATATAGGATTGCTATAAAAATGTCTATTCCCTGGAGAAGCAGAAACAAGCATAGCCAGGCTGTTTGTCAATCAATGAAGCAGTCACTGCAAGCATGGTAATGAAAATTTATGCAACACATGCTGATTCCTATTTTCACTTGGTGAAAACCTGGTATTCACTCTCCAACAAGTCCAAATGAAGCTCTTGGTTTTTAAAGTCAATTTTAATTTCCATAAAAATGGCAAATGTCCTCTAGGGATGATAGTGAACAACTGCATTTCATAGCTTGAGCATAAGTAACTAATCTACTGACACAACTACATAAGGAGTTGTCAATCTGTTGACCTGCAGTCATTACGTACTATAATTTCCATGTGCTTGCTATCTGGGGATGATGTAGTTGTAGTCCCAGCTGGAGGTTCAAATATTGACTTCCTGTAACTTACAGTATGCTCAACAAAGAAAATATTTAAAATGGGGTTTTCAACAAGAGGTGTGTTTGCTAATCAGGCACTCTCCACATTAACCAGCTCAATGCTAGAGGAGTCTCCAAAATAAATATTGTTAAATTTATTTGAAAAGGTATAGTGATTTTAAATTTCATTGGTGTGTCAGCTTTGGAATTGGCTGGAAGTATGGTATTATATCACCTTGATGATATTTCCAGCAAGACACAAACAGCTGTGGTGGTTCATATCCCCTCTGAATTGTATGTGTGAGTTTATTTCTTTATAATTGCTGTATGCTGTTTTACATAGTGCTTTGCTGAGCTCAATGGCCATTATAAATGCTGTATCAAATTGCATGGTTGCATCACAAACACATTCAGATATTTTAAGAATGTGACAATAAAATTCAGGTCTTGTGCAATGATTTTCTTTCTTTTTACTGATATTCAGTTTATTAATACATTTCCAGAGTCCATGGAGGCCAAGTGGATCAAAGGAGGAAAATCCTCAGATACCCCATGCAGGGATGGAATGAGGAATGAGGATGGAGCACTTGGATTAAGAGGTAAAGAATTTGTATGGATGTGTATGTTCAGGAGCAGAAAAACCCACATGATACTAACAATTTAATGAGGTCAACTGATTATTTTATGGGTCCCACTGCTTTCCGATGACCCCAAGGACCCACATACATTTTTCTACTTTTGCAAAACTGGTTCATGATTGATTGCAGAGGGAACATTTTATTTCTCTATCTATCTTTCTGTTTGTATGCCTGTCTGTCATTGTTTTTCTGCCTCGTGAGGATATACGAATTCCACATTAAACCAGGTACCTGAGTGAATTTTCTAGCTCTAAACCTGCCTAATAGCAGCTTAATATGTTATTCACACTGTAAATTCACACCTGAACACTGGCTGCACCATGGGGAAGTGTATGGGTGTTTCAAGCAATTTCTTTCCTTTGTTCCTTGTTTAAAGACATTTATAAAATAAGGCACCCAGGAAATGGAGTAACTCAGTTTTCCTATGCATGTTATTTGGCAGGCATGCTGGACTTTCTGACATTAAAGTCTTAACAATGGTGGCGTGTGTGTGCACTAGTAGGTACTAAATGTGTCACACATTCCAAGGGCATGCTTTGCCATTGGAGAATGGTCTAGTTATATATCCCCGTCTGCTTAGTTATGTTTTCATTCTGTTATATGGATTAATAATCTTACTAATTATAATATAATCATATAAATGCATTTACTAAACTAAGGACTGGAAAAGAAAAGAGGTCCAAACTTAAAATGATTAGGCAGGAATCAGGACTTCAACACTGAAGACATCACTCTGCAGGGATCATCCCACGTTTCTCAAGGCACGTCCAATACTGTGTGATGCTCTGCTCTCTCTCTACTCTATGTGAATTTTGTTGATCTATTATTTTCCATTTCCCCCTTATGCTTGTATTAGCATATGTTAATATATCTTTATTGTTTTTCTGTTTTTCAAAAAACTAATATATCATATGCACATAGATAGAATGTTCAGCTCCTCTCAACAGTGGCATCAAATTTCTATATTTACAGGAAAAAAATAATGGAATAGTTAATAGCAAAGCCCAACTTCCACAAATAAAAATAATGTGTGATATACACACAGATAGTAGCAAACAGCAAAGTACATAGCTAGAGCCAAATTGTTACTCTGAATGCTACAGAGGCAGATGTACTAAATGGAAATGGAACAAACCAACTACATCATAGGGGAAAAGCTATTCAGCTCATTGCTTCACAATGCATTTGAGACCTCTTGTGCATTTAAGGGGTTAAAGGTGCCATTCAAATCAATGGGAATTGTGGGAAACTTTACCTTCCCCTATATTGTAGTTGGTTTCCTACTTAAAGGGATAGTAATATTTAAATTTAAGTTTATTTAATATTGTACGCATTAAAAAATTAAGGACAATGATGTAAGTCTTATCTCTCAAACCTTTAGGGTTTGAGAGATATAACTGGCTAAAGTTCCCCCCTCCAGGCTGTTTCAGAGCTCTATGGGACAGCAGCAGATTCTGATCTTTTGACCGGATGGTGGCTCTTCAGCAGAGCCGAAATCACGCTATTTAGAAATAAATACTTCAATGGAACAAATGTGCCTAGTTTGCAAGCACACTTTGTAGACCATTCCAATGAAATATTTATTTCTTAATAGAGTGATTTTGGCTCTGCTGAAGACCCGCTGGCTGGTCCCAGGGCCGGAATCTCCTGCTGTCCACTAGATGGCAGACTTGTCTGAAACAGCCTAGAATGGGGAACTTTAGCAACTGATCTCTCTCAAACCATAAAGGTCTGAGAGATAAGACTTTGTTGTACTTATTTTTTAATGCCTACAATGTTAAATAAACTTACATTTAAACATTACTATCCCTTTAATTGTTCCAGTGGTTATTTCTTAGTAGAATACCATTGCTGCACTCAGATATGCCCATATTGCTTTGAAGAAGCAGGTACAGGTGCACTTGCAGCTTTCCAATACAAGCTAAAGCTACACTGCTGTTTGTGTAAAGAAGAGATAGTGGGGTCTATGAGTCAATCAAAAAGTGGAGACATTTTTGGAGCAAAACAACTGCATCATATTTGTCAAAGATAAAATCCCATTGCGATGAATGGGATTATTTTTAAAGAAATATGAAGCAGTTGTTTTGCTCCAGAATTGCTCCAATTTTGCATTGACAACCATGCCTAAATGACACCTAGGATATAATAGCTTCATTTAGTATTTATTGTTAGTGGGGTCTTATACACAAAGTAAACAAGGGATTTACTGTCTCTTAAGAAGTAAGTGTTCTCATTGATTTAAATGGAGCTGTTAATGCCTTCAGTGCTAGAGAGAGCTCTAAAATTAGTGCCTCGAAGATCTAGTAGTCAAAGGGGTTAAAGCTCCATTTAAATCAATGGGAATTTGTAAAAATATATATGTGTCCTCTGTGGAGCAATTGATCATATTCTCTAAGTACATAAACCTTCATATTTGCTTAAGAAACTCATCTGGGTGAACTATTCATGGCACAAATTATTCGAATTTTCCTAATTATTTTCTCATCTCATTTATGGTGAACTGTAGTTTGGTATTTATGTCAAAGAGAATTACAGGGATATTCTTAATAGGATAAAAAAAAAATCTAAGTTACACAATTATATGTTTATTTTGACTTAGATCCTCATTTTTGCCATTACTCTAGAGGTTCAAAATGACACTTCTGACTCATGTAAATTCTCTCCAGTGCACATACAATGCAAGCGAAAATGAGTATTATCAGTTAAAGAGAAGATAGGAATTGGATTATTTGTTGTTACATTCTTGCTGTAAATACAGACTAAGCCATTATTTTACTGTACCACTAAGGAGAACTAAGACCTTGCATAAATGCCTCCATGAGGACTAAATTGTATTAACAAAAAATAAATCATTATAGTGTCACATAACAGCCATTTAATTTGAAAAGACACAACATGTGTATTACAAATGCAAAACAATAAAACATCCAGTGTCCAATATACAGTATGTTGGTACAGTTTAAGAGTCTGTTCATTAAATATTTAGGACTGTCTACAATAAGCTAAAAAGTTACAGAGCAACCAACTGTGCCATAAAGAAGACATTAAATTCCCAATGATATATATGGGGCATTTAACCAGTAATGCAGTATGCCTGAAACATCTTTATCATTTATCCCATCTAAATCAATCAGAAAATGTTTAATATTTAGATGTTCCCTGACGTGAATTTGGTTTGCCCCAGAATTTCCCCACTTTAGCATCTTGAATATGGCACTTAGCTGGAGCTGAAAATGTTCCAGATATAATCAAATGAAAAGTGGTCCAGAGTTAGCAAAGGTAAAGAAGTAGACAATCATGGAAAAGTTTATTTGCTTGAGGAGCATAAGGCCTGGTTCACATGGGCAACAATATCACTATTAAAAAAAAAAAAAAAATGCAGGAATAATGAGATATTATTCTCATGCAAGATGTGGCAAAATGCAGCATGCTACAGCTTTCCTGAAGCTAGAAAAGAAAACTTTCAAGATGCAGCAGTGTTGGTCTCCATGCCTGTCTTTAAGGCTGCCATGGAGATCATTCATACAGGCAACACTGGAGTCGTGATGTACGTCACAAACTCCAATGATGTGGCTGTCAGATAATAATATAGGCAGGGGCTTCAGTAGAAATGTTTCAAGGTGTGTGTGTGTGTGTGTGGGGGGGGTAAAGCCATAATATGACCTCCAGGCCAGCCCGTCCAGCCCCTATGTTTATACAGAGGGGGATAGGGTAGGGGGGCAAGTGCTCCCCCTTGCCCCCAACCTCCGGTCACCCATGGTAGAGAGCTGACACTAATGGGGAGCTGCCCCTGTAAAATTCTGAACACAGACCCTAATGCATGAGCCAGAAAAGAGAAGAAACAAAGTAAGGGGAGCAATATAGGGTATAGTATATTTCATAAATCAAAGTAATTGAAGTGTGATCAATGAGTATTATACTAAATTTGTTATATGCTACTCTGTGATCTAAGTAGCAGTAATAGCTTGTGGAGGATACTATACTGTCTCCACACAGGTTTTTCTAGATCATCTGCTCAATTTTCACCATTTCTGTTCCTGAAACACAACTACAAGGTGTTAAGGCTTCCAAAGCTAGCATAATATTTTAAAATGCCAACTTTCATTTTTATGCCACTTTTACACCAAATTTTTCATAGTACCAGATTTATAAATCTCCCCCACAGAGCCTATTATATGTAACTTGCAAAGAGTTTAAATGTATTTAGAATACAGTATCATTATACAACACATGATAACACCCCCATTTCCCCTCTGACCCACAGAAGGACAAACATATATATATACCAACATTCTCACAAATTCAAATAAACACAGATCAACTACCACACAAAATCAGAGCCATACACACACAGACATCCACATCCACACACTTTTTCTTACACTCTTCCTTAAACTTCCACACACCTTCATTATATCCCACTATGAGCAATGCTTCTGTAATGGCTTACAATTTGAGAAACTTGGAGACAGTTTTTTTTGCAGTCAGAGCGAGCCTTTCAGAGAGCACAGGAGAAGAGGAGCAAATGGGAGAAATATGGATTAGATGGTTATGATTTGAGTGTGGGAAGACATTTTTAAGAGGATTGTGGCTGGAGAGGACAGGTTTATTTATAAGGCCATATTTAGGAGAAATGTCTCAAATAAGCAGCAGCAGGAGAGTGATTAAAAGTGTATGGAAGATGAATTGTTGACTATCCTTAGCTGATGGAATATGGACAGCAAATAAAACTACGAGGTGCAAATTAAGGAAAATTCAAGCAAATACATTCAGACACTTCATTTCCTGCTTCAGTCTCCTGTGATGGCCTCTCCCTGACTCACACCTGGTGACAAACAAAGAGAAATCAAAGGCATCATACTGTTTCTACTGTTCATACTGTTTCATACTGTTCAATTTACCTTCTATCTCTTCTCTTTCATTCTCAAGATTCAAATCTCACTCAGTTTAACTCATCTCTGTCTCCACTTTCTCTCAGACTTATAGTTACCTACATTCAAGGCCTACATCACCATTTTTAGACAGTTTTGTTCCTGACTCCCTCACTTGCTTTCCTTTGAGCTACTTTGTCTAATCCCTGGTAAAAAAACCTCCTCTTCCTCCACTTCTCATGTACTCTCATGAATAACCTCTCTTGGTCTCTCTCAGTTAAACTGATCTCATAGACATATAAAATGTCTAGCGTGTGTTCTCACCCACTCTCTTAGTCTTTAACTTTGCCATGACTCACTTTCTTATACCTCTGTAACGGTTTTTCAGACACTCAGACAGAAGATTAAAAATAAAACACAGTTTGATTAGAAAAAAAAAAACAATAACAAGATTGCCCTCTACAGGCAGTACTGTGAATAGCAGAATATAGGCTACATAGGCCTTCTCAAGACCAGGATACAGACCAGGGATAATATATATTTTAGTACAGTCACAGAATAGGCAAAACAGCGACTGGCAATGAATGGTTAAGTACAAAGGATAATCAGTCTCAAATGTGGTGTTAGGCACGCCCAGGTGAACAAAGGCAGCAATAGGTGCTAGATCACACAACACCTTAAGTCCATAAATGTGTAGAGCTGCTGAAAGAGCTGCGACAGAGACTGAAGCTGCAGTGTAGTTGTTTGATAGCCCCCACGGGCGTGTAACGGAGACCAACAGTATTGGGATCGCTTGAGCCAATAGCCCCCACAGGCGTAACGGACCAACAGTATCGGGATTGCTTGAGCCAATAGCCCCCACGAGCGTAACGGAGACCAACAGTATTGGGATTGCTTGAGCCAATAGCCCCCACGGGCGTAACGGAGAGCAACAGTATTGGAATTGCTTGAGCCAATAGCCCCCACGGGTGTAACGGAGACCAACAGTATTGTGATAGCTTGAGTCAATAGCCCCCACGGGCGTATACCGGAGACCAACAGTATTGGAATCTCTTGAGCCAATAGCCCCCACAGGCATAACGGAGACCACCAGTTGCTGCACTGCTTGAGCCAATAGCACCTCCCACGGGCGCGTTAACGGAGAACTACTGCTCTGCAGATAACAATTGAGCCACCGACTCAGCAGAAGCAGTGTAAATGGGAATGGCTCAGCAAGGGTTAACAGTGGCAGTGAGGTAGAAGAAGCACACAAGTGATTGGAGGCTCGTAGAGTAGCGATACAGCACAGCAAGTGCCAATTACTCAGCTATACTAGATACAATGCACAGAGAAACGGAAGGCTCAGCTCAGGAGACGCGGCTCAGCAGGAGTAAATACAGCAATCTCGAAAGGCTCAGACCCACATGCTTCAGCGATCAGAATGTCGCCGAGGCGACAACAGGAGCTGTAGACTGGAGCAGTAGAAATCCAGAACAGGTCCAGGAGCAGGAAGTCAGCCAGGCTGGATCAGGTCACGGCAGAGATTCGCAGACAAGCCAGATCAGCAAAGAGCAGGAACGTCAGCCAGGCCGGGTCAGATCACGGAGGAGATTTGCAGACAAGCCAGATTAGCAAGGAGCAGGAACGTCAGCCAGGCCGGGTCGGATCACGGGACAGGAACACAGGAGCGTAGTCAGTACAGGCCAAATCGGTACACAGGAGATCAGGAACAATGGAACACAGCAACAGCAGCACTGGCTCTGGAACACCACGAAAGGGCACATGACAGGTGCCAATGGCCAGAATAAAAAGGTCACCAGGGGCGAGCCAACACAGCTCAACCAATAAGGGAGCAGCACAAGTGAGAGTAACAGAGAGATCACAGGAACCGTGATAACCTCACCACCACCTCATGTCTTTTAGATTTACTACTCAATTTTACATCAGTTCCTAATGCTTCCTTCACTCACATTATCAGGTACTTGACCCTGCCCTTCTCATCTTATCAGACTTTACCCTTTCCTGCCTCAACCTGGCAGCCTGCTATAACCACACACACAGCTACATACCCCTATGAATACTTCCACACTAACACTACTAGATGAAGTCTAGATCAGAAGCTGACTTGGTTTCTATCTACCTATAGCTATTTGTTGCTCTCTTTTCTTTACTTTCCTTCCCTTATATCTACTTTATCCTCTAACACACAATGTCTCTTCTACACCATTACTTCTTTGCTCTACCCATCTGCATCTGAGCCCTATTTTTCCTTCAAAGTCCAAGGCCTTGCCACAAAAAAAGGCCTTTAAACAAAATTGACACCGTCAGAGACAATCGTTCTACTCAACAATCAACAACCAAAAATCTCATATTCCTCATTCCTCATCTTTCCTACTAACTGTTATGGACCAGGAACCAGACACAAAAATGTAAAATGCAAAACACCTTTAATAAAATAACAAAGCCAGATCAAGCAAAATTGTGATCCAGAAGCATAAACCAAAAGACAAGCCGGGGTCAGGAACCAAGACAGGTACTCGGCCAAGCCAGGGTCAGGAATACAGAGATCAGCGACGTCAGGACCAGGCCGGGAGTCAGGAGCCAGAAGGAATGTCAGAGGAAGCCAGGACATACACTGGTAATCAGGAACTCAGTAGAACTCTCTTGAAGCCAGAAGCAGACACGAGGGCAAGGAGGAAGTGAGCCAAGCTGATTTAAATACCTTGAGAGGGTTTGCTGATAACAGTTAGTTGAGTAATCACAGAAAAGTCAGCTGATTCAGCCTGACCCAGGAAAAGGAAGGCAGCAGCAATCAACAGCAGAGCACTAAATTAGCTCAGACAGCAGAATCAAACAGCAGAGTTAGCGCAGCTCAGTCAAACCTTGACACTACCCCAATGTGAATTATCTTCTACCTGGTCACTGAGAACAAATTATGCATCCTACTCTCATCCTCTAACTCAGCAATCTGCCAAGGACAGGGAGTCCCGCAGACAGAACGGTCGAACAGGAACAAGAAGAGGGAGGCGATCCAGAGTTGGCAGAAAGAGTGGTCCGGAGGTCCAGGTCAACACAGATCACTGTACTTGATACAGCAGGCAAGAGAGTAGTCAGGAGGTCCGGGTCATACACAGGATCACAGAACTTGATTCAGCAGGCTAGAAAGTGGTCAGGAGATCCGTGTCATACACAGGTCACAGTACTTGAAAACGGCAGGCAAAGGGTGGTCAGGAGGTCCAATTCATACACAGGTCACAGTACTAGTTTCAGCAGGCTAAAGAGAGGTCAGGAGGTCCAGGTCATACACAAAATCACAGCACTTGGAAACGTCAGGCAAGGGGTAGTCAGGCAGTCCAGGTCATACACAAGATCAAGAAGCAAGCTGGCTACAAGACTAGACTATGAGACAAGCTCAGGAGACACTATAATAACATGTCACACTGAGCGCAGAGAGGAACTTAAGTAGCACCAACCCGGAAGCGGTGCTTAGAACGAGGCTTGGATGCTGGCCTGAAGCGCACCACTCAAAGGAACGTGGTAAGCGCTGGCCAGAAACAGAAAAAGGGAACAATGGCAAGACACCAGAGGGGCGGATGGAGCAGCGGCAAAACACCCTTTCACCGTGTATCTCTTAATGTTTCCTAACCCACCATATTGTAATCTCTCAGAGCAGGGCCCTCACTACCATTTATTTTAGATTTGGTGTGTCATTGTGTGTTTTCATCTCTTGTACAGTGCTATGGAATATGTTGGTGCTCAATAAATAAAATATATTAATTATAATACTAAGATACACACAGAGGTTGACATAATAAGGGCAGCTGGTGTAGTGCCATTCTAAAGCAGGCCATCTGCACTATAGGGAACAAATGAAAATGCGCAATAGTCTTATACATGTACTTATGGCTTTTAACCCCCTTGAAATCTAGTAGTCTCCACTGCAGTTCTTTGAAATTCGTTAGATACATCTGTAGCATTGGATGGGTTAAATGCCCCATCTAAACCAGATGAAATTATTATTTTGTTCCCTGTAGTGCACCACTTTTACTTAGTGCATAGCCTCGCACCTTCAGGGTCTAAATCTATAACTACTACTTAGGTGAAACTAATATGTTTATTTTGTCACTTGTAGAGTCATTAACCCATTAGCAGTAGAGTCTATCACAAATAGCTGTAAACAAACCATTTAACTCATGCATCATCATATAACTATACATATGATACACACAATTTTGATGTGATATTTATTTTGTCATAAAGGGCCTTATTCATCTAGATAAAGAGGTGCAATTCTGGAGTAACCCAACTGTAAACCTGGTCCATTTTGTATAATTTTACTCACAAGTACTTACTTGTGCTAAGTGCTCCTCTACGGGGCTGGGTTTGTGGCAATTTTTTTTTCAATATTTGTGAAATATGTTGAACACCTTTTTGTGATATTCAGTCCCCTGCTGATTTTCCCTAGCTCATCTGATCCACCCCAGTGTGGTCCTCTCCATCCCATCTGCAATCCAATAAGCTTTAAACCTTTGCAATCCATGAATGTGTACAATGTAAAACAATTAATTTTACACCTATTTAGGGTTAAATACATTTAGCAACTGATCTAGGGGAGAGGGTTTACCCAAAGCCTCCTCTCTTTTCATTCATATAAAGCCACTGCTGACCTAGTGGACAAAGGGTTCCCCAAGCACAAGAGTACACACGCATACACACACATGCACTCACACTACACACACACACACACATACACATGCAGAAACACTGTTCATCACTTTAATAGCTGAAGTGTGTAAGACATGTATAAACCCTCTGGCAATGGAAGGGTTAAAGAGAATCTGAAGATGAAAAATTGACCTATGTACAAAAAGGACATTTATACTTTCTATGGTAATCATTTCAACACATTTCAGTCAAAACCATATTTTATAGAAGGAAACAAATATACAAGAAGCCTAGGACTTAGCGTTCAGTATATGTGGTTTTATGGTTACCTGCCAATGCATTGGGACAAGGCTGGTGGGGAGGCAGTATTTGTAGTTCTATGAGTGCTGTTGAACAAGGCTTTGGGTCAGTATGTTTGGTTCTCTGGATATACTGCAGCAGGAAAAGGCTGTATCTCTGGTTCTGCGCTCAGTGGTGGGACACATGAGACCCTCCAGCTGCTGCCAGGCTGTAACACCCATCATTCTCCACCAACAATGATGGTGCAGCAGCTGGATAGTCTCATGTTGTCCATATGTATGGCTACCGCTGGAGTGGGACAAGGCTGGGGGTGTTATTTTGTGTTGCTTATGGCTACTGTGGCACAAGCCTGGGGGTCAGTATTTGTGGTTCTATGGCTGTCAGTCAGTGGGACAATACTGGGGTTCAGTATATATGTGATGGCATAAAACATGAAAAACTGCACTTTTCATGAGGATTCCTTTGTCAAAAAGTGTCATTTGAGTGAAATCTTTTGTGCATTTCTAACTGGGAGGTGTACACAATGACCCTAGAAAGATTAAGAGAAATTGTAGAAATTGTCCTATAATGGTTCCCATATGTATATGCCCCCATTCCCTTTTTTCTCGTACAAATAAAACTTTTATAAGCTAATACATTTAACATTATTTAATTAATTAACAGATAGCTTAGGTTCATCTAGATTTTATGTCATCTTCACAGCAATTAGTGCCTAGCACATTATCGTCCTTTCACCTTCCCTTCATATTATTATTTTTAACACTACCAGATAACTTTATGAGCATTTTAGTAGGGTTATTTTAGCCTTACACTTTTTCTATATATTTAAAACGGTTGTATTAGTAGACACTGTCTGAAGCTTAAAATATTTTATTAAATTTAACATTTTTTATGTTTCATTGTATTCATGTTTTACTATTTTATATGTTTTAGTTTTCCTTTCTTCTTTTTTTCATTTCTTTCAGGGACATAGTGAGGAATATTATACTTATTTTCATGTGTGGGTAGGCGGGTCCCACCTGTGCCTGTAGCCATGGGATGGTCCCTTCTCAACACACAATTAATATATTAGACTGACTTTTTGTTCCTCTGGTCAATTAAATGCACAATTTTTCCAGCCAGTATATGGGAGCAACGTGTGTTTCTTAAATTTTTTGGGGGGATTAATTGGGTAACCTTTGGAAGGTAGTAGTTTAAAATGGGTTGTCTGTTTGGCATTGGACTCTTTTGCAAATAGGGTTCATATGAAAAATTTTAACAAATGGATCGGCAGCACTCCAGAACAAACTTGAGCCAAATGATAAAATCATAGTCTATGAGTAAGAGCACTTGAAGAGTGAAACTCGTTACATATGGTGGAACATCTGCGCTGTTGATATGTGATCCTAGTTTCCCTTTCTGTCGAGAAAAGAGCTGTCTAAATATTTTAAATATCACAATTAAAGTTTTTTTGATTTTATCATTTGGCTTAAGCTTGTTCTGGAGTGCTGCTGATCCATTTGTTGAAGTGTTTATTAACAGGACTGGAGAACCTGCTTCAGCACCCATGCACCTTGACTGTCATATTGTGGTGAGTCCCTTAAGTTTATTATAAACTGCTATGGAGATATCTATAATGGCGTGGTAGCTTTGTTTCCATCTTTCGTATGAAAAGTCTTCTACAGCCTAAAAATATGCTTTATTCTGACAGCTCTCCATTTTGTATTTATCTGGCCTCTTTAACCTCTTCAGTGCCAGAGGCTTGGGGAATATTCTTTACCCTGCTAACCATTTTTAGAATTTTTGCTATCCATCTGTTTAGACATGAATAATTTCTGCTGGTAATTTTCTTGTTATATATGGAAAACAATGTATCTTTTTTTTTTAATTTTATTTTTTCAGAAATAATTCAGTCTTTTCATGGCAGCTCACATAAATGTCATAAATACTAAAAATAAAAAAAAAATATTTTGCCACTTTCATAAATTATATAAAATACAAATGTTGTTAGTGAAATTTTCAATTATGTTTAGAATCCCTGAACCCTCAGAGTAAAAAAAATACCATATACGTATAGTTTTACCAGAGGACACAGTGAATCAATATAAATATTGTACACAAAATTATTTATTAAAAATATAAAGATAATAAAAAAAAAATAACAAACATGAAAAATCTCACAATCGGATACATAGACAGGTGTAGCATTCAGAGAACTATCATAGACTCCACGCTCAAGCTAGAAACATACCTCCGTATTATCCAGTTGGATGTTTCCTGCCATGCGCTACGTCCAATACTCAGTCCACACTATCCACACTCCTCGTCAACAGGGAACAATCCAATATTATCCCATCATAACATGCAGTGTATCCAATAAGAGGGTACTCAATATTAATCACATGTAATTCAATTTCAATTATCTACCAATGCAACTGAGAACCAACACCGCAAATACAGTTACAGCTTGGTCCTCAATATAGCCCGCAATTATTATGTGAAAAAACCTTCACAGGCAGAAAACCTCATGTGAGGAATCTGTAGATGAAATTTCACAACCCCTCCACAAACATACAATACACATAAAACAAGTGGACGATCATCTACCAAAAAATAAAAACAAAAAACACACTAAAAAAACTCTCCTGATAAGAAAAAAAGGGTAATATTCACTCCAATCTGTTTAACCCCTTAAGGACTACGTGACGTGCTATGACCGTTATGGTCCTTATACCCTTAAGGACCAGTGACGGTCATAGCATGTCACTTACTTTTTACTTACAGCGCTCTACCGGGAGCACTGTAAGTAAAAACGGGGCCTAAAATTGATCGCTCCAAGACCGGAGTGATCTCTCTTAGGCCTCAAAGTGGCGTGCCGGTACGCGTAACAGGTCATGTGTACCGGCGCATTGGCAAAGATCAAAGCGGTCCTTAAGGGAAGGTAACTTCCCTGGACCGTTGGTACTTAAGGGGTTAAAAAATACAAATATCAATGTCTGCTCATTCAAACACACATATTCCACTTTAAGGGAAATTGTAATGTTAATTTTCGGCTTCAATTGCAAATCCTATTATTCGTGATATAATAGTAGCAATCGTGAAAGATCTTATATCATATGCTTTTGCTGCAATATAGACATTTGTAGATATTTCACTTATTTGTTGATTTTATTTTACCATCTAGACCTGGATCTCTTTTAAAGTACATATTTTCTTATTTTCTTTGAGATCCTCAGTTTTCACACTGTGTCATGCAGACTTAAATTTCTCATACCTTCATATGCGCCTTCTCATCTCAGAAGTATCTCTTTTTCAATAATACTCACTGGACACCTGCGTTCTCTTTCACCGCGTGTTCAACGTGTTTCACACACCTGTTCACTGGTGCCTTAACTGGTGTCTTACAGATAGTCTTGGTATGGCATCTGTTTGTAACAATTCATGGATAACTTGTATATACAATCCTTCTGGGCCGTAAACTATGGTAATTTTTATTGATCAAATGTCATCGCATATCACTATTCTCTCACGCAGGTGTCCCGTGAGTATTATTGAAAAAGAGATACATCTACCTCGCTTTAATCCAAAGAGAGGTGGTCTTTTGAACATATATCCTATTTTAGAGTCATAGGAAAGTAAACCCCAGTTGTTCAGTGTTGTGTTCCTAAGTCTTTTAGTAAGAGCCATATATGTAGTAATGATTTAGCTTGGTTAATTATATGTATGTGACATTCACATTGATTTTAGTGTTTTTGGAGTTGGATTATTTCAGACTAAGTTACACCAAGAATTGAGTTTTTATGCCTGAATGGGACGCCAAGTTATTATGGTGGCCTTACATGTGTTGATCCAGCGCCTGAGTGAGGACAAATCTGTAAGTCTGTTGGTCCCTGATGAACGTTCAAATTCGGACTGAAATGTTAGACATGAAATTTTAATTTATGATGTTCCAATAAGATGTTTTATTAAATCAAGGCCAGTGCACAGCTTCATGGAGATGCTTTATTCTTTTTGTGATTTGGCCTGGTAGCACCCAATTAATTGGAAACTGTGTGTGTGTCAGTCTAATAAGTCATAACCAGCTACAAGCTCTAATGTTTCTTAAGTTTTTCAAACATGACCTTCCTGTACTAATGTGATTTTCCCAACTACCGAAATGAATAAATGATAGACAAAGTGCACTATTTTGGAAAGAAGACAATCCACCACATCAAATGTGGGGTCACTTGACTTCCTACCCCTAACCTGGTGTTCACAAATATTTCCAGAAGATAGAACTACAAAAAAATACATTTCCATTTCTTCAAATGTACTAAAATCTTTGAAAATTATGGAATTTCTTGCTGCATTCATTATCAGCTACTCCTTAAAGGAACTAGTACCCCAACTATATGAATTGACATACCATAGTGGGTTCCAGATGTTCAAAATGTTACAGAAAGTGGTACTATGGGAAAAAAACAAATACTTTTTTTTTACACTTCAATCACTTTGAAGATACTAAAATCTTTTAGCACCATGGCATTTCCTATTCTATCCAGTACCTAGTGCCTGCCTGAGAATAATGTTATGCCTGTGATATAAGTTGACATACTGTTGTGGATGCCAGGGGCATGGCTACTGAGGGAGAAGGCAGTATATGTGCAATTCCATGATTACCAGTGGAACATGACTGGTGGGGTCTGCAACTAATAGTGGGCAGTAGACCCAGGCTGGGGGGGGGGGGGTCAGACTATATGCTGAGATTTGTGACTTCCAGTAGGCAATAGAACAAGGCTTGGGGAGTCTAACAGCGCATATGGGGATCTGTAGTGGGACCAGGCAGGGTGAATCAGATAGGGACAGTGGGCAGAGGATCAGAGGATGGGGGGATGAGTTCCAAAGGGTTGTCCAATGCACTGCAAAGCAATGGGTTTGATACCCCCTCTGTCACACTTTCTTTAAAATTATTATTCATTATTTTATTGTTATTTTTAATTGTTAAATTATTATATTAATTTTATGTATTTTAACCCTCTGAGTGCAAGAGAGGCATCCAATACATTGGCTACCTCTCTGGCACTCAAAGGGTTAACTCAGACATTGTGGGGGGCATCAGGTCCCTTTCTTATGTCCCCCAAGCTACTGATCTCCCAGCCGATTTAGATGAGAGAGCAATAGAAGTGACACAGGGGAGCGCTATGAGGTGGTCGGTATTGTGGAAATCACTGGTGACATGACATATAATACTTTTTCCAGTTCCATTCACTTCTGTCTGGAAGTTCATGTAGGATTTTACTTCATGTTTATTGATCTCCCATCGCCATTGGCTCAATAACTATGGAAACATTAAGAGGAGTCTGTCCCCCATGAGGTTTGAAAGTTTTTTCTTTAGATGTGGTCACAGTAAGCTGGTAATAACAGCTTATATGGTGACTGCAATTAGCCTGTAAGATGTACAGCTGGCCAAGCCCATAAACCATACCACCTTAATAAGCTTTTTTAATCAACATTCTTTTCTTCTGTTTCCTTCAGTATTTTGGAAATATCTGAACAGAACAGATCAGTCCCCTGAAGCATCTTGCCGGCCAGCCGTTGCTCACTAACTGGCAGAGTGAACACATGAGTGCTTCTAAATATATTGCAATGCAATCCTTATGTATTTGGACAGTGACACAAGTTTTACTGTTTTGGTTCTTTTTTAGCTCTTTACTTCAGCTCATTGGATTTGAAATGAAACTAAGAGGATGAATTGCAGGCTGTCTGCATTACTTTCAGAGTATTTATATCCATAAAATATGAAATGTGTAGGAAATACAGTCCTTTCTAGACATAGTCCCTCCATTTTAGGGGGCACAAAATAAATGGACAAATAACATACTGCTTTAGCAGTATATTTGGGGTCATTGTCCTACTGAAAGTTGAAGTATCTTCCAATGACTTTTGAGTCATTTGTTTGGATCTGACAAGTTGTTTCAATGCATTTCAGAATTCATGCTGCTGTCAGCAGTAACATCATTAATAAAGTCATGTGATCCAGTTCCAGTGGCAGCCATACATGCCCAAGCCATAACATTACCTCCACAATGTTTCATAGATTAGGCAGTATGGTTCTGAATCATGTACACTTCCTTTCATTATCCATACTTTTTCTCTTTCAGTAACTCTGGTTTAGGTTAATCTTCATCCTCATCGTCATCTCGTGTTCCATAAGCCTTTATTCCGAAATACTACAGGTTTCTCTGTAGTTTGTTGAACTGGCATTTCTGTTCTTTAAGTTTACCAAGTTTGCATCTTGTGGTAAACCCACTGTTGTTATGTTGATGTACCTCTTTCTTTATGGTACTCTTTGACACTTCTATGCCTACATCCTGGAGAGTGTTCTGGATCTGTTCAACAGTTGAAAATTGGGTTTTTCTTCACAACTGCAAACATTCTTAATTCATACAATGGCATTCTGTCAGCTACAGTTGCATTTGCTATTGCTGAGCTTACCTGTTCATTCTTGCTTTTTATCAATGTACTACACCGTTGATTTTGACACATCTATGTTTTGGCTATGTTTCTGATCAATGTATTAAATTTTTTCAGCCTCATGGTGACCTGCTTTACTGGCATTTGTACTTCTTTGCTACCAGGGCCGGCGCTGCCATTAAGGCAGAACAGGCAGCTGCCTTAGGGCGCCGCGATGGAGGGGCGCCGAAAAGAGGGAAGTTGTGTTTTTTTTTTTTTCATGCAGTGTCACATAGACGCCGCGAGGGAGCGCTTGGTAGTGTAAATCAGCGCTCCCTTGTAGCGTCTATGTTACACACCGCAGAGAGGCCCAGGCTCTGTAGTAATACAGAGCGCTGAGAGATGACATCATCTCCCAGCACTCTGCATTACTGAGAGCAGCGCGCGGGAGTCTCAGCTCTGTGCCGAATGAGGCACAGAGCTCTAAGCTGTGGCATGCCGCTAGACCACCAGGGACTCAAGGTGGGGAGATGAATGGGAATTATGGAGATGAAGAGGCATTGTGGAAGGGGGATTATGGACATGAAGGGGCATTGTGGAAGGGGAATTATGGAGATGAAGGGGCATTGTGGAAGGGGAATTATGGAGTTGAGGGGGCATTGTGGAAGGGGAATTATGGAGTTGAGGGGGCATTGTGGAAGGGGAATTATGGAGTTGAGGGGGCATTGTGGAAGGGGCAATGTGGAGTTGAGGGGGCATTGTGGAAGGGGCAATGTGGAGTTGAAGGGGCATTGTGGAGATGAGGGGGGCATTGTGGAAGGGGCATTGTGGAGATGAAGGGAGCATTGTGGAAGGGGCATTGTGGAGATGAAGGGGCAATGTGGAAGGGGCATTGTGGAGATGAAGGGAGCATTGTGGAAGGGGCAATATGGAGATGAAGGGGCAATGTGGAAGGGGCATTGTGGAGATGAAGGGGCATTGTGGAGATGAAGGGAGCATTGTGGAAGGGGCATTGTGGAGGTAAATATGTGGGCGGGGGCAGGGGATTGTGGCAAGGTCGAGGGGGGCATCAAAATGCACCTTCGCCTGTGTATACAAAAATCCTTGCACCGGCCCTGTTTGCTACTCATGTTGAGAAAAACAACATATTTCAAGTGCAAATGACTCAACTAGAATCACATCTAGAACTTTAGTTAGCTCTCTTGTGTATGAATTAACAATGCAACAACAAACACCTGGATAAGAAACAGTTGAGCAGACAATTGCTTAATTACTTTTGTATCCATAAAATGAAGGACTGTATTAAAAGGTATGTATTTCCTATGTGATTTACAGTTTATGAATGTAAATACCATCAAATTACAACAGAAGGTCTGCACTTTATCATCCTAGTTTAACTTAAAATCCAATATGCTGGAATACGGAGCAAAAACATCAGAATGTGTCTTGTCCAAATATGTATGGACTGCACTCTGTTTTATATGCAGTGAAACTGCTTTGTGTATAACCTCCAGTACGGTGTGTTTTTTCTTTATTTCTGGTTATTTGCATTGCTCTCCCCAGAGGAGAATCTGGTCCATTTGGTATGCTGCTGTGAGATTCAAGGCGTTAAAAGCTAATGTTCCATATGCACACAGTAGCCCCAGTAAAATATGAGTACATGGAGTATACATGATTTTTTTCTTGATGAGGGCTATTACTAAATGAGGCTCCAACTTTTGTTTTTATTTTATTTTCAGTTGTAAACACCTGAATGCTAGCCAAGTATCCAAAGCATTTCAAAGTGTTGAGAATTCTATAACATTCAAGGGTTAAAAATCTAATTTAAATAAAAGTGAATGTTTACTTCACCCTATGGTGTAAATGGTTTGCTAGAGAATTGCATCTTGATGAATAAGTCCTTATGTTCTTTTATTAATATGGCAATAAGATAAAATAGATAAATTATTACCACTACCGTGAGTGAATATTTGTAAGCAAAAAACATACCCATTTCCATTATGTAGATGTGGTACTTTTCCAGGGGCAAACCAACTGCGCCACAGGGAATAAAACAGATGACTATGCTTAAAAAATGTTGCTGATTGTATAGATTTTATTAACTAGACAACAATGTTACAATCTCTAATTAGCTCAGAACCATATGTTGACAGAACAAATTATTAACACTAGAATCTGCAATCTAAAACACTTAAAAGACTTGTGTCTCTACAAAAGTAAACTATTATCTGCAGTTTACTCCAGTAATTAGATGTTTATTATTTATAGAACTCAATATGTCACCACTGCCACAGTACATAACATGAGGATTAACCACATGAAGACAAATTCCAAAGATCATTAGAACACATTGATATATTTTTTGCTTACAGAAATAATGTACATTAATAAACACCCATTGTGAAAGATACACAAAAAGGAGTTTAGGAAAAGAGTTTAGTGCTTTAATGTTACAATCATTTTTTCACTATAAAAGTAAGATATTTATTGCAGGCATCACAATATTCTGCCTACAAAATTAGACCATCCTATATAATAAAATGCTAGAATGTTTGTCCGATGCAGTCATGCGCAGTAGAGATTGTTCTGCTGGGATCGTTCTGTGTGTTCAGGCAGTCGCTACAGTGCATGACTGCATCACGTGCGCCGCCAGTGAGGTGGCGGCAGTATGCAGCGCAGGACTGGCACTCAAAGGGTTAACATCACACAGACCTTGGCTTGTGTACAAGGGCTTTTACACTAGTATATATATATATAAAAATGGAGTGGTGCTAAATCAAAGCAACTTCACTATAGGGGACATGTAAAAATTCCCCAAATTCCATTTAATTAAATGGAGGTTTTTAACCCATTGCATGCTAGATATATCTTCTGGCATCCAACAGGTTAAAATCCCCATTTAAATCAATGATAATTTTCAGTTTTACCCTTTGTTGCAGTTGGTATGCTTCACTTTCATACATGTAACTGAGATGATGTACAAAGGATAACTGGAGTGATTATGGGACAAACCAAATTCACAGTAAGGATATATAAACATCCACACTGATTTCTGTTTTGCTTTTAACCATTTGTTAGATGGATCCCCAGAGCATTTCTTCACAATGCATCGGAGACCTCTCTAGCATCCAGTGGGTTCAATTATTGTATACTAGTTTTAAAGCCCGTGTACATGGGCTGGGATCAAGTGGTCCCGCTTGGTCCCAGGAAGGTGCGCAGAGAGGACTATGGTCTGAATTCAGAGCGCCCCGCTCCGTATCAGCTGTGGCGCGGGCAGTCTGTACTGTGCATGACTGCAGCACACACAGCCGTCTCTACTGCGAATGGCGGCTTCTGACAAACATCCTTAGCAAATTATAATATAGGATTTTGAACATTTTTATTTGTCCCTGCAATGATGTTGGTTTGCCCCAGAATTGATCCAATTCTTGTTAGTATATCTGTTGTGCTATTAGTTTTGCCATGGTTCCAAAAGAAAAAAATGTTGATTGACAATATAATGGCAATCTACCATGCAACCCTACAAATGATTTCTTTCCTTTCCCTGTCTCTGTTCTGGGACTATATGTATCGCTATAGATTAAGCCTGTCTCCACTAATCTACTTACCAGTCAACAACCTTTGAAAGCAGGTAGGTTTAATTTCCTTCCAATTACTATATGTTTGCTGGGCTATATTAATTGAAGTTGTGCTTGTTGCAGAAAGTTTAAAATGTACATTATTTTATGGTAGTAATTATAGTAGAGCTAAATAGTAATTGATAATGTTGCTAAGAGTTTAAAGGGATAGTAACACTTAATATGTAAATATATATACATTATTAAGTTTATATTCCTGAGTAAATCAAGGGTACTCCCACTACTGAGAGGTGTTTTATTCAAAAGTTATTGCAGCTAAAATGTTAATTATTTAGTTGCAATGCCCTGAAATTGTACAGTGCCACTGTTGCTGTATCATTCTATGTACAGTCCTGGTCAATTGACCATAAACTTCTATATAATGGTGTAGCAACAGCGCCACTGTGCAGTTTTAGGCCATTGTGATACTGCACCTAAAGAATCCCAGTTTGAACTGCAATAACTTTTGAATAAAATACCTCTCAGCAGTGAGAGTACCTTTGCTGTACTCAGGAGGATAAACCTTACAATACTATATATTACTATATTAAATGTCACTATCCCTTTATAATAAAACAATTGTTTCAACTGTAATGAATTAGGAATGAAGCATCTCACAGCAATGGAAGTGCTCTTTTCATACTCAGCACTAAAACACTCTTTTTTAAGTAACACATTTAGTGTTCATTTAAAGTGTAACTGTCACATTCAACCAACCCCCCTAACATATGTGTAAGACCAGCAATGATGTATAGATAAGCCATTGAATTTGTATTATTTACCCCACAGGCTTAATATTTACAGTGCTGTGCATTAGTTTGAACAGGAAGAGTGCCACCATATTGATAATGTTAAACACAATTGACAGCACTCTCCCTCTGAAGATCTGCCCATACTTCCAGTAAGGCTGCCCCTTCTCTGAGTGGCAGGGTTTTGATTCTCTACCTGCCCTGGTGTTGTTGGTATTGGGGCTGCTATACATATGGAGCACAACGTTCTGCATTTTGTTCTCAGTGCAAGACTTTACTTTGTCCCAATGAAATGCTGTTCAGTAAGCAGCCGAAGTCTGGGGGAGGGGTAGGAAGGGTGGTAAGTGGTGTTTTTTCCTTAGGGGGATTGGACTATAAACTGCTGTGGCACAGCATGTGCTGCAGCGAGCAAGATGATGACATCAGCTGGGAAATCTTTCTACCAGAAGGTGAGAATTTTACATACATACATATTTGGAAAGTATAATCTTTAAAATGAAGACCATTTATATGTAGGTGATAGTTCCCCTTTAAGTTGTATTTGTACAGTACATTAGGGCATTATAAGACATCTATGCCAGATAATGCTGAGTGACAGAAGCTTCCCTGGTAAATAATTTACATAATCTGTAATTTTCCATTTTTAGTTAGGCGTACTAGCCCTAAGTTGGGGTGGGCTAAAGGTCCCGCTGTGTTCCCGTGAAAAAATATGCGAAAACCATGTCAGCTTTGTTTGCCAGAAAATCTGGTCTAAAAATAGCAATTAAAATCTTTGCATTTTTTGCCCATTGGTCAAAATTCTTCAACATTTTTGCAATGGCTAGAAAGTTACCGCCCAATGATTTACGTGTTTTTCACCTTTTCTCTATAAAAACGTGACATATTCCAGGTAGTGGAACCCAATAGACGCAGCTACAGAGCGAGGTAGACATGCTGTGCTAATGGCAAAAAAAGAGGAGACAGACGCAAGCCTCTAGGAGTAGCCTTCTGATGGGGAAGAATAAAATCAACAACAATTATACTTACAAGATTAATTCTTGTAAGTGAAGCCCTTCAATAGAGAAGTGTATCCTTAGTGCGGGTCAGATAAGGATTTCCTAGAATCAAGAGGAGTCCCTCCAGCTGCTTATAGTGCTTGACCAAAACCCAGGAGACATCTGATGCTCACAGTGTGTCTGTGGGGAAGTAGAGAAATGCTATCTAAGAGTAACTCAACTTCCACTGGCATAGAACAATTGCCCCCCTCTGGATGCTACTCACTGGATGTTTCTCTTGGATCAGTAGCGTTTCACATACAAAGTATAGACAACTGGATACAAATGTAGTAGTTTTTTTAATATGTAATATCTCTACTCATTTCGTAAGTCATAGACTTTAGGGATGAGCGAGCACCCCGATGCTCGGGTGCTCGGGTGCTCTGACCGAGCACCCCCTGAGGCTCGAGTGCTCGGCCGAGCACCCGAGCCCCATTGAAAAGCATGGGAGCACTCGAGCATTAAACCAGGCACCCCCTGCTCTGATGAGCGGAGGGTGCCTGGTCAATGTCCCCCTTCATCTCCTCTATGCCCCTCTTCCACAATGTCCCCCTTCATCTCCTATGCCATAGAGGAGATGAAGGGGGACATTGTGGAAGAGGGGCATAGCGGAGATGAAGGGGGACATTGTGGAAGAGGGGCATAGACTCTATGCCCCTCTTCCACAATGTCCCCCTTCATCTCCGCTATGCCCCTCTTCCACAATGTCCCCCTTCATCTCCTATGCCATAGAGGAGATGAAGGGGGACATTGTGGAAGAGGGGCATAGCGGAGATGAAGGGGGACATTGTGGAAGAGGGGCATAGCGGAGATGAAGGGGGACATTGTGGAAGAGGGGCATAGAGTCTATGCCCCTCTTCCACAATGTCCCCCTTCATCTCCGCAATGCCCCCTTCATCTCCGCAATGCCCCCGTACCTCCAGTCCCTGGTGGTCCAGCGGAGCGTCTTCGGATCTGTGCCTCTTCCGGCACAGATCCCCTTCACCCGAACATGTCGGGCGAGCACATGGCGGTACTCGTACGAGTACCGCCATGTGCCGAGCAGAGCGATGCTCGAGCCGATCCGAGCATCGGCCGAGCACGCTCGCTCAACACTAATAGACTTACTTCTTCAGGGAATAATCACATAATAAGAACAAACATATTTATAGGTGGATAATCTGGCTAATAAGCAGAACATACTATGGAGTGGATGGCTGAACAGATGATCCTTCCATTCCATGCTAGACGATGCGGTGCTGTGCAGCTGGAATATCCATGCCTCACTATGGATATCACTCCTCACTCTGGTCCACATATCCATTGTTGGAATGCAAAGGAAACAACCATCCATCCTCCTGGTTATGTTATCCGATGCCATCCAGTTTCCCCATGATGAAAGTAATAAACAAATAAAATATATAAATTGTTTCCAAGAAAAATGCATATAAAAAAAAAAATATATAGTGTTAAAATAAATAAAATATATGTTAACACTATAAAATATTCTATGTGTGAAATAACATTTTAAAACAACATTAAATAAATGATGAGTCTTTAGGAACGACTGGGAAACATTAAAAGATATTCACCATATATAAAAAATACATATATATATATATATATATATATATATATATATATATATATATATATATATATATATATATATATACACATTCAGGCTAAAACTATATATGTGTATATATCTAAAACCGAAGTACCACACATGCCAACAGAACCTATAGTAGATGTTTATACTGTAAAAAGTTACTCACTTCAAGTTCTTTGTTCAAGCCCCTTGGGGAGAGTGTTTCTAGTGTAAAAGTCCAGAATGCCTCCCTACGGCATGAGGTGGCATATCTTTTGGGGTAAGTAGCTGGAATATGTTCTAACCCCAAAATTCTAAAGTGAGATAAACATCCAGATGGGCAAGAATTAAAGTGTTTTGGGACAGAGTGTTCATTAAATTTTTATTGATCAAATAGCTGTGTTCCCTGGAGCGTACTTTTAGGGTCCTGGTGGTACACCCTCATATTGAATCCCATAGCCGTATTTGATGACATAGATGACAAATACTGTATTACATGAGATAAGGTGCTTGATGTTAAACATTTTTAAATTAACAGTACTTTGAATTGCAGATACTTTGTTCTCAGTAAATTTACAATTGGAGAATTTTGACTGCAGATACTTGTAATTGCCCACTGGGGCCTTAGATGCTCAAAATTGATTCTTTTTTTGATAATAATTTTGGTTTACTTAGAACGATGTAACTGCGCAGATTTCTGACTTTTCTATAAGTAACGTTGGCATTATTGTGATAATATTGGCCAGGAGAAGGTCTTGTCTTAGGATATTCCAATGTTTCCATATTATGTCTGTGATAATTTGTGATGCTCCATTGTATTTAGTGATCATGGTGGGCAGTTTTCTCTGATGGTTCTCTTTGGGTTTAACCATAAGTAAGTTTTCCTTCTGAAGTTGTAAATCTGTATTTTTGGCAGATTCGATTTTTTGTATTTTTTATGGACGTGCTGTACTGTTCTGCTGTGATTTTGAGGCAAAAATTGAGGAAGGAGAGGCTCATAGTGATTGCTATCACTATGAGCAGGTTTAAAAATAAAAGGAGGAATTGGAAGGACCATTATGTGATTACTGAATCTTAGTCTGAGGAAGAAGTGAGCACTACAGAAGCAATGCTGGCTAGTCCCCCTAAATTACCTCTAGGGTTCTTGGGGAAATTAATGTAAAGGGAGGAACAAAAGGGGAGTAGTAGTAAGAGCAGGACAGATCAGCTGCCTGTGCCTGCTGCCAGATTTGCTGCACCTGCTGTAAGATGTGCTGTGTCTGTTGTCAGAAGTGATGCCCCTTCTGCCAGTGCCACCTCCAGTGCTTTGCCTGCTGCCAGTACTGCCCCTGCTGCTACCAATGCTGTGCCTGATGTCAGACGTGCTGAAATTGATATGGTTGGTATTAGTAGTAGTAACAGTGATGGTGAAGCAGCCAGGGGGACTAGTGTTAGGAGAGTGGTAGGGGAAACAATTGAGAGCATCCAGGCTAGCGGTCAAGGGAGCTCACACCATTCCCCTGACCCTGGGAGTCCTCTTTCCCCTATGGCATTGTCCATTTGGAACATGATCCTGAAGAAGGCAGAATTGTCACAACCACAATAAAACTATCACCCCCAAAAGCACAGTGTCCAAGTGGAACATGATCCTGAAGAGGCCAGAACAGTTGGGGGAGAGCAGGACCAGAATTAATACCACCACCAGCAGAAGAACATATCAGCTGCCTGTGCCTGCTGCTTCTGCTGCCAGTCTGCCTTCTTCACGTCATCAAGAAATGCCAAGTGAGACATTAGGGTCCCTCTCTCACATTGCTAGTCACCTCCTCCAACCAGCATTGAGCATTTGGAATTTGAGGAATTAGCAACTGCTCTAATTCCAGCTGCTGCTTAGTTGCAAGAGCAACAGAATGCTGAGGAGCAGGCTAGGGTGCCACAGACCACCATGGACACAGTGGAATGGGGTCGACAAGTGATCTGGGACTAGGAAAGATTCCACTTGCCAGCAGCAGCAATACTCACTCCTGGTCCTAGTTGCAGTGCTTGTGCTGATGCAGCAGCAGCAACAGCATCATCCTCTGCCCCAGACAATGAAGGGAAATATGGAAGACAAGAAGAAAGAGGTCATTCTTCTCCACCTTCCCCCTCCCTCCTGAAGTCACGGAAGTGGGACCATTTTTCTCTTGGGGCAGGCACAGTGTCTTCATTACCAACGGCACTGTGCAGAATTTGTGACAAGTCAGTGAGAAGGGGAAAGAAGGGAATGAGCCTTGGCACAACTGCCCAGATAACACACATGAAACACAGACATCATGACATTTATGGCAAACATGTTAAAGCCAAACACCCACCACAGAAATCAAGCACCGCTGTTGCTGTAACCCCTGACTCTCCAGAAAGGCAACAAGAGGAGAGGCGGACATCAAAGAGGAGGAAGAATAGAGAAACCCAGGCAAAGACTGGAAGTTCCAAGAAGAGCAAAACAACTAGCTCACCATCACCTTCTTCCTCTAGGGTAACTACATCTTCTGCCAATCAACCTTTTTCATTGTTACCTCCCCCCGATAAATGATAGCCACTTTGTTAGGATGTGGCAGTTTGTCTCCACCCATTGCACACTGTTTGGTGCACTGACCACACAATGCAGTGTGGTGGGGGAGAATCACAAGCAGGGCATAAAGTAGCATCTGAGGAGATTCCATCCCACAGAATATGCTAAGATGGTGGCAGGGAGGTTTCATCATTACTATTAAACTGTCCTCAAGTTGTTGTGTGTCCTTAGCTGGGTGTGGACAAGGCTTATAGTGACAGTGACAGTGCCTGGTTTCTGATGTCATGGTGTTTGGACACAGTTGTGCCCCCAGATGTTATTTACCATGCACACTGTGCACATTGCAGTTGCTGATGAGAGCCACAGTTCCTGCTCTCAAGGGAAACTTTTCTATTCTAATAACAACACACCCATAATTTTGGAGGAGGGGCAGAAAAATTATTGGCCAACTTCTTCTTTTCTCCACATATACCTGTAGTGGTGGGGGCTAGTTATGGTGCTGCTACTGCCTCAGGCGCATCACTGGCAAATGGAACCTTCATCATCCATCTCCCATGTTATTGCTATTGTTGATCCCATTCTCTTTCAGCTGCTTATTCATCCTGTTGCTTAGACAACTCAGCAGCAGAAGCAAGAACAGCAGTTGCAAATTCTGCAATTATGAACTCGAGACTGGATGACATTTGACAATGGCCAGTGCAGTGACCACTGGCCAGCATGACCTGCTGGCACTAGGACAGTAGGACATTTTTTTTTCTCAGCTTGTGCTTGTGCTTTAAAAACAAAAAATACCAAAAAAACATAGTCCTACAAAAAAAAATTGGGAGGGGGATTGTTTCAAATCCTCGGGGCTTGGTCCTCTAACAACAAATCTAACAAATTATCCTCTACAAAATACTCTATCAAGTTAAGTAATAGTCCACCCCAGTGGCAACTTATGTCAAGGGGTATCCTGACTCTATCACTTTACATACACATTTCTTATTTATTTTTATTAATTGTTCCCTCCAATAGCAGTCAAGAAACCCCCCAAACAAATTCTCTGTTCTACTGATTCATTCCCCAGACTCCACCCACGAACACAGGCACCCTCCTCAGCTCCTTTTTATACCCTGTCCAACTGATTCTTTCTCCACACTCCACCAACACAGACACTCACATGCCCCTTTTATGCCTTTGGTAAATAAAATAATATTTGCTATGTGTTGTATGTAAATTCAATGTTCCTACTGATTTCAATGGAATGAGCAAGACAAAAAAAATTGGAATAACAGCACTTTTCACAGGAAATTATTTGCCAAGCGGGAAGTGCAATTATTCACTGATTTCAGTTTGAGGCGAAAATTTTCACCTATCCCTAGTAGTACTAAACCTGCTTAACAACACTAAAGAGGAAAATGAGATGCTTTTTTATGTTGTTACCATAATGAAGGAGAACTTAGCATTGTTGTCAATTGCTGTTAAGACAGTCACAGTAAAACCCTTCTATAAACTAGTGATTCTTTAAACCCCCTTGGGGGAAAAGTCAAAAGAAGCTTTTTTTTCCAGACTTATAAATTATAGCAAGTAGTGAATGTGGAGAGGAAGCAGTATATGATATAACCTAATTATTATTCACAAGCAAAGTTTCCCCTCCCGCCCCTTTTACCTAGTGTAAGCCATCTCTTCTCAGATGTGGAATGCAGTCCATAGACCAGACAGATAACAGAAGGGGACAATCTTCTTCCTATCAGAACAATGAAAGCCATGCCCCCCTTTGGCAAGCTTTTCAGCTTTTTCCCTTATCTTAATTGAAGTTTGTCCCTCTCTGCAGTCTACCTGGGCACCTCCCTTCTGCTCTGGCTGAGCAGTGTTACATCAGCAAAAGGGGCGGGAGGGGGACACTTTGTCATTGAATTACTCTTGAACTACAGCTCTAACAGTATTGAAATAACACTCTCCAAAGTCCAAATATTATGATGATTAATTAGAGCTGCTTTTATTATGAAACATTACTATCCCTTTAAAAACATGTGAGCAGGGGGAAATAGGATCACATCCTATATAATAATTCGCTAAATCGTGTGTAATGCCCGACATGCGCAGTACACACTGCTGCGCGCTGCAGTCATGCGCAGTAGAGACTGCCCGTGCCACGGCTGATACAGAGCTGGGCTCTCCCAAGGAGCGTCCAGCTCTGTATCAGCCGCGGAGCAGGCAGTCTCCACTGCGCGTGACTGCCCCGCGACAGGGTGGCAGTGGCACTGTGGCCCGTGTAACGGGCTGTTCAACTAGTATCTAATAACATCTTCATTGATATCCTACAGCTACAGGTCTGATTTAGAGGAGCATCAGCATCAAATCAGAGGTGCAATCAATAGTAGCAATCAGAGCACTCCTAAAAGTGCATGGAGCAGAGGAGCACATAATAATATTATTATAGATGTCTCATGGAGTGGGACACCATTTGTCTTTGTAACAATAAAATCAGTGACTCTTATTGCAAAGCATAGAAGAAGATGACTCTGAGTTAGTTGGAGATGAAAGAGTCATAGAGTCCCCACATACACTGCTACCACCAACTCCACTAGTCATGTTGCAAAAAAAAAATAATAATGCATTTTTGTCTATATGCTGCTAAAACACATTTACTTAGTTTGTATAAAGAAGCCAATGAATGTACAAAAATAATCAAGAGGTATGCCTGTGGATGAAGGTGGATGACACACTGTCCTGTTCTTTTGTTGAAAGCAGACATCTTAAAGAGCTAATGACATGTGTTGCACCTATATGGTTTATCCAAAGGTGCAGTTGTTTTTCAAGCATGACTATGCTAGAGTTGAACAAACAGGTAATTGATTAGTGTCATGATCAAAAGGCTTTAAATATCATTCTGCAAGGTTTGTTGACAATGTGAAACAACCTCCAAGTTAGAAATCAGGTACTGTTGCAGTCATTCTACACCTTCTTTGCCATACAACTCAGACTGCTAGCCGTTTTTTCAAGTCTTAAAGGGGATGTATCACCTTACAAAAAGGTCTGCTTTGTTAATAAAAGTTATTGTAGGAAAGCTGTGTTTTTTTTTTTTTTAAATCTAACTACTAATATTCCCTTTTTAAGTGCAGAAGAGCTTTGACGAAGAATCAGCGTGTCCCATTATGCTGATCGGCAAAGCTCTTCAGCACGTCCAACTTCTCCACCCACCTCCCTCCCAGCTGTCCCAGGAAGTGTGTTCACTCTTCCTTTCAGTGTGCTGTGAATGGCTCCTAGCATTACAGCAAACTCCGGTAAGCATTATACTGAGGTTGCTGGGGCAGCTAGAAGGGAGGTGGGAGGAGAAAAAGGATGTGATGAAAAGCTGTGCTGTGTACTTACGCATTATGTGTGCAGCACAGCTTTTCAACAGAAAAGGATATCTTTACAATTACATTTAAAAAAAACCCCAAAAAAACACAGCTTTCCTAAAATAACTTATTAACAAAGAAGATGGCAACACCTTTTTATAAGGTGATACATTCCCTTTAAGTTGCCGTAGGACTCAGCCTGCTAACAAGTGTTTCAAGGTTTATGTTGCTGTAAGACTCAGTCTGTTAGTACTTTTAATTTCAAAAGAGGAATTCTCCACTTCAGCACTCAGGAACAGCAGTAGTATTGCATAAAGATTTCTCACTGCCCTAGAAACCATGGGAAGAAATTGATAACATTCTTGTAGGAATTTCACTGGTGACAGCAAAAAATGGAAATGTTATCTATTTTCTGTACACAAGAATTTCTTCAGAAAAAGTGGTAAATTGTGTTTTCTCCATGAAAATGTCCACAAAAAGTAAGACTTTTCACTCATTGCTACATAAAAGGAAGATAAAGGGTTCTTTTGCTCAAAGTGATACCTCCTCCTAGGTTACAGAGAGATGTTTTGAAGCGGAAATAAACAGTTTCAACCTATGATTTTGATGAATACAACCATCTTGCAACATTTTATTTGTTCATTAACATTTCCATAAAATTAAGACATTTAATACTTTGAACAAAATTCCTATACTGTAACTTGCCAAAATGTTACAAAAAAACCTGTCAACAGGATTTGAAAATGTTTTAATCCTTTAGTTACCATATGATTTTCAAACATTTTTCCGTGGATTTAAAGTCACAGGCAATTCAACAGATGAAATAATGCTTTACCAAAACCCTTTTGACTGGCCTGATAACACTTTTTTTCTAGGAGGGCTTCTAAGCAATCAATTTCCTTGCAGCAAAACCAAAAACAGATAATTAAGCACCTTCCTAATAATTAATGTAAATAGTGCATATTTCTATTAGTATGCACCACAATCAGAGAAATCCAAACTTCGATACTGGACAAGTTCTTTAATATAATCTTCACTTAAAGTTGTAAAGCTTTGCAAACAATCATCTGTCATGCTTTTCTTTTTTTACATTCTTTCATTTCTGTTACTTCTTGTATCTGTCCCAAGGCAATTAAAAGCTCTTTGAAATACATGTAATAAATTGCCTATCTCACATCTGCAGGAAGGATTACTAGAACATGGATTTGCCAGTATGCATTTCCACAAATACTGTATTTTAATGCAACTATACATCCACTGAGTTAATTAAAACTCTATCTAAATCCTTCCTGAATCACCCTGTGTCAGCCTTCTTAGTACAATATTCTACTTGTAATTAATTCTCTCGTCAAAACTAGCAGCAGTCACATTATTGGCTATAGACTCACACAGGAGATTAATGAAATGGAATAAAACAAATGAAGTCATAATTTGCGAGGACAAGCGGAACATCCTCACTGAGCACCAACTGCCAAAGATAGCAGACTTCTACTCATATCTTTTTGCACTGTGACAATAAACATCAATCAAATATTATGCCAACAATAACATCTCTACTTTCCTCATTAAATGATAAGTAGCCAAAGAGTAAACATTCACTAATTAACTACAAATGCATCGAAATGGTATAATAGGAATATGTGTTCATGCTTAAGCTGCCAATAGTGCATATTTAAACAATATCTCTCCTTGAGCAAAATAAACGAGGAATAAAACGTTCTCCTAATAGTAGGACAGCAGGTGACTAAGTCACACTTGCCCTCCGTAAGCAGTCCCACTACTACTATGACACAGCAGTTAGAGACTCAGAGTGTTGGGAGTGAGGGAGGGGGTGATGGTGATGATGATTCTGTAGTTGATGTTAGTGAAGAAGCTGGTGGGACTGGCATGACTGTTGGTGATACTCCTGCTGATGCTGAGGTGGAAGGTGAAGTGAAGACAAGCAGCCAGACTAGCAGTCAAGTGAACTCACAACATCCCCCTGTGATCCCCTATCCCCTGTCATTGTGCCTCTGGGGCATGATACTGAGGAAGGCAGAACTGGTGGATAGAAGCAGTAATACCACCATCAGCACAGATCAACTGTCTGTGTCTGCTGCTAGTGCTGCCAGTCTGTTTTATTCACCTCCAGAGATGGCAAGTGTGACAGTAGGGGATCCTCTGTCACATTTGTCATCATCTCTAGTGAGACTCTAATACAGCAGCAGCAGCATGGAGGGGCTGGTGGTTGTGATGATGAGGGTGATGGTGGAGCTGGGATGAAGAGAAATTAATTGCCTTTTTAGCCCAAAAAAGAAAAGGAATGGGAGACAAAGATACAAATGGGGATGAGGATCACCTCCACTAGCAGCAGTGAATACATTGTGGTGTTTTCTGCTTCTGAAATTCCTGCTGCTGCTGAATGGCAAGGACAGCAGGATAGTGATGAGCAGGCTAGTGTTCAGCAGACCTCTGTGGACCCAGTAGGAATGGGGCCCAGCAGTAGTGAAGTGGGACTAGGACAGCAAAACTGCTCCTGGTCCTAGTTGTAGTGCTGATTCTGATGTAGCAGCAGCAACAGAGGCAACATCATCCTTTGCCTCAGCCAGTGAAAGGGATTGTGGAGGAGAAGAAGAAAGAGAACATTCATCTCCACCTTTCCCCTTCAGTGAAAAGAGGAAAGGAGGTAATGCACAGTGGCACAGCTGCTATCATACCACATATGAGATACAGACACCATGACATTTTTGTGAAGTATGTTAAATGCAAACCCCCATCAAGGAAATCGGGCACCGCTATTGCTGTACCCCCTGTCCCCAAAAAGCAACAGGAGACGAGGCAGAAATCAAAGAGAAGGAAGAGTAGAGAAACTCAGCCAGAGCCTAAAAGTTTAATGGCGAGCTTAACACTTGGCTCGCCATCAAATTCTTTCTCTATTTGTGGACCAAATAATAGTCTACAAAATATGAAAGTCACTACTCAAAGGAAACTTTAGAACACAAAGGGAAAAAAAATCTGGGAATTTAAATCTATGGTTTTATTTGACACATTAAAAACAGGACTGAACCTGGGTATGGGCTTCATGTCTCATTATAATAGATAGAAAATCTTAGTATACAGATTGCATAGAGATAGATATTTTCAACTCACAGACTGAGGCTCTTCACACATCTGTGTTAATGAACATTTCCTTGTTCCCAGGACTTTTATCTAACCCTGTGCATATCAATTCATATCTATGCAGACTATATGTTTACTAAGTTAATGTATGTCATAATCTGTAAATAATCCTATATAATAATTCGCTAAGTTGTGTGTAACGCCCGACATGCGCAGTAGACACTGCTGCGCGTGCGGCAGTCATGCGCAGTACAGACTGCCCGCGCCGCGGTTGATACAGAGCTGGGTGCTCCGAAGGAGCGTCCAGCTCTGTATCAGCAGTGGCGCAGGCAGTCTCTACTGCGCGTGACTGCCCCGCGACTGGCTGCCAGAGGCACTGTGGCCCATGTAACGGGCTGTTCAACTAGTATGATAATAAAGAGTAACAACTTGTTCTGTTATATGCACCTATATTTGGGGCATGGATAGTGATATTATGATCCTACTTTAACCATTTTTATTGTTTATATTTATTTATGGATATTCTTTATTACCAGGATAGATTGCGGGTTATATATATCCGTATTTCACCGATTTAAAGTTATCTGCTACATTGGCACATAGGCACAGCTAGTCTTGTGCTACGACTGGCTCTATTTGGCCAGGCACAGTTTTCCCATACTGTGATCTGTGCCTTTTTTGATATCTTTGATCACAAATGAATTACTTTTTATATCTGTTTTATTTGACACTATATCCAGAGAACAATATATGTTTATATTATTGGTGTTTATATGTAAATTATTTGAGTTTATTAAATAAATTACATTACACTTAGAGCAATTTTGTTGCACTGTCCCCCCTACCTTTTTCTCTTTGTTTTCTGTAAGAAATATATGTCTTGGAGTTCCTGAGACGAAACGGGACTAGCGGCACATCAGCTCATATCAAAAACAATACAGACTGAAACTTCAAAGGACTAGATACTTTTATAGTAAAATCATTCTTAATTTTTATACTCTTTTTGAATACATCTGAACAAAGATTCAGTCAATATCTGCCTGTTTTGTACCCCACATTTAAAATACACTAAATAGCAATTGTGGTAGTGCTGGTCTTTCTTACTGTAATAATCTGTAAATATAAATGCAGTGTTATGCTAGCTTTATTTGTTAACCCAGACCTAAAGAAGGGGCCTTAGTGTTCTGAAAGCTTGCAATTTCTATGTCCTCAGATAGCCATTAAAAGGTATCACTCTTGTGAGTGTTTGCTACACTGAATCCTATCTACTCCACTAGCTAACACGGTACCATCTTTTTTTCTGGATAATAATGAAGATAAAAGTGTTTGTGAGGAGACAGTCCATCACCCAATCTTGGATGACACTTAAAAAAAACTGTTCTCTGGATGAAATGGGCATTGAAAGGGTTATGTAAGGTAGGCGATTTGGGGACTGTGAAGTCTGACAGCATAGGCTGCTACTAGAGCCATGTGCAAGTGCCTCATTAACATATAAACACTCCCACATGAATACAACAATGGTTCATTAACCTGTATTTCCATATGGAAAAAGCCATTGTTGATGTGGTAAGTGTAAAACCACAAGCTTGTTGAAGTCATGGAGGAATTCATGGTGATGAGGGAGGATTGGTGGTGGATTGATGTGGATATCATGGGGAAGACACCTTAGTGCAAAAAGATTGGACACAACATCACCATCCTGAGCTCTTATCGAACTTTAGTACTTCTCCCCCATGTCTCCTTTATACAGCTCCCTCTCCATTGCAATGATGCTTGCTCAAAGCTTCCTGTTTTACCTTGTTCTGTGTAAATATTTGCTCCTGGTCTCCAGATGTTGACCTGGCCCTCCCCTGACCACGCTTTTTCTTGCTTTGTCTTTCTGCATTGATCCTCTGTTGCTGAAACTGTCCTGTTACTGACATTGCTATTATTTGCTATTTATCTACTATTGCTGAACCAGTTCTGTCTCTGACTATGATAATGTTTGTTGCTTGTTACTGCATTGGTCCACTGCTGCTTATCCAGTCCTGTTTCTGACCATGCGATTACTATATGTCTGTTCTTGCTTTGATCTGTAGTTACTAAAGTGGATCTGTCTTCTCTCCCACATGTGCTTACTGCAGACCTGTTCCTGTTCAGAACTGTTTGACTCTGCTTGTGCTGCATCCTTGCTTGTTTTACAACTTGTTACACCATCCTATGAACAGCTCTGGTTAGTTGACCATAAATTTCAATATAATTGTGTAGCAACAGCGCCACTCTTTCAGGCCACTGAGATACTGCACCTAAAAACACCTTTCAGCAGTTGGAGTTCCCTTGACTTACTCAGAAGGATAAACCCTACAACATATTTTTTTGCATTTTAAATGTTACTATCCCTTACTAATACAATTATGCAAGTAAAATGTCAGCCTTACTAAACAGACTTGTGTATGTCTCCTGCTTTAACATTAAAAGCTCTTCCGTGTATTCTGCCTTCCTCACAGTCTTCTGTAAATACTGACCAGAAATAGTTGTTTATATGTCCTTATCTCCCTCCAGAGATCTATATATTTGTGTACTTAATTAATTTTAAAAAATGTAATCGAACTAAGCATATTTTAGTTTTTTTCCATTTAACTTACATAATTGGGCATTTTCTTTTCTGCTTGGGATTGGGATATGTTATTATGTGCCTAGCCTGCCTCTGTTTAATTTTGTATGCATCTCTATCTTCCTCTGACTGCATCTGCTTGTACTTCCTATATTCATATTCTTAACCTTTACAACACCTTTCTACAGAACCAGATTGGTTTATTAAGAAGAGACAAATCAGTCATTGTAAAAATGAATACAATGCCTGTATACTAAACCATAGTTATTGATGATCACTGATTATTTGGCTCTCACCAACACCTGCCAATCTACACCCATCATTTCAACCACTTTGATGCTAAGACATTTCTTTCCACAAAACACACTTGGCAAATATTGTTTTTTAGAAGACCCTGATCTTTCAAAAATAACAGTGGTTTGTGGACACCCACTAATGTATACAAATAATCTACCAAGAATGCCAATAAAGTGGAACTCCAAAGATATTGGAATATTTCTTAAATCCTCACCCAGGCACACCCTTTTTTTGCTGAAGTTCTTCAACACTCTCTAAGGAGTGGAGATGTCCTTGGCAGTTTTAGATGGTATACTGAGGATTTTTCACAGAATCCTATAACTACAGAATGTAGATGTCCTTAACTTTACGTTTTATAAGTTAAGACACACTTACCAAATATCTTTCCATTGACTTACATGGACAGCTTTGTTTACTTTCAAATAAAGTTACAGACAGTGAGGCAGCTGTTGTACAATGAGTAGGACTGCATCTGTATTGCATGACCTCTCAATGCTATGTTTGTTACTTCTTCAATATTTTATTCAATTCTTTATCCTGTCTCCAAGGTCTGTAAATTAGTACAGTCCAAACAACCTTGTCTCCAATTTCAATAGTTATCCAAACACTTTCTAATTTGTCCTCTATTCCTTTTTCCAATTTCAACTTTATGTTGTTCTTCTTATAAAGAGTTACTTCTCTAACTTTTCTGTACAGATGGACCCAGGTATAACTATAACCTAGTAATGAGATAAATTATCCTAAGACTCAATTGTAGCCAATAATTCCAAGCTATCCCTACTCTACTGTTGTTGTCTACAATACACATCAACAGACAATCTTTTGTAGCACAGGTGGCTTCACAGTAAATCATTTGCTGATTTAACTATGTTCCTATTCTAGAGGGATGTAAACACTATTTCATCTCTCTATCACATTAAAGGTTGCCATGACCAGTTAATCAAAACCTTCCCCCTTTACATAATACGTAACCACAATTTAAAATACCTAATGCAAAATTTCTTATCCTCTTACTTCCTGTACATAGCTAAAACTGTCTCTCATATCCAATGTTTATAGTTGATGTCTGCTACTTTAATTAAATAGATGTCCTACATAGTCATAGAGGCATCAAATACAGGATGGGAAAATGCATACAAAAACATCAAAATCAAAAGGTATTTTAACAACAATCAATTATTGCATCAAAAATGTGTTTTTATATTAAGCAAAACATGTCCATAACAGAAAGGAAATTTTATGCGCTGCAGATGTCCCAAAAAATCTCAACATGTTTTAAAACTTATTTAGGTTACTGGTTTACAAAAGAAATAATAATTACTTCTACTTACATATTATAGATAATAACAGTTGCATATGGTTAAAGTAAAAAAAAAATGTATTTGTTGCTTCTTGGTAGCTTTTGTTTTACCTTATAGAAACCTACTAAGTTGCCTGGAGATTGTGATTCTGCAAGGAAATTACATTTTACCATTTACAGACCTACTTTATCTTCTCACGATGGCTGTTCACATCGAGAATTCTACTTCATGACTGATTTTAGAGTCAATTAATTCTTTTTAATTTTAATCTAGGGATCAATTAGCAGGTTGATGAAAGAAGCATTAAAGACTCATTCTTGTTGTTGATGTGCTGACAGAATTCTATTCAGTTTATAGAGCTGCAGCACAAAAATGTCAAAATAGATTGTTAATGATTGGGACTAGTTTTCCATTATATTAGAATTCATACATAAAAATTTCCCTCAAAAAATGAGGAAATAAAAATGTTTTAAATAACATGCTTTTTCACCTGCCATATATTCTTGACATAGCTTCAAAAATGATGTTTACTATTTATTTGCTTCTTATTACAATTGCTTCCATTTTAGCTCTCCTGTATTTGGTACGATAAGGCTGAAACAGCAATCACAGATGGAGTATTGCTGATTCAGAGCTAAGTATGAAAAATACTTGCATCTTCTTTTTCTCTTGAGCTTTAGACTAAAATATTTTAAGCCACTGTATAACAAAGCTGTCTTTTAGTACATGTTATGCTGCTTAAAATATAATATCTTCTTTGTTAAGTCTTAGAATTTTGTGATAATAAAGAAAAACATGAATTATCTGGTTATAAGCAAATTTCAGCTGTATTTGTAAATGAAAATAATGTGTGTATATATTTTGTGGTTCCAAATTACACATAATGTTCCTGTTATATATCTAGTGCTGGTCCTGTCATGTAGCGTTCATGGTGTCATGCAACCAGCTATGCACATATGAAGCAATGCAATCCATTTAGTAATATCTATGTAATTGAGCAGATAAATGTTTGCAATGGAATTCATTGGGGGATGCCTTTAGTGAAATCTTATGGCACATCATCACATTATTCATTGACTTCCAATGTGATCTATAGTGAAGTAACTGTAGTTTTCCTCAGAATTATTCCTCGTTTCTTTTGTGCATAAGGTCTATTGTGTTCACTTTCTGAGTTGGACTCTGTGAGGCAAATTTGTAAGCTACAAACATTTCTTAATATTTATTCATTAAGGAGTTATGCTTAATATATAAAGTTACATTTATGTATGATGATATGATGATATGTAGCATTTGCCAATAAAATCCTCCATTTTACTCAAATTCCTGTGCCTTCAAAAAAATTTTCTTTGGATAATTTTACCACACTTAAGGGGGGATTTTACACTGAGGTAGTTGAGAAGATTGTAGCCTACATTCCATTCCATTTCATCAGAAAAACAAACCTGTTGAGTTACCGTTTTCAGGCTTAGCAGATATCTTCTGTTGATCAAGTCTGCAATTACATGCTGACTGAGGGTCAGCATCTGTTAGCTGAATTGTGTTTTTTAATGCCCCTTTTTAAATAATTTTGTTGTGCCATAAAACATTTCAAAATTACTCCAAAGTGAGGCTTAAGAAGCTCAATGGAAGTGGCCAGACACTGACTGCTTCCCTTGTGCTGGTTCAAGAGGATATTGGGGGCCAATAGCACACTCTGTCCTGTGTTTGTTCCACCTGCTCCCAAACACTCATCTCACATCTCGTCACAGAGGCAGATAGGGACTTGCATAATCTGAGGTGTTATGATAGGGAAGACAAGCCTAACATGGTTTTGCCCCCAAGCATGTAACTAAACTTTACTGTTTATTTTCTACGGTAAGTCATAGGTTATTTATTTGTGAAGGTGAGGATTTTATGTGCTCCCCAGGAATTTGTGTAATTTTTTTGTATGTATTTTGAGAGTTTTTTTCCTCTTCCCTTCTTCTTGGTTGGTAGGTCCCTGTACTCAGCGGCTAGTTGCAATTAGGGAAGGTATAAATGTCTCTCTTACTTTCCTCACAAGGGGTTTGCTCACAGCAGACATAAGTAAATATCACTGCTTTTAAATTGCCTTATACTAAATACATGTTCACTTAGATGTGAGGCAGATAGGGAATTATCTGAGATGGAGCAGGTACAAGAATGTAACTAAACCTTACTGTTGCCACAAGAATGTAACTAAACCTTACTGTTAATTATCTATAGTAAGTCACAGGTTAGCAATTTGTAAAGGTCAGGATTTGATTCACATACTACTTTTTATTATTCTGAGATAAGAGCTGGTAATGGAGGGTTAATCTTCATTAAAAAAACCCCACCATCCCCAACAACCATTTCCACTCACATATCAGCAACTGAGAGGTTAACCACCATGTTAAAAGCAAATAAATATTAATAATAACCCCCCCAATAACCTAACCCCTCTATCACCAGGGAAATAGATTGGTTAATCAGTATACAAAATATTAAAAAAAATTAGGATTGGTGTAAAAACTAATTTGGAGTCCAGTCACCCCATTTTATTTTCAAAGTCCAAGATAAAAACAAAAAACTGATAAGCTAGATATGTCTCCAATGCACTGCAAACCTCTGAACACATCTTCTATGACATGGAATTTCAATCATACTTAAAGTCTGAAGATTGAACCATCTTTAAAAAAATTGTACATTTCTAAAAAATATATCAAATTATTTTTAAAGACCTGTTCAGTTCATTGAACCATTTTGAACAGACATTCCCACATTCCATTTCTAATTTTTAACCATCTGAGTGCCATAGAGTTATCTAGTTCATTCCACCACAATGATTTGGATGCTTTTCTGGCACTCAAAGAGTTAATCACTTCAACCAGAGAGTTGTAGCCAAGAGAAATTAATAATCAGGCCACTGTCTCCTTCCAGCAAGGGTTTACAACAGGAAGATCTTGTCAATCTAACCTCATAGATTTTTTGACTGGATGACTAAAATAATATGCAAGGGGGGATTAGAGGATATAGCTTATCTAGATTTCAGTAAGGTATTTGACACGGATGAGACAGTGGATGAATAATAAGAGATAATAATAATAATAAGAGACAGTGGGTTGTCGTTAATCCGGAGGAATATTCAGATGAAGGTCTTGTTAATAGTGGCGTACCTCAGGCATCTGTACTAGGGCCCATTATTTTTAATTGACAAGCCAATGCCAGATGAGCTACAAGTGAGGGTGTGACAAGTAGTGCTGTTGGAACCTCCACCACTAAGTAACAAAGAGATCCTTTCAGCTTTGTGATGGCCCAAAAAAACTATCACAGGTTAATTATACAGATTAAAATATATCTCTCCACGTATACAAATATTAACAACTTAACCCTGTTCATTAAATATCCATACTAACAGTATTACAATAAGCACTATAGATGATGAGTTGATAAATGGATTTCTAAAAGTACAGAAACTCACTATTGTTTAAATTGAAGTAGTGGATATTTGTATACATGGATTTAATGTCTACTAATAAAGAGATATATTTTAATTGGTATAATTAACCTGTGACAGTTTTGATTGGGCCGTCACGGAGCTGAATGGATCTCTTTGTTACTTAGCGGGGGAAGTTCCAATAACACTAGCCAGTACATCCTTACTTTCCTGGTTTTGGTATGTGTATCCATTTAATTAGATCTGCACCTAATATTGTTTCTTTTAATATTTTAATAGTGATATTGCAAAAGGTCCTAAATAGGGATGGGCAAACTGAAATCAATGAATAATGGCACTTTCTGCTTGCCGAATAATTTCCCGTTTAGTTTTGGAAATCTTTTAGTAGGACATTTATTCTGTGTAAGTGTGTATTAGAAAAGTCAGTGGGGCATTCTGGGTAGAACAAGGGAGGAAGGAGGATAACCCCAATACTCCAAAATTCCATGTGACTGACTGGCAAGACACAGGCAGCTAGGGACCTATTTGCTTGCTGATCTTGCTGTAATTGTCTCTGTGCTGGGTGGGGAAGTCTGGGGAAAGAAGTTGTTGATTTTGTTTTTCAGTTATAATTTTTATTTTGGACAGACTGTGATAAGACAACAGGGTGTACAACTTAAAAAAAAAAAGAAAGAATGAAAGAAAGAATAATTAACTAAATATATTAGGTGACAGTGACAGACAGCTGACTGGGCTTAGGCAAGGCATCATACAGCTCCATCAGTTGTGTTGTGTACCATACAGTAAAAGAACATAGTGTAGTTGTATAATGTCCAGCAAAAGCACAAGGGGAAGGGGGAGAGCAGTGCAGGGACATGAGAGCAAAGTAGCAGTTTAAAAACTGACTGCAGAAAGGGAGGATGAAGTATGTCAAGGTCCCAGCAAAACTAGTTCCAGCACCACCAGTGCCAGTGAAAATAAAGAACCATATAAGAAGAACACTGAAGACGACAAGTGGTATTTAAGTGTTGATGATGCTTGCAATAGCATAATAGAGGAAGGTGTAGCAGCTGAACCACCTGCTGCACCAGATAGTGAGAAAAACAGGCACCAAAACACCATCCTCAAAGTAGTAGAAAACTTTGTTACAGTAAAAGTAAAAAGAAATTGTTTGAGACCTTCAAAAGCTTAGAGGGATATAAGAGTAGTGGGCAAGAATTGTCATGTGATGCTGATGCTGCTGAGGATGATGTAATGATGATTCATGATGCAGATCTAGAATATATCCCTCCAGAATCCTTCTTTTGTTCAGACACAGATGAAGTTGAGAGTGACGATGATGACATGTCTATAAGGTTAGCAGAAAGTCAAATGCTGAATCTTCCAACACTTGTAAGAAGCACTGTGCTTGTCTATAAGTTGTTTGAGAAAACCATTGGAAAGTCTGACCCTGGACAGGCACAAATGTTAAAAAACACACAGTCACTCTATCAGTCATCAAGCAGCAATTTTGGGAGACTAACATTCTTAAAAATGAACCAACATCTGGTACTATCTGAGTATAAGGTAGCAGAAACCACACATGACAGACAAACCCAGGACAAATATATTAACAGCAGCACAGATGAGGAGGTGGAAGAGGGATGTGAAGAAGGGTTGCCACCATCTACCCCACTTGGGACCACTGCTATGACCAAAAAGTAATGTGTGAATAATCTGAGAAGGAGGATAGCATATGACAATGGTAAAAATACATATACAGATCACACCATGCCAGTCCCCCACCACCATCACTATTTTTTTATTACTTGACATCATCATGAATATGTTCCATTGTCACTTTAGAAGAAAATTAGTGTTGTGGGCAAAGAACAAATGCATTCTGCATGCTAACACATTTTACAAGCCATATGTTGCTGTAGGACTCACAGCTTTGACTCTCAGCCACTTATTTCTAAACTTCAGAAGAAGTAATATTACAGTGGGAAATGTAGTAGCTATAGGAAACATAGGTGAAAAATGTGTTAAAATAGGCAAAAAAATAGTTAAAATAGGCGAAAAGCAGGACATTTTTGCATAGGTAGAAAGGCGAAAACTTAGTGGAAAATCAAAAAATCGGCTTGTTTTGGCGGAAAAGTCATGCAGGAAATTTTTCACACTTTTTGCCCACCCCCTAAAGATATAGTATGCCTTTTTTTTTGCAGATGATACAAAGATCTACAACAGTACAGACATTCCCGGGGAAATATGAAAAATGATTTAGGTAAATTAGAAGAATGGACGAGAGTGTGGCAGCTGTGGTTTAATATTTATAAGTGTAAAATAATGTACATGCAATGTAAAAATCAAAAAGCAGAATATAATATTAAGGGCATTGTGCTATCAGTGAGAATAGATGAAAGGAACTTGGGACATTGGGAGTAGGAAACAATGTAATAATATGGTGGGGAATTCAAGCAAGTTGGTGGGTATAGCTTGAGGCATTACAAGTAGGGGTGTCCTCCTTTTCGCCTATTTTCACAAATTTTCCACCTATGTTAACACATTTTCCGCCCATTTTAACACATTTTTCACCTATATTTCTTATAGGTACTACATTTCCCACTGTAATATTACTTCTTCTGAGGACTCAAGTTTAGAAATAAGTGGATAAATAAGTGGATAAAAGTCAAAGTTGTGAGTCCTAAAGCAAAATATGGCTTGAAAAATGTGTTAGCATGCAGAATGCATTTGTCCTTTGCCCACGACACTTTCTTGCTTAAGTGACGCTGGCACAAATTCATGAAGATATATATATAATAATAATAAAAATAATGAAAAAAATAAAGTACAACCTACAATGTATTGTAGTTGTGGCGGTGGGGGACTGGCATGGTGTAATTTGTTTATGTATTTTTACCATTATCATACTCTGTCCTCCTTCTCAGATTATTGACACACATTACTTATTGGTCATAGCAGTGGTCCCATCTGTCCTCAAACTCCTCATCTGTGCTGCTGTTAATATATTTGTCCTGGCTTTGTTTGTGTGGTTACTGCTACTACTACTATTGGAGCTAGATGTTGATGTAATTCTACTGCCACTACTACTAGGTGTCAAAGGTGCAGCACTTACAGCAGCAAAACCAGAGGTACTTGTCATATCTAACACTGTGGATGTTAAACTGTGTTGCTGTTGCTGGGTACTCAAAACAGGTGTGTGTGGCTGAGTGGGACTTTGAAGAGACAATGATGCTGAGGATGACTGATAGGGTGACTGTGTGCTTTTTGACATCTGTGCTTGTCCAGGGTCAGACTTTCCAATGGCTTTCTTGAACACTTTATAGACAGGCACAGTGCTCCTTAAAAATGGTGGAAGATTCAGCATTTGACTTTCTGCTAATCTTATAGCCCTGTCACCATCCACACTCTCAACTTCATTTGTATCTGAACAAGAGAAGGATGATGGAGGGATATATTCAAGATCTACATCATCATCAGTCATCATTAGGTCATCCTCAGCATCCTCAGCATCACCTGACAATTCTTGCCCACTACCCTTATATTCCCCTAAGCTTTTGGAGGTTTCAAACAATTTCTTTTTACGTTTACTGTAACAAAGTTCCCCACTATGTGTGTTTTGGTGCTTGTTTGTCTCACTATCTGATGGGTTCAGCTGCTACACCTTTGTAATGGTTTGTTTGACACACAGACACAGTGATTTAGGATAAAACACAGTTTTATTAAAATAATTAACCTTCACAGGTCCTGTAATTTATCAGCAGAATAGTACAGACACACGACAGGTTATAGATACATAGGCCTACACAGGTCCAGCATAAACAATAAGTCCACAATAGTCTATACTGACACAGGTCAGGCAGAGTGATGGATTCCCAGAAGCAAGGTCTTGCATGGGTTAAAGATCTTCAGACTGTAAACAGTCCCATGTGCAGAGAGGTCAGTGATGGGACTCCCTGCATATAAACAGCTGTGTAATTCGTAACGGCAAAAGCCAGATAAGCAGAACTAGCTTGAGATGTTTAGGCAATACTGGGAACAGAGACACGGGAGGCACTGCCGTAGCAGTAACAGAGACAACACTTGCACTCTGCACAAGTATAACCGGAGGCAACTGGTAGCTCAACAGCCGGAGTGGTAACGGAGGCAGACACTTGCTCTGAGCAGAGGCAATAACGGAGACTAGGCCCAAGGTAAACTGCCGTAGCAGTAATGGAGACAACACTTGCACTTTGCACAAGTATAACTGGAGGCAACCAGTGACTCAACTGCCGGAGCAGTAATGGAGACTGGCCGCTGATACTCTGCACAAGGAAATAACCCAATTACCAGACAGTCAGAATGTCGCCTAGGCGACACAGCACAGGAACGCCAACCAAGCCAGGTAGATACACAGAGCAGGAACGTCACCTAAGCCGGGTCGGATCACGGAGCAGGAACGTCAGCCAAGCCAGGTCAAATCACGGAGCAGGAACGTTAGCCAACCGGGTCAGAGTCACGGAGCAGGAACATCAGCCAAGCTGGGTCGAATCACGGAGCAGGAACATCAGAAGAATAGTCAGACAATCCGGGTCATTACACAAGGGCAGCAGACAATATGCAGAGTAATCAGGCGGGCCAAGTCGGTACACTGGGAAACACTGAGCAGAAATAAGCACTGGCACAGGAACACCACGAAAGGGCACGGGAAGGGTGCCCCTAGCCCAGTATATAAAGGTCATACTGGACGGCACTAACACACGGTAGCCAATGGGAGCAAGGCACAGACTAGACTGACAGAAAAAAAAAAAAAATAGCACGGGCAACTCGATAACCTTCCTCTATTATGCTATTGCCAGCATCATCAACAGTTGAATGCAATTTATTGTCATCTTCAGTATTCTTCTTATATGGTTCTTTATTTGTACTGGCACTGGTGGTGCTGGAACTAGTTTTGCTGGGACTTTGACAAACTGCATCCTCCCTTGGAGTAGAGAGATCATCATCATTGATTGCAGACGCTGCAGCAACCATTGCTGCAGTCAGTTTTTGAACTACTACTTTACTCTTATGTCTCTGTACTACTCCACCCCTCCCCCTTCCCCTTGTGCATTTGCTGGACATTACGCAACTACACTGTGTTTTTTTACTGTACGGTACACAACACAACTGATGCAGCTGTATGATACCTTGCCTAAGCCCAGTCATCTGTCTGTCACTGTCACCTAAGATATTTAGTTTTATATTCTATTTATTTATTTTATTTTATTTATTTATTTTTTAAGTTGTCCACCCTGTTATCTTATCACAGTCTGTCCAAAAAATTATAACTGAAAAACTAAATCAACAACATCTTTTATCTGACTTCCCCACCCAGCACAGGAACAATAACAGCAAGATCAGCAAGCAATAGGTTGCCTGTGTCTTGCCAGTCAGTCACATGGTATTGTGGAGTATTTGGTGGTCAACCTCCTTTCTCCCTTCTTATTCCCTAGAGTCCCCCCAGACTCCCCTAATACAGAGAACAAATGTCCTACCTAAATGATTCCCTAAACTAAGCTTCAATCCCCCTTTATTTGCCTATCTCCTCTAGCTAAAAAACATGCTGCTCTCTCCTCTCACAAACACAGGATGGCTGCTGTGACAGCCTGACAGCCTTTTATATGGCTGTAGAAAACCTTTGTGTGGTGTAGAAATATTTTTCTTCCCATTGATTTCAATGGGCGGAAAAGGCGAAAAAAGCAGAAAAAATACACTTTTCACATTTCAGTTTGAGGCGAAAATTTTCGCCCATCCCTAATTACTAGCACAAAGTGGTCATGCCACTCTACCAATCTCTGGTAAGACCTCACCTAGAGTACTGGAGAAGTCCATGGTGAATGGCCTACAGGATAAAAATTATCAGAATAGACTAAAAGAACTGACCATGTATAGTTTGGAAGAGAGAAGAAAGAGTGGAGATAAGATACAAAAATTCAGTTACATAAGTGGATTCAACAAAGTACAAGAGTGAAGTAAATTTAATAAGAGAAGAACTGTTACAACAAGAAGTCATAATATAAAACTAGAGGGACTTTGGGAAGCTGCTAAGGCGACTGCAAGGGGCTCTTTGATCTCCCTTATAACTATGAAAAACAGGCTTGGGTCTCGGGAGGAGGAGGACTTGGAATCGGATGCTGCTGAGGCGGAAAAAACAATTTGTAGAAAAAAGGGACTTGATATCTTATACTAACTTTATTTCTTGCGCCTTAAAGTATTCCATAAAATTATCTGACCTAAGTGCCCAATGCATTTTTTACTTGAAACAAAATATTTTTGAAAATGGAGATAAGGCAGGGAAACTAATGGCTCATCTTGTTTCTCAACACCATGGGACTTCGTTGGTTTCCTTTCTCCGGGACCCTGGGGGTGTACTGATTCTTGATCCACAGATGATTATTTCGCAATTTAGGTGCTTCTATTCTCGACTTTATGAATCCCGATTAACCCGTTCTGAATCTCAGGTCTCTTGCTTTACTGACCAGTGTGGCCTTCCGCAACTTTCCTTTGAGCATAAACAAATGCTCGATGCTCCTATTCTTCTGAGAGAGGTGGTGGAGGCTATCCGTGGTTTGCTGGCAGGCAAGGCATCCGGTGTGGATGGTCTTCCTGCAGAATGGTATAAAGAATTTGTGGATGTTTTAGCCCCCCACTTGCTGAATACCTTCTATGCTGCTATTGACGATGGACACCTTCTGGATTCTATGAATAATGCTTCCATTATTGTATTGCCCAAACCAGGAAAAGATCCGGAGATAAGTGATTCTTACAGGCCCATCTCCTTATTGACTACAGACACCAAAATTGTGGCGAAAATCCTAACTACCAGATTAAATAAGGTACAGGGGACCATAATACACAAAGATCAAATCGGCTTTATCCCAGGTAAATCGACATCACACAATCTTAGGAGGTTATTTATGCACCTGCAACTCTCTCATGATACCATGAGATCTCGGGTAATTGTATCTCTGGTCTGTGCTCACAGTCTTTCTCCTTACATCGGGGTGCCCACTCTTGCCCGGCCTGTTTGCCTTGGCCTTGGAACCCCTGGCTGTTTTCATTTGTGCAAATTCATTGATTAAGGGACTCAGGATGAAAGGCAGAGAGGAAAAGCTTGCACTCTATGCTGATGACATCTTGCTTTTCTTGGATGATGATGGGGGCTCCTTTGAGACCACATTGAAATTGGTAGATGATTTTGGTACATACTCTGGATTCCAAATAAACTGGACTAAGTCCTCTCTGCTTCCGATTGATAGTAAGTCGAGGGCGTCTTGTCCGACTAATATCCCACTTATATATGTGGAGGAGTGTACATACTTGGGGATTAGGGTGGCAGCAACGACGGACTCCTTTTTGGAGATGAATTTGATACCTAATATCCAGTACTTTCATGACAAAACAACTGCATGGCTTCACCTACCCTTAAATGTTATTGGCAAATCAAATCTTATTAAAATTATTTTTTTGTCAAAATGTTTGTATGTTTTTCAAAACGTGCCGGTCCCTATACCTAAAAAATATTTCCAACAAGTAGACAGAATTATCTCACGTTTCATATGGCGTGGGGGACGGGCTAGAATTAGGCTGACTACCCTCATGAGACCTAAACGTGACGGGGGAATCGCATTGCCCAATTTGTATAGGTACTACTTGATGGCGCAATGTCGATATGCTTTGGATTTTGTTTCTCCTCGACCTTGCTACCAGACTACTCAGATGGATGCATTACTGTTGCAGCCTGCCTATACGTTACCCCAGTTCTTGCATGGAGGCCCCGCAGTTTATCAAATTCAGACGCCGCTGATAATGACCTTATACGAGGCATGGGAGGAGCTGAAAGGGATGTTGGGCTACACCGCAATGGACCTGAATACCCCCTTGTGGGGTGCCGCGGGGCTAAGTCATTTACTTGACAGCAACTTTGGTCCCTTGTGGGCTAGATTTGGGATTACTAGCCTTGGACAGCTATACCAAGATAATCAGCTAAAATCCTTTGCACAATTGCATGATGAATTCCATGTGCCACATACTCTCTTTTATTCATATTTATGTATTAGACATGCTCTTCATGCTCAGTGGGGTGATCGAACCCCGATGATCTCTACATTCCCGCTTCTTTCCAGATTGATGCTTCTTGAGCCCTCAAGACCTCTTTCTTTTATTTACCATTGGCTGGACTCTTGTGTAGGATGTAAGGAGTTCCCTTCTCGGAACAAATGGGAAATGGATTTGGGTCCGTTAGAGAACTGGGAATGGGACTTGGCTAAGGCAGGACCTGTGTTGGTGACGATGTCGACTAGACACCAGATGATACAGCTGAATATCCTCCATCGAATTTACAATACCCCGGTCAGACTGTACAGAATGGGGAATTCCGGTTCTGACTGTTGTCTCCGGTGTGATAATGTTCAGGGTACAAACTTGCATTTGATCTGGGAGTGTCCTGGGGTTGAGAACTTTTGGAATGAAATAATGCGCATTGTGGTCCTGGTGCTGGGGAGGCCGGTCCCTGTGACTCCAAAAATTTGTCTGTTATCTATTTTCCCCGATGAGATTGAGGATGTCACTGACAGGTCTCTGCTGAGTGAACCCTTGGTGATGGCGAGAAAGGTGGTGGCCTTGAACTGGATGTCAAATAGAGTTCCTAATTGCAGGGCATGGATAAACCTAGTTTTGCAGTGCATTCCACAATATAGATTGGTTTATCTGCACCGGGGTAACCCAAGTAAGTTTGACAAGATCTGGGGAAGACGGCAGAACTGGTGGGCAAACAGAGCAGATAATAATGAGGCACTTAATGATGTGCAGCTTACCGGTGATGGTTGATTGAGGTAACACCTACTTGTTGCATGGATGGCTGAGTTGTATGATTAATGCGTGACACTCTGTATGAACTCTGTACATACCGGGATCCTATGAAATTGCTGGCTGGTGGGTGGGGGGGGGGGTGCTGCGGGTTCGGAAGAGAGAGGAACTGGGGTTGGGGGGTATAGTTAAATTTAAGTTAGGTTAGGTCCTGGGAGTTTTGGTTATTGGAGGTTGAAATAACAATAAAAACCTCAGGTTGACTCTGTACGATCTACTGATATGCATATATTCTTTTAATTGTTACAAAAGTCTACATGTTTTTGCTGTAATTGAACATTTTATATGTACTTTTCTGTATCTGAAATATGTATAGAGCGATCTGATAATAAAATATATAAAAAAAAAACCTAGAGGGACAGAGGCTTAGATGAAACGTAAGAAAGTTTTACTTCGCTGAGAGTGTGATCGATAAGTGGTAGAAGTTAACACAGTGAGGGAATTTAAGCATGCATTGGACAGTTATAAGGGTATCCTGAACATAAGTCTAGACCAAGGATCAAATACAGTATGATGTTTTTACACTAGGAAGAATAGGGAGATGAGATGGGGCAAGTTGTTCTTTTGTATAATACAATTCTATGTTTCTAGCCAAGCCCTTTTAAAGGCTGAATCAGTGTAAAAAGCTCTAGTATTAAACTGCAACACTGCCTCAAATTTAGAGGAACAAAAATAGACACCACTGTCACCTTCCAGCCCAGTCCTTTTTATGGTTTAATTATTTACTCATCTTAGTTTAACCCCTTAACGACCAGCTGATCATCATGGCGACGCAACTGAACGACCGCGGAGCATTTTTTTTTTCTTTTTCTGGTTCCGGACTCCTCGAATGGCGTGCAGCCGCGGGGGGAGTCCGGAACACCATGACGGTCATAGTACATCATGGGTTGTTCAGTCAGATCGACCCTTGATGTACTATGACCGTCAAGGGTCATTAAGGGGTTAAACATTTTTATTTTTTCCAGTCTTTAATCACCAGACACCTGTAGTCAAGAGGAACAAATACTCAGATCACTAAGTAGTGATAAAGAGGTGATAAATTAGAGACTGCTGGCATAAGCTAGATGGTCAACAATGTTATAATGTAAGTGTATCTCATTTATACAATTGTGATTGAGATTAAGATATCGGATAACACACTATAGGCGCTCCTCCTGTTTTTTTGTGTTTTCTTTTACACATGATAAAGTAGAGATGAGTTCTCCAGTTTATAATTTCTCCAATTCCTATGTTATTCTATGGACCCTATGCACTAAGATTTCTTCAGTTTTGGAGATCTAAGTAAACAGACTCCATAGAATTGGAATTGGAGAAGTGATAAACTGGAGAAATCATCTCCACTTTATCACCTCTTTATCACTGCTTAGTGAATCCCCCCCAGGTCATTTTAAGTACTGAATCAGTGTAAAACAGATCTCTAGTATCAAACATTAGTACTTTCTCAAATCAAGAGGAATATAAATTGATGCAATGCTCTCTGCCCAGACAGCCTCCTTTAATGAGTTACTTCAGTCTTCTCCTAATCTTTAATCAGAAAGCTGTAGACAAGAAGACCAAATACTCTGTCCACTTTCTCCTTCCAACCAGTTAATTATTCATCTTCATTCTAAAAATATGTCTAGTTCTAATATTTAGCAACCACATAGCCGTAATCAAGAAAAACAAATACATAGGGCACTGCATATGTGTACACTTTCAGCTTCAAGGTAATTTACTGTAGACAAAAAGAGAAAAAAACAATTGCTCATTAAAATTTTGCAAGCAGAACTCATTATCAAATGTTCTATAACTTGTAAAGAATTTTAATTATAATTAAATAGAGATGGAGCAACCCTTTTAAAACATTCAAAGTTTTTAAATATATGATTATTATTGAGAAAATATAAAAAAACTGAAATCTTCTTTACATTTGAAATTAGTGTACATTGATCTATTCTATGTATTAAACAAGAAAGAGTCCTCTTCTGGCTACTACGAGTGAATGGGAGTACTTTTGCTATTAGCTCTTTGTGACTCAAAGCTACTGAACACACTCAGCACTTTTGAAGTTAAAGAGTTCCTAACTTTTAAATAAAAAATATTTAAAACAATTACAATGATTGAAAACGTGCAAGTTAGATAAACAAATACATTTAATCTTGCCAAAATTGTATAGATGACAGATTAACCCTTTGAGTAACATAGAGGAACACAAGTCAATGAAATGTATTGTGTACCCCTCTGGCACTTAAAGGGTTACATTTTTAAGCGGTGATAATGGCTCTTCTTACAGTTTTATGCTTAACACATGAATATAATTGTGTGTTTGCTGTACCTAATACATATACATATATATATATATATATATATATATATATATATATATATATATATATCCTATATAATAATTCGCTAAAATGTGTGTAATGCCGCGCGTGCTGCAGTCATGCGCAGTAGAGACTGCCCGCGCCATGGGCAGCTCTGCATCAGCCACGCCGCAGGCAGTCTCTACTGCGCATGACTGCCCCGTGACCGGGTACAGTGGCACTGTGGCCCATTGAACGGGCTCTTCAACTAGTATATATATATATATATATATATATATATATATATATATAATAGAGTTACCTCCATTATTTTAAATTAAAAATGGCAAAAAAGATATATATATCTCTGTCTTGACAGAAAAATATAGGAATTGTAGAGTTTATCACAATGAAGAAGTCATGTTCTTACACCTCGTGAATTTTCTCCCTGGTGTGTCCTACTTCTGTTTAGCCAGTCAATAATATCAAGTGCTTAGGAGTGCTTAGGTAAAATAAATAAATGCACTACAGAACACAAATAAAAACTCTATGAATGGTAGAAGTCTTCAACACATTGTTGAAAGCCTCATTGTTGCTGAAAGCCCCATATAAATCAATGGCAATATGGGTAACATACCTGTCCCCCATGGTAAAGTTGGTGTGCTCCAGAATTGTTCCATTAATACTTAGTTCATCACCCTCACACATACAGTACATATCTCAAAATGATATGTCTTATAAATGTCAGGTCCAAAATAAATATGCACACACTATTTATAATAAACATATTTCCCCAAATGCTCTGGTAACAGCATGCCTGATCTACCTAAAGGGTTAGCATCAGATGTTCTGCTTCTGTACATCTATAAACATGCTTAGCACAAGTCTGGATTGAAAGTGCTATACAAAACACTCCCATACATATAATAACTTAATTTCAAGTCACACCAGTAACATTCTCTAAAAACTGCATGAAATGCAACTATTACAAAGCAGAAAGAATTTTTAATCTAGGCCACCCATTGATAATATTGACAAATTGTAACAGACAAAACACCCTTTTAATGACCACATGTAGGATGAGCAATGTACACAGCAGGTAAACCACAATAATGTCAAAAGCTAAAAAGAGTTTAGTAGTGGCATTAAACTGTTGTAATGAATCTAAACAACTTTAACCCTTCCTACACTCACAGAAATATAATGCAATTTTAATTAAGCCATTAAGATATTGGCTATTTTAACCTTCATGGCCATGCACTGTTTCACCATTTTATTCTTAAGTGCACTTTTTTGAGATAGAATAAGCTTTCTTTTGGTACCATATGTAAATACATATCCTCTAGTTATATAGGCAATACTCATAAATATGCAAAAATAAACAAACATGTTTTCATGATTCTACCCCATATTGTTCTGAGACTACGGATGGTGACATATTTCATTTCATAAGCATACAGGTGAAAATTGCAGTTCCCACAACCCCCACTGTACTGTTAGCCATAGGACCACATATACAGAGCCTCTGCTTTGTCCCTCCATACCTATAAAACAGTACATACCCCCCCAGAAATATATACTGTACTGGTAGACATTGTAACCACACATGCCACCCCGCCCAGCCTTTTCCCACTGTACTGGCATTCATAAAACCAAATACTGACCCCCAGCCTCATCCAGCAAAGGTTGGCAGGGAATTATGGGAGTTGTAGTCTACAAATGTCCTTCATTCCAGCCTTTTCCAAAAGTAGCATGGAACCACACATACTGACTACCCAGACTTTTCCCATTGCACTGGTGACCATAGAAACACAAACACACACACACACACACACACACACACACACACACACACACACACACACACACTGACCTCTCAGCCTTATCCACTACACTGGTAGCCAGGAGTCTCAGCCTTGTTCAGCTGCACTGACACCAACAGAAACATTTAAACATGTTCTTATCTCTTTAACACTGTACCCTGTGGCACAAGGTCAAACAATGCACATAGAGGTCTCCTGTAGGAGTGGGCAAAAGGTCACGTTGTGTTCCTGTAAGAGAAATCCTCGAAAACCACTTGGTTGTCCCTTTTTCTTGGGAAAATCTACCTAGAACAAAGCCCTTAAAATCTTCGCTGTTTTTGCCTATTGCCAAAATTACTTTTTTCAATGGCTGCAAATGTTTTGCCTCTTTACTTATATGTACTTCCAGTTTTTCCACCAAAATCGTGATATTTTCAGGATGTGAAACACAACAGAAGCAGCTAGAGAGGGAGAGAGGGTGCTAGACAGTTCTGCAGTGGTTAATTTAAAAAAATTAAGGCAGCAGAGGCTCATAGTTTTGGCTATCACAGCAGCTCATAGTTTTGGCTATCACAGCATCTGGATTAAGAAGAAAAGAAGGAGCTGGAAGGACCATCACACTTCCAGTGAGTCTGAGGAGAAGAAGACAGTGACCTCTACCAGCATTGAAGGTATGGAAACCCTGATTCCAAGAACCAGTGATGCCCAGTCTACCAACACTGTAACTTGGGATCTGGGGGAAAATAGTGGCACAGGAACTGGAAGAAGTGGGTAGCAGTGTGAGCAGTTCAGATCAGCTACTTGTACCTGCTGTTACTGCCACCAGTGTGCCTTGTTGTGATACTCAGGAGGGGGGGGATGATGGCACGTGTGACAGCAGGGGACCCTAATTCACAGTATTAGAAAAGAAAAGAAAAACCACAAGTAGGGACTACACGAGGCACTCAACCTAATAAACAATATAATAAAAGGAATTAATACCAAAATATGAAAAATGTATTCCACAATATAAAAAATATACATATGTATCACAGCGAAGTATAATTCAATATCACTACACCGATATATATCTATATATATATATATCTATATATATATATATATACTCTTTTTATTTTGTGGAATATATTTTTCATACATGGTTTTGTCACAGCTTACCTTGGTTTCCACGGCTGTTCATGCCGCAAGGATGCACAGGAAGATAGCAGCGGTTGGACGCATCAGAGCAAGATGCGTCATCTGCGGGCACGAGGCTTCAGAGTGTAGCAGGCCTCTGTTTTATGCCATGCTTCCTGTAGTCTCCTCCTACCTACTTCCTTCCTCTGAGCCTCCTCCTCCTACCTACTTCCTGAGGAGGGGTTTAAAGGGCAGTCTGAGTCCTGACTCAGTTGCCCTTGCATTGTTGTACAATACAGTTCGGTTTTCCTTGGGCTCTGTGTATGACCTGGCTAGCTTGACCATGCATTCTGGTGCTGACCTGTGGCTCTGTCTGACTACTCTTTTTCCTGCTCCCATTGTGTAGTGGACACCCAGTCTGGTGCAGACCTGTGGCTCTGACTGACTACCTGAACTGTTTATGACCTTATCATGGTCCCCGTGATTCCCTGTCAATCTATGTCTGTGTACCTTCGCATTGGAGGAGTCTGATTGGCCCGCCCAGGATGTGCCTTTATATGCTGGGGTTTGGGCACTTGTCAGTTGCCCTTTCGTGGTGTTCCTGTTGCTGCTCCTTGTTGCTGAATTCCAGTGTCTCCTGTGTACCGACCCGGCTAGTCTGACTCTTCTCCTGTTCCTGCTCTGTGATTTGACCCAGTTCTGGCTGAAGACCCTGCTCTGTTATCTGACCCGGCTCTGGCTGAAGACCCTGCTCTGTTATCTGACCCGGCTCTGGCTGACGACCCTGCTACGTGATTCGACCCGGTTCTGGCTACTGATCCTGCTCCGTGATTGATCCGATCTCCGGTGGTGTTCCTGCGGCTGTTTCCATTCGGTTCCGGTTATCGCTCCTGTCCGGTTGCTGCTCCAGGGTCCTCCGATCGCTCTGGCGACATTCTGAACTGTTTCTCTGTTCCTCTCTCGCTCATTCAGCTGTAGCCCGAGGTTGCCTGCCTTGTACTCGCTGAGCATTGCTCTTCTGAATGTACCAGATTAACCCTTGCAGTGCCTGTAGTCTCCGGTTACATGCCACTCATTTAGCTTGCCAAGCCTCTCTTGGTTCTTTGAGCCATTACACTTTGAGTCTCCTTTTGACGCTATACCAGTCCTTGCAGAGCTCCGCTTGTCCGGTGTTCGGGGTGCACCGTGATCGCGCCGGTTGGTGCCGGTAGTCTGTTCGCTCTTGCTATAGGATTCTGTGCGACACAGGAAGGGTGTCCTGGGCCTGTTTCTCATTCTCTCAAAGTGTACAGTTCCATCTGCACTGCTCTGTGCATCGGCTCTCCGTAGCTTGGGCAACTATCATCTATTGTGGCATCCCAAGGGCTTGTAACACAATCCACTTGGCACACGCAGGGTTACTCACTACTCATTCTGGGCGATTCCTATTCTGGTTACTTCAGGTTTGGCAGTAGCATTCCTCCTAGCCCACGGTGGTGGTACTGGCTCAGCTCAGAGCAACAGGGGCGCATCCCGCTTCTGCTTAGAGAGTGATACAGTGCTGATCCTGTGTTCCTTGCTCTACTTCTAGAGACTGTTCTCTAGAGACTGCTATCTATCCTGGGCGTTGGCCAATCTAGCCTGAGCCTCACCAGTTGCTCCTGTTAACCCTTTGGGGTTGCTACAGCCTTTAACTGTATTTATTCCTCTGTTTATATTACCCATACCTTGTCTGTATTTGTCAGTATTGTTCTTACCTATGCTGGCCCCTAGGGGCATTGTTTATCATTCTGATTCAATAAACTGTGTTTTTACTTTACAACCTGGTCTGAGTGTCAGAAAACCGTATCAGACCTGGCCTGTCTGTCCATCCATTCTGGTGTTGACCTGTGGCTCTGTCTGACCATTCTCCTTGTGCTTCCGATTTGGCTTAGACATCCTTTCTGGTGCAAACCTGTGGCTCTGACTGACTATCCGCTCCGTGTATGACCTGGCTTGTCTGACTACTCAATCTGGTGTTGACCTGGGTCTCTGTCCACTGCACATCCAGCATACCAACTCTTCAGTGGATATCCTATCTGATGCAAACCTGTGGCTCTGGTTGACTCCCTTCTCTGTGTATGAACTGGCTTGTCTGACTATCCTTTCTGGTGCTGACTAAGGGCCTCTGTCTGTTTCCTCCGTGTGTTGGTCCCTGCTCCACAGACACCCATCTTAGTGCGGACCTGGGGCTTTATCAGACACCTAGCTTACTGACTGCAGGCTGAGTCAGTGCTAGTCCTTTGGGCGTTCCAAATTAACTCGAGGCTCCAATGGGCTGAGGCCTAGTCTCGGACTGTGTGGTGGATATATTGGTGGACTGCTATTTCTGATACAGTGCCGCCTCTTTGATCACACTCTGTGCGTTATCTGTTTACGTGCATTACTGTGATTTTTCTAATAAAAGATTGTTTTACTTTACCGTACTGACTCATGGTTTATTCCTGGGAACCGTGACAGTTATTAATTCTTTTTATTATATTGTTTATTAGTTTGAGTGCCTAGTGTAGGTCCCTAGTAGTTTTTCTTTTCTAATACTGTATTTTGGGCACCCCATATATGATATACATGGTTTTACCTTATAGTTGTTACTTGAGTAGTGCTACTACTATGATAAAGCAGCGAAAGTCCTACAAATCAATGTTACATCAGGGCTTGGACATAAAAAGTCTAAGTCCTACAAATCAATGTTTCCTAAGGGTTGAGCATAACAGGAGTTGTACAGCAAATCATTGTTTTCTTAGGCCTTGTGCAAAAAAAGTATACGTTCTGCAAATCCATGTTTCCTCAGAGCTTGGGCCTAACAAGTGTAAGTCCTACAGATCAATGGTTCCTCAGGGCTTGGGTCTCTAACAACAAGTCCTACAAATCATCCTCTACAAAATACACTATCCCTTCAAGTATCAGTCTGCCCCAGTCATAACTTACATCAGGGGGGCCCTGTCTCTTCCACTTTACGTACCGATTTTTTTATTTTATTTATTAATTTATCTTTTTATTAGCTGTCCCCACAATCCCGGTCAAACCCCTCCCAAAAAAACCCTGTTCAATTAATTCTTTACCCAGACTACACCAGCACAGGTAACCTCAGACCCCTTTTATACCATGCCTGTAGAAAATAAAATACAATTTGATGTTTTTTTGTGTAAGTTCAAGTGTCCCATTGATTTCAATGCAATGAGCTAGGTAAAAAAGGCAGAAAAACTGCACTTTTTGGGGGAAATTTTCTACCACGCGGGAAGTGCTATTTTTCACTGATTTTTTTGGAGGCGAAAATTTTCACCCATCCCTACTCTCCTGGTGAGATCTCTCTAATAAGAACTGAATGAATCAGTTCCCAGAAGAAATAAGCAGAGCATGCTGTCACATTGAGCATGGTCCCCTTCCAGGTAAGAGCTGACAGAATTCCTGTTCAGTTGCCCATGTGATAACAATAGTTTAAACTAAAAAAAAAAAAAAGTTGCAGAGAGCAGTCAACTCTGGACTTATGCAGACAGGCTGTGGAAGCTTATATTCAGTGTATTATATAAATAGTGCAATAGCTGAAAGAATAGAAGAGACCTTAAAGGGTTAGGGATGCCTCACCGTAAAACTGAAAACATTTTTTTCAAGCCTTGCATTGCTGTATAAACCTGAAGACATTTTTTTTCAGGCTTACCTTGCCATAGAAGGCTGTGCTAGTATGTTTTCTAAAGGTTTTTTCCTGTAATTATATTTTTTTTTTGCAAACGTAAACCAGTGTATTAGCTATTTTTTATAATATTTGAATGGTTTACTTAGCCTACTAACCATCTGTTAAAAATGTTTTGTAAGGTCTGCTTGCTGGCTAATCCTTCTGTAAATGCCTTTCTGAAGTTGTGCTTGTAATAAATGGGTTTGGTTTAAAATACATTTTCAAAAAAGCAATGGATGCCTATCTAGCACAGAACAATATTGACAATTATAACAGATGGCTTCAAATCAAATAGGATATTGATCCGGGGAACTATTTGACACACACACACACACACACACACACACACACACACACACACACACACACACACACCTACACACCTACACACCTACATTGGAAATTGCTCCAGAGGGCTTTTTTTGTTGCCTTCCTCTGGATCAACAGGGGTGTTAATAGCATGGGCTGGACTTGATGGACGCATGTCTGTTTTCAGCCTTATCTACTATATTATGATGTTACTATGTAAAGGCTTACCTAGTACTTTACTGCTCCACATTACACCACCAGCACCTGTGAATGAGACTAGCTTGTATTTTTATCTAAAGTTTTATATATTGTTGAAGACTGAATCTGTGTGAGAAATCAGAAAAGTATTATGTACTGTCTGTGTATTTTAAATCAAAATACATTACTTTGAAAGGTGTAATTTTAGAATTATATTCAGAAACAAAGTAAATGGTTAGTATAATAAACTATAACCAGCATCATTCAAAAGCAAAGAAATAATTAAAAACTAATGGTGGAATTCAACGTGGTGAATGTGGATATCAGTTGGGAATAATATATAAAGATGATGATAATGACAAATAGGAAGGGATACTAGTCAAATCTTATGTTGTATCATGCATGATTCTAATGTACCCTTGAATTATTGTCAGTCATTCATCAATGTTCATAACACTGGTAGCACCTGTCATAGATGATGGCAACTGTGCAAATCCCCCCGCCTCCTCAGTGCTGATGTTACTACACGTGTCGCATGCATCTCTGTTTTGTGTGTTATTTTCCCAATTCTGATACATACTTGTAAAGTGTAAGCTGCTGATTCATTTGTATTCTACCAACACAGCTTCTGTATAGATGGTCATTATTTATATAACCAGCTGCACCAAAAACCTGTACTTACTGTGCTACAAATTGTGAGCAACTAAGTAGGGATAGGCAAAAATTTCCATTTTGTTACTGAGGGAATTTTCATGATAAAAGCATGTTTCCCTGCTATTCACAATGGAACTCCTGCCAACAGTGAAACTCTTAAGTTTTCCTCTGTTTCAGTAACACTCAGAGTTTCCTGCAAGAAAGGTTCCATTTTTTTGCCTATGTTTTCCAATGGAGGTGAAACATCCCACCTCAACAGTATAAAAACCCATAATTCCTCACCATCCAACTTGGGTTAGCTTAGGAGAGAAAGGGGGATATGTGATAAAGAGGTAATAAAGTGGAGATGACTTCTCCAGTGATATATCTTTTCCAGTTCCTATGTTATTCTATGGAGCCAATACACTAAGGCAGAGCTATCCAAGTTCAGTCCTGAAGGGCCACCAACAGACCAGCATGTAAGGATTTCCATGATTAAGCACAGATGGGCCAGTCAGAATGAATTAGCCACTGATTAACTTACGTTTGCATTATCAGGGAAATCCTTAAATTCTGGCCTGTTGGTGGCCCTTCAGGACTGAACTTGGACAGCCCTGCACTAAGATTTCTCCAGATTTGGAGACGTTAGTCCATAGGCCCTATAGGATAGCATAGGAACTGGAGAAGTAATATCACTGGAGAAGTCATCTCCACTTTATCACCTCTTTTTCATGCCTTAGTACATAACCCCCAAAGAGACCAAAAACAGGCAGAGAGATATAGCGAGAAGAAACAAAAAAAAAAATAAAAGTTCAAATTAAACTAAAACTTGTTATAAGTTTTGAGTAGCACTGTGGCCAGCAGGAGAAGCAGGGTGGTCCTAGGTAGGGGAAAAAACTTTTCATCCCAAAAGCGAAAGAGGAGAAAAATATAATTTCCCATTGAGCTGGACATTTTTCATGAAAAGTGCAGATTTTCCGTTCTTTCCCACCTAGCTCATTGCATTGAAATCAAAGGTAAGACAAAATTTCCCCTATCATATGTCATTTTTCCCTCCTTTTTCCCCAGGCATAGTATTAAAGGGGTGTCAGATTCTCACAGCATTTAATTTCTGCATTTGGGAGAGATATTTTGCAGACAGGATAGGCAAATAAATTAAAATGAAGTGCAGTTTAGAGAGTCTTGTAGGCACAACATTTTTTCTTTATGTTTGGGGAGTCTGGAGTCACTCTGGGGGAGAGGAAGGGAGATAAGAGTTTGACCCAAAATACCCCCAAATTATGTGTGAGTGGGAAGACACAAGTAGCCATGATCCAAGTTCCTTCCTGACCTAGCCGTAATCTCTGTGCTAAGGGTAGTCTGGGGTGTGAGAAGGGAGCAAAGGATATTTACTTCAAATGCCTCAAAATTCTGTGTGAGGGGTAAGACGCCGGCTACTATAATCCAAACTTCTTCCTGATCTGGCTGCTATTATCTCTGTGTTAGAAGAGTCTGAGGGAAAAAAGCAGTTGAACAGGGGATGTTTTTTTTTGTTTGTTTTGTGGATAGGGCCAGTCAATTCAAAAGAGTAGAAAAAAATAAAAAAACAATAGTTTGACTGATGTGAGCTGTGACTGGGGCAGACTGATACTAGAAGACATAGTATTTTGTAAAGCACAAGACATCACACACATAATCATTTCTGTTCTGTACTTTACTATTACATAATGTTCAGCAAATATACTAGTGGCAGGGTAGGGTGAAAAGAGTAGTAGCAGCACAGGGGCATATTAGTAAACTGACTGCAGCCATTTGAGAATGTCCCATAAAAAGTTCAATCACCACCAGAAATATATAAAAAAAACATGTAAGAACACTGAAGATAACAATGAGTCTTATCCTAGTGTTGATGGAATGAATAAGGAAGGTGTAGCAGTTCAACCAACTGTTGCATTTGATAGTGGGAGTAAAATTACCAGTCCTCACAGTAGTTGTTATTATCATATATCACTGTTGGACCACTGATACGACCACTGATTAATGTTTATGAATAATATAGTAAAAATGGATAAGGTTAAATAGGATGCTAATCCACAGGAAAACATCCAACTGCCATTTGAAGTCAGGGAAAGATTTTTTTTTTTTGGCCCACTTGGGGTTTATTTGGAAATGACTTTAAACCTTTTTCATTTCCTTCCTCTGGCCCAACATGGGTGATACGGCAAATGTATATATGTGCCATCTGTAAACAAGATTAAATGTTTTCATTTGTCTCTTCGTTTTTTTTTTTTTTTAATTTTCATAAATGGTGTCTTTTTTAAATCCAGCAAACTAGTTGCTTGTCTTATTTGTCAAACCATATATAATTGGTTCAAATATATTGACAGTAATAACATACCCACTATGGAAGTCAAGCTCACAGGTCTAATGTAAGGTTATGCATTTGGGTTGTAGAAACAAACATGCTACATATACACTAAATGGGAAACTACTTGGGGAATCCTCCTAATTAGGTTTCACAGCAGTGTGCAGAGTCACTCAGCTGCTGCAAAAGCAAATGACTCTCAGACACAGAGTAAGATAAAAATCAAACTTTATTGAAAAGTTTAATGGGAACCCACATGGGTCCAGTACATACACATATGTCACATATACAAGATGGGTACAAACATTAGTAGCAAGAAACGGCAACATAGGCTCTACCGGCCTTGCCAATATACCGGGCAAGGCAGCCAGAAACATGGCACTAAAGAATGTAAACCGGCTCTACCGGCCTTGCCAATATACCGGACAAGGCAGCCTGGAGGGTACACAAGTACTGAATGAGGCTCTACCAGGCTTGCCAATATACCGGGCAAGGCAGCCTGGAGGGTACACAAGCACTGAATGAGGCTCTACCGGCCTTGCCAAGGCAAGGCAACCTGCAGGAAGACACAATAGAAGCAAACTGGCTCTACCGGCCTTGCCAATATACTGGGCAAGGCAGCCAGGAATATGATGGCAGTTCTACTAATGCTGAGTTGAAAATTCAGCAGCCAAAGATGGAGAGTGGAGCAAACCAGTATTACAGTCGGGGAGCCCAGGCCGGTGCAGTAAAGGAGGCAGCCTCCACTGCTAAACAAGGTAAACAAGTGCAGTCATAGACAATAGACATGTGCGAATTCATTCGGAAACATTCGGATTTCGTCGAAAATGGGGTCATTCGGAGACATTCAGCCAATCCGAAACTCAAGGGTCATTCGGAAAAAATGATCCGACTCCGAACAGCCCAGGTCCGAAATTCGTCGAAACTTTCGGAAGTTTCGGCAATCGACACATTTCCAAAAGTTTTGACTACTTTTGACCAGGACTTTTTTGTACTTCCTGTGCGCGCTCAATTACTTTCCCTCCATAATTTTCCCTCCATGTCTCTAGTCCAATTCCATTCTCCGTTTCATGCACTACTTCCCTCTTTTGTCTGTATTCGAATAGCCTTCTTCGTTTCATGATGGGGGTTGGACTAATGACACAGTCACACAGACAGACAGCCTGCATTTCCTCATTGGGTTGTTGGAGCTCAGAGAGAGAAGAGATTAGAGAGTGTACAGTTGTTGTGTAGGCAGGCAGGTAGCATTAGGCTAGGCATAGGTAGGCAGCCAGCATTAGTTCCAGTTATTGCCACTGCAAGAGCAAGTAATATTTGTTCCTGTGCAAAATATAAAAAAATATTAGGTATTTGTTCGAATACAGGGCCGGCCCTTACATGGGTCCCAGTGGGTCCATGGACCCATGCGGCACTTTGACAGGGGCGGCAATTTACCGTCCCATAGCATGTTTATTTTGTGCTCTTCCGCCATTTCTGTGTTGCAGGGTGTCCCATCCCATCAGTGTGAGCAGCCCTATGCTCACTCAGTGGCGATGCCTGCTGGCTGCTTCAGTGACGTGAATTATGTGATAGTGAAACATTATGCCTATTTTATATTGTTTATCGCCCACCTAAAGTCAAGACTTGAGTAAATAGGTCTACCGTCCCAGATTTGCTAGAGAGGTTTTACAAATACAGGAGGGTGCCCCCTGTACGAAATGAGTCTAAACATTTGGGATCCCTAGTATGAGTGCACAACAGTGCATGATGTGTCCTGAACAGGATTGCTGTGAGGTGTCTCCACCCAGAAGGTGCTGGCTTCAACATTGCGACAAGTGACCAACTAAGAGCACCGTGCCGTGCAGCCATAGCATCACCCCCTCCTACTCTCCGGGTCCTGCTGACTGGCAATAACAGGTGAGTCACTAAGAGATCTGAAGCCTTTCTGGAAGTCCTTTCACTTGGAAAGGGGCTAGGTATTACTTGGGGGAGTTGCCTCGTGTGTAAATAATTTCTAGGTGGGAGATGAATGTGCATCACTTATGTGTTTCCTAACAGTAGTTAGAATACAACTCCCATCATCCCCTGATTATGACATTGGGAAATGCCCAGCAATTATCGTAGAGCCCTGTATTGCACACTCACGGAAAACGGTGATATTGCTATACTAAGACAATGCTGTGGACCCCTCTTCAGTATAGATGTCAAGCATTTTTTTTATTTCTCTCCTGTGTTGCAGTTTGTTCACAACAGAATGTCTCAATTTTTCTTTTTAACCCTTTGAATGCCAGAGTGGTATGCAATGCATTGCTTTGCAATGCATTGCGTACCACTCTGGCACTCAAAGGGTTAACACATTACATCTATCACATTACAATCATTGATGTTTATTCTTGATGTAGTATGAAACTCTACAATGTATATACACATAGAGTTATCTGATATGAGGGGAAATCAGGATAGGAAAACGAGAGAGAGGAATTTGGGTACTAAAGAGGGACAGTAGGGTAGGAGGCTGGTACCAGAAAATGAAACCTTAATCTTTACCCATGTACTAACATAGAATGTGACATGCAGTTTGTCCATGTTCGAGTCGACCACTTATGTTGAGTAGGATGTGACAGGCATGGGTTTTCGATGTCGAACATATGCTAAATTGAATGACAGGCATGAGGTTTCGATGTTCAAACATATGCTAGATTGAAGGACAGGCATGGGGTTTCGATGTTCGAACATGCTAAATTGAATGATAGGCATGGGTTTTCGATGTTCGACGTTTGCATTGTGACTGGCATCCCATGCTAGAGTAGAGGTGACATGCACAGACTTTCAATGTACGACAATGTCCGTTTTTGGGATGGATCTTTTTCTAAATGCACACCCTGTCTGCAAATAATGATAGCAGCGTGCACGGAGGCGCACTGCTATAATTTAACCCATGTTAAATTCGGCCGAATAATTCGGAATGGATCAGAATTTCGTCCGAATCGAATAGGCCCGGTCCGAAATTAAGATCATCCGAATTAAAAAAAAAAAAAATTCGTCCGAATTCAAATTTTACCGAAAATTTTGCCCGTGCACAAGTCTAATAGACAATAATATAGCCCAACCGGTTCTATGCAACGGAATCAGCAATCGGTGAATGGAGAGTCTGTCAGTATTGCATACAGTACAAACGTATGGCCCAACCAGTTCTATACAAGGGCATCAGCAACCGGTATGTGGAGCAAACCAGTACCGTGTACTGGAGCAATGGAACGCTCAACCGGTTCTATACAACGGAATCAGCAACTGTTATGAGGAGTAAACCAGTACCGCGTACTGGAGAAATGGAACGCCCAACCAGTTCTATGCAATCGAGTCAGCAACCGGCATGTGGAGTAAACCAGTACCACGTACTGGAGCAAAGGAACAACCAACCGGTTCCATACAACGGAGTCAGCAACCGGTGTAGGAAGTAAACCAGTACCGCGTACTGGAGCAACGGAATGCCCAGCCGGTTCTATACAACAGGATCAGCAACCGGTATGTGGAGTAAACCAGTACTGTGTACTGGAGCAATGGAACACCCAACCGGTTCTATACATTGGGATCAGCAACCGGTATATGGAGTAAACCAGTACCGCGTACTGGAGCAATGGAACGTCCAACCGGTTCTATACAACGGGATCAGCAACCGGTCTGTGGAGTAAACCACTACCACGTACTGGAGCAATGGAATGCCCAACCGGTTCTATACAACAGAATCAGCAACCGGTATGAATGGAGAACCCCGTGATAAGAATGTCGCCCAGGTGACTAGGCAGCCAGATGAAGATAATCAGGAGACAGCATCAGGAACAGGATGCCCACACGGACAACCACAGGAACGGTAGGATGGCCAACCAGGTCAGGAATGGAAGCAGGAAGAACACCAGCACCGGATCAGGGATGAGAGAAGAACAAACGGCAGCACCGGATCAGAAGCAGAAGCAGAAACAGCAGCCCAACCAGATCTGGAACGAAGACAGGAACCTTGCAGCAGCAGCTCTGACAGTGGAGAAACGCTGTCACTGGTAGCAAATCAACAGGCCCAAGGCTACAGTAAAGGCAGGTGACTGCAGACGCAGAGACACCATGAAAGGGCAACCAAAGGGTGCCTTAGCCCAGTTTAAATAGGCAGTGCTAGGCGGGCATTAGACAGGCGGCCAATGGAGAATACACACACACCTGACTGACAGCAAGAGCGAGCAATCATGGACACCGTGATAATAGGATACTATCCTGTATAAAAAGGACTATAGATGCACAGGATGCAAATATAATTCTACCTCTATATTAATTCTTGTTAAGGCAACATCTATAAAATATGGAGTACAGTTTTTGGCAACAGTTCTTAAAAATACATTATTGAACAGGGAAAAGTGCAGAGACTTGCAAAAAACAAAACTGATAAGGCGATTGGAGGATCTGAGTTATAAAGAGAGACTAGCCAAACTGGGTTTGTTTACATTACAGAAGATATGTCTAAGGGGTAATATGATTACCATTTACAAATATATTTGTGGTTAACACAAAGAACTCTCCAATTAATTATTTACTCAAAGAGCTGAACGAAGAACAAGAGGTATACTATCCATACTACTGGACCAATTGCATTAATTTGGCAACAACACATTTGTTAGAGAACTGGTCATTATTGCATGGAAGGTGGCGGCATTGGCATAGATATCGGAGAAACCCCCTAGCTGTGGTAGATGGATCAAACTGGTCAATCATAATCTTCACATTATAGAGGTCTCTACCTGCATAGAGGTTCCCCTAAAAAATGTAATCACAAATTGGATGCATGGATATCATACAAAAGTTCCAGTATATTGAATATATAATGAACATTTTGTTACTATTAAATTGGTGCTCATCTCCGGCTTGGCCTGCTGAGTAGTTTAGTTGGTGGGTGGAAGGGGAAGTTAATAGATCATAGGAGGGTAAGGTTTAGATAAGGATTAGCATAGTAATGAATGGTTATGTTAAGAAAAAATGGACAGGCTACTTAATGGATATACTATATGGTTGATACCATACATGTATAATAGTGTTGAGCGAGCATGCTCGGCCGATGCTCGGATCGGCTCGAGCATCGCTCTGCTCGGCACATGGCGGTACTCGTACGAGTACCGCATGTGCTCGCCCGCCATGTTCGGGTCTCCTCCCCGCACATTTTGCGGCTGCTGCGCAGCCAATAAACGTGCAGGGAGGCTCTGACATCGGTGTAATGCCAGCAGCCATGTTGGCTGCTGGCATTACACTGATTGGCTGGCCAGAACCCGTGGTCGGGTGCTGTATAGCACCTGACCAGCGAGTTCGGCTCAGTCTTAGCCAGGGAGAGCTGAGGATAGGAAGGGAAAGTCAGTGTAGGGAGGAAAAAAACCAAAATTGTGAAAAAAAAGAACCAAAAGTCCTTTTTAGGACTACTGTGTGTGGGGGCAGCAGGTTATTTTGTGTGGGGGGGGGAAAAAAAAAAAATATATATATTCTGTTTAGTGTGCAAAGTTGCAGATTAGAGCACATTCTGTTTAGTGTGCACAGTTGCAGATTAGAGCACATTCTGTTTAGTGTGCAAAGTTGCAGATTAGAGCACATTCTGTTTAGTGTGCAAAGTTGCAGATTAGAGCACATTCTGTTTAGTGTGCAAAGTTGCAGATTAGAGCACATTCTGTTAAGTCTTCAAACTAAAATATCAAAGTCACATATTCCATTCAGTGTGCGTCGCCGCAGTTTAGCAGCACATTCTGTGTACTGTGCAGAGTTGCAGAATAGGAAGAAATACTGTTAAGTCTTCAAACTAAAATATCAAAGTCACATATTCCATTCAGTGTGCTTCGCCGCAGTTTAGCAGCACATTCTGTGTACTGTGCAGAGTTGCAGAACAGGAAGAAATACTGTTAAGTCTTCAAACTAAAATATCAAAGTCACATATTCCATTCAGTGTGCTTCGCCGCAGTTTAGCAGCACATTCTGTGTACTGTGCAGAGTTGCAGAATAGGAAGAAATACTGTTAAGTTTTCAAACTCAAATATTAAAGTCACATATTCCATTCAGTGTGTGTCACCGCCGTTTAGCAGCCTATTCTGTGTACTCTGCACAGTTGCAGAATAGGAAGAAATACTGTTAAGTTTTCAAACTCAAATATTAAAGTCACATATTCCATTCAGTGTGTGTCACCGCCGTTTAGCAGCCTATTCTGTGTACTCTGCACAGTTGCAGAATAGGAAGAAATACTGTTAAGTTTTCAAACTCAAATATTAAAGTCACATATTCCATTCAGTGTGTGTCACCGCCGTTTAGCAGCCTATTCTGTGTACTCTGCACAGTTGCAGAATAGGAAGAAATACTGTTAAGTTTTCAAACTCAAATATTAAAGTCACATATTCCATTCTGTGTTCGTCACCGCAGTTTAGCAGCCTATTCTGTGTACTCTGCACAGTTGCAGAATAGGAAGAAATACTGTTAAGTTTTCAAACTCAAATATTAAAGTCACATATTCCATTCAGTGTGTGTCACCGCCGTTTAGCAGCACATTCTGTGTACTGTGCAGAGTTGCAGAATAGGAAGAAATACTGTTAAGTTTTCAAACTCAAATATTAAAGTCACATATTCCATTCAGTGTGTGTCACCGCCGTTTAGCAGCCTATTCTGTGTACTCTGCACAGTTGCAGAATAGGAAGAAATACTGTTAAGTTTTCAAACTCAAATATTAAAGTCACATATTCCATTCAGTGTGTGTCACCGCCGTTTAGCAGCCTATTCTGTGTACTCTGCACAGTTGCAGAATAGGAAGAAATACTGTTAAGTTTTCAAACTCAAATATTAAAGTCACATATTCCATTCTGTGTTCGTCACCGCAGTTTAGCAGCCTATTCTGTGTACTCTGCACAGTTGCAGAATAGGAAGAAATACTGTTAAGGTTTCAAACTCAAATATTAAAGTCACATATTCCATTCAGTGTGTGTCACCGCCGTTTAGCAGCCTATTCTGTGTACTCTGCACAGTTGCAGAATAGGAAGAAATACTGTTAAGTTTTCAAACTCAAATATTAAAGTCACATATTCCATTCTGTGTTCGTCACCGCAGTTTAGCAGCCTATTCTGTGTACTCTGCACAGTTGCAGAATAGGAAGAAATACTGTTAAGTTTTCAAACTCAAATATTAAAGTCACATATTCCATTCAGTGTGTGTCACCGCCGTTTAGCAGCCTATTCTGTGTAATCTGCACAGTTGCAGAATAGGAAGAAATACTGTTAAGTTTTCAAACTCAAATATTAAAGTCACATATTCCATTCTGTGTTCGTCACCGCAGTTTAGCAGCCTATTCTGTGTACTCTGTACAGTTGCAGAATAGGAAGAAATACTGTTAAGTTTTCAAACTCAAATATTAAAGTCACATATTCCATTCAGTGTGTGTCACCGCCGTTTAGCAGCCTATTCTGTGTACTCTGCACAGTTGCAGAATAGGAAGAAATACTGTTAAGTTTTCAAACTCAAATATTAAAGTCACATATTCCATTCAGTGTGTGTCACCGCCGTTTAGCAGCCTATTCTGTGTACTCTGCACAGTTGCAGAATAGGAAGAAATACTGTTAAGTTTTCAAACTCAAATATTAAAGTCACATATTCCATTCAGTGTGTGTCACCGCCGTTTAGCAGCCTATTCTGTGTACTCTGCACAGTTGCAGAATAGGAAGAAATACTGTTAAGTTTTCAAACTCAAATATTAAAGTCACATATTCCATTCAGTGTGTGTCACCGCCGTTTAGCAGCCTATTCTGTGTACTCTGCACAGTTGCAGAATAGGAAGAAATACTGTTAAGTTTTCAAACTCAAATATTAAAGTCACATATTCCATTCTGTGTTCGTCACCGCAGTTTAGCAGCCTATTCTGTGTACTCTGCACAGTTGCAGAATAGGAAGAAATACTGTTAAGTTTTCAAACTCAAATATTAAAGTCACATATTCCATTCAGTGTGTGTCACCGCAGTTTAGCAGCCTATTCTGTGTACTCTGCACAGTTGCAGAATAGGAAGAAATACTGTTAAGTTTTCAAACTCAAATATTAAAGTCACATATTCCGTGTAAGATGAAGAAGGCGGGTAAAAAGGGACGGGGAAGTGGACGTGATCCTGATAGTTCAGGGCGCGGGTCAGGACGCGGAGAAACTGTGCCTGGTGCCAGAGCACAAGAAAGAAAGACATCCACCATACCTAGCTTCATGTCTCATTTCACAGGGCATCGCAGGACATCACTCTCGAGGTCCGACCACTGCGAACAGGTGGTCGGTTGGATGTCAGCTGATACTGCTTCCAGTCGGTTAAGCACCACCCTGTCTTCCACCAAGTCCACTCTCAGTAGCCAAGAGTCTGGTCAACATAATCCTCACTCTGATCATCCTTCCTCCCACCATACACGGTCTGGTCAAAGAAGTGATCCCACACTGGGATATAGTGAGGAGCTCGTCTCATCACCAATCCTTCATTTGACCCTCTCTCCAAGCACGCTTGCAGAGGAACATGACATCTTGTGCCCTGATTCACAACCTCTAGAGGCTACCCAATCACAAGAAGATGACAGATGTGAACGGCATTTAAGGTCAAAGGAAGTAGTGGATGATGATGATGATGATGAGACACAGTTGCCATTAAATCAACCACTATTTCCGTCTCAAGACCTTGTTGAGGAGAATGTTATACAGTTGTCAATGACTGAGTATTATCACAGTGCCTGTGATTCCTGTCACTCTCTGTTGTGGATGTCACTGATTTGCTGACTGAGTTTGACCCGCCTCCTGATGACCTTTTTATACCTGGCTATCTCTCTGGTCAGTTGCCCTTTCGTGGTGTTCCTGAGCCAGTAGTGCTTTTGCTGTGTTCCTGTCTTCTGAGTTCCTGTGTACCGATTCGGCTTGTCCTGACTATTCTCCAGTGTTCCTGCCTGTGTATGACTCGGCTCGTCTGCGGACCACCCTTGGATCCTGACCCGGCTAGTCTGACGTTCCTGCCTGTGTATGACCCGGTCCGGCTGACTTCCTGCTCCGAAGATCGACTTCCAGCTTGTTCCAGTGACCTGCGTTCCAGTTGTCGCCGTCGCGACATTTTCCAGTCCTTGCTGCCCACGAGTGTGCCATTGCCTAGCCTGGTGATTCCTTCAATAGTGCTGTGTCTCGTTCTAGTGCAGAGCTGTGTGTATTCTGTGGGCCTTCCTCTCCTTGCAGAGCCTGACCGTAGCGTTGTAGCCTCGAGTAACGTTACAGAGCCTTGCAGTAGCGCTGAAGCCTCGAGTAAACGTGCATTTTAACTCTTGCAGTGCTGCCTCATATTCACTCTCTAGATCTCCAGTACAAGCCTTGTTACAAGTGATACTGCTGCTGAGTTGGCCGCTCTCCGTCGGCAACTCTAGTCTTACGTTGCAGAGTGTTCACAAAGCTTGGGCCGTTTGGGCGCTTAAGGCTCTCCTGTGTTGGTTACCGACGAGATTGTATACCCAGAGTGTTGGCAGAGAGGTTCAGTGTTGGCTATTCGGTACTACGCCCGAGGGGGCTAGTGGTTCTGGCTCTAGCATTACTGCATTCGATTACACTTGAGGAGGCTATTAGCTCTTGCATTGCAGGCCGATTTCCATATTGCCCTAAGGGGCTATTCGCACTTGCACATACTAAAGCAGTTCCTGTAGCTACGCCCGTGGGGGCTAAGTTGTTACCCATTCTGCTTATCATTTACCACCTTGGCAAGGCAGCTCGTTCCTCTGCACCTGATGAACTTCGTCTGTACAGCACAAGCCTATTTAACATCAAGGGCGTGTCAAACTTTCACATCTGAGACTGAGTATATTTGGACTTTAACCCCTTTGGGGCCTATATCATCTTAGGGCATACTGACTTGCATTTATGTCCATAATACTATTTTCCTGGTATTCTCCCAGTTTACATTACCTGTGTATTACCTACCGCCTCTAGAGGGCGTAAGTATCATTATTCACTTTAATAAAGAGTGTTTTATTTTCACTTATTGGTCTGAGTGTCATAAAAACCGTAACAGTACGAAAGGGCCATGACCTCAGACGGTAAGGGTGAAAGTAATCCTCTGAACATCCACTGGAGAATGGATGTCCAAGAGCAGCGCCTGGACCAATTGGCACTGGCTCTACAAACGTTGCTTGAACGTACAGTACATTTGGACAAGTCTGGTCCGAATCCGGTGGTCCCCCCAGTCTTGACACCGGAGAATCCCTCGGTACCCATCAGTACTAACACAAGAGGGTTATCGGCAGTGGTACCGTTACCCCTAAGATATGATGGCGAACCCTCCTTATGCAGAGGTTTCATTAACCAGTTGGAGATATTTTTGGAATTGGCACCTCAGGCATTCCCTAACGACCGTAGCAAGGTCGGCTTTATGATATCTCTGTTGACGGGCAAAGCTTTGGCATGGGCAAATCCGATATGGGAAAGTGCCAGACCCTGCACACTGAACTTTAGAGAATTTGTGGCAAAGTTCAGACGTGTGTTTGAGGTTCCTGGTAGGTCTGCCTTTGCTGCCAAAAGGCTGATGGAGATTCAGCAGGGCGAACGCACTCTGGGCGAGTACGCTATTGAATTCCGGACCTTGGCAGCAGAGGTTGGCTGGAACGATGAGGCCTTACTTGCTGCTTTTTCTCAGGGCCTGGCTGAACAGATCAAGGACGAGATAGCAGCTCGAGATGTACCCAGCGAGTTGGACGAGTACATTGACTATGTCATGTTAATAGATTCTCGCATCCGGGAGAGACGCTTGGCTAAAAGGACCAAAGCAAAGAGTTATGGCCAGAACCAGTTCCTTAACCCACCCACTCCACCCGTGCTGCCTGAGCAAACAGCTGACGAAATTGAACCTATGCAATTAGGTTTTACTAGACTCACGAAAGAGCAGAAGCTGTATCGTAGAAGGCAAGGCTTATGCCTATATTGTGGCAAAACAGGTCATATATTACGCAATTGTCCTGTAAGGCCGGGAAACGAACGCACCTAGGGTACCTTGGGGGACAGGCCCTAGGTGGTGTTGAACAGTCCCTAGAGACTTGCACCACTAAACCCACCATCCAGGTGGCTTTTGCCTGGACTGACAAGGTCATAGAAGTCTTAGCATTGGTGGACTCCGGGGCAGCCGGATACTTCATGGATCAGTCCTTTGCTGAGTTGCAAGGCATTCCGTTATGTAAAAAGGACTCTCCTGTGGCTATAGAGGCCATTGATGGCAGACCCCTGGATCCTGCTTTCATTACCTTTGAGACTATCCCAGTGTCTATGACTGTGGGGGCTTGTCACAGGGAGCAGATACAATTTCAGATCATTCGTTCCCCACATCATTCAGTTATTTTGGGGTTCCCGTGGTTGCAGACACACAATCCCCAATTTGACTGGCAAAGGTGTGAAGTTAACTCTTGGTCGGAGTATTGTAACAAGAATTGTCTTTCTCTCCCTATTAAGATTATGTGTACCTCTCCAGCTGTGCCAACAGAATATGGACAATTCAGTGACGTGTTTAGCAAAGGAGAGGCCAGCGCATTGCCTGACCATAGGCCATATGATTGCGCCATTGATTTGTCTCCAGGGGCCGTGCCTCCTAGGGGGCGTACTTACCCACTGTCCTGTGAGGAAAATAGGGCGATGGAGGAGTATATCACAGATGCCCTGGAGAGGGGAATCATTCGAAAATCTACGTCTCCGGCTGGTGCCGGATTCTTTTTTGTAAAAAAGAAAAATGGGGAACTCAGGCCTTGCATTGACTACCGTGGGTTGAATAAGCTGATGCCCAAGAACGCCTATCCCATTCCACTTATTACTGAATTATTTGACAGATTAAAGGGCTCTTCGATCTTTACCAAACTTGACTTACGAGCCGCCTATAATCTAGTCAGAATTAAAGAGGGTGACGAGTGGAAAACGGCGTTTAATACCAGAACAGGGCATTATGAATATCTGGTGATGCCATTCGGCCTATGCAATGCGCCTGCAGTATTTCAGGAACTGATTAACGATATTTTTCGTGACTTGCTTCAGTCCTGTGTGGTTGTGTATCTAGATGATATACTAATTCATCCTGCTAACCTCGCCCAACACATTAAAGATGTCTCAGAAGTCTTGCTCCGACTTCGCAAGCACAAGTTATTCTGTAAATTGGAAAAGTGCGAATTCCATACTTCTCAAGTAACATTCCTGGGGTTCATTATATCCAAAAATGGCATTGCCATGGATCAGGAGAAGTTGGCTGCAGTTCTGCAATGGCCTCGGCCTAAGGGATTAAAAGCCATTCAACGATTCCTAGGCTTTGCGAATTATTATAGGAAGTTCATCAAGAACTTTTCCACAATTGTAAGGCCATTGTCAGACTTGACTCACAAGGGCGCTTCTCCCTCTCAGTGGTCTGAGGCAGCTGAAAACGCATTTGTTACCCTGAAATCTGCCTTTGCATCTGCTCCTATACTGTCCCACCCTAATCCCTCCCTGCCGTTTACTTTGGAGGTTGACGCTTCAGATGTTGGGGTTGGGGCGGTGCTCTCCCAACGTCCTGTGGGAGGTGGAGCCTTGATGCCGTGTGGGTTCTTTTCTAAAAAATTGTCTAGCGCCCAGAGTCATTACGAGATTGGTGACAGGGAACTGTTGGCCATCATACTGGCGCTTAAGGAGTGGCGACATCTCCTGGAGGGCACTCAGACTCCAGTACTAATTCTTACTGACCATAAGAATCTTACCTATCTCTCAGAGGCCAAAAGACTGTCCTCCCGACAGGCCAGGTGGGCGCTGTTTCTGTCCCGGTTCAATTTCTTAGTATCCTATCTTCCTGGTTCTAAGAATATTAAGGCCGATGCGTTGTCACGTCAGTTCGCTTCTGACACTGAGAGGGAGGAAGTCCCGGTACCCATCATTCAGCCAGATCGGATCCTGGCTACTATTCGCACTACTATAACCTCGCCACTGGGGGAGGAGATACTGGCATCACAATCACGGGCACCTCCAGGAACCCCAGTGGGGAAGTGTTTTGTAGAAGAGTCATTCCGTACCCGTCTCTTGGAGACCTATCACGCCTCTAAAGCAGCTGGGCATATTGGTAGGGACCAATTAGTATGGTCTCTTTCGCAACTATTTTGGTGGCCTACATTGAGAGCTGACTGCGCTGCCTTCACGGCAGCTTGTACCACGTGTGCCCGTGCCAAGACCCCTAGGCATCTCCCTGTGGGCTTATTGCAACCTGTGCCTAACGGAGACCGTCCATGGTCTCATATATCCATTGACTTTTTGGGAGAATTACCGGCATCTAGAGGTTACAAGTTCATTCTTATGGTGGTCGACAGATTCTCCAAGATGGCACATTTTGTGCCTCTGACTGGCCTTCCATCGGCTCAGGAATTGGCGATAGTTTTTGCCAGAGAGGTGTTCCGTCTGCACGGAGTGCCCAGAGTAATTGTCTCTGACCGTGGGAGCCAGTTCGTTTCTAGGTTCTGGAGGGCATTTTGTGGCCAGATGGGCATTCAATTATCATTCTCCTCCGCCTACCATCCCCAGACGAATGGGGCCGCTGCGTGCCAATCAAGGACTGGAACAGTTCCTGCGCTGTTTTGTCTCCGATCATCATGATAATTGGGCTGACCTGTTGCCATGGGCAGAGTTTGCCAGAAACTGTGCGGTTAACTCATCGTCCGGGAGCTCCCCGTTTTTCGTGAATTATGGTTTCCAGCCTTGTCTGCTCCCGGACTCCTTTCAGGCACAGCAGATCCCTGCTCTAGACGAGCATTTGGCACGACTTCATTCCACTTGGGCACAGGTTCAGAGGTCCCTCAGTCAGTCTTTCAGACGGAAGCAACGGCACGCTAATCGCAGACGCCTTCCAGCGGTCTCATTTCAAGTTGGGGACAGGGTATGGCTGTCATCCAGAAACCTCAACTTACAAGTCCCATCCAATAAACTGGCTCCCCGGTTCATTGGTCCATTTAGGATTATCCGCAAGATTAATCCGGTTTCTTATGCTCTGGAGCTTCCACCCTCTATGCACATTCATAATGTGTTCCATGTGTCTCTTCTGAAACCCTTGGTGTGCAATCGATATACTACTACGCCAGTGATTCCTGGGCCGGTGGACGTCCAGGGCCAAGAGGAATATGAAGTCCAGAGTATTGTTGACTCCAGGAGATTTAGAGGAAAGCTGCAATATTTGGTTCATTGGAAGGGCTATGGCCCTGAGGAACGCTCTTGGATTGATCAGGGGGATCTCCATGCTCCAAGATTAGTACGCAGCTTTCACTCTAAATATCCTTTGAAACCCAAACCTCAGGATAGGAGAGGGGGTCTTTGAGAGGGGGGTACTATTACAGTGCCTGTGATTCCTGTCACTCTCTGTTGTGGATGTCACTGATTTGCTGACTGAGTTTGACCCGCCTCCTGATGACCTTTTTATACCTGGCTATCTCTCTGGTCAGTTGCCCTTTCGTGGTGTTCCTGAGCCAGTAGTGCTTTTGCTGTGTTCCTGTCTTCTGAGTTCCTGTGTACCGATTCGGCTTGTCCTGACTATTCTCCAGTGTTCCTGCCTGTGTATGACTCGGCTCGTCTGCGGACCACCCTTGGATCCTGACCCGGCTAGTCTGACGTTCCTGCCTGTGTATGACCCGGTCCGGCTGACTTCCTGCTCCGAAGATCGACTTCCAGCTTGTTCCAGTGACCTGCGTTCCAGTTGTCGCCGTCGCGACATTTTCCAGTCCTTGCTGCCCACGAGTGTGCCATTGCCTAGCCTGGTGATTCCTTCAATAGTGCTGTGTCTCGTTCTAGTGCAGAGCTGTGTGTATTCTGTGGGCCTTCCTCTCCTTGCAGAGCCTGACCGTAGCGTTGTAGCCTCGAGTAACGTTACAGAGCCTTGCAGTAGCGCTGAAGCCTCGAGTAAACGTGCATTTTAACTCTTGCAGTGCTGCCTCATATTCACTCTCTAGATCTCCAGTACAAGCCTTGTTACAAGTGATACTGCTGCTGAGTTGGCCGCTCTCCGTCGGCAACTCTAGTCTTACGTTGCAGAGTGTTCACAAAGCTTGGGCCGTTTGGGCGCTTAAGGCTCTCCTGTGTTGGTTACCGACGAGATCGTATACCCAGAGTGTTGGCAGAGAGGTTCAGTGTTGGCTATTCGGTACTACGCCCGAGGGGGCTAGTGGTTCTGGCTCTAGCATTACTGCATTCGATTACACTTGAGGAGGCTATTAGCTCTTGCATTGCAGGCCGATTTCCATATTGCCCTAAGGGGCTATTCGCACTTGCACATACTAAAGCAGTTCCTGTAGCTACGCCCGTGGGGGCTAAGTTGTTACCCATTCTGCTTATCATTTACCACCTTGGCAAGGCAGCTCGTTCCTCTGCACCTGATGAACTTCGTCTGTACAGCACAAGCCTATTTAACATCAAGGGCGTGTCAAACTTTCACATCTGAGACTGAGTATATTTGGACTTTAACCCCTTTGGGGCCTATATCATCTTAGGGCATACTGACTTGCATTTATGTCCATAATACTATTTTCCTGGTATTCTCCCAGTTTACATTACCTGTGTATTACCTACCGCCTCTAGAGGGCGTAAGTATCATTATTCACTTTAATAAAGAGTGTTTTATTTTCACTTATTGGTCTGAGTGTCATAAAAACCGTAACAAGTATGTGGTGGGATCAAGACATGAGGAGGATGATCAGAGTGAGGAAGTGGAGGAGGACTTGGTGGACGATGAGGTGACTGACCCCACCTGGGAAGGTGTAGAGCCGAGCGATGACAGCAGTCCTGAGGGTGAGCCATCTGCAGCACCGCAACAGGCTGGAAGAGGCAGTGGTGTGGCTACAGAAAGAAGGCGGACCGCACCAAACCGGCCCGCAAATGTTCCACTGAGCACCCCCTTGCGTAAATCTACCTTGCCAAAGGGTAGGTGTTCCGCGGTATGGCGTTTTTTTAAGGAAAGTGCGGACGACAAAAGAATTGTAGTTTGCAACCTGTGCCACACCAGAATGAGCCGAGGCATGAACACTAGAAACCTCACCACCACCAGCATGATCCGACACATGGCATCCAAGCACCGTAATAAGTGGGAGGAACGCCTGGATCGCCTATCTGTGTCTGCAGGCCACACCACTGCCTCCTCTTCCCCTGTTTTCGGTGCCGGCCAATCGCCTGTCGAAGGCGCAGGCCCGCATACCTCCCGCCCTGCACCTGTAGCATCTGAAGCACCATCAGCGACCACATCCACTTCCCTGTCCCAGCACAGCGTCCAAATGTCGTTACCCCAGGCATTTGAGCGCAAGAGAAAATACCCAGCCACCCACCCACAGGCCATAGCACTAACCTCACACCTTTCCAAATTACTGGCCATCGAAATGCTGCCATTTAGGCTTGTGGACACTGAGTCCTTCCGCAGCCTGATGGCAGCAGCTGTCCCTCGGTACGCGGTCCCCAGCCGCCACTACTTTTCCCGGTGTGCCATCCCCGCATTACACCACCATGTGTCCCGTAACATCACCCGTGCCCTGACCAACGCAGTTACTGGGAAGGTCCACTTAACGACTGACACATGGACAAGTGCTTGTGGCCAGGGACGCTACATTTCCCTGACGGCACACTGGGTGAATGTCGTGGAGGCTGGGAGCGACTCGGACCCTGGGATGGCACGGGTGCTACCCACGCCGAGGATTGAGGGCCCTACCTCCATCAGGGTTTCCGCCAGCACCTACGTTATTGGCTCCTCCTCCTCCGTTTCCACCTCCGAATTCTCTACACACAGCGCCACTCCCCCATCAGCCAGTAGCTGGAAGCAGTGTAGCACTGCAGTGGGGAAGCGTCAACAGGCCGTGCTGAAGCTGATCTGCCTTGGGGACAAGCAGCACACGGCCTCAGAGCTGTTGCAGGGGATTAGTCACCAGACCGAGCAGTGGCTCTCGCCACTCAACCTGCAACCAGGCATGGTTGTGTGTGATAATGGGCGTAACTTGGTGGCGGCTTTGGAGCTCGGCAAGCTCACACACGTACCATGCCTAGCGCATGTATTTAATTTAGTGGTTCAGCGATTTCTAAAAACCTACCCCAATTTGCATGATCTCTTGACCAAGGTGCGCCGCGTGTGGGCACATTTCCGTAAGTCATCTACAGCTTCGGCCGGCCTGTTGAAGCTGCAGCAGCGCTTACAATTACCAGCTCACCGGCTGCTGTGTGACGTTAGCACGCGCTGGAACTCCACCTTCCACATGTTGGCCCGGCTTTGTGAGCAGCAGAGGGCAGTAGTGGAGTACCAGCTGTTACACGGTCGTCGCCTCTCCGTTCAACTTCCTGTAATCAGAAGTGAGGAGTGGGAATGGATGTCAGACCTCTGCGAGGTTTTACGCAATTTTGAGGAATCGACACAGATGGTGAGCGGCGATAACGCTATTATCAGTGTAACCATCCCACTTCTGTGTCTACTGAAACGCTCGCTGCTCACAATTAAAACCGACGCTTTGCATGTGGAAGAGGTGGAAATGGGGGAGGAAGAGCTTACACAAGGTGATAGCCAGAGCACCCTCACTTCGTCTTCTCAGCGACAATTGGAGGAGGCGGAGGAGGAGGAGGAGGAGGAGGAGGAAGACACGGTTGCCTCCGCTACAGAGGGTAGCCATGGAACTTTAGTTCCATCTCTTCAGCGTGGGTGGGCAGAAGAGGAGGAAGAGGATGAGGAGATTGAGAGTCATCCTCCTGGTGAGGACAGCGAAATTTTGACTGTTGGTACTCTGGCACACATGGCTGACTTTATGTTAGGCTGCCTTTCCCGTGACCCACGCGTTGTACGCATTTTAGACAACACGGATTACTGGGTGTTCACCCTTCTGGACCCCCGCTACAAAGAGAATTTCTCATCTCTCATTCCTCCGGTGGAGAGGACAAGCAAAATGGTGCAATACCAGAAGGTTCTTGTTGAAAAATTGCTCCAAAATTTTCCATCTGACAACGCTGGCGGCAGAGTACGTGCTACCTTGGCCAACCGAGAAGGGGAGAAAAGGGGAGCACACAGCAGTTCCGACAAAGGCAGGGCAACACTCTCCAAGGCGTGGGACACCTTCATGACACCCCGTCAGCACCCTCACCCTGATGCGCAGCCTAGTGTCACAAGGAGGGAAAAGTTTTGGAAGATGGTGAAGGAGTACGTAGCAGACCGTGTCAGCGTCCTCAATGATCCCTCTGTGCCTTACAACTACTGGGTGTCCAAGCTGGACACGTGGTATGAACTGGCACTCTACGCCTTGGAGGTGCTGGCCTGCCCTGCCGCCAGCGTTCTGTCTGAGCGGGTATTTAGTGCTGCTGGTGGCATCATAACAGATAAGCGTATCCGCCTTTCCACCGACAATGCTGATAGGTTGACACTTATAAAAATGAACAAGGCCTGGATTTCCCCTGACTTCTCCACTCCACTGGAGGAAAGCCCCGGGGGAACATAAACTCACTTTATATATGTTATTTACAATGATGTGAATACTCTGTATTCCCATTCACCCCTTCCACCCAAAAAACGGGTATATGGTTGACTCTTAATCTTCTCATCCTCCTCCTCCTCTTCCATATGCCCTGTGCTATAATTTTTATATAGGGCCAGCTCACCAGCGGGCCCTGTGATATAATTTTTATATAGGGCCAGCTCACCAGCAGGCCCTGTTTGACAATTTTTATATAGGTCAGCTCACCAGCGGGCCTTCTCATATAATGTTTTATAGTGTCAGCTCACTAGCGGGCCTTCGCATATAATGTTTTATAGCGTCAGCTCACTAGCGGGCCTTCGCATATAATGTTTTATAGCGTCAGCTCACTAGCGGGCCTTCGCATATAATGTTTAGGATGGTCAGCTCTGCAGCAGACCCTCACCCATAATGTTTTAGATGGTCAGCTCAGCGCACGTTTCCCTCTTAATCATGGCCTCAGTTCAATAAAATCAAGGAAATTTTTGGGAGAATTTGCCTCTGCACACGTTTCCCTCTTAATCATGGCCTCAGTTCAGAAAATCAAGGAAATTTTTGGGAGAATTTGCCTCTGCGCACGTTTCCCTCTTAATCATGGCCTCAGTTCAGAAAATCAAGGACATTTTTGGGATAATTTGCCTCTGCGCACGTTTCCCTCTTAATCATGGCCTCACTTCAGAAAATCAAGGAAATTTTTGGGAGAATTTGCCTCTGCGCACGTTTCCCTCTTAATCATGGCCTCACTTCAGAAAATCAAGGAAATTTTTGGGATAATTTGCCTCTGCGCACGTTTCCCTCTTAATCATGGCCTCACTTCAGAAAATCAAGGAAATTTTTGGGAGAATTTGCAGATGATATACAAGTAAATATACAGCAAATATTGTTTGGTAACAATTTTTCTCCTAAAGTCGTTTTTATTTTCCTTTTTGTGTGTTTTACGGTCAGTCTGTAAAAATGGCGTACTACGGGCGAAAGATCGTTCCCAGCAGCGATGTTGGAGTCCAAGATGCATCCAGACATCCTCCCTATGCTGTCCCTGAACCATTTCTGTGGTGTTTCCATCCTTTTCTGCCCTTTTCCTATGGACCAGGCGCCCTCCCCTCATCAGAGCAGGGGGTGCCTGGTGTAATGCTCGAGTCCTCCCATTGACTTCAATGGGGCTCGGGTGCTCGGCCGAGCACTCGAGCCTCAGGGGGTGCTCGGTCAGAGCACCCGAACACCCGAGCATTGGGGTGCTCGCTCATCACTAATGTATAACTATATGTACAATTATTCTGTAAATTGTCTTTTGGCTATGAATTTGTGCCTTTCCTGTCCATAATAAAAAAATATTTAAAAAAAACAGCAAAAAAACTCCACAGGCATTCTGGTCCTCACCTTGAATATTCAGAATAGCTCGATTCTTTTTATCTCATTTAGTTTGGCAAGATTTGATGTGCCTCTCTTACTGTTTGTATCACATATACATTCATGAATTCTATCTCTTTAATTGCTGTGAATAAATACGTCCAAAACATTGTTAAAATTGCACATTGTTACTTGCATTTTCCAATATATACTTTTTATATGAAAAAGGAAAAACAAGCAGGAGTTTGCATTAATCTCAAAACTCTTTTGTTTATCTTCCAGTAATAAATATGATGTAGCTAAAATGTATAGAAAGCTCAGCTCCATAATAATAAGCATGTAAGTACAATTTTATGTAAATCTTGATTTGAAGTAAATAGTAAGCATGTAATTACAATATTAAGCAAGTCTTGGTTTGAAGTAAATTGATCCACTTGCTTCTAAGAATGATACATTTGAAAAATACTATGTCTTTCATTGTAATACATCTACTGTGAGGAGATGTAACACTTTCTCTACAAAATTGTTTTCACTCAATTACTTCTTGAAGAAGTAAGACAGGCTGACAACATGATCAAGTGGTCAATCAAACTGTTATTAACTAAAACAGTTATAGAAGAAAATTATATTATTCATGCAAATTCTCATTGGCGGTTTCATGGAAACTCATTTTTAATCAGTTAATTGTTTTTCCTATGCAAATGTACTATATGCTTTTCTTCTTTTATATATGTATTTAAATATCCACTTGATTAAGGTTTTGACTAGGGATGGATGAAAGGTCTCATTTTGTACTCAATTATTATTATTCACAGCAAAACCACTAAAAATGTTCACATTTTGTTTATACCAAAAAATATTTTGTGTAAATGTTTTGCCTATGCCTTTCAGTGGAGAGAAACTTCCCTGGCACATACTATAAATATATTGCATTTTCTCATCAAAAACGTGATGTAAACAGGAAGTAAAATGGAAAGAAAGCAGCTAGAGTAAATGAGAGGGAAAAAGTGATTTTGAAGCTATTTGCCTGGTGAAACAAGGTAAGTAGAGGTTCATAGTATTGACTGACACTATAAGCAAAATAATAATAATTAAAAAAAAGAGTAGCTGGCAGGACCATGATACATCCAGAGACACAGAGGAGGAGGAAGTCACCACCAAAAGCATAGAAGGAACTGGGGGTCCACATTTCCCAGACCCAATAATGCCCAATCCCCCAACATCATCATATGGCCTCGTTGAGAAAGTTGTTAGGCATAACTGAGAAGCAGTTTGAACAGCACAGGTCATATGCCTATACCTCCTGCTATAGCTGCAATTGTTCCTTGTAATTCTGAGGAAAAGGAGGAGGTGGCAAATGTAACAGCAAGGAACCCTAAGTTATACATGGACTGATGAGGGTGGGGTGGAGGAGCAGCTGCTGCTGTATGGAATTTAATGCGGCGGTGGGAGGGGAAGTCAGCATTCAGATTAGCAGCCAAGGGATTCCACATATCCCTGACCTTGTGATTCTCATTCCCCAGACATTGTCCCTCTGAGGAATTATGCCAAAGAAGGCAGCTGTCTTGGCATGCTGCTACTGCTGCCAGTGTACTATCTTCATCTAAAGGGATCGCAAGTGTGGCAGTATGAGACCCTCTGTCACATTTGTCATCACCTACCAGTCCAACTCCCATACAGCAGCAGCAGAAGACTGGTGATGGTAGTCATGATATAGAGGGAGATGGTGGAGCAGCTGGTTTGGCGGAGAGAAGTAGGGCCAATTTGTCTGGACGGGAGCTACAAATGAGGATAGTCATCACAACTGCCACCAGCAGCAATGACGTTGCAGCATTTTCTGCTGCTTTAATTCGTGCTGCTGAGTCACCAGGTCCAGATCTTCATCTGTCTCAGCAAAGAATGATGATGAGCAGGCTAGTATGTTACAGACTTTCATGGGCACTGTGGGACTGGGTTCTTTCAGTAGTGATTTGGTACTAGGACAGGTTCACTTGCCACCTATAATCCTTGTCCTAATTCTAGTGCTGATTCTGAGGCAGCAGTAGTATCATCACCTGCCTCAGTCAGTGAAGGGGATTGTGGATAAGATGAAGAAGGCCATTTTTCTCTACCTGTCCCCTCCATGAAATCATGGTAGAGGGAATATTTTCTCTTAGGGCAGAGTGCAGGCAGCAATAACTGCACTGTGCATTATGTATGACAAGTCAGGACAAAAGGTAAAGGAGAGGACACACCTTTGCACAACCACCCTCATAAAGCACATGCAATACAGACACCACAATGTTCATGTGAAGCACGTGAAAGCCAAGACACCACAAAAGGCAAATATAGTTTTTGATACCTTTTATTGGCTAACTAAGCAGATTTAAATGCAAGCTTTCAAGACCTTAGGTCTCTTCCTCAGGCATGTTATACAGATAAATATGAAAACATCTCTCTTAAATACAAGTACACATCACATTGTTTAGCATGGAAATCAGATAACAGAATGCAGTCCAGATCCAGATATCTTTGATCAGTCAATGGTAAATTGCACTCTTCTTCTGAGGCTTTAGAGGTATTTACGATGCTCTTGGGTCTGTTGGAAAGGTCAGTCATCTAAATTATATTTTGCAGGGTTGGGCCTGGTTAGTACTTGGATGGGAGACCGCCTGGGAATACCAGGTGCTGTAGGCTTTTGCTTAGAAATTATATTTTGACATAAATTCCTTATCCCTGTTCAAACCACTACAAATTGCATTCAATTTTAACATTCATTTTACCTCCCATACCTTTCTGTCCCTCTGAGTGGCAAAAATGTTCTCCCACTGGTGTCTCTGTCTTTTTGTTATTAACACTGGATCTGTGGGAATTAAATCTCCTATGTAGTGCTTGTCCAGTTTCTCCCACATACAGAGCTGTTGGGCATTTTGCACACATGATAAGGTATATTGCATTGGATGATTTACAGGTGAAGGTACCATTGATCTTATGGTGTAACTGGGTGTTTGGAATTGGTATGTTGTCCGTGGTGTAAATGTGTGCACAAGTTTCACATCTCTTTTGTAGGCAGGGAGATGTGCCATTTTTTGTATTTTTATTCAGGGCACTCCTCACCATCAGTTGTTTCAAATTTGGAGGCTGTCTGAAGGAGAGTAAGGGAGGCTGTGGGAATATGTTCTTGAGTCTTTCATCTGTATGTAATTTCTTTTGAAGTTCTCTTGAAAAAAGAAGTGAAAATCAAAGAGGAACAGTAGGGAAACCTAGCCTGAGCCTGAAAGTTTGATAGTGAGAGTAACACTTACATCATCCTCAGCTTCTTGCAGTAGTGTCTGGGCACAGGAAGATGTACCAACTGTCTCTGCTCCTGCACATTCAAGGTCCTCTACCTCCTACTTTTCTGGTGTACTACCTCTGCTAACAACTCCTCCCTCTCTAGCTGATAGGGAGTCTATAAAAGAAAGAATGTGGCAGGTTTTTTTCACCCATTGCACATTGTGTGGTGCACTGACCAGACATGGAAAAGTGTTGGAATGTTATTGAACACAGGGAATCAAGGAGCATCTGCAGACATTCCATCCTACAGAATAAGTTAAGCTGATGGCAGGGTGGATTCATCACTATTACTAAGCCTTCTTATTGTCTTGTGTCCTTAGCAGAGCAGAAAAGGCCATAGTGACAGCAGTACAATGTTTCCTTAGACACACACACACAGGCATTTTGTAAGCTTGCTGTTATGCTGCCTAGCCATTATTTATGGCAGATATGTATGATGGTGGTGGACTGGTGTGGTGTGATATAGATAGATAGATAGATAGATAGATAGATAGATAGATAGATAGATAGATAGATAGATAGACAGACAGATTTATTTCTATTTATTTAAAATGATTCCTACAAAAATGTCAATATATCATGTTTGAGTCTAATGTATCATTATTCTCAGATTATTGAGACACATTAATCAGTTTTCATAGCAGTGGTCCCAACAATGGTAAATGGTGGCAATCCTTCCCATCTCTCGTCCTCATCCTCTGCGTCCTCCGTGCCGCTGTTCATAATAGATGTGGACTGTTTTCCTTGTCATGTGTCATGTCATGTCCAGTTCTCCTACCAGATACTCAGATGGACTTAGATGCTGGTAGATTTTTAAGAATGTATAGTGAAACTATCTCACATGCAATGGGGCTAACTGATACTCTGGGAGAAACTCCTATAGAAGGAATAGGATGTTCTGGTTGATGTTGCTGCTCCTGCTTCTGCTGGTATACCCCATTTGATGCCTTCCCCTTCACTATGCTTTCTAGCAGTTTTTTGGCCCTAACTTTCTTCCTCTCTTCCACAATGCATTCCTCCAGTCAATCACTAAGCATATCTTTATATTACTTGACAGAATCCAGTTCTTCAGAGATATGCTGCTGATCATCATGACTAGGGGTGGGAGAAAAGTGATAACAATTTCCTGCATGACTTTTCACAAAAAAAGGAAGATTTTTTATTTTTTTCTTGAGAGTTTCACCCTTTTTGCCGATTCCAACAAATGTTTTGCATATGTTTCCTATGGTGCAAAATTCCCCAGCACAATAGTACTTCTTCTGAGGGATGCAGTGGAGAATTAAGTAGCTGAAAGTCAAAGTTGTGAGTCCTAGAGCAACATATAACTTGAAAAATGTGTTAGCATGCGTCCTTTGCACACTAACTTCCTGCTTAAATGGATAGTAATGTTTCACAATAAAAGCATCTCCAATTAATATTCATAGTATTTGGGGAATGGAGAGTGTTATTTCAATACTGTCAGAGTTGTAGTTCAAGAGTAATTTACCTGCTGTGTGGAGAAATGAGATGGTGTGATTAGCCATGATAGGATTAAAGGAACAGTAATACTTAAAATGTGAAATAGAAAAGTATATGTAGTAGGGTTTATCTTATCTCCCACTGCTGAAAGGTATTTTATACAAAAGTTATTATAGGTCAAAGTTGAATTTTGAGGTACAATATCCCACCGGCCTGAAATAGTACAGAGGTGCTGTTGCTACACCGTACCATGTATATTTCAGGTCCCTGGACCAGAGCTGTCCATATGATGATGTAGCAACAGCGCTACTGTACTATTTCAGGCCACTGTGATATTGCACCTACAAGATTCAACTTTGAGTTGTGAAACATTTTGAATGAAACACCTTTCAGCAGTGGGAGTTCCCTTGTTTTTCCCATGTGGATAAACCCTCCAAAAATGTTTTCTATTCACATTTGAAGTATTACTATCCCTTTAAGGTGATAGCAATGGTTGATTTCACATTGAAGTAATATTGTAAGCATTGAAAAAAAGATGTGGATCAATGTTAGTCCTATCCCTCCAACCCTCATGGTTTGACAGATATTGCTCTATGTGACAGATGGAGATTTCAGTCATTTGACCACATCTTTTTACAATGCCTACAATATTACGTCACTGTGAAATCAATCACTGCATGTTATGGACACAAATAAATTGCAGCAAATTGCAGCAACACTGTATCCATTGCATGGTTATGTTCTCATGTCATTCATCCCACTTTTGGCTCTCCACCATTTTCCTTTGTTCTGTTTGGGCGGGAAAATGACAAAGACCAGATCCTATTTTGTTTCTCTTCCTTCTAGGAGAAGGGGAGGAGGGGTGTGTCAATCAGGTAAAGTGGGCTGGAGATGGGTGGGGCTTGCCAACAATAAGAGAGGTGTGCAGAGAGCCAAAGGGGCGGTCTTGAAGAGGTCTTTTGGGAAGAAGGGTCTTGGAGCAGGAGAGCTATGGAGAGGGAGATGTGACCAGCAGCAAGGGGGCCATGCCTTGCCTAGGCCCCAAGAACTGTTCCAGGATCCTGGCCTGTTTTTCCCCTGCAGCACCATCCTCATTGTTCCAGATAGATGAGTATAGAAACTAAGTATCTCTCTATTATTTTCATACTATCTATAATATTTCTAGGAAAAATACCTTGGTAACCAACGTATAGTGTTTTCTACTATAATTGTTGTATCATGTGTTTTATTTGCACTGCAGTAAGTAATTGTCTAGTTAATATTATTAGATGTTTTAGCTAGAATATATTTGATAATATACAGTGTATTGTTAATATTATTGTTTGTTATTAAATATTATTGCTTATTGCTAGTACTGGGGTGTTATTGTGTTAATTGTGGTATTGGTCATTAGGACAAATTTCTCTGGATATATCCTTTAATTAAAGGGTTGGCTTTTTGGGTGTGGGCAAATTCATATTGCTTCTAATAGCTGTGTTGGGGTTTGTGTGGTGTGAGCAAGTTGTAGGCCCTGGCCTTGCTCATAGATTTTATCTCAGAGCAAACACATGGTCTGACTCCATCTTGCTAGGCCCCAGCCTGTCTCCACATGGTTGAGGACGCCATTTTGTAAAAAGCACATGGTGTGAGTTTGCAGTTTCTTCACAACTACATTGATTTTAACACAGCTGCTATTGTGCAACCTTTTGCGCCAAATTAATTCACCCAAAGCCACGAACATAAAACAAATGGCGTAGTTGGCAGGATATTCGCAGAAATTATTAATATTAATGATTAATAACCATTATTGACATATTTCCTAGAAATTAATATTTTGTTAAAAAATACATTTTTTAATAATTTTTTAATTAATATTTTTTCCTGGGCAATTTAGTCAGTAAGCGTCCCAAGTTATTTTTGTGTGCCAGTACCACACTGCGACAAGAGTGGTGGGTTTTAGTATTGTCACATTGCAAGGGGCTTATTCACTAAAAGAGGATTTGTGTGCTGGAATACTCTTGAATTGTAATAGGTGTACTTTACATGCTTTGATTATAGCCTTGTGGGGCCCTCATAGAGGAGTTTCAAACTTTGAAGTGTATAGATAAGTGCTCATATTACAGTTACCTGTATTGTCTGTATTACATATATGCATACGTGTGTGTATACATGCATGGGTATTGTGTATGGGTATAGATATATACAGAGGCAAGAGGGAACGTTTACAGTTACACTGCTTCAATTAACCCTTGTGTGCTCTCATTAGAGGAGTGCTAACTTTGAGGCATTTTAATTGTAACCGTTCAGGTCAAGGTTCTGCAATTGCCGGACGTGATATTTCTAGTGTGGCTAGATTTATTGCGCATATGCATATCTCTGTACTGTCAAGATTTCCTATTAAAGGGACTTTAATTAACTCTTGTGTGCTCTCTGTAGAGTGTAACTAACTCTGAAGTCCTACTTCAGTTAAATCCTTGTGTGCCTCTGCAGAGAAGTTGCTAACTTTAAAGTCACGCTTCAATTATAGACTTTTGTGCTTTCCATAAAGGGTAACTACATTGGACAATTGACTAGTCACTAGCACTTGTACCTAGACAGGTGACTTGAGCGCCTGAGGCAGGTGACTAACTAGCATTTGTACCATTTGCCTTTGTGGAGATGTCACTAACTTTGAAGTAGTGCTTCAATTATAAAACTTGTGTGTCCTTTCATTGGGAGAACTAACTTTGAAGCCTAATAGGAAGTCACCTGACGTGCAGGTGTGTGTATATGAGTTTGTTTGTTTTCTTCAAAGGCATAAAAACATTCAACAGTTTGTGTGTTCTGTAACTTTCATAGTGGTTTGCGTGTTTTCTCCCTGTGTGAAAGTAAAGACATACGTGTGCCTGCTAACCTGTGTTCAGGTACTTGGTTAAACACGCATATCTGTTCTGCTGTTAAAGTGCTTTAATTAGAAACACTTGTGTATTGTTTACAATACTAACTTTAAAGTATATTTAACGGAGAGCATGAATTTCCTGAGAGCAGGAATTACTGAGTGCTTTGATGGGGGATTAATTCTACACTGCCCAAAGTAATATGTCTGGATAAACTGGATTATTACCTACATAACATCATACTGTATCAGGTGACTTTGAGCGCTTGTTCCCTAGGCAGGTGACTAACTAGCATTGTACCATTGCAGTGGACAATTGACTAGTCACTAGCACTTGTACCTAGACAGGTGACTTCAAATACTTGTACTAAAATTCCCAAGACTGATGTATGTGTTATGTATGAGTTTGTTTGTTTTCTAGAAGGGCAGGAAAAAACATTCAACAGTTTGTGTGTTCTGTGACTTTCACTGTTAGTTTGAGTGTTTTTCCAAGAGTGAAAATAAAAACACATAGGTGCGGCCTGTGTGTGTGTGTGTGTGTGTTAGTGGTATACACATACTAGTAAGGCTCACTACAAACACGTGATTGTCCTAACGTCTGATTGCGCTTGAGATTCTGACTGAGAGAATGGGTTTCTTTAAGAAGAAGTTGAGTGCATTGATTGGGGGCAAAAGACCCAAATTTGGGGCTGTACCACATTGGGCTACAGCTATGGGTCGATGGAATGCCATAGCAGATGAGCTAGTACGTCACAGTGCTCCAGTGTACCCAGAGGTTGGGGAAGAGATAGGAGGTATGGCACTTAAGCTTGATTTAGGGGTCTATTCTAAACATGAGAGCAGAGCTGCGGCAGAAGTGGGGTGGATTATTTTACATGCCTTAAAAAATGAGGTAGTAAAGAGACAAGCCCTAGAAAGAGATTTAGCTGATGTAAGACAAAAATTGTTAATATCAAATGAATGTTTGGAAAATAACAATGCCCGTAAGACTGAATTACAGGAGACTAATACTCGGCTAATCAATAAACTTGACCGTTGTCGCTCTCACAGGAGTGAAGTGCCATACACCACCAGAAAGGTGAGAACACTGACTACAGGGCCCTGCAGGGACCCAGAGTCACTCTTCTCATCCTCCTCTGAAGAAAAGGAGTACTCAAAATACTCATATGTTTCCTCCTCTGATGATGACGAAAAGGTGGACAGCTTCAAAGCTCGCCCACTCATCACACAGCAGAGAAAACAAAGGGTACACAGGGACTGTGATAGACATGAGTCTGTAAATGCTAAAAGAGGGTCCCCTTTGTCAATGATAAATGGTACAGCAGAAAATTGTCAGATTTTTGTGAGTACAAAAAGGTTAGCAGAATTGGGGAAATACAAAACAGAGGAAAAGGTTAATCAGAAAAGGGGTGTATCCATGGCTAGCAAGCCAGAATGGAAGGATGAAGGGAGACCACCTATTGATAAACCTAAGAGGAATAATAAACAGGATGCTTCCACATACACAAAGGTGTCAAGGAAAGAAATTATGGTAGATCTTGTTAAAGCTGGTGTCAATGTAGATGAGCTAAAAAAAAGGTCAAATCATGTCTAAAAGAAAGGTACATATTAATGTACCTATTTCTAAAACTCTCACTAATGAAGCAAATCTGATATACACACCATCTGAATTTAATATTCCTGTTGCTAATTCCTGTCCTCCTGTTCCCCATCCTAGGAAAACAAAATCCCTGTACCCATTATGTGCCATAGCGGACAATGACGGAATGGACCCATGGGACGGCCAATCCCCAGCACAAAGTTACCCATCAAGGCTGGGGATCGACAGCCCCATGTTCCTTTGACTGTAGGGTGGGGAAAGGAAACCAACCACACCTAGGTTTTAGCCTTAGTATACACTGGGGCCGAGGTAACAGTATTACAGGTAACCCTTCCAAACTTGTAGGCCCCATCATTTCACAGAGAGGGCCTAGGGGAAAGAGTAACTAAGGCTATACAAACCATAGTCACATATTCCATAAACAAAGGGCCCCTGGGTTTATGGATAATATTTTGAGTTTCTAATTTCCTGACAATATCTTGGGGGTAGATATATTGTTAGGACGCATAATAGAGATGCAGTTGAGAGGTGTTCAGATTTTGGCTTTCCTCACAAACCCTTTTATGTTCATGCGGCAGGGGAGGTGGTGAGAGGAAATACAAACTGGACACCTGTTGTCCTTCTCCCTCCCTGTAGTCCAACAAAGGCTACCAGGAGGGTTGAAAGAAATCAGATTAGTCAGTTTTAGTTCATCCTGCAATTTTGCTCTTTAAACACTCCTGTGATTCCTGTTAAGAAACCAGAAGGTTTCTTGGTGTGGAACGATAGATTATAGGGGACTCAATAGAGTGGCACCGCCATTGAGCGCTGCAGTCCCCAGTATCGTCCCTGTCATTTATGACAGCCAAACAGACACAGGGGTGGCATGCAGCGATTGAAATAGTGGATACTTTCTTTTCCAATTCTCATTGCACCTGAGTCACAAAATTCCATTTGCATTCACTTGGGAAGGAAGCTAATATACCTTTGATGTCCCAACACTATCTACACTCCCCCGCCACATGCCATGATCCGGTTGCCAGAGAATCAAGCCAACTTCCAATACCTTTTAGAGACTGTGACATTAAAGGCCCCAACCACTTGGGGGTGAAGAGGCCTACCTATCCGTGCAGAGGTGGGCCAGGAGTCCAGCTCTCATGAAGTGGAAAATGGTACGCACAAGAGCAAGGTGGATTAACAAAGCTTCAATGGTCTCGCGACATATGAATTCTTGCCACATCCAAATATTTGGAAGATACTTGCATTACAGCTTTCTCCAATCAAGTCAACTTTGCCATATGAGGAATTATACCCTGCAAAGAACAAAAGACGCTGGACTGTTGTAACATGCAATCCGTATGGAGAGGTGGTGATACAAGAGCAAGATATAGGTGATTCAAATTACCAGAAGTATGCCGATATAAAGAGACTACCTTTGGCTTATTACATTGAACATTAGTGTGGGGAGGTAGAGAACTTTGGGAGAAGATTTGGGCAGCCGCCTGAACAAGACTAATGCCAAGAGTTGTGGGGGAAATGAACCTCAATAAAACTTCGGAAGAATTGACTCAAATAAGGAACCTGAAGACCAAAATGAAGAGGTCCCATAGATCCAGTTTTCAAAACAGACACCGGTACTCGCTTTGCTGGTCAGTCCAACAATGGGCGCAGGCTATCCCATATCACCCCAAGCCTCGGGGTTGATTAAAAGGTGCAATGGGCTTTTGAAAGGACAGATTCATACACTATCCCCAAGTATGTCATAGAAGGGGTTGGGATAGAACTTTACACAGGCCTTTAGGATTTTACATGACTGACCAACAGAACTTATCTCTATATGCTCGGCTTACATGTAATGACAATCCATTTGTTAGTTTGCGGGTTGACATGTACTGGTAGACACCCCATATTTCAATTTAAACTAACGTTTTATTTTATTTTTTTCTCTTGGTAGTGGGAGAGGTTAACAAAAGTTAGTCTTTCCCATAGGAGGCAATATGCCTCCAGGAACAAGAGGGAACCTTAGTGCTCACTAAAAAAATGACCAAAGAGGGTTGGAGCACAACAGGGAGTGTGAGTGTGGATGGATGAATGCATCTCTGTCTAGGAATGACCCAAGTAGGTTAATTGCTGGTACAATCCTAGGAGAGGTGGCAGCCTGGGTACCCCATAAAATCTTGTTATCCTGGGATGAGGATAAACAAGTGCTCATGGGGTCCAAAGTGTGGGTGTTACCGCGATCCACTGATCAGTACAGGCAGAAAGGAGAGGTTATTTCAGATGGTCCTGGTAATACTAAAGTTGTATTATGAAATGGTGATTCTGTACCTGTCTTCTTTCCCTCATATAGATTGGTGGCCGGGTAGCTCCACTGAACCCTTGATCGTCCAACACATTCATGAACCCCTTGGCCAGCTATGCAAGAGTGGACAACTCCTCTGACTGTTGCGGCACCATCCCCGTCAGTGAGGAAGGAGGGTACCCGTTCCTTGGAGTCCCGTGGGCACAGCGTGAAATGAGACAACTCTCTGGACACAACACTGGACTCTACTACCAAACTGTCTTATGAGCAGCTACAAATCAGGGCGGTAGCTCTCCAAAGTCGCCTAGCCCTGGACTGTTCTTACTGCCAAAGTAGGAGTTTGCTGGCTGGTAGGAAAATAATGCTGCAGTTATATTGTGAACTATGAAGGCGAATTTAATTATGATCCATCGAAACTGACAGCTATAATAGACAAACTCCAGGAAACATCAGACGTTGGACTATATGAGCAGTTTGGGAAGTCAGTGACCTACCTATCCAGTGAAGCGACCTTAGTGTGGTTTATGACATGGGACCAAGAGGTGGAATGTTATGGACACAAATAAATTGCAGCAAATTGCAGCAACACTGTATCCATTGCATGGTTATGTTCTCATGTCATTCATCCCACTTTTGGCTCTCCACCATTTTCCTTTGTTCTGTTTGGGCGGGAAAATGACAAAGACCAGATCCTCTTTTGTTTCTCTTCCTTCTAGGAGAAGGGGAGGAGGGGTGTGTCAATCAGGTAAAGTGGGCTGGAGATGGGTGGGGCTTGCCAACAATAAGAGAGGTGTGCAGAGAGCCAAAGGGGCGGTCTTGAAGAGGTTTTTTGGGAAGAAGGGTCTTGGAGCAGGAGAGCTATGGAGAGGGAGATGTGACCAGCAGCAAGGGGGCCATGCCTTGCCTAGGCCCCAAGAACTGTTCCAGGATCCTGGCCTGTTTTTCCCCTGCAGCACCATCCTCATTGTTCCAGATAGATGAGTATAGAAACTAAGTATCTCTCTATTATTTTCATACTATCTATAATATTTCTAGGAAAAATACCTTGGTAACCAACGTATAGTGTTTTCTACTATAATTGTTGTATCATGTGTTTTATTTGCACTGCAGTAAGTAATTGTCTAGTTAATATTATTAGATGTTTTAGCTAGAATATATTTGATAATATACAGTGTATTGTTAATATTATTGTTTGTTATTAAATATTATTGCTTATTGCTAGTACTGGGGTGTTATTGTGTTAATTGTGGTATTGGTCATTAGGACAAATTTCTCTGGATATATCCTTTAATTAAAGGGTTGGCTTTTTGGGTGTGGGCAAATTCATATTGCTTCTAATAGCTGTGTTGGGGTTTGTGTGGTGTGAGCAAGTTGTAGGCCCTGGCCTTGCTCATAGATTTTATCTCAGAGCAAACACATGGTCTGACTCCATCTTGCTAGGCCCCAGCCTGTCTCCACATGGTTGAGGACGCCATTTTGTAAAAAGCACATGGTGTGAGTTTGCAGTTTCTTCACAACTACATTGATTTTAACACAGCTGCTATTGTGCAACCTTTTGCGCCAAATTAATTCACCCAAAGCCACGAACATAAAACACTGCAATCCTGTTAAAGGAGCACAGGAAGAAAAATGGTCTGATACGTAAGTGGATATGTACCTTTCATATGGGTACAAATATATCCATACAAGATATGAACCCAGAGATTACTTCAGTATGTGTGATTGCCTTACTGGCTATATATGTGCACCCATCACAATCTAACTTTTATTGATATCATAAACAACAACATACCTCGTATATGCCATCTGAGTAAGGTGAGATATACTAGGTATGTGTATTTTGATGATAGCAATATCATCAATTGAGACTCTCCTGACTCAGTTTTGCCTCAAAATCACAGCTGAACAGCACAGCACTCTCTCTCTCTCTCTGTAGCTGCTTCTGTTGTGTTTGACTTCCGCAAATACGTCACGTTTTTATAGTGAAAAAGTGAAAAACATGAAAATCAAGGGGCATAAACTTTCTAGCTATCGATAAAATGGAGAAAAATTTCGGCCAGTGGGCAAAAATTTTAATCACTAGTTTTAAAGAGAATTTTCCTGTGAAAAAGTGGACAACACCATGGTTTTCGCAGAATTTTACATGGGAACACGGCAACAGATTTCACCCACCCCTAATCATAGCAGTGGTCCCAAGTCTTGTAGATGGCAGCAACCCTTATTCACACCCCTCCTCCTCATCTGTGCTGCTGTTAATACATTTGGCCTGGCTTTCTCTGTCATGTGACTGATACTCAGATAGTATGAGATGTTCATTTTTAAGAATATTAGTCTCCCACCATTGTTGCTTGATAGCAGTGTCCTACATTGATTGGCAATGTAACCAGCTGCACTGAATCCATGCTGACCTGACAGCACAAAGATGCCCTGCTGGTGGAGCATAACTATCATTCATGTTCGGATGACCCAGGGCATAGGTCCGGGGCCAGACCCCTCCTCCAGCAGCTCCTCCCAGACAGCAACCAGGAGACATCTTATGCCCTGCCTGCTGCATATGGTGGTTAGAAAGAGCACAGATGGGGGCCTCACACAAGGAGGGGGGTATCAAGGCCCCTCAACCCCTTTCCTCTCCCTGTTTATATTTATTTGTTATATTGTTATTTTTACTATTTGTTATTAATTTTCATTTTTTTAAGGGGGGGGAGATGCACTGTGGTGTGATACAGAGGTTATGACGTGGAGTTGATTTCTCCAGTAACTCTCAAAGTCCTGTGTTATTCTATGGAGCTAATGTTTTCTCCAACTTGAAAGATGTTAGTGCATAAGCTCCATAGAATAACATAAGAACTGGAGAGTTTATCACACTGGAGAAGTTAATACCACATTATCAATTACCTACTCACCACCTCTTTTTGTGGAGATACCTTTTGAGTGCTAGAAGTCTATGCAATGCTTTGCACTCAAAGGGTTGTAGGAGGTGAGAGAATATGGGGCAACTCCATATTAACTCACCTACTGTAACAAAGGTTGCCAACTTTCTGTTATAATCATTAACATGAACAGTTATTAATTATGTACATTCTCCTTTTGTGTCTCTCACTCCCATTCACCTCTTGCCTCCCTCACTCCCATCCACCTCTTGTCTCCTTCATGTTTGTCTCTTGCCTCCTTCACTCCATTTCACCATTCTGTACCCCCCCTCTTGTCACTTTGTCCCTTTTCCGCCTGTTCAGTTATGCTTTTTGTGGCACTGGTCTACTCTGAGCTGATGCTCTCAGCTCCCCCAGTGGGCATGTGAGGGAGTATAAAAGATGTGCTAGGGCTTCATTGTTGTCATACTACTGGTAATGTAGGGAGGGCATCCCTTCCACATTGCCAGCAGTATTACAACCCTAACCTGTTACTGCATAGGAAGAAGGGAGAGCCCAACTTCACCAACCTCAGGTAGGCAAAGATGGGATTGTGAACTCTGACAGCAGCAGCTTCTATCGTTGTTTAGTGCATATGGTGACGTGCCACATTAACATAACAATACACCCACATGAAGATGATAATGGTTCATTGTCTTACATTTCCATATGGAAATGGCTCACTAAGCTGCATTTCCATATGGAATTGAGCCATTGTAAATGTGTTCCGTGGAAAATCATAAACCTGTTGAAGGCATGGCTGACTGATGATAATGAGGGTGGATTGGTGCAGGATTGATAGGGATATGATGGAGAAAATACCTTGGTATATACTGGCAATGTTCCTTCTACACAGATATGACCAAACATTACCATCCTGAGCCCTAATCAAACCTTAGTGCATCTCCCCCCAGATGCTTCTGTAAATGTCACAATTATTATTATTATTCTTTATTTATATAGCACCAAGAAATTCCTCAGCGCTGTACAATTGGGAATCGACATACAGAGGTATTAAATAGTACAATCAGATGTGGAGAACAGAAGGATCCATTCTCTTTTTGATACTTACCAATGGTTTGTGTCTTGTGGTAAACCCTCAATGGTTATCTTGGTGTAGTCTTCTCTGAAACATCTATGCCTACATCCTGGAGGATGTTCTTGATCAGTTTTACAATTGAAAAGCATTGTTCAGTATTCCACAACAGTAGTTTTCCATGGTCTACCAGGTTGATTGCTATTGCTGAGCTTGGCATTCTTGTATCTTAATAATTTTGGATGGGCGAAAAGTCAAAGAAATTTCCAGCAGGACTTTTTGTGAAAAAAACAAATTTCTGCTCAAAGTTTTCACCCATAGACAATGCATAATGCATTATCTCTTTTTCACCACTGCCAATAAATTCCATGCCAGATCTTTCCCATATTTCACCTATGTTTTCTATGACTGCTATATTTTCCACCATAACAGTACTTCTTCTGAGGGCTGGAGTGGAGAAATAAATAGCTGAAAGTAAATGTTGTGAGTCTTACAACAACATATGCCTTGAAAAATTTTTAGCAGGCTGTCTGCCTTTGTCCTTTGCTCACAACACTAACTTCCTGCTTAAGTAACATTGGCACAACCATCCTTGAAAAATAACTGCAGCTTGAGATGTTCCACCAGGGTACAACAAATAACATAAGTTCTTTAAAGCATGTATTTTCATCAAAAGAAGAGGGCAGCATGTCAACATTTTTTCAAGTTTACTATTCCATAGGTGTACTTTTGCATTATGTTTGAGCAGGTTTTGTCTTCTTTCTAAGAACTAAGTAAGTCTGGGATGGCAGTACATAGTAGAAGAGTTGTGTAACTTTATTGCTTTAATGCCATCATTTGTGAAGGTGGTGTCAGTATGTGTAGACACTCAATGACTCTTGTCATATCCAAAAAGAAACTTAGAGTAAGACTCAGAACATTTAGGAGTTCTTCTGCTGTTGCTATTTGGGGCGCCTGTGATGTGTTCATAGTGTGTCTCCCAGTCAGACCTGTGGTTGTGCTTCAGGAGGGAACCCATTGAGGAGGTACCTAGATGTGATCCTACTTTTCCCCTGCTAACATGTTTTTTTTTGCACAGACAACAGATAGCAACATGCCTAACTTTAGGATCCTGACTAAAGTATCTGTATACTGTGGACTTCATCGACTGCAGAGGTTCTTGAGGGGCTGCTACTACTACTGGGATTAGATGCTGATGCAGTTCTACTACTAGTACTAGGTGTCAAAGGGTGTTGTGCTTTCAGCAGCAGCAAATTACTGGTTACTCAATGCTAGTAGTGTGTGTGTGTGTGACTGAGTGGCGCTTGGACTTGGAAGCAGAGATGATGCTGATGAAGACTGACAGGATGACTGTGTATTTTTGGTCATCTTTGCATATACAGAGTCAGAATTTTCAATGGTTTTCTCAGTTTATAAGCAGACACAATGCTCCTTTTCAGTGGCTGAAGATGGAGCATTTGCCTTTCAGTGTTCTTCTAACATATATGTTGATTTGGTTGGGACCTAGACAAACTGCATCCTACTTGGGAGGACAGGGATCACCATCATGTATTGCACATGCTCCAGCAACCATGGCTACAGTTAGATTTTGAACTATAACTTTACTTGTACATCCCTGCATTGCTGCTACTCCCCCCCAGCCCTTCCCGTTGTCCTTTTGCTAAACATTACTCAACTACTTTGTGTGTTTTAACTGTAAAGTGCAACAGAACTGATGGAGTGTGATGTCTTGCCTTGGCCCTCAACAAAATACTTAATCTCATCTGGTATCATTCAAGTTGCCTCATTCACACAGCTCACATCAGGGTCCCAGTCAGCTGTCACCTTATTTTTAATTGTTCATATATATTTTTAAACTGTTGTCCACTATATCATAGCACTGTAAAAAGACAAATTAGAAAAACAAAACAAAAGAAAACTGTTCAACAACAGTTTCTTTCCCCAGACTCCCCCAGCACAGAGATAATAACAGCAAGATCAGCAAGGAACTTGGACTGTAGCTGCCTGTTTCTTTCAGGGCAAATCAGTCATGCAGAATGTTGAGTTATTTAGGGTCAACCTCCTTTGCTCTCTTCTCACTCAAAACACAAGACACCTCCAACGTAGAGATAATAACAGCAAGATCAGCAAGGAACTTGGACCGCGCCTGCTAGAGTCTTTCAAATCAAATCAATCAGACAGAATGTTGGAATATTTGGGGTCACCCTCTTTTGTAGGGGTGGGTAAAAGGTGCCATTTTGTTTCCACAAAAAAATACACAATACCAATGTTTCTGTCCACTTTTTCTTGGGAAAGTTTGCTTTGAATACAGCAATTAAATTCTGCGCCGTTTTCGCCCATTGCAAAAATTATTCACCATTTTTTTCCATGGCTAGAAAGTTTTCTCCCCTTTATTAATGTGTTTTTTGCCTTTTTTGTTCTATAAAAATGTGCCATTTTCCAGGAAGTGTAACACAATGCAAGCAGCTACAGAGAGAAAGTGAGATGCTGTGCTGTTGTGTTGTGATATTTGTAGCAAAATTGAGGCAGGAGAGGTTCATAGTGACTTCTATCACTATAAGCAGATTTGCAAACAATAAAAGGAGGAGCTGGAAGGACCCTTAAGTGTGTAATGAGTCTGAGGAGGAGGAAGTGACCATACTGATCCAGTGCTGGCCAGTCCCCCTAAATCAACCCTAGGGATCTTGGGGAAATATATCTCAAGGGAGGAAGAAGAGGGTAGTAGTGAGAGCAGGACAGGTCAGCTGCCTGTGCCTGCTGCCAGATGTGCTACACCTGTTTCCAGTGCTGTGCTTGCTGCAATGCTGAACCTGCTGCCAGTGCTGAACCTGCTGTTAGTGTGTCTTGTAATTCTCAGGAGGTGGAAAGGTGAAGATGATGCTAAGTATGACAACAGGAGACCCTAAGTCACACTTGCCATCCCAAGCAGTCCCGCCACTAGTACTACTACTAAGAAGGTCCAGCAGTTTGTTAGTGTTAGGAGTGAAGGAGTGGGTGATCATCGTATTAATAGTGGCTTTGATGAGAAGGAAGACTCAGGGACTGAAATTGAGGTGGTTGGTGTTAGTGGTAGTAACAGTGATGTTCAGCTGATGGGACTAACATTAGGGGAGTGGTAGCAGAAGCAATGCAGAGCTTCCAGACTAGAAGTCAAGGTAGCCCAAACCATTCACCATTAGCAATGAGCTAAGAGAAATAAGCAAGAAAACCACTTTTCTCAAAAAAGTTGCCAATCTTTAAAGAGTGCCATTTTTTTCGCTTTTGACGTGAAAACTTTAGACCATCTATATTAATAATATACCACATAGTTGATTTTACACACAGAATGTTTTGACTATGCCTCTTATCAATTTATTAAAATGTTTCCGCCTTGTGATGGTCTACTTTACTTGCATTGACACTTTGTTCCTCATGTTGAGAGACAACAACAACAGACTCCAAATGCAAATGCCACAACTAGAATAGTCTCTAGACCTTTTGTTAACTCTCTTGTCTTGAAATAATGGTGCAACATGCACCTGGCCAAGCAACATTTAAAACAAATTTCATATTTTCCAAACTACATTTCTTTGCTTTTATATAAACCAGGAATACTATTTACTTTTTCATCTTGTTGGCATGACACAGAGGCTAATAGTTTGCTTCAGACATGTATCAATACAGAGTGCACTTCCAAGATCTGAGTTACATCAAAACAAGTTATTTAAAAATATTAGGTTAGGTATAATCAAAGGTTATGATAAAGAGGAAAGTTCTGTGAAGTGTGAATTGTTAATCTCAGACAATTCATTTTCATGAGTTTAACCCTATGAGTGCTGGAGCAATGTGTTGCGAACCACTCTGGCACTCAAAGGGTTAAACCTTTCAATCACAAGTATCTAAAATTACAGCACAAATTCAGAGATATACTGCTTTTAAAACATAAGTTGAAATTTTAAATACATTTGTAATGTATCTAGATTCAAATCGAATTAATTATATTTTGCCACATTTGCAGATGTGTTAATGATTGTATTTAAGATTGGGATTGTGCTTTTTTAAAATGTGAAGAATTTGAAGCTGCAGAAGAATGTTTACAAATGTTCCTAGAAAAATTAAATGTGTTTGATGATTTTAAAATATTGTAAAAATAAGATATAAATATTTTTAATTGCAAATAAGATTGCTAAAATGTATTGGTGCAATTATCTCTTTATTCCACAAGAGAAAGAAGTAAAGCAGTCAAAATGGAGTATACAAACAAATGTACAGTGTTCTACAGTGGAGAAATAGGTATAATTATACTGATTTCTACATCTTGATTAAAATAATATATTTATTTAGTCATTTTATAATATAAAATAATTATTTGAATAACAATGAGCAAAACAAGTCTGTGTTAGAAGCTCTTATGGTTAGTTTTGAAAATGTAGCATAATAAATATATTATACGCAAAATATACATCTAAATAGAATTGTGTTTAATCTACTGCAAATGTTGAATTTTGAACTTGACTTCATAATAGAGCAGCTTGATTGAAGATGTTTGCTAACAATTTTGTAAGGGTTTTTTTTATCTCTCTAGATAGATCAATTTAAATGCATTTCTCTTGAAAGCATTTCATGATGATCCAACACTGATTAATTTAATCCATCTTTAACAAAAGCAGCAAACTGTTCTGTACTTTTGTTGAATCCTGTAATATTAGTTCACCTTCACACATTTCTTGTATACAGAGTCAATTTCCTTGCATAGAGGCCATTACAGTGTCATTTCCTGCAATGACATTGATTTAAATATTTACATAACTTTATCGTGAAGTTAAATCTATATTGGGATTTTCCAATTACTCATAATTGCTTTGAGTCAAAGTGAAACTTGTTTATTCATCAGTTGCCCAGAAGGACATAATGCTGAGACTTCATAAAGTCCCTAAGCAGTACTATATATGAGTCAGGAGAACCCCAAGAGACAAACATAAGAATATGTTTGCTCATCTTTCATTGCAACTAAACCAATAGCACTTACTTTATTTCAGCAAAGGGTAAAGAAAAGAACCTAATATCAGGTGATATGCTAATTTGCAAAAATACTTGAGGTATGGATCCAGCAAATTCACTGCTGATGCATTGTGCTGCCCAGTTTACCCATTCCTGTTGGAAAGAGTATTACAGTGTTGGGCTGGTAACTAGATTTAAAACACATTTTAACATCAAAAACTAGATATCCACAAGATATAATGGACTATAATATATAGAGGTAGATACTATAGATAGGTAATATGAAGAAAAGGTTTAATCACAACCAAAAACATATCTAAAACATATTATAAGCATGTATAAATATACATACTAGCTAGTATGCATAAAAACACAATATGTAAATAAAAAACATAATATAAAATAATATAAACAGTCCTAAACTGGCAGAGTCCGAACATATATGAATGTGTCGTTAAATGTATAGTATCTGAAATCTGTGCTCTCCATGAACTAAGCGAGGTATTAATATAGTAACATTCACTGTTGGTTACTGGTAACTGTAGTACAAACACATGAAAGACAGATGGCAGATGGAATATTCTCCTGTCTTACTCTAACAGGTGATGATGTAGAGCTAAACCACGTACCTCTAGACAACCTTCAGCTCACCAGCAGTGGGCAGGTACAGTATCTGGAATCTGTGCTCTCCATGCACTGAGGGAGGAATTACTAGAGAGATATTCACTGTATCTATCTTTATATATTATAGTCCAATATTTATTTAAGTTTCACTAATACACTTGAGTCGACTGGACAGTAGCTAGCTCCTTTACACAAATTATTATTCCCTCCTTTTTGTTACATTTTTAACTCCTTTTACACTGTTTTGCACATATTAAAATAGTTGATGAAGTTTAAAAAAAGGCATGAATTCATCAAGTTCAACCTTTACTTTTCAACCAGAAGAAGAGAAAAAAAAAACCCACAACATTCTAGCTATTTCCAATTATACCTAAAGAAAAGTCCCTTCTGACTCCCAAAGGCAATTGAGTTTCTCCCTGAATCAACAACTTTCCTGAACTGATACCGACTGTCATAATTCCATAAATTGTTTTAGATAAAAAAGGGGACAGTAACATTTTGAAAGTATCAACATTATGTCTGAAACAAAGAATTTTACATCATTGTTGCCCTTACTATAAAAAAACCCATACATTTGCTTTTAACTAAAAGCACCTTTCCCTTAGTCTTAACCCTTTGAGTGCCAAAGGGGTACGCAAATCATTGAAAAGCAATGTGTTGCATACCCTTCTGGCACTCAGAGCATTAATGGATTACCCCTTGTTTTTTTGCTTTGCTCTTTTAGTAAAAAGTTCACCAGGGGGCTTTTTTTGTATTGGCCTTCTATTTATTTCCAAAAGATAATTATGATCTATCCCCTTCAAAACCATATCTGGCCAGTCTCCTTTTATGATTAAAATCATTCAATCCCTTTATAAGTTTTGTTGTGAGTCTTTTTTGAGATCTGAATTGTCTGTTAAATTGTGGAATTCCTTGCCCAAGGATGATGTTATGTCAGATACAATGGATACATTTAAGAGAAGATTAGATGTGTTTCTTTCAAAAGGGAACATACAGGTTATACTGTGTATTAGGAGGAAAATCAGGAAGTTCTGATAAAGACTAACTTATCTGGCAGCAGGAAAGCTATATAATTCTCACTTCTCGGGGTTATGAGACAAAGGTTTAGCTTGATGGACTTGTTCATGCAGCCCAAATGTAGATCCTTACATTTACCTGTGTTAAACTGAACTGCTTATGTGTCATGTTAGCCAAAAGTCCAGCAGATGTATTATTTAGGAAATATTCATACTTTTATTTCTGGTAAAAGGAAAAATGGAAGTCTCCTGGTACTGCACAAAGCTTCATTAGTGAATGATGGTGAAAACCTTTATTAGTATATGAAATAGCACGGAAAATGCTCAATTATCATATGAAATGTCACTAATAGGCGTAATTAGCATATGCAATTTCACTGGTACCACACGAGCATATTTCCTTACCTATGCATTTGCTGCTCATTTGACTAACATGACACATAGGCAGTTTTTAATGAAGTTTTCAAATATGCAAAGTTGATTCAAGATGACAGGTCCACTTTAAAGCCACCAAATAACTTAGTTTGTCCAAATCTTTTTGCAGAGGAATAAAAATCCTGCTCTTTGTGTATTTCCTTATATAGTGTGTCATCCAAAATGACCAAGACACTACTTTCAATATCCTAATTCAAGATAATTAATAAACAAATCAAGGAATGGCAAGAAGTCCAATACTGACACATATATAAAACCCCCCAAAAATGTCCTCAGTTTCTCTAACCATAAGAAAAATAAAGAGAGTTCCCACATGAAATTTGCATGTTACACTGTGTGGGCTTTTAAAGTCAATATGTGTGGTTATGGCTATACTAGTGCAGAAAGACATCACAGGATGTCATGAATGATTGTAAGGCTACCAGTGCAATAGCACAAGGCTGATAGATCAGTATATGTGGTTTTATGGCTACTGTGTGACAAAGGCTGTGGGGGTAGGCAGTATTTGTGGGTCTATGGATACTGAGAGACAGGACTGGGGTTATTAGTACGTGTGGTCCTATGGCTGACTACAAGGGCAGTGGTACAAGGCTGGGGGGTCATTGTGTGTTGTCCTATGGCTACTTTAGGACAAGACAGGTAAACTGCATTTTTCACAGGAATTCCTGCAGAAAGCAATAAGTGCAGTTTTTCTCACCTTTCTTTTTTTGGGTGAAAGTGTTCACCCATCCCTTCCCAGGACTGGCACTTCACTTACAATTGAAAACTTTCTATTTACAATAACTGACTGCATTCTATCATTTAACAAGTTTTCTATCCCTGCACATATTCTATCATCCAAGACAATGCCTATTCATTTATGTAGTAACCTCTTGTGGGGAAAAATCCAAGTATAAAATATCAACAGCAAAATCCTTGCCCAAATTTCTACTTTTCTACTTCTACCCTTTCATAGAATGCAATTTTTTAACATTATCTTTTATGAAATCTTAGAACTCGCCTCAAGCTATTTGTACTCTGTTATAGCTTTACGTGTTTTAGAGTATGATAGGAGCTAGAGTGACAGATGTACCAGTCAATCAAGTGGTTTTTAAGGTGTCATATTGGGAACAATACATTTTTCCATAGTCAGTTTTTCAATTTCTGAGTAAAAAATGTAATAAATAAATAGAAAGCTATTTTCTGAATATTCTGCATAGGCTTATGATAAGAATAAGATAACAAGCTAAGGTTCTGGGGAGTTTGATGGAGAAGATTTTAGATACAATTTAGAGACTTTTTATGCAGATTAGGGCAATGAAAATTCCATCAGATGCAGAGGATTATTGCCATTTCCACCATGTTCTCTAGTAGTAAGGTTATTTCATCACATATATTTAATGAAGTGCTGGGGGCATAGATACCAGAAGAACATTTCCTTGGCTACATTTTCTATATAGTTAATGCAATTTGATAGTTTGTATGTGTTTTAAGGGCTTGATTCATTATGATTCTGAATATATTTAGACCCTAGAAGTTCTACCAAATATGCGTTTCCAATGTTTTAAGAAAAGAGGAGGGTTTGAGAGGATCAAATAGTGAGTCAAGATGTTGTGGGATTTTGTCCCCCTACTGAGTGACTCAATAGTAGCTGAGCTTTGTAGCATATTATTGGGGAATTTTCAAACTGTTTGGGAAGTTAATTATTTTGAGGTATTTGAATGATGGTTGGTTTAAAACATGGTTATTTTAAAACAACATATAACAAAATTTTAATGTATTTTTATATTTATATATTGCTTTAAAAACATTATGTATTAAACTGTATGCAGTAATTGTACCCAATTACCTAGTAAATCAGTGATTAATATGGAAGATGAAAATTAAAAGTGTGAAGACAACATTTATGAGAAGCAAAATAAAACAAAATATTTCATGTAAAGTAAGTAAAACAGTGTTGTTCACTTAAATGTGAAATGTCACATAGTGCTAAGTCTGCTAGAATGGAAGTAAACTTAGTAAACAGCCTGGTCCCCCTAAACAATTACTTTCAGCTATTTGGGTGAAAGTAATCTGACATCTTGAGCAGGGGAATTAGAAACAAAATGGAAGGCTCTGAGCCACAAAATCTGCTGTGTTGTAAGTGTAGGCACATAAACTGCTAGGGTTGGATTTAAAAAAACAAAAAGTCAGTATTACAGTGACAGCAAGAGAACATCAGTGGTTAGTTTTCTAACTTCCATTTATCTCTCCCAGTGATTTGATGGGGCTTTCAATGCAGTCCTTATTTTATTGCCAGGTCTTCTCTTAGGCAATCTGGCTTGTCGTAAGGCAATCATGTGAGAGTTCATGTTTAAAATAGCATCTCAGCTTGTGTCTTAACTGATGCATTAAGATGTGTCAAAGATGTTTACTATAGAATCATAACAATGGTAATTTTGGATATATAAAATCTACAATAAAGGCTAACATGTGTGGTATCTTTTTTATGAAAAATTGCTATTTGCAGTTTGTGAGTTCATTCACCAAATCAGCTGCAAATGTCTGTATTTATTAGTTTATTATTAGGTCTCACAGACAGCAAAATAACACTTGATGAGTTGTAGACAGTTCATTCATCTCTAGTGTTGACGTCTGTTCACAGAGAGATACACACACACAGACAGATACACAAGAATAATTTCCCAGATACACCAAGGTTCCTTACAAGAATACCCTTCTAACAACATTTCTGCTGACAGGAAAAGCTAGTTTCTAAAAATACATTTCTACATCTTTTGTCCTATGATTATTATTATTTATTGTTCTTATTATTATTATTATTATTATTATTATGAGATGCAACCTGAAATAATGAGGTTTTTGTACTTAGAGGAATGTGAGCAATTCAGGTGAAAACCATTTGTACCCTAGCACCAAATAAAAAATGCCAGTGATTCAATGCTAGGAAAAGCTCAAACATATTCTGATGCATTGCTTTTATTCATCTCTAACATTTATAGAGTTAAAAACTCTACTGAACGGAGTCAATTTTGGTAATTTTATTTGTTCACCATGGTGCAGTTGGTTTTGGCTTAGAATTACTCCCGCTTCTTAGTACATCAGCCTAAATGAGTATTTCTTAATAGATAAGTACACCTGGGGAGATGCACCAAGTCATGATAAAGAGGAGATAAAGTGGGGATGACTTCTCCATTGATATCACTTTGTCCTATGGTGCCTATGCAGATGTTTCCAACTTTGGAGATCTTAGTATGTAGGCTCTATAGCAGTGATTCTCAATCAGGGTTCCGTGGCACTTTGGTGTGCTGCGGACCTCAAATTAGGGTGCCCCATGTTTTCTATGAAGACTGACAAAAAATATAAATGTTGTCTTTTAAATGTAGAAATATGGAAATTGTTATACACAATATGTTTATTTGTGTTACTATGATTGTGAAACATAACAATATATGTGTATTTCTGAATTGTAACATTTATTATACCCTTGATAAATCACATTAAATATGTTAGGGGTGCCCCGAAAATTTCAGATTGTGTGTTAGGGGTGTCTTGAGCAAACAAAGGTTGAGAACTACTGCTCTATAGAATAACATAGGAACTGGAGTGATATCACTGAAGAAGTCATCTCCATTTTATCACGCCTTAGTGCATAACTCCCCTGGTATGTCCTGCATCTAACAGTAAGTAATATCAAGGGCTTATAAGGAGAACCATTAACCCTTTGCATGTCAGAGAGGTATCTAATGCATTGCAGAGCAATGCATTGTATACCTTTCTAGCTCTCAAAGGGTTAAAAGTACTGATGAAAATAAAAAGGCTCATGAAAGACTATATTTATATAAAGGCTTTTAACCACTTCATATTCCCTCTTCCTCATCGGAAATGTACTTTAAAAGCTCCATGTGATTTCGGCAAAGTTCTCTGACGTACATCTCTGGGTTTGACATACTGTACTTAATTTAAAGTACTCTATAAATACCAGAAAAAGCTTACAAGGCATTCTGGAAAAACACTTCTAATATTTGATAAAATGTTACTAAAGTGAGCTAAAAAAGAGAGTTAAAGTTCAAAATAATAAAATGCAAATGTTAGGTAGGTACATTACTATCTCAAAATTAATAATAATAATAATAATAATAATAATAATAATAATTCATATTTATTATCTCTGATAATAACATTATGTGAAAATATCCTGATCAATACTGCATACACTTCTCACTGTTGCAGAAAAAGCACATTTTTGGCCTTATGTATAAAGTTTACCAATTCTGGAGCATACCAACTGCACCACAGGGGAGAAATAAATGTTTCCTTGATTTATATGGCCTTTTAATCTCTTGAATGCTAGGGGGGGTCTTCAATGCATTGCAAATCAGTTGTTTTTTTCCAGAATTGTTCATATTTTGCATTCTACATAATGCCCATATAACCCCTAGCTTTGTAATGTTTTGTAGACCTTGCACACTTAAGGGTCACCAAACAGAGGGCAACATTTCAGTAGGATACACACATTATTCTAAGGCACTTATTCACTAAACTGCCCTTGAGATAATGTTTGCCTTTGCCTTTTGGTTCCCAGCCTTTGTTCCTCCCGTCCAAGGGATCCACGATCTGCCCTTTGGAATTCTTACATCCCATGTTGAGTGTGCAGTACTCCATTGTCATATTTAGTTTACAGTACTGACATCGATGTAATCTCAGGGTGAGGTCCAAACAACAAAGTCCTGACAATAGGTTTAACCCTTTGAATCTCAGAGGGGTGTGCAACTTAATGCTTTGCAATGCATTGCACTCTCCTCTAGCACTGAAAGGGTTACACTTGATGTCCAACGCATTGACTCACATACTTTATATCTACAGCCACAGAGGCCAGTTGCGTTCCTGGTCCCCTTTTTTCACAGAATAAAATATTGGATGGGAACTTTCAGACAATTAAATTAAAGACACCTTTGGGATTCAGAATAACCTATAGTGGGTCTTGGTTTATTAAATGAACAAATACTTACATGGAAATAACAACAAGTGCTATGATGGGACCTGGTTCCTATACAGCTCAACTGGCGATAAAATAGTTAAACTATCAGCTCCATAAAACCCTACAGAACGGGCAGTGGCCTTGTACAATCACAATTCACAAAGTTCAAAAGGCAAAGGCAAACATCATCTCAAGGGTAGTTTAGTGAATAAGTGCCTTGGAATAATGTGGGTATCCTATTGAAATGTCACCCTCTATTTGGCCGGCAACATTCTGATGTTCTTTTGATGTAGATGACATTATGATGTCGTCCTTTTCATGGTCGACAAATAGGGGAGTCATTTCAATAGGATACCATTTGTAGGTACTGTAGATGCTTTCAATAATGTATTGTATTTCTTTCTATCTCATAACAATATTAAGAATTATAATAGTTTCAATGCAGATAGATAGGATACTGAACCAAGCACTGAATCCATAAACTGTTTATGGATTGAGTGCTTAGTTCTTCAAGGATTCTTTTTTCTCTATTGTTAATATACGTTATTTACCCTGTGAGCACCTTCCTAACTGTCGATGAGAGTCTCCTCTCCTTATAGTGGGGTTATAGTGTGCATAGGGTAACTTGTTTTTTTGGGGGGATATTGAACCAGGAAGATATCCTACTGCCTTTTGGAGTCAGGTAGGATTTTTTTTTAGCAGCTTCAAGCTTAACTGTAAATGGCTTCAACAGGTGATATGGCAACAGGCTTAACTTGGGTGTATGTCTTTCTAGGCCTCATCAACTATGTTACTAAGTTGTGTAGCTATGATAACACGGTGAGGCTTTGCTCTCAGTTTCTAATTTTATGGTGTTGTTGTATGGTCAAATTCTAACCTTCTCCACTCATGTTGAACCATACTATTTCCTTTATCAAGCTTGCCTTTGAAAGAGGTGATATATCAAAGGTACCTACCTATGTTGGTTGATCTGTTATATCAAGTTCTAATTACTCATAAAATGATAATTTAACTTAAGTTTAACTTAATTAACCTTAAATTAAGTAGCATCCTATTTCAAACATTTTTTCTAGTTCTGGATGATTTTGACTAAGCTATAAAATCTAATTAAACCTGTCCATACGCAGCAATAGAAACAGCACTAACTGGTGACTTTCCACCAAATAAATATATGAACAATTTTAAACTTGAACTATCTGACAAAGAAAAGTTTACACTCTAATAGCCTTTAAATTAAGTCCCATAAGTTTGGATACTAACATTTGTTAATAAACATGTAATGTCCAAGCAGGGCTAATAAGCTTCTGTAACTGTATAGTGTTTGTTTGTAGCTGCCCCTAAACAAAAAGAAAATTAATTTAAAATGAAATTGTTAAAACCATACCTGCTTTATGCTGCTTTGTACTCTTAGACAATTAATTTCAGATTTCATTTGCCTAAAAAAAAAAAAAAATGAAAGTTGGTCAAAAGTAGCTTTGAAAATAGTGTTGCACGGTGAATCTGTTTTAGTTCTAAACCAGTAAAACACTGTAAATGTAAAAATGTTGTCTACTTTTGATAATTTAGTAGCAAGGAGAGGGTTGGACACTGATGAAATTCTCCATCAAGACTGAAGCAATCCTTGATTTATTCACATGTGCCTAGGGAAAGGTTGGTATAAATCTATTATTTAGACCTCCCATACACCACAAAGAATACTTCTCTGACTCCATGCTACAATAGCAACATACAGACCACTTCAGAAGTTTGAAACATTAAACAGTAATGGAGTATGTTAGAAGCTGGCCACCAATAAAGACACCATTTAACTGCCTGTCAGAAGTTTCAGTTTATTCATAGCTACAACTATAGAGGACCACTATAGTAACATGATTACAAGCATAGTTGCTATAACACTGTCATTTCCTTGTGCCTGAGGCTTCTTTTATAGAGAAAGCTCCATATGCCCATTTTTTAGCTGGTCAAGGGTCACTTACATTATCCAATCAAGCTGTTCTGTTGAAGAAGGTGAGGAAAATTACAGCTATCTACTGTGTTATATGGGAGCTATAATCTAGTAATGTTTATAATTTGCCAGTTTCTCAACAAATGGGAGCGAATTTGTACTTACTCATTTATCAATGAAAGAGTATGAGAATATGCCAATAAGGCCTGGATGACATTGTAATTGGTATTGATTTATCAAGAGTTTTATATACAAAGGTTTCCATATACTTCAGTAGGAATTTATTAGATAAAACCAGTAAAAAGTACTTATCAACTACAATGGAAGCTAAGCCTAAGTTAAAAACACTTCATTTGGTGCGGTGCGGAGTTTCCTACATCAATACATGGGGATGAAACATGAATATGAGGCAATAATACCAAGTAGAAGAGCCTTTTTTTCTTTAATTGATCACATTTGAACAATATCCTCTGGCAATTATTTTCCAAAGCAGTGATAAAATAAGATGGAAAATTACATCAAACATGTATTTTGTATTTATTTTTCATTCACTGTCACATTTTTCCAATGTATATTTGAAACATATTATAAGCTAGAGGCTTGGGTATAACATGTAATGTAACAGGTTCTGTAAACTAGACTTCTAAGGTTTTAGCAAACTAAAAAAGGTGCTGCAATATAGAAGGGGATATGCAATTTGCATTGGTTTAAATAGTTCCTTTTTAATTTGAAAAACTTACTGTGATAATTAAGAAATAATACAAGCATAACATGAAGCGTAACAGGGGACATAAAACAAATACTATGATCAGATGATGGTAAGGAATAGAGTTAGCCCTTCACTAAAAGTATTCAGGATAGCTTGGATTTGAAAGAGGCAAAGTGGGTGGAATTTGAGGCATATATTCTAGGGTAACAGGTAAGCCCATGATCTTTTCAATAAGGAATTGTAAACTACTTTTGGGGCGAGCAGACAGAGAGTCATTTGTACACAGGGAATGTTTTCATGGAATAAAATTGCTACTTTTTCCATACAAGAGATGTCCATAAATGCAAGAACTGTATAGAGCTGATATGGATAAGTTTGTGGTGCAGGAAATGCATTTCAGTACCAGCATATAAATTACTCAGTTCTCTTAATATTAAAGTTCTTTTCTAGACTACTCAAGCCTTTGATACTGTAAGATAGCATCTTGCACCATACAAATGAGAAAAAAAGAAACATATCTAATAGTAGATATAGGGGTGGTGATAATTGAATGAATGCACAAAAAGTAAACATCCTGGAGAGTTGAACTGGATGTCAAACAGAGCTCCCAATTGTAGAGCATGGATAAATCTGGTTTCACAGTGCTTTCCAGATTATAAATTGGTTTATTTACACCGAGGTACTCCGGCTAAGTTTGATAAGATATGGGGGCGATGGCAGACCTGGTGGACAGCTAGAGCAGGTACTACTGTAATTCCTGACGATGTGCAACCTTTTGGAGCTGGTTGATTGAGATCATATTTGCTTGTCGTGTGGATGGTGGTGACGTATATTTGTTGTGCACCTTTATAGATGACTCCTGCACATGACAGGATTTTGTGGAATCACTGGCTGGTGGGTGGGGTTGGGGGGTGCTGCGGGCTTGGGGGAGAGAGGAACTGGGATCGAGGGATATAGTCTTAGCTTAGTTAGGTTAGATGTTTGGAGTTTGGGTTGAATTATTATAAAAACCTCAGGTAGACTCTGTACGCCCTATTAATATGCATCTGTTCTTTTTATTGTTATAAATGTTTGCATATTCTTGCTGTATTTGAAAGATCCTACATGTACCTTTTTCTTTGTATGTGTATGGAATGATATGATAATAAACTATATTTAAAAAAAAAACATCCTGGAGAGTAGCAGATGCAGGAGAAGTCTTGGGCTTTGGATGTCTTAGACATCAGCATTTCAGCGTATGAGGGGTTAGTTTCTGGTACAGCCGTATATCTACACCAGCAGGTTGTGGCTTTTTTGCCATGTTTTTAATAGAAAAATAATACACCCTGAAAATTATATCACAGGGCCGATCTCTAGGTTCCCCCCACAGGACATAAGGCTCTATGTGCATTATCAGCCAAGTACAGGCTCTCCATCTGAATGTAACAGAATGTGTTTAAAGAATAATTGTAAAGACAGTATGATGTCCTTGGAAGAAACATTTTCATGGCCACTAAACGATGCTTTGTATTTCAGCATCTTCTCTTATCCAAGTCATCAGTGTGGTAAATATGGGACATAACAGAGTCATGTTGATCTTTGATAACTTGCTCCATATTATGCAAGTTCTGAGAGAGCTCAGTGTTCATCTTCTCAACCAAGTACAATCTTTGCCCAACTTGTGGGAGGTAATAGTGGAATTTTGTCATTTCAGAATGCATCACATTCTTTATGTTCTCAGCAAACCCTATGATATCTTTTGTTTTGTAGAGAGAAGGTGAGATCCTCTTGGAGATAAGGTTAGATATCACCTTTTCAGAAAAATCAATGGTGGTATGTGAATCTGGAGCCGTTATAGGATAGACATGAGGGGTAGTTGTAAGGTTTATTGTTCAATCAGGCCTTCACCTGATAGGAGTGGTGATGTAGGAGTCTAATTCTTGTTGTGACTGTGAAGACTGGGAGTTATGCCTTCCAGGCATCGGAAACCTCAAGGAGAGTTGTACAGCTGGTTCTTATCCCCCTGGAATCATGTCTTGTGGAGGCAGAAAAAGCTAATATTATCTAGGTTAACACTGAAGCTTCTTCATATGGCCAATTTGGTTGATTGGTAGTACACAACCAGATTAAAATAGACTTTTAACCCTTGATTGCTAGATAGGTTTTCAATCCATTGTAAAGCAAATTCTTGGAAACCTCATTAGCATTGAAGGGATTGAAAACCCTATTTAAATCAATGTGTTTTTGAATGCTTATATCTCCCACATAGTCCATATGGTTTGTTCCAGGATTTCTATTGTTTAGCTTGAAAAATAAGGCCTCTAGCTTCTACTTTTCCAATCCCTATATATTTTTTGTTCTTTTTCTTTTTTTAAGATATGATCCATGGTTTGAATCTAGATAAATGCATTTATATTTTGTACACATTCCAAATATCTCATTTCAACCTTGTGCTTGACCTGTCTCACAGGAAATGCTCTTCAATTAACCCGATGTTATTCACTTCTCAAAAGCATCTAATCTTTCTTCCTTGAAAAAGATAATTGGGCTTCTTACATAAACTATGTTTGAAATTTTATTTAACTAAATTAAAATGTTTAAGCAAAGTGTCAAGAAAGATAATATAAAATGTGTCTATCCTTGTTACTGCTTGTTATAATAAATACATATTTATATTATACATATTTATATTTAATATACACACACATGCACGTTTTAATGTATCACTGGAGAGAAATGCAAGGTAGCAACTAAAAATAGGAGGATATGTAGTTATATTGTTATTCTTTTAATTTTAAGGGCCTTATGCATGAAAGAAAGTGAACTACTGCTTGAGCAAACCAACTCCACTATATGGGACAAAAGATTTGGTTTGGACCACCATGTAACCATTTTGCTTAGAATAAAAAGCCAAGTGTCTTTTAACATTTTATATGATTATTCATATTACCATTTTAAGGAAATTCCATTACATTTATTTTAAGTAAGTCATGTCTACTGTGCATGATTATTCTTTAGAATGCCATTTAAAAAAATTGATTGTTATTTATATATTGTAAAAGTTCATTTTGCATAAAAATTCGAAATCTCAGATTTATTTTTTATAGCTCTTGCAATCACGGTCCCCTAAATATTACTGGCTGTAAACAACCAGCAAATCAGAATTGGATTATCTGAATTGCAAGTCATTTAGGCAGCAAAGAAATAAAAAAAATAAAAAAATTCCCACTATGTTGCTTTTGATGCAAAATAACAGGTTAGACAAATCTATTGTCAATTTTAGAATAATTCACATGAGAAAATTTGCTTTTATTTTTCTGTGAATTATTCTTTTCTTTCATATAGCTATAGCAGCAATAGTTATTTCCCAATGAAAATGAAAATAAATAAATACATCAAATTTTTTTTTAGAAAACAACATCACCTTTAAAATAACAACTACAAATATCAGTGTGTTAATTCAATGCTTAGGAACTGGTACCTTTAACTGTTGAGTGCCAGAGGCATATGCAACACATTGCTTAGACACTCAAAGGGTTAAAGTATTTTGATTTGGTAAGTAATTGTAAACATATACTTTGCACTTATTGAAGATAAATACAAATTATATACAAAATCAATGGGTAAACAAACATGAAAGAAAAGTACATGCTGCCTTGATAGACTTTTTCATTTCTTTCAGGACTTTTAAAATCAAACAAGACAAGGACAATGCAAATCTAGTTCTTAGAAGTGCCCTTCTCAGGAATTACAGATGCCAAGAAGAGTTCAACCTTTTAAGTGTTCCCTAGCAGATTGTTACAAAATCTGTCAACAATTAACCAGGCATTAAAGTTAGGCTCAAAGGGTCTCAGAATTACATAGCAACTTATTGTAAACCATCGAATTGCACTCCTCTGCGGACAAAGCTGTCACAGTTACATTTTTAGCCAGAAGTCCATTACAGTATCCATTAAGAGTGCCTTGAACATGATAACGTTTCAATTATTTAGCTGCTTTAAATCCTCTCAGTTTGTGTTCTCTAATTATTTAGAAGCTGTATTAGACAGTGATGTTGAAAGGTAAGCCAGTTAGTGATAACATGTGATGATTTTCTATCCTCTTGCTGATCTAATATTAACAATAATTTATGCAAGTAACCTTGAAAGTAAATGTATGAACACATACAGAGAGCTTCTCAATGTGAAAGATGAATACGTCTTAAAAGTAATACTTCAATGTTTCCTGAAAGGAACATCTTCATTGTTACAGCATATAAAGGACAGACATTGATTAGGTACATTGAACCTCTCACAAAAATAAAAAAAATAGTAGAAAGCTCCACTATGCCTCTAAGTAGCTTTCAGCAGAGACATAATGGAACTAAAAAGGTGTTGCGGTGCATTTTCAACCACACGTTACAATTAATAGCTAAGTTGCATTGCGAAAGCTATCTTGTTGGGTAAAGCTGGGGGTGTTTTGTTTCTCAGTGTTGCTTTTCTTCTTTGAATTCTCTTGCATATTAAAGGGATAGTAATACTTTGTTTTATCTTTATTTTATTTTGTAGGCATTAAAAAAACATGAAGAACGATATAAGTCTTATCTCTCAAAATGTTATCGTTTAAGAGATATTCACAAGCAAAGTATCCCCTCCCCCTGTTTAGCCAGATCAGAAGGGAGGTGCCCAGGTAGACTGCAGAGAGGGACAATCTTCAATTAAGATAAGGGAAAAAGCTGAAAAACTTGTCAAGGGGGGCAGGGCTTTCATTGTTCTCATAGGAAGAAGATTGTCCCCTGCTGTTATCTGTATGGTCTATGGACTGGATTCCACATCTGAGAAGAGATGGCTTACACTAGGTAAAAGGGGCGAGAGGGGGAAACTTTGCTTGTGAATATCTCTTAAACCATAAAGGTTTGAGAGATAAGACTTATATCAATCTTCATGTTTTTTTAATGCCTACAAAATAAAATAAAGTTAAAACGAAGTATTACTATCCCTTTAAGTTAACTAATAGTATTTGAAATTAATGTTTAGAATATATGATGAGTAATACATATATCCTCCAACTATTAAACACTTTCTCTCACTTCATTTGTTTTTTATAACTTTAATTGCTTGCAAAACAAAACATTTCAATAGCACATTATTGTTGGAATTTCAGTGAACAATAGAATGGCTAAATTGTTGACAAGAGTAGAGATACTTGTATGTGAAATATAATATAGAGATTTATATTTGCATGTGAGGTTATTGATTTTAATTCAGGGGTACATGGAAAGTTTGTGAAAGTATTTGCAGAGTGAAGTGTGAAATACAGTAGGATGTATTCAATTAGGGGGATATGCCTAGAAGCATAACATCTAGATTGAAGTGAGGTTGGGTGGGTTAATGGATTGATAACAATAAGGAGGCTAGAACATTTAAGTCAAAATATATTTAGTGAGTGAATTAAAAATATTGGGATTGTCTTAAGTCATTAAGGAATATATTTTAAGGTTGCTTGATAGGAAAAGGTGGATGGAAAATAGTGAGAGAATGTAAATGTTATGTAGTCATATATTATCCTTAAGCAACAAGTCTGGGATCTTTGACATCTTTGTGGATCTATTGGCATAACAGGCTATATAAACAAAGAGAGGAGAAAAGGGAGGAGGAAGACAGTTTGGTTTAAGACATTCTAAAACTAATGTGGTTGACAGACATTAATGAAAATATAATTAAAAGGTATTGGAGATGGAAAATAGAAAAGGAGATAAAGGATCAAATGTATATGTAGTTGTCATAGTCATGATAGTGTTCAAAGAGGCCACATTAATTCTAGTTTACAAACAAACATTAACAACCAAGAACAGTGCACCACATGTATTAACAGAAACTAAACTGGAGAGGACACAGTGCAAAAAGAGATAGTGAAAGAGAGGATAGAAAGGTAAACCAGATACAATACATAGGTATTGACTACATTTGTAGTCTGCGAGGCTGGACAGCAGTCAATATAGATTAATGAAAAATTTGTTTAATTATGTTTTATTAGTGTTGAGAATGAATCCTAATTTATACGGAGACTAAATAGTTGATACCACTTTTCTTTACAATTTATTTACACAGGAGCGTGGTCTGCTTTCCTGTGTGCGGAGCATGCTAACTTTAGAGGTCAACATGAAAACCGGGGAAGGGATAGGGTTCTCACAGGGATGCCGGCTGGGGCCTGTAGCAATGCTGAATGCATAGAGTGGTATATCCAACACATATTCATGGCTACATAGGCCACACCCTCAAGGGTACAAAACAGGGGTATAAGAATCTACATTGAGTTCATATAACTTTTGCCCATTAACTCGTTTCATAGTCTGCAACTATTAAATATATGACATCATGCTCTATGTCTAAAATATATGTTTATATGTCATAAGAGAAATACATAAAAGGACACAATTATTCTTGAAATGGTAGCTCCAAAAAGAGTTTAGAGCATACATACTTTTAAAATATTACTGTTTCAGGAAAAAAAATACTGCTTGCATGCTTTTTTTGTGTGGGGTGTGGATTTTTCCAAAATATACCGTGGATATTCAACAATGCAGCTATGCACGTAATATCGTAGTATCATTATGTACAGGTGTATTTTTTATACATTGATGTGGTAGCTGACATCATTGGGAAAATAACAAACCCAAGAACTGCTAAAATATCTAATCTTTGAATTATATCTATGGACTTAAATAACTTGAGCAAGTAGATAGAGCCCATGTATGATTAACAAATAAAGATAGATGCAATGTATAAGCCCATAATAGCTTAATATGTAGCCACCATTATACTCTTGGTTTCAGAGTATCCATGTATAAGGTATCATAGACCAAGTCTACCCTCCGAAGTCACTAGGTGGCTGACAATTCTAATATAGGGCTTAATAAGTAGATATTATCTCTCAGTATTATGTCACAAATAAAAGAGATACACTCAAAATAATATATACTCAAAAAAGAAATGTCAGTTAAATTGGCTATTATTATTAATAGACTGTATGACACATTATTGCTGTCACATATATATCCTCTGGTTAAAGCCAGAATGACTGAGCTGACTCTGCCTTCAAAAATCATTGTGCAGCAGATAACATTACAGCTTGCAAGAAAGTATGAGCCCAAAAAATCAAAACATTTATAACTTGCAGTCATAGGTGGATGCCTGTAAGGAATATGTTATCCTGGTATATGTTTTTACAAAAATAACTTTGTCAAAGGACATCAGCCAACTTGGCCCTCTTCCTAAATGGGGGCATGACAGACCTTTTTTCAATTATGATTGGTCCAATGAATAATCCATTCACAACATATTAATGGATAGATACAAGAAAAACAGCCGGCTCAGAAAGATTCTCTAAGTGTAGTATTGCTGTTTCTTAGTCTTACTGTCACCTCCACTCTGGTGCTCACAAAGGTATAATACTCATGTTTCAGTAACGCTTTTATTCTGCCTCTAAGAAGTATTTGCCTTCCCAGTATATACCTTTTGATCGGTATTCTTGTCTACCTTGTCCTTCCATAGTAGGTAGCCTCCAATCACCCGTTTAATATCTAGGGTCTACTAGTGGCCACACTCCAGGGATATCAACCACAAAGTGTAAACCACAATAGCACCCTTACAATACAGTGTGAAAATGAACGGGCTCTTATATTTAAGGACTATGTAAGGACAAAATCAAATAAAAGGTGAAGGTTAAAAGCAAGAGCTTTATTCTAAAAAGCGCTTAACATAAGGTTCTGCATATGTTTAACAATATAAAAAAAGGAGAAAAAAGGGACTTAATTAGAGTACATATACTATCCACCATTTAATACAAAATGAAAACAACAGTCACGCTGTACACGTTTCTTGACTGTACATGCCACTTCTTCAGGAGAGAGAAAAAAGCATTAATAGATGTCAGCTGACTGTATATATAGAAACACATAATCTAGATAGGAGTTATAGCTACCATTCTCACATTTTCAGTGAGTCTAATACAGTTAAATAAAGATGATATAAATCGTCTGCTGGACAGGTTAAAATATATTTTTATAATCTTAAAATATCTATGCAGTAAGGCTAAAGCACTAACATCTTATAAACAAAATACAGATATATATATATAGCACTGAATGATCCATGTGTAAGCTTTTTTTGTGTGGAAGTATTTACCAGGATGAATACATTGAGATTTTCATGTCCTGGACTCATTTTATCTACCTCAGAGGGGTGAAAGGCTGAACTCACCTTGCCAGGACTAGAACCTGAAACCTAGTGGTGTGAACAGACTCTACAGCTTGTGCCTTAACAAACTGAACCATCTCACATCTCATAAAGTATAGATGAAGATAAATAAAAAAATAGCACTATAATATATAATTAGGGATCCAAATAGTTTGCAACTAATATCATCTTACATATGTATATCAATACAAATAGTTATTGATAATACAAAATATCTTAATTGCTACCAAGTCAACATTGCCTAGATGGTAATCAAAGTTAAACTGAATAGTTAAATGGGGGCAGGCAATCAGATCCCCTCATTTAATCTAATAGGTAACATGAAATTGATCAAGAATATCTATAATGGGCTTGATACTCTTCCTACCAGTAAAAATAAAAAAGTGTCAACAGTAGTTTTGAAAGCACAATTTGATATTCTACTAACTGGGCTATAATAACAAACTACTGATGTGTAAAAATGTCCAATGGATACAGTGGAAAAGTAGTTGAATTTGGCATTCTATGACATGTGGTGGCTTTAACATACATTAAACGGAGAGTAATGCCTCATTAAAATACTGTATAGGAGTCTTCTGTATATTAATAGCACAATGTGCTATGTCAAATATATTACTTCTTAGTAGTTCAAAAGTTAGTCAGCTCTAAAGATCCTCCGCCCGCCCCTTTCTCGCCACCTCCCTCTATGGTTGCAGTGAGGGACAAACTTCAGTAAGTATAAGGGAAATCCTGCCCCCCCCCTTGACAAAGAAGGGCAGGATTTTCCTTTGCTTATTGAAGTTTGTCCCTCGCTTCAGCCATCTTGACAAGACAGAGCTGCAGCAGTGACATGTCAAGAAGGGGTGGGCAGGGAGGATCTTTAGAGCTGAACAACTTTTGAACTACAAAGAAGTAAGATGTTTGACATAGCACATTGTGTTACTATTATTATATAGAAGACCCGGTAAACGTATTTTAATGAGGCATTTTTAACACTTTAAGGGACTCACTATAACGTGCATTAAAAACCAACAACGTGTAGTAGAACAGTGATTTCTAACACACACAGGCATGGCTAATGATCCCTACAATAATGACACATGTATGATATGAGTCCAATATCCATACATCCAAGTAACTAAAAACATGAGTGAAAAAAAGAATATTAACCCTATGAGTGCCAATGGGATATGCAATGTATTGCAGAGCACTACACACCCCACTGGCACTCACAGGGTTAATCCCACTAACACCACTCCTTCACAATAAACACTTACCTGTAAGTCTGATGTCCAGCTGGTTCTTCAGCACTCTGGTCATCCACTGTCAGTCTTCCTCTATCATCTTCTATCTTCCATCATCGTCTTGTCTTCATTATTCGTATTGTTGTTTTATTATCTTCTTGCTTCCGATATATCCGCTGCTACTATAATAAAAAAGGTTCAAATAATTGATGCCCCCCAAAACAATCCAATATATAAGTCCATGATGTCCCAAATAAACCCATCATATAAGTCCATGATGCCCTAAATAAATAAAAAAAATATGTTCATGATGCAACAAATAAATTAAAAAACATATGTCCAAGATGCCCCAATAAATATGTCCTTGATGCCCCCCAAAATTATGCCATGAATAAGTCCATGATGCCTCCGCCACTGCTGCCGCTGGTGGAAGGGAAAACAGATCAAGACCCCCATCCCCCTTTGTTTCCTCTAGGGCCATTGCCCAAGCCATACTACAGGAAATTTGAACAGAGACTGGTTTTTATATGGCCAGTTTCTGTTTAAAATGGTTCCCACATATAAAAGCCAGTCTCTGTTCAAATTTCCCTCAGTATGGCTCGGGCAATAACCTGAGAGGTATCTAAGGGGGCTTCTTAACCTGTTTTCCTGCCACCAGCTGTGGCAGAGGCAGCAGCATTGTGGACTTATTCATGGCATATGTTTGGGGGCATCATGGACATATGTTTTTCTGATTTATTTGGGGCATCATGGACTTATATACTGGATTTATTTGGGGCATTGTGAACTTATATATTGGATTTTTTTGGGGTGGAATCAAAGAGTTGAACCTTTTTTATTATAGTAGGTGTATGTATATCGGAAGCAAGAAGATAACGATATGAAGATAAGAAGAAGACTGAGGACACAAGAAGACCGTCAGAAGATGACAGGTAAGTGTTACACCTATGGAGTAGGAGTGTTAGGACAGTGTTAGGGCTAGTGTTGTTTCACTTTCTTGTTCATGTTAGAGGTAGTATAGGGTTAGTGTTTGGCAGGTGGGGACAGAGTGACTGTGTTTTGAACTCACTCTCGTTGTTTGATACTGTGTCAAACAATGAGAGCTGGCTAGGTTCCTTTGATGTTCCCACAACTCACAACCTCAACATGTGCTTTGGCCAAGAAAGCTCATTGCAGTGGATGCAGCCAAGCCATAGAATTCTGATGGTTCAGCTCCTTTGGCCTTTAACGATGCTTTTAGCACCATTCATAGTATCGAGCCCCTAGTCTCCAATTGTGATAAACAGTGCTCTGGGTCACCTATTCTAATTCCTAGTGAGATTTTGGACATTCCAAAGAGATTGTTATTTTCCCAGTGATATCAGCTACCCCATCAAAGTATAACAAGTACACTTGTACATAGTGATACTGTATTATGGGCATAGAGGCATTGTTGAATATTCAGGGCATTTCCTGGTGTGATACTCCTTACAAATTTGCAGAGATCTTTTAATGTTTTGTTTTAATGCTGTAAATAATAAAAGTCAAATTTCTCTACATATGTAAAATGCTCACTCAGAGACAAATATCTCTGTGCAAGTGAATGAATGGCTGGGGTGGTATGGTAACCAAACTCCCTCCCTGGTTAACCCACCATTCAGCCACTTCAGAGTAGAAGAGGTCATATCAGGAAAGAAGTAAGAGAAGAAATATTAACCTTTCAATATTTTGTTAAAATAGTATTTTTATAATTCATTATAAGAAACCAAAATTGTCACTCCATCTGAATGTCTTTTCCATTCCTGTCGCTCAGGGCCGGTGCAAGGATTTTTGAATACACAGGCGAAGGTGCATTTTGATGCCCCCCCCGACCCGGACGCAATCCACCTGCCCCCCGACCTTGTCACAGTCCCCTGCCCCGCCCACATATTCACCTCCACAATGCTCCCTTCATCTCCACATTGCACCTTCCACAATGCTCCCTTCATCTCCACATTTTCCCTTCCACAATGCCCCTTCATCTACACAATGCCCCTTCCATAATGCCCTTTCATCTCCACAATGCTCCCTTCATCTCATTTCCCCTTCCATAATGTTCCTTCATCTCCACAATGCCCCTTCCACAATGCTCCCTTCATCTCCACAATGCCCCTTCCATAATGTCCCTTCATCTCCACATTGCCCCTCCATCTCTACAATGCCCCTTCCACACTGCCCCTTCACCTCCACATTGCCCCTTCCATAATGCCCCTTCATCTCCACAATGCCCCTTGATCACCCATCTTGGGTCCCTGGTGGTCTAGCCATAAGAGAGCTCTGTGCCTCCTTCGGCACAGAGCTGAAGCTCCCAGCACTGTTCTCAGTAATGCAGAGCGCTGGGAGATGTCATCTCCCAGCGCTCTGTATTACTACAGAGCCTGGGTCGCTCTGCGTTGTAAGCGTCCCATAGACGCCACGAGGGAGCGCTGATTTACAGTACCAAAAAAAAATCCCAGCTTTTCCCTTTTTGGCGCCCCTCTGTTGCGGTGCCCTAAGGCAGCTGCCAGTCCTGCCTTAATGGTCGCGCCGGCCCTGCTGTCGCTCTTGATTGGGTTCTGACCCTTTAAAGTCTTCTTTTTCCTGATATCCTGCACCCGATCTTCAAGCTCTAACATTTGTTGTGATACTCCATTGTCTGATCCTGATCCAGTTTGACCTTTCCTTGTACCCAACCTCCGTGCTTGTTAGGTACCCGGATCCGATTTCCCATTGTGACCCAGCTAGATTCTCCGACTACTATTCTGCTCGATGTCTTCCACCATGTGATCTTCTGGCTTTACCTGAGAGTCCTGAGAGTCTCCTGCCAGGTTGGTTGATCTCCAGCTTCCCGCCTATGGCAGGTTAATCTCTGGCTGGGCCTAGATTCCAATGCTGTCTGGTCGGATCATAGATCCCAGCCAATATACCGCGACAGGTTGATCTCCAACTGGTCCAAGCTGTTTACCGATGGCTGGTCAGATTGATCTAAGCAATCAACTGTTTTGATTACACCAGCTGCTGTATCGGTTTGCCCTCTGCTCCTATGTCCAACTCTGGTTGACCCTCGACAGGTGAGATTTTGACCTTTGACTAGAGATTTCTCTAGTGGAACCTCAACGGTGAGACTTGATCTTCGACTGGAGCCTCTCTCAAAAAATGAGTAGATACTCAAATGTCTGTACTGATTCAATTCCCTGTTCCCTCTACTCAATGGGTAGTCATACCTAGGGATGGGCAACAATGTTTGCCTCAAACCAGAATCAAAGGAAAATGGCATTTCCTACTTGGTGAATAATTCCCTGCAAAAATTTTAGTTTTCCCACTTTTTTTGCCCAACTCATTGAAATCAATGGGAAGAAAAAACTGTATTCACCACATAAAAGTTTTCTCTAATTTTCCTGAAGGCATATAAAAGGGTATCAGGTTCTCATAGCATGCCATTCTGTGTTTGTGAGAAAAGAAAGCAGAATGTTTTTGAGCTAGAGAAGATAGGCAAATAAAGAGGGTACTGAAGCTTAGTTTTGAGAGTATTTTAGGTAGGACATTTGTTCTCTGTATTAGGGGAGTCTGGGGGCACTCTGGGAGAGAGGGAAAAAGGTTGATCCCAAATACCCCAAAATTCAGCATAAGTGACTGGCAAGACACAGGCAGCTGGGGTCCAATTTGCTTGCTGATCTTGCTTTTATTGTCTCTGTGCTGGGGAAGACTGGGGAAAAAAGTTGTTCATTTTATTTTTAGTTATATTTTTTTCACAGACTATGATATTTAAAAAAATGTAAAAAAATGAATATATAAACAAATAAGTATATTAGGTGACAGACAGCTGACTGGGAGCCTGACATGAGCTGTGTGACTGAGGCAGAATAGATAGATAGCAGACGACATTGAGAATGTTGTTGAGGGCTATGGCAAGATATCACATTCCACACACACAGAAGTTGAGTAATGCCCAGCAAATGCACAAGAGGCAGGGGAAGGGGGAAGGGGGAGCAGTGCAGGGACATGAAAGTAAAGTTATAATTCAAAAACTGACTGCAGCAATGGTTGTTTGAACTTGTGCAATGAAAAATGATGATCCTTTCTTCCCGGGGTGGATGCAGTTTGTGAAGGCCCCACCAAAAGTTCCAGCACCACCACCAGCGCCAGTACTATAAAAAAACAAATAAGAAGAACATTGATGACAATGAGTAGCATTCTAGTGTTGATGATGGCATAACTGAGGAAGCTGAACTAACTGATGCATCTGACAGTGAGTGAAACAAGCACCACAACACCTGTCCTCAAAGTAGTAGCATACTTTGTGTTAGCAAAAGTAAAAAGTCATTGTTTGACATTGTTAAAAGTTTAGCGGAATATAAGGGTAGAGGGCAAGAAATCGCGGGCGATGCTGAGGATAACCTAATGATGACTGATAATGATGATGCAGATCTAGAATATATCCCTGCAGCATCTTACTCTTGTTACGACAAAGATGAAGTTGCGAGTGAGAGAGATGATAACATCGCCAGAAAGTTAGCAGAAAAACAAAGGTTCAATCTTCCACCACTGAAAACGAGCATTGTGCCTGTTTATAAACTGATACTCTGATCCTGTACAAGCAAAGATGGCAAAAAGTACACAGTCATCCTGTCAGTAATCATCAGCATCATCTCTGCTTCCAAGTCCAAGTCCACTCAGTCAACAACAAAACCAACACAAGTTATTTACATTCACAACCTTAGCTATGATGAGTGTCTCTGCTGCTGCTGGAAGTGCTGCAACTTTTGACAACTAGTAGTAAGAGTAGTAGAATTTCATCATCATCTAGCCCCAGTAGTAGAAGTAGCCCCACAGGAGCCCCTCTGTCCACAAAGTCCACAGTATGGAGATACTTCACTCAGGATCCAAAAGCTATGACAGAGAAAGCCAGGCCAAATGTATTAACATCAGCACAGAAGAGGAGGAGCAGGGATGTGAAGAAGGGTTGCTACCATCTACCACACTTTGGAACACTGATTTGACCAGTAAGTAATGTGTAGCAGAAGGATAGCTTAAATTTGACACAAACATGATAAAAATAGCTGTAGTAATATATATATATATATATATATATATATATATATATATATATATATATATGTACATAGACACATAGTCACACCATGCCAGTCCCCCACCACCACTACCATACACATCTGCCACATTGAACGTTGTACTTTTTTTTTCTATCATTTGACATCAAATGTGCCAGTGTAAATTAAGCATGAATTAAGCATGTTGTGGGCAACAGACAAATGCACTCTGCATGCTAAATATTACAAGGTATATGTTGGACTCACAACTGTGATTTTCAGTTACTGACCTTTTTCTTAAGGATGAGTTTCTAACAGAAATGGAGCAAATGTGGGTGACCAAAGGTTAATTCATTTCGATAATAGTGAGTTGGATATGCATTACATTGTGAAAAATAAAAAAGATACAGTAAATTGGAAGGTAAACATTGTTACAATAATTGATAGAGTTGTACACATTGAGGCTGGCTTAATAAGGACTGGAGCAATTCTAACAAACCAACTTCACCATAGGGTACAAATATATTCTATTGTGTTAAATGGGTATTTTAACACCAAGAATGCTAGTGTACTCTATCTAGCATTCAAAAGACACACTTAAATCAATGACAAATTGTGGAATTTTTGACCTAATGGTAAAGCTGGTTTCCACTGCAAGTGATGCATGTTTTATCTTACGGATTGCTGATGAAGTATGTGGGGACATTTGCAGACAAAACCAGTGAAAAAGTTAACACATGTAATGGAATCTAGGCCCAAATCAGCCTAATTATTTTCTACATAGACTTTAACCCCTGGATGACTAGAGTGGTGTACAACATATTGCTTTGAGGTACATTGAATACAGCTTGGGTTTTCAAAGTATTAATCTATCATGTATAAAGAGATTTTTTCATTAAAAAAACACATTAAATTCAAGGTGTAAAATGTGTCCAAAAAGTCACAAGACATATTTCTATTTTTCCAATAACATATATATGTCTGGATTCTATTGCATGCGATAAGTTACCACCCTTTTATCAAATATTGCAAATATTGCAGTCTATGGGGAAATCTGGAGATAAAAGCAGTAATAAAATTAGCACCTGCAATAGAATCCAGCCCATAGTGCATTACTGAATCAGAGATGTGACACATCTTGTACAAACTTTCAGTCATCTGCATTTCAGTGACCTTCACTAATGTTTGAAGCATTCAGGAAATGTGCCAAAGTTAGCAGCTGTGTATAACCTGAGTTTGACTGATAAATCCAATGAATGGCTTCACAAATGTGTGGTAATGTTAACTACCCAGGACATATTTGCACCTGTTAATTGTAATGTCATGCTATACCTCCCTAGAGCAAGGTCACATTCTACATGATGTTTCCATTTCTAAAAACGTTATTTAAATCAAAACATAAAGAAAATATGATAAGTGTAACAAAGTGGCATGAAAAAAAAAATAGACGGCCTTATTCAGGAAGCTAAAGAGATGCAGTTCTAGGGCAAACCACTTATGTCTTTGGAGATTGATTTAATAGACCTTTCTAGCATTCAAGGTGTTAAAAGAGCAATTTCAATCAATGGAAATTTTTATTTGGACCTATGGTTTATTCTGTGGTGCAGCTGGTTCAGTCCAGTATAACTCATCTTTAGCTTACCAAATAAGGCTCACAACTGTTTGTATAAGCTTTAATTTGGTAAATAATTTTGTATTTTATCATATGATAATACTGACTATCTGGTATGCATGGATTTTGGGATTTGGTGTGCAATAAGCAGGAATCAACCAAGAATATTGGCTAGCAAAGGAACTTCAATGGTCCAAAGAGCCATAAGCAGTGTTCCCTATAAGGTGAATAGGAGTGAGCGAAACAGCCTTGAAAGAATTAAAAGACCAATTATAAACAGGCAGAGCGGCACATGTTCTCTTTAACTTTTTCTTGGCTGTGTTGCTCACCTGTAAGGTATTTCTGGCACACACCAACTGAGCCAAGAGAAGCTAATAAACTCATCATTGATTTAAATGGGGATTTTAACCCACTAAATGTTAGGTAGGGCCTCATGCCATCACTTTGCAATGTGCAGATTGCATCTCTGCCATTAAGGATCACACACCTACTTAAATAATGAGGGCCTGTTATCCTTGGTGCAATTAGTACAATTAGTTTGCCCAGGAATTGATCCATTTTTATGTTTATACATATGCCCAGTTGTTTATATGGAACCAAAATAGCTATTTTGCATTATTCTTTATAGCACATTCTCCAAATGGATTTAAAAATGGTCCAACCAATCACATTTTAATGTATATAGCACTGATATTTATTGCTAGATCGATCGATCGATCGATAGATAGATAGATAGATAGATAGATAGATAGATAGATAGATAGATAGATAGATAGATCTCTATATAGATATTAGAATATTTTGTTTAAGAGTTATGGTTTTTAGCATAAAGATTTGCTTGCAATGAGGCTTATGTACTAGAAGGAAGAGGAGGGATACACTTAGGCATGATAAAGGAGTGATAAAGGGGAGATAACTTCTCCAGTGTGATAAACTCTCCAATTCCTAGGTTATTCTATGTAGCCTATACACTAATATCTTTAGAGCAAAACATGTTAGTATATAGGCTCTATAGAATAGCATAGGATTTGCTAACATACTGGAAAAGTTATCTCCTGTTTATTTCACCTTTAGTAATTCAGGCACAAACTAACTGCACCGCAGCAGGCCAAAAAGAATCTAAAAAATTACAATTGGATTATTTAATCCCTTGAATGTAACTGAAGTGCCAAATGCATTGCTGCACATTGTACACCTCTCTAGCAATCAAGGGGCTAAAAATGTCAAATTTAAATCAATGGAATTTATTATGTGTGATCTGTAGTCCAGTTGGTTTGCTTCAGAATTAGTACAATTCTTCTTAAAATAATTTTTTTGGGGGGATTCCTTGCAGCCGACCAAAGCAAACATAAACAACTGAGGCTCCCACTCTGTGGTGAATTGTGTAATTTAATCTATTAAATATCCATCTCACACACGGGATCTGCTTTAACCAGACTTCAATAGTGTCGTGGAACCTGGAGAGTGTTCCACCAATAGGAGCCGGTGAGCTCTGGGGGATCTGGGCCTACTGAGGGCCATGAGGAATTTTTTCCTTACCTGGAAACTCTTGAGTCTACTTCATGCCTCACGTTCTGTGAAGACACAAACTGTTTTTCTGTCTACAGATGCCAAGAAGGTCTTCAACAGGGTCAACTGGTCTTTCTTGGAAAGAAAAAACATTACAAGCCTTCGGTTTTGGTCAAGTTTTCATTAGAAACATTGTGGCTTTTTATTCTTGCCCTTCAGCTGAAGAAAAAACAATGGGCATCTCTCGCTACCTTTATGTATTTCAAATGGAATTCATCAGGGCTGCCCACTCTCTCTGCTCTTATTTGCTTTGACTATGGAGTCTTTGGCCCAACAAATTCGCTTAAACAGAGATATTCAGAGCCTGATTCTTCGGCAAAGGGAATTTAAGCTCTTGATGTTCGCTCATGATGTCCTAATTTCTATCACAAACCCCATATCCTCAATTCCAGCCCTGATGTCGGATTTTCAGATCTTTTCTTCTTTATCTGATTTTAAGATTAACTATACCAAATCAGAAACAATGTCCATTGGCATTCCACCAGATACCCTCTCAACTCTTCGGTCAACCTTTCTGTTTAAATGGACTAGTAATTCTATCCATTATCTGGGAGTACGACTGACTCCTTCACTCGATGACACCTATGCGGCTTATTTCCCACCATTGATATCTTCTATCAAGAAATTTATTAAGAAATGGGATCCAATTTTCTATCTTGAATTGGACGCATTGGGGTTTTGAAGAAGACCATTATTCCTCGCCATTTTGTCCTTCTTTCAATCCCTTCCCATACATCTGCCATCTGTGTTTTTCTCAGACATGAACTGCACAACAGACCGCAAAATAAGATACTCCATCAAACAAAATTTAAAGGTTATGTTTTAGTTCCATTCTTAAGTAAAGGCACTACATTGGCTTTATAACAATCTTGTGGAAGTGAAGCTGTGATAAGAGAATATTCAAAGAGTAAAAAGAGTTGTCTTGCTAACTCTGCACTGAGTGCTTTAAGAATTCTTGGATGTATACCATCAGGACCCAGTACTTTGTCAGTTTTAATTTTGTTAAGTCTTCCCATAAACTTTTCTTGTGTTAACCAAATATCTGATAATTGTATTTGTTACTTTTTGAGGCTCTTCTACCATTTATTGATGCAAAGAAAGTGTTTAGAACATCAGCCTTTTCATTATCCTCTCTAATCAAATCATGCATCTTATTTTTGAAAGGTCCAGTGCACTCCCTCTTTAGACTTTTGAGTCTCAAACCAAATTTTTATAATAGCTTCATGCCTTTTTTATAATAACTCATATTTATATAGCGCCTTTCTCTCAGTGGGACTCAAAGCACTTTCAGCGCACGTTCTCAGAATTAACCAAATCGGCAGCTGAAATAACAGATGTTATTATTACCCAATCAATGGTATTCATTTATCGGCCTCTGAAGGATGAAGGCTTGAGTTGACCCTGCTGGGATTTGAACCTGCAACCTTGAGGTTTGAACAGGCTCCATAGTCAGGGACTTTGCCACTGAGCTACCTCACCAGCATATATTAACCATTAGGATCACAGGACAAGCAAGCATGTGATGTTAGAAACATGGAGAAACTTTGTGTGGCACCCATATCATTTGGACTAGGTCCCTGTAAGGTTAGTCATTAGTATGACTGCATGGTCTTAGATTTTCTGTCTTGCTCACTCTGTCTTTCTTTCCTATTTTCAGTTTGCCAAATCTCAAACTTTGCGGGTACTGAATTGACTCACAAACCAACAGTGGCAGATTTACATATCTCTAATTATAGTATAATTAAAGTGTATATATGACACAACAATGGCATGTGGACTTGAAATATTCCATATGGAGTGGGTGGTATTGAGAGTGCTAATGTCTTCTATTTTTAAAAGTTCAGTTGGGTTTCCCACAAATGGCTGTCACGTTCTGGCCTTTTTTCCTGTCTTTTTTTATGATTCTTTGCATGTTTTTTTCATTTGGTTCTTCTTGTTTGCCTGATCCTGGTTCCCCTCCATATGTTGTGTTTTCTCTAAGCCTTTATCAAGCTACAGTACCTTAGTGCTGGGGTGCAATCAAAGTGGTCCAGTTCATGACCTGTAGTTCCTGTCTAGTTCCAAAGTGTTTACCCTGTGTCTTGACCCTGCTTTCTCTTCACCTTCTCTCCTGCTTTTTGATTTGGTTCTATGCTTAGCTAATATCCCGTTTCTGACATTCACTTCATTGTTCGACAACTCTTCTGTCTGCCACCTTGCACTGTTTTGTCCATTTGTTACCAAACATGGCTCTGTTGTTTGGCCACTCTTCTGTTTACTGACTTGTACTACTTTTCCCACCTGAAATAAACTTGGTCTGTCTGCCTATCCAACTTCTTCAGTCCTTGTTATCTCAGACTCCTTTCTCCTCCAGTTGTGCTCCAACCACTAGTCAGACTTTGACCACCAGTCATACTTTGTACTGGGGGGGTGCATTCTGTTTTTCTTCCCTGTCTGATGCATTAATCTCCTTGGCCAACCTCCACTGATCCTGCCTGTTCCTGTTCAATTCCTCCAGTGGAACTCCAAGTGTTAGTGTTCCTGTTCAACAACTGTCTATGGGTACTGCAGGTAGCCTGTGTGTTATGTTATCCTCCTTAGACCTCAGTGGGTAGTAGCTATTCTCTAGGCTACCATCTGGGGTGTGGACCGGCACCTCCGGTTGGCACCAATCTGGCCTTACAGCCAGCATCTCTATCTCTGCTGCAGCAAGGATGTCCAGGGAGCAGTCTTTGCCAGCCACACACCCTACTCATTGCCCTCTACCACCTAGCCCACTGGTGCCTGCCTTGCAGTTTACCCTTGTGTTGTTTTGTTGCTGTGTTTTTTGTTTATTATATCAACTTATCCATCTGTCACCTCTTTGTTAGGACTCTCTTTCTCAGAGTTTATTCAGCCAGCTTACACTGGGCACTCCAGCTTGTCATAACAGTGGCAGTAAAAAACTGAACTCTGTTTAGTACATGTTTATATAAATTCATGGAAAAAATTTATTTAATCTCTGTGTTAACTTTTTTAACACCCGGAATAATACCAGACTCTAATGATGCCAACAAGATTATTATGATTCTGTTAGATCTTATAGTCACCCCTTTGAGTATTGCATGTGTACAGAAAATACATGATTCAAATAAGCAGATCATACAGCTGTTCAGTTTATTTCAAACCTCCTGCCATGGGTATGATGATCAATTGCTTGTCAAGCTTCAGGGCCCTGCTGGAGAAACAGCATTTTCCAATGTATTCTCTTGATACAGTTCCACATGTTACCTTATTAATAGTATTGTGTTAGTGCCTAGGGGGTCTGGTGATCTGACAGTAAAGGTTTTCCTACAATTAACCTTTCATTTCTCTGTAAATTAAAAAAGTTGTTGCTTTGAAGATATTTGTTAACAACACACTCAGTGGATATTAATACCTTATTATCGCTTCAAAATAGGAATCCTTACCAATCCTATTATTTTTAAATCTGTATCGGAAGGCCTATCAGGTGTTCCTCTTTGCAGCTCATCAGAATATGAAGGCACCTCATTAATAAAATAATGATAATACCTGAATTAAATTAGTACAGGGCAAATAACAGTAACTAGTAACTTCTGATTCAAATTAACAAAAGCAGGGAAATACTCTCTTTGGTTTACCCCATAATTATTCCAGTTTGCTTTCATACACTTTCTTTCTTTCTTTCTTTCTTTCTTTCTTCCTCCCTGACTACCAACCTAGCAAACAAATTTATTATACCAAGGAAAATCAGAGTAGATGGACGAGAATGTTTACCTTGGACAGGAAATGTCAACAAATGGAAACATCATGATGGAAACTAATAAAATTGGGGTAGCAAGCATTTGGATAACTTAGTAGTACTCTCTTTAAGACAAAGTTACCAGTCTCCTCGAGTGAATGGTTTTTGACCAATTTGTCTTCCCAATCTAGTCCTTGCATATGGCTGTGAGACATGGTCACTGAATGCAAAAGCAATACAGAAAACTAAGGATTACGTAAAGAAGTATGGCACATCTAATTCTGAACATAACAAAAAGAGACCAAAAAACACGCGCATGGCTTCATCAGCAAGCAAAGGACTATGACACTATTGAAAGATTAAAGCTCCTAAAATGTAAATGGGCAGGCCAATATCAAGAAGATATGATGGTAGATGGACCAAACAAATTAATCAATATGTAATGACTAAGAGGAAGACCAAATGGGTAGATGAAATTACAAAATTTGTTGTAGAAAAAAGCAAAAGACCAAAGTTGTTGGCAACTTGCTGAGGCAGTCATCATCTAGCAGTGGATCAACAATTTATGAAGATGATGCTGAATGTGATCTGTTAGCCATAACTAGATAGTTGTAGAGTACATTTGCTAAATATTGTTATTTTTGGTATTTTCCTTTAAGAAAATGCTTGGTAAGTGCTTTACCTAGTTTTCTTAAATAACAGAGATGGACATGGAACAATAATATTAAAGTTGAGTATCTAAAATGCTTTATTAAAAAACACGGATAACTGATATATGCAGTAAATGAATTTAGACAACTCTTGATCATGTTCTGCTGGAACAAAATATGCTAAATGTATTCACTGATAGAAGTGTTTCTTATATGTTTCTTTATGACAGCCACTTCTCTGGCCTAATATTATAACTTTTCTTTCTAAACATGTTAATGATAAAATTGGAAAAATATGTTTATTTTGAAATTTTTATCCTGACCTTGTGCATAAGCAGATTAGCATAATGACTTCCAAAGTAAGACATTCTTTTATAAATCACAATGCAGTGTCAACATCAATAATAAAAAAGACTATCTAGCCAGGTTTATTGTTCTATGTTGGTAAAGAAATACTACAATTAACATTTATTATAAAATTATTTAACTTTAAAGAGAGCTTTGTGTTTAGTTTTGTAAGGGGTGACTTCTGTTTTTAAATACTATATTTTAGTTGAATTTTATTTTATCATTTATCTTCACAGCTCATCTAAATAAAACTATTTAAAATGTATATTACTATACTGCTGTTGAATGCAGTTTCACCAAAACACAGAAAACAAAGGGTTGCTCATAGTGTAAACCTGCTACAATAAGATTAAAATGTCCACCTGAAGAAAGACCTTTTGTAACTCTGAAACACCCTTAACGACCCTTGACAGTCATAGAACGTCATGGGTAGATCTGAGTTAACGACCCATGACGTACTATGACCGTCATGGGATTTTGAGCTCCCTCTGCGGCTGCACGCTGTTCGGGGAGTCCGGAACCAGAATTTGAAAAAAAAAAGCTCCGCTCTGATCGGCCGGTCTTTAAGGGGTTAAAGTTATCTGCTAATGTGTTTTATTGTTTTTTAATGTTTTTATGCATAAATACTTTTTTCACTGACAACACCTTTTTTTGTTAGAATTCCAGTCTTTAGGAGAGTTAATGTCCCTGCATGCAATACTACTGTCTCGGAATCGGAAGCTAGTATACATCTAAACTTATGTGATCTGCTCCTTCTGCTATATGTTGTATACATTACTATCATTTGCTAGCTTCATTAAAAGCTAACTTTTTCTATACACCAGCACATACAATGATGCTAATGTACTAGGAGGAACTAGTGCAATTATGGGGGTAAACAAGCAGTACCATAGGAGACAAATATACATTTCCCAAATTACCATTGATTTAAATGAGACATTTAAACCACTGAATACTAGATAAGTCTCTAATGCATTGCATTGCAATATTTTGGATACCGCTCTGGCACTCAAAGGTTTAAATGCTCCAATCAAATCAAAGGGAATTTTTGTTTTTTTCTCCTATTGTGCATTAAGTTTGCCACAATATTGCTCCAGTTTCTTTTAGTACAGCCTCAATGTGTGCAGCACTAGTTACACTTACCTGTTTCTTGAATCCTGTGCTACAGAAGCCACAGTTTCATTGTTCTTAGGTCAATCTTCCCAGACTGAATGTGTGTCATCAGTGCTCAGGTGACACAGAATAAATTACAGCTACCACCTTTTAGTGTCATAAAATAGAGCTATGAGACTTTTTAAAGTATTTTCTCACCCTGAGTACAGTGATTAAATAAACATCTATCTAATGCCACCAGTAGTGAAACTGCTGTGACAAAAATGACCACAGATATTCAGCTTCATTAAGCCAAAGGGGAGATGCACAAAGCTTTGATAAGGATCCTGGTTGCCAATATTGTGAGTATCTCATCATATACACTAAGACTTTTCCACATTTATGATGTTTCAGTGTCCACTTCATCAATGGCTTATATGCATATTTAAATTAAACTTAATGAGCTTTGTTTGTTAATGTGGCAATTAGACTTGTGCATGGCAAACAAAATTGGTAAAATTCGATTTCAGACTAGTTTTTTTTTTACCGCTCGGAGCATCCACATTTTGGACCGGTCCTGTTTGACTCGCATGAAATTTGGCAATAGTCCGAATTATTCGGCTGAATTTAAAATACTTTGAAATATACAATAAAACATTAAAATTAAATAAATAAAAATAAATGGAACCTTGTCCAGGTTTGAAATGAAGACATGGATCAGGATAAGGTGGAGCTTTAGCCTTATGTTACTATGGATGAAGTACATGAAGTATGGATGTATCTAGCTAGCTACAAGCATGAATGAACACATAAATTAAATTCAAAAGAAGAAGGAAGACTGAGGATGACTGGTGCAGGGCGGACTCAGGATGACAGGAACACTGTAGATGTAGCCAGTAGCAAACTGCAGAACACTGGCGCAGGCAGGACTCAGTAGATAGATACCGCAGACCTTTTTAGGAGAGACTACAACACTGAGGATGACTGGTGCAAGGCGGACTCAGGATTAGGGATGGGTGAAAATGTTTGCCTCAAACTGAAATCGGCGAATAATGGCACTTTACGCTTGGCAAATTTCCCCTAAAAGTACTGTTTTTTTCTGCTTTTTCCCGCTTTTTCCACCAATTGAAATTGATGGAAAGAAAAATATTTCTCCACCACACAAAAGTTTTCTACAGCCATATAAAAGGCTGTCAGGCTCTCACAGCAGCCATTCTGCGTTTGTGAGAGGAGAGAGCAGCATGTTTTTGAGCTAGAGGAGATAGGCAAATAAAGGAGAATTGAAGCTTATTTGAGTGAGTCATTTAGGTAGGACATTTGTTCTCTGTATTAGGGGAGTCTGAGGGTACAATGGTGGATAAGAAGGGAGGAAGGAGGTTGACCCTCAAATACTCCAAAATTCCATGTGACTCACTGGCAAGACACAGGAAGCTAGGGATCCATTTGCTTGTCTGGGGAAATAAGTTGTTGATTTTGTTTTCAGTTATAATTTTTTTGGACAGACTATGATAAGACAACAGGGTTATTTTTATAAATAAAAATAAATAAATAAAAAAGAATAAATAACTAAATATATTAGGTGACAGTAACAGACAGCTGACTGGGCTTAGGCAAGGCATCATACAGCTCCATCAGTTGTGTTGTATACCATACAGTAAAAAAACACTGTGTAGTTGCATAATGTCCAGCAAACGCACAAGGGGAAGGGGGAGGGGTGGAGCAGTTCAGGGACGTGAGAGTAAAGTAGTAGTTCAAAAACTGACTGCAGCAATGATTGCTGCAGAGTGTGCAATCAATGATGATGATCCCTCTACTCCAAGGGAGGATGCACTTTGTCAAGGTCCCAGCAAAACTAGTTCCAGCACCACCAGTGCCAGTAGAAATACAGAACCATATAAGAAGAACACTGAAGATGACAACAAGTCACATACAAGTGTTGATGATGCTGGCAATAGCATAATAGAGGAAGGTGTAGCAGCTGAACAGCTGCACCAGACAGTGAGACAACCAAGCACCAAAACACCTGTCCTCAAAGTAGTAGCATATTTTGTTACCGTAAAAGTTAAATGAAATTGTTTGAGACCTCTAAAAGCTTAGAGGAATATAAGGGTAGTAGTGGGCAAGAACTGTCAGGCGATGCTGATGGTGCTGAGGATGACCTAATGATGATGCAGATCTAGAATTTATCCCTCAAGCATCCTTCTCTTGTTCAGATACAGATGAAGTTGAGAGAAAGGATGATGACAGGGCTATAAGGTTAGCAGAATGTCAAAGGCTGTATTTTCCACCACTTTTAAGGAGCACTGTACCTGCCTATAAATTGTTTGAGAAAGCCATTGGAAAGTCTGACCCTGGACAAGTACAAATGTCAAAAAGCACACAGTCACCCTATCAGTCATCATCAGCATCATCATCAAAGTCCAAGTCCCACTCAGCCACACATACCTGTTGAGTACCCAGCAACAGCAACACAGGTTAACATCCACAGTGTTAGATATGATGAGTACCTCTGGTGCTGCTGCTGTTAGTGCTGCACCTTTGACACCTAGCAGTAGTGGCAGTAAAATTACATCAACATCCAGCTTCAGTAGTAGTAGTAGTAACAGAAACCACACACATGACAGACAAAGCCAGGACAAATATATTAAGAGCAGCACAGATGAGGAGGTGGAGGAGGGATGTGAAGAAGGGTTGCCACCATCTACCCCACTTGGGACCACTGCTATGAGTGACAAGTAATTATAGGTGCTGGTGCCTCTTCTCTGTCAATTTCTGCCTCAAATTGTCTTGACAGAGCATCAGCCCTAACATTCTTAGATTCCGGCAAATATGATACAATAAATTTGAATCGGGACAGGAATAATGCCCATCTGGCCTGGCGAGAGGACAATCTCTTGGCCTCAGAGAGATAAGTTAGATTTTTATGATCCATCAGGATTAAAACGGGATTTTTTGTGCCTTCGAGCAAGTGGCGCCATTCCTTAAGAGCGAGGATAATGGCCAATAATTATCTGTCACCAATCTCATAATGGCTTTGAGCTCCGGTGAGCTTTTTAGAAAAGAACCCACAGGGTCTGAGCGTTCCACCTTTGACCTGCTGTTGGGAAAGTACTGCCCCAACCCCAATATCTGAGGCGTCAACCTGCAAGGTGAACAGAAGTAATGGGTTGGGGTGGGATAACACAGGAGCATTAGCAAAAGCCACTTTCAGTTTTTCAAAGGCCTCCTCCGCGGCCACTGGCCAGAGAGATGGATTAGCACCCTTATGCGTGAGGTCCGACAGGGGTTTAACAATGGATGTAATAATTGGCGAAACCCAGAAATCACTGGATAGCTTTCAGACTCTTAGGCCTAGGCCACTGCAAGACTGCTGTCAACTTCTCCTTGTCCATGGCAATACCGTCTTTGCCAATTATAAACCCCAGGTATGGTACACTGGTTTTGTGGAACTCACATTTCTCCAATTTACAAAATAATTTATTTTTTCGTAAGAGCAACAATACTTCAGACACATCCTTGATGTGTTGTGACAAGTCTTTGGAGTGAATAAGTATATCGTCAAGGTAGACTACTACACATGACTGTAACATATCTCTAAGAACGTCATTAATCAGTTCTTGAAATACTGCGGGTGCATTGCACAGACCAAATGGCATGACTAGATATTCATAATGCCCAGATCTCATGTTAAAGGCAGTTTTCCACTCATCACCGGCTCTGATACGTATCAAATTGTATGCTGCCCGTAGGTCCAATTTGGTGAAAATTGAGGAGCCCTTGAGTCTGTCAAAAAGCTCAGTGATGAGTGGTATCGGATAAGCATTCTTAGCCATCAGTTTATTTAACCCACGTTAGTCGATGCATGGTCTCAGTTCACCATTTATTTTCATAACGAAAAAGAACCCAGCCCCAGCCGGAGAGGTAGATTTCCTTATGATCCCTCTATTCAGGGCATCAGAAATGTATTCTTCCATAGCTTGGTTCTCCTCACAAGACAATGGGTACGTGCGTCCCCTGGGGGGCACCGCTCCAGGCATTAGGTCGATGCAACAATCATATGGTCTGTGCTGGGGTAAGGTGCCAGCCTTTCCCTTACTGAAAACATTGCTAAACTGCTGGTATACATCAGGTAGACAAGACCTTAACTGGATGGGTGATGCACTTATCCATACAGAACTGAGACCAAGCGGAGATCTCGCATTTCTGCCAATCAAATTGTGGATTATGCAACTGTAACCAAGGAAAACCCAATATTACGGCATGGTGAGGAGAGTTAATTAGTTGAAACTGCTGCTCTTCTTTATGGAGAGCCCAAATAGTCATGGATAATGGCATGGTTTCAAATGTAGCTTGAGCGAGTTCCAGGGGTCTACCATCAATTGCTTCAATAGCCAGGGGGGTTTCTCTTTCAATGCGTGTTACCCCATGTAATTCAGCAAAGGTATTATCCATAAAATACCCAGCTGCACCAGAATCAACCAGGGCCAGAACCTCCACTGAACGTTGCGCCCAAGATAGTACCACCTGTATGGTGGGTTTAAGTGTGCCAATCACTGTCACGATTGGACACCACCTAGGGCCTGTCCCCCAAGGTACCCTAGGTGTGTTCGTTTCCCAGACGTACCGGGCAGGATCTTAGCAAATGCCCATTTTTACAGCAGTACAAACACAGCCTTTGCTTCCTGCGATACAGTCTCTCCTATTGTCTGAGGTCATGGCCCTTTCGTTCTGTCAATGTTTGTTAAGACTCTCAGACGTAAGGTTTAGGTAAAAACATAACTTTATTGAAAAGTTAAGGCAATCCCATAGGGTTTTCATACACATACAAACATCACATATATATAAATTGAGATAGGTTCTACCGGCCTTGGAAATAATACCGGCAAGGCAACCCAAGCGATACTGAAGGAATAGTGATAAGTAGGCTCTACCGGCCCTGCCAATACCGGGTAAGGCAACCATAAGATGGTAACGTACTGGTTCTACCGGCCTTACCAATACCGGGCAGGGCAGCCTGAGGAATACACAAGGAATAGGCTCAACCGGCCCTGCCAATACCGGGTAAGGCAACCGTGGAGTGGCAAGGTAACAGGTTCTACCGGCTTTACCAATACCGGGCAGGGCAGCCCAGAATGGATACCTAAGGATAGGCTCTACTGGCCTTGCCAATACCGGGTAAGGTAACCTAAAGGTGGCAACGTGAAAGGTTCTACCGGCCTTACCAATACCGGGCAGGGCAGCCCAAGAAGGGAGACACCACTAAGACCAGTGACTGTCAGATGACAATGACAGTAGGATGGTAAATAGAGTATATGGTCAAGCTGTCTCACCCAAGGAGAGGCTAGTGTCGGTACACATCTGAAACAAGTGCTGCTAGGACTGGACAGCACCAGAAGCCTGACTACAAGTCAGGGAGTAAACCAGCGTCCGCACGCTGGGACCAACAACTGTACCTTGAGCCGCAAGGCAAATGGAGTAAACCAGCGTCCACACGCTGGAACCAACAGGCAGTAGAATGAGCCACAAGGCCAATGGAGCAAACCAGCGTCCGCACGCTGGGACCAACTGACAGTATTGTGAGCCGCAAGGCTAATGGAGTAAACCAGCGTCCGCATGCTGGGACCAACAGACAGTATTGTGAGCCGCAAGGCTAATGGAGTAAACCAGTGTCCGCACGCTGGGACCAACAGACAGTATTGTGAGCCGCAAGGCTAATGGAGTAAACCAGCGTCCGCACACTGGGACCAACAGACAGTATTGCGAGCCGCAAGGCTAATGGAGTAGACCAGAGTTTGCACCTGGGACCAGCAGACAGTATTGCGAGCCGCAAGGCTAATGGAGTAAACCACCATCCGCTCGCTGGGACCAACAGACAGTATTGTGAGCCGCAAGGCTAATGGAGTAAACCAGCGTCCACACGATGGGACCAACAGACAGTATTGTGAGCCACAAGGCTAATGGAGTAAACCAGCGTCCGCACGCTGGGACCAACAACTGTACCTTGAGCCGCAAGGCAAATGGAGTAAACCAGCGTCCTCACGCTGGAACCAACAGGCAGTAGAATGAGCCACAAGGCCAATGGAGCAAACCAGCGTCCGCACGCTGGGACCAACAGACAGAATGTCGCCGGAGCGACAGGAGAGAAATATCGCCACAGGAACTGAACACAGGAAACAGCAGGAGCAGGCCGAGGCTCAACCGGGACCAGCACCGCAAGTCGGCTGGCAACCGGAACGACAGCAACTGGAACAGGACTGGAACTGACAAGCAGGCAGGAACACAGGAACAGGTAAACTCAGGAACTCAGGATCTCAAGAACTCAGGAACTCAGGAACAGGCCCAATAGCTTCAGCAGACAGGCAAAGTGAATGCTGTCAGAGACACCACGAAAGGGCAACTAAAGGGTGCCCAGACTGAGTTTAAAAAGGCAACTAGAGGCGGGCTGACTGCAGACAGCCAATGGGAGCCCCCTGCAGGTGATAGACAGGGAACTGCAGCAATCACGGGCACTGTGATACTGCCATCTTCGATAGCAGCCTTAACTACCAGATTCAGGACAGGCGCTGAGCAGCACACACCCACAAAACTGCCATCCCGGAGAGCCTTTATCATGTTAGCTGCACCATCACTAACAACAAACTCCATTTGTGCCTGTGTGCCTATCTGCTCCCCTAGCAACTGTGCTACCATGTTCTGCAGTGCTTTGAGAATGTTATCTAAGGTGTGCTAATACTTCATCCTGAGAGCAGAATCTTTGTCATCTTTACTAATTAATGAAGAGAGACTCTCTGACAGGCATTATATAGTGTCCTAAAGACAATGAACATTGCACCTGGGGGTGGGAGGGGTGGTTAAACCAATAGAAGCTGGTCAAAGCTTCCAAAAGTACAACTCCAGTCCAGGTTTTGGTAAGCACACCCAAAGAAAAAAACACATTTAAACCTGCTGGAGTGCAACCAATTTTGACCAAATTAGCTAAAAGCAGATACACAAAATATTGGTGCACATCCAAAATTTCATCACCATTAACCCTTTACTCTGCGGCATTGGTGTTAGTAGTTATATGCAGGCACAATGCCGCAGAGTAAAGGGTTAATGGAGATGAAAATTTGGATGTGCACCAATATTTTTCTTTGGGTGTGCTTACCAAAACCTGAACTGGAATTGTACTTTTGGAAGCTTTGACCAGCTTCTATTGGTTTAAGCACCCCTCCCACACCCAGGTGCAATTTTCATTGTCTTTAGGACACTATATAATGCCTGTCAGAGAGTCTCACTCCATTAATGAGTAAAGCTGACAAAGATTCAGCTCTTAGGATGAAGTAAATTAAGGTTAGTAAATGCCAAAAATAGGAGAGATTCAGCTCATAAGACAAAGCATATTAAGGTTAGGTACTTGCCAAAACTATATAGTAGTTATATGCAGGCACAATGCCACAAAGTAAAGGGTTAATGGTGATGAAAATTTGGATGTGCACCAATATTTTGTGTATTTGCTTTTAGCTATTTTGGTCAAAATTGGTTGTACTCCAGCAAGTTTAAATGTGTTTTCTTCTTTGGGTGTGCTTACCAAAACCTGGACTGGAATTGTACTCTCTTGATATTCACATGCTGGAGCAACCTCTCTATGCTTTTTGGTTCTATGTACCTTTACAGGGGTACTAGTAGAACTAGACATGGCAGCAGGGAGGTTAGGACTGGGATTGGAGAAGGATAGTGGAGTAACAGTGGTGGAGGAGACACTAGCAGCTACTACCTGCCTGGGAGACCCAACTGGAACTGGAGAGGCAGGTTTTAAGTTTTCACTAGAAGACACAATTGTAGCTGGAGAAACAGGATGAGTACTATGGGCAGAAGGAGAAAAATCAAGCCGAGGGGAACAAATCAAGCTCAGGGAAAAAATCTTGCCTTGGCCCCTCATATTCTTCTTCTACAGCTTGTAGATTTGGACAGGAAGAAAAATTATCAGCAGCAGATTTTGGGAAGACCTGCTGTATTGCCTTGGTGGCTACCAGGAAATGGCAAACTATCTCCCTCAATAACATTTTTTGAAAAAGATATGCTCTCAGTGGCAGTGACAGTGGTGGCAGGAGAAATTTTCTCCAAATACTGCAATAATTTCCATTTTGGCTGCTTACTAGGGATGAGCGAGCACCCCGATGCTCGGGTGCTCGGGTGCTCTGACCGAGCACCCCCTGATGCTCGAGTGCTCGGCCGAGCACCCGAGCCCCATTCAAATGAATGGGAGCACTCGAGCATTAAACCAGGCACCCCCTGCTCTGATGAGCGGAGGGTGCCTGGTCAATGTCCCCCTTCATCTCCGCTATGCCCCTCTTCCACAATGTCCCCCTTCATCTCCTATGCCATAGCGGAGATGAAGGGGGACATTGTGGAAGAGGGGCATAGCGGAGATGAAGGGGGACATTGTGGAAGAGGGGCATAGAGTCTATGCCCCTCTTCCACAATGTCCCCCTTCATCTCCGCTATGCCCCTCTTCCACAATGTCCCCCTTCATCTCCTCTATGGCATAGGAGATGAAGGGGGACATTGTGGAAGAGGGGCATAGCGGAGATGAAGGGGCACATTGTGGAAGACGGGCATAGCGGAGATGAAGGGGGACATTGTGGAAGAGGGGCATAGAGTCTATGCCCCTCTTCCACAATGTCCCCCTTCATCTCCGCAATGCCCCCTTCATCTCCGCAATGCCCCCGTACCTCCATTCCCTGGTGGTCCAGCGGAGCGTCTTCGGATCTGTGCCTCTTCCGGCACAGATCCTCTTCACCCGAACATGTCGGGCGAGCACATGGCGGTACTCGTACGAGTACCGCCATGTGCCGAGCAGAGCGATGCTCGAGCCGATCCGAGCATCGGCCGAGCACGCTCGCTCAACACTACTGCTTACTAGTGATGAGCGAGCATGCTCGGCCGAAGCTCGGGTCGGCTCGAGCATCGCTCTGCTCGGCACATGGTGGTACTCGTACGAGTACCGCATGTGCTCGCCCGCCATGTTCGGGTCTCCTCCCCGCACGTTTCGCGGCTGCTGCGCAGCCAATAAACGTGCAGGGAGGCTCTGACATCAGTGTAATGCCAGCAGCCATGTTGGCTGCTGGCATTACACTGATTGGCTGGCCAGAACCCGTGATCGGGTGCTGTATAGCACCCGACTGGCGAGTTCGGCTCATTCTCAGCCAGGGAGAGATGCGATCAGGCAGGGAAAGTCAGTGTAGGGAGAATAAAATTGTTGGTACTCTTTCAAGACCCAAAAGTCCTTTTTAGGACTGTTGTGTGTGGGGGCAGCATTTATATTTTGTTTGGGGGGGCACAATTTCCTTTTTTTTTGTGGGGGGATATTAGTAAGGTGACATTGTACTAGGTGCACAGGGACAAATATTTTACAACGCAGCGACAAAAAGGGCCATTTTAAACGTGTGCCTAGCCATAGATTATTGTCACATTCTGTTTAGTGTGCAAATTCAAAAATTAACGTCACATATTCCGTTCACTGTGCCTAGCCGCAGATTAGCGTCACATTCTGTTTCGTGTGCCTAGCCGCAGATTAGCGTCACATATTGTTTAGTGTGCCTAGCCGCAGATTAACGTCACATATTGTTTAGTGTGCCTAGCCGCAGATTAGCGTCACATATTGTTTAGTGTGCAAATTCACAAATTAACGTCACATATTCCGTTCACTGTGCCTAGCCGCAGATTAGCGTCACATTCTGTTTCGTGTGCCTAGCCGCAGATTACCGGCATATATTCCGTTTAATATGAAGAAGGCGGGTAAAAAGGGACGGGGAAGTGGACGTGATCCTGATAGTTCAGGGCGCGGGTCAGGACGCGTAGAAACTGTGCCTGGTGCCAGAGCACAAGACAGAAAGACATCCACCATAACTAGCTTCATGTCTCAGTTTACAGGGAGTCGCAGGACATCACTCTCGAGGTCAGACCACTGCGAACAGGTGGTCGGTTGGATTTCAGCTGATACTGCTTCCAGTCGGTTAAGCACCACCCTGTCTTCCACCAAGTCCACTCTCACTAGCCAAGAGTCTGGTCAACATAATCCTCACCCTGATCATAATTCCTCCCACCATAGAGGGTCTGGCCAAAGAAGTGATCCCACACTGGGATATAGTGAGGAGCTTGTCTCATCACCAATCCTTGATTTGAACCTCTCTCCAAGCACGCTTGCAGAGGAACATGAGATCTTGTGCCCTGATTCACAACCTCTAGAGGGTACCCAATCACAAGAAGATGACAGAGGGGAACGGCATTTAAGGTCAAAGGAAGTGGATGATGATGATGAGACACAGTTGCCATCAAATCAACCACAATTACTGTCTCAAGACCTTGATGAGGAGGATGATACACAGTTGTCAATGACTGAGGATGTGGTGGGATCAAGAAATGAGGAGGATGATCAGAGTGAGGAAGTGGAGGAGGACTTGGTGGACGATGAGGTGACTGACACCACCTGGAAAGGTGGAGAGCCGAGCGATGACAGCAGTCCTGAGGGTGAGCCATCTGCAGCACCGCAACAGGCTGGAAGAGGCAGTGGTGTGGCTAAAGAAAGAAGGCGGACCGCACCAAACCGGCCCGCAAATGTTCCACGGAGCACCCCCTTGCGTAAATCTCCCTTGCCAAGGGCTAGGTGTTCCGCGGTATGGCGTTTTTTTAAGGAAAGTGCGGACAACAAAAAAATTGTAGTTTGCAACCTGTGCCACACCAGAATGAGCCGAGGCATGAACACTAGAAACCTCACCACCACCAGCATGATCTGACACATGGCATCCAAGCACCGTAATAAGTGGGAGGAACGCCTGGATCGCCAATCTGTGTCTGCAGGCCACACCACTGCCTCCTCTTCCCCTGTTTTCGGTGCCGGACAATCGCCTGTCGAAGGCGCAGGCCCGCATACCTCCCGCCCTGCACCTGTACCATCTGAAGCACCATCAGCGACCACATCCACTTCCCTGTCCCAGCGCAGCGTCCAAATGTCGTTACCCCAGGCATTTGAGCGCAAGCGAAAATACCCAGCCACCCACCCACAGGCCATAGCACTAACCTCACACCTTTCCAAATTACTGGCCATCGAAATGCTGCCATTTAGGCTTGTGGACACTGAGTCCTTCCTCAGCCTGATGGCAGCAGCTGTCCCTCGGTACGCAGTCCCCAGCCGCCACTACTTTTCCCGGTGTGCCGTCCCCGCCTTACGCCACCATGTGTCCCTTAACATCAACCGTGCCCTGACCAACGCAGTTACTGGGAAGGTCCACTTAACGACTGACACATGGACAAGTGCTTGTGGCCAGGGACGCTACATTTCCCTGACGGCACACTGGGTGAATGTCGTGGAGGCTGGGTGCGACTCGGACCCTGGGATGATCTGCCTTGGGGACAAACAGCACACGGCCTCAGAGCTGTTGCAGGGGATTAGTCACCAGACCGAACAGTGGCTCTCGCCACTCAACCTGCAACCAGGCATGGTTGTGTGTGATAATGGGTGTAACTTGGTGGCGGCTTTGGAGCTCGGCAAGCTCACACACGTACCATGCCTAGCGCATGTATTTAATTTAGTGGTTCAGCGATTTCTAAAAACCTACCCCAATTTGCATGATCTCTTGACCAAGGTGCGCCGCGTGTGTGCACATTTCCGTAAGTCATCTACAGCTTCAGCCGGCCTGTTGAAGCTGCAGCAGCGCTTACAATTGCCAGCTCACCGGCTGCTGTGTGACGTGAGCACGCGCTGGAACTCCACCTTCCACATGTTGGCCCGGCTTTGTGAGCAGCAGAGGGCAGTAGTGGAGTACCAGCTGTTACACGGTCGTCGCCTCTCCGTTCAACTTCCTCTAATCAGAAGTGAGGAGTGGGAATGGATGTCAGACCTCTGTGAGGTTTTACGCAATTTTGAGGAATCGACACAGATGGTGAGCGGCGATAACGCTATTATCAGTGTAACCATCCCACTTCTGTGTCTACTGAAACGCTCACTGCTCACAATTAAAACCGACGCTTTGCATGTGGAAGAGGTGGAAATGGGGGAGGAAGAGCTTACACAAGGTGATAGCCAGAGCACCCTCACTTCGTCTTCTCAGCGACAATTGGAGGAGGCGGAGGAGGAGGAGAAGGAGGAGGAGGAGGAAGACACGGTTGCCTCCGCTACAGAGGGTAGCCATGGAACTTTAGTTCCATCTCTTCAGCGTGGGTGGGCAGAAGAGGAGGAAGAGGATGAGGAGATTGAGAGTCATCCTCCTGGTGAGGACAGCGAAATCTTGCCTGTTGGTACTCTGGCACACATGGCTGACTTTATGTTAGGCTGCCTTTCCCGTGACCCACGCGTTATACGCATTTTAGACAACACGGATTACTGGGTGTTCACCCTTCTGGACCCCCGCTACAAAGAGAATTTCTCATCTCTCATTCCTCCGGTGGAGAGGACAAGCAAAATGGTGCAATACCAGAAGGTTCTTGTTGAAAAATTGCTCCAAAATTTTCCATCTGACAACGCTGGCGGCAGAGTACGTGCTACCTTGGCCAACAGAGATGGGGAGAAAAGGGGAGCACACAGCAGTTCCGACAAAGGCAGGGCAACACTCTCCAAGGCGTGGGACACCTTCATGACACCCCGCCAGCACCCTCACCCTGATGCGCAGCCTAGTGTCACAAGGAGGGAAAAGTTTTGGAAGATGGTGAAGGAGTACGTAGCAGATCCCTCTGTGCCTTACAACTACTGGGTGTCCAAGCTGGACACGTGGTATGAACTGGCACTCTACGCCTTGGAGGTGCTGGCCTGCCCTGCCGCCAGCGTTCTGTCTTAGCGGGTATTTAGTGCTGCTGGTGGCATCATAACAGATAAGCGTATCCGCCTTTCCACCGAAAATGCTGATAGGTTGACACTTATAAAAATGAACAAGGCCTGAATTTCCCCTGACTTCTCCACTCCACTGGAGGAAAGCCCCGGGTGAATATAAAGTCACTTTAGATATGTTATTTACAATGATGGGAATACTCTGTATTCCCATTCACCCCTTCCACCCAAAAAACGGGTATATGGTTGACTCTTAATCTTCTCATCCTCCTCCTCCTCTTCCATATACCCTGTGATATAATTTTTATATAGGGCCAGCTCACCAGCGGGCCCTGTGATATAATTTTTATATAGGGCCAGCTCACCAGCGGGCCCTGTTTGACAATTTTTGTATAGGTCAGCTCACCAGCGGGCCTTCTCATATAATGTTTTATTGGGTCAGCTCTCTAGCGGGCCCTCTCATATAATGTTTTATAGCGTCAGCTCACTAGCGGGCCTTCGCATATAATGTTTAGGATGGTCAGCTCCGCAGCAGACCCTCACCCATAATGTTTTAGATGGTCGGCTCAGCAGCAGACCCTCATTCCTAATGTTTTAGATGGTCAGCTTAGCGGCATGCCCTCGCCCCTAATGTTTTAGAGGGTCACCAGCAGGCCATTAATCCTAATTTTTCAAGGGTGTGTATGATGCCCTCCTTTATGTGTAATAAAGGGTGTATTGGAGTGACATTTCAGTCTAATTTTTGGCAGCCCTTTAACTTAGTGCATAGGCTTTATGAGTGTTGGACCACTACCTGAACTATTGTACCACAATGTGAATGAGGCCCTCCATTTTGTGATATACAGGTTGTATCGGAGTGCCTCAGGTCCTCCCATTGAATTAAATAGGGCTGGGGTGTTCGACAGAGCAGAAGGTAGTTCTTGGCTTCATCCACTAAGTCACTTCGTCACTTTTACTCAATGGATCAGACCCCACTGTTCCGACTATAAATTTTGGACTTAACAAGGGCAAACGGACATGTTGTAAAACCTGTGGTAGCTGCGGCCTCCGTTCCTGAATGCTGTACCTTACCCGGGCCATAACCACGTTGAACACCTGCTTTACGCTGCGCACGTTTCCCTCTTAATCATGGCCCCAGTTCTGAAAAATCGATGACATTTTTTGCAGAATTTGCAGATGATATACAAGTAAATATACAGCAAATACTGTTTGGTAACAATTTTTCGCCTAAAATCGTTTTTATCTTCCTTTTTGTGTGTTTTACGGTCAGTCTGTAAAAATGGCGTACTACGGGCGAAACATCGTTCCCAGCAGCGACGTTGGAGTCCAAGATGCATCCAGACATCCTCCCTATGCTGTCCCTGAACCATTTCTGTGGTGTTTCCATCATTTTCTGACCTTTTCCTATGAACCAGGCACCCTCCCCTCATCAGAGCAGGGGGTGCCTGGTGTAATGCTCGAGTCCTCCCATTGACTTCAATGGGGCTCGGGTGCTCGGCCGAGCACTCGAGCCTCCGGGGGCGCTCGGCCAGAGCACCCGAACACCCGAGCATCGGGGTGCTCGATCATCACTACTGCTTACGTTGACATTTGCTATAAATATCCTGCGTTGATACTGCCCGCAGTTTCCGGCCAATAGTGTTAAACACGCTAGGTGTCTCCAGGCTTATAGAACTGGCTGTAGCAGAGGTGGTGATGAAACTGGCAGTTCCACTAGTCATTGTGTAGGAGGTTCTGAGAGGATCATCATGAAACAGTTGATGAGAAGCAGATGCTAGCAGCCTCGTGGTCTCAGAGGAGGACCTGGACCTCTCTACCCTGCTAGTTCCCTTCTTATTTCTATTTTTTGGTTTGGAGTGCTGCTGCTGAGTCTGATTATCACACTGACTACTAGTACTACTGACAGTCCTCTTCTTTAGCCACCTGCTGCTGCTAGCTCTGCTTGAAAATAACGGCACTGTGGTGGTATTGGTGGTTGCTGAGTCATTACAGCTGGTACCAGGACAAGGAACATCAGGTTGTTCACTAGGACTCAAATCCATTACAGACAGGTAGTGTAGTATAATAATTTTAACATTTTGAAATCTGGCCACATGACTGTCAGACTGGCTGTGTCACTGAAAAATTTTATTTACACAAGTTCCTAATATTTTTGCTTTCAAAAGGAACAAAAATGACTTGCAGTGACAGTAAGGCACTAATGCTGGATGCCTGCTTGCCTACACAACTGTCAGACTGGCTGTGTCACTCTGAAAAATATTATTTACACAAATTCCTAATATTTTTATTTTCAACAGGAACAAAAATGACTTGCAGTGGCAATAAAGCAATAGGGCTGCCTGCCTGACCACACAACAACTGTCAGACTGACTGTGCCACTCTGAAAATTATTATTAACACAAATTCTTAATATTTTTATTTTCAACAGGAACAAAATGACTTGCAGTGGCAATAAGGCACTAATGCTGGATGCCTGCCTACACAACAACTGTCAGGTTGGCTGTGTAACTAAAAAAAATACAGCTCCTGACAGTTGCAATAAAGCACTAGACTAGCTAATAAGGCACTAGACTGGCTAGTAAAATCACTTTTCTGGGCACTCTCTGCTACTTCTCTCTCTGAGCTCCAACAACGGACTAACAGTAAATGCAGGCTGTCTGTGTGTCTGTGTCATTAGTCCAACCCCCAATTGCAATTTTAATATTATATTATTTAGGTTATTCAATAACATATTGTGATAAGTTTTATTTATAAACCAATATGAACAATATAGGTGTATTTTTAACACTGCATGTATTATACTTTTTAATATCTGCTGCTTTGCTCCTGTGAATAACGGATTAACATTGAAATGTGACATGAACTATCAGAAAGAGGCTTGGTTGTTATTTCAGTTACTCTAAGATGCCGGTCTTCATTCTAATAACAAGGCTTGGCATTTTTGTGGATGAGCACATTCGGTTAGCACAATTGGCTGCACGAGCAGCGTATAAAGTATAAATATAGACTAGTGTTTTAAGTATCTTTTATTCCCTGATGAAGCAAGCAAGTCTTGTAAAACGTGTTGGGAGATATTAAAATAAAGTATCTTTAATTCAAGATCGCATGGCATTTGGTCCGTTTGATGTGCATCTTTTTCTGTATAAGATCTAGTGAGTGCGTCCTAAGGGCAGGGCCGGATTTGGCATTAGGCAAAGTAGGCACCTGCCTACAGGCGCATGCCACCGAGGGGCGCCTGCTATTGGGATTTTTTTTTTTAATTAAAAAAAAAAAAAAAAAAAAGTAGCCACCTCACTGGCGCTGTCCCCCCTCCCCTCCCGTTCCCTATTTCCTACCTCTCCGGCGGCAGGACATGTCTGTGCCTCCTTGGCACAGACAGTCCTTTAGGCGGTGAGCTCCTTCGTTGCATCTTTAGGAATGCAGAGTGCTGGGAGATGACATCATCTCCCAGTGCTCTGCATTCCGGAATAGGAGACCGCGCGGGAGCTCCATCAGCTAGAGGATTGTGCCGAGGAGGCATCCAGTTCATAACACAGAGAGAGAGAGGTAATGACAGAGAGAGAGATCATAGTCCTGAGTGACAGGGAGAGACAGCTCCAGTGAGACAGAGAGATCATAACAGAGAGACAGAGAGTGCTAGAGGGGAGAGAGAAAGAAACCGAGAGAGAGAATGGGAAGTGGGGAGAGAGAAATCCTAATGGAAAGAAACCAAGAGACAAAGGGGGGACAGCTCATAACAAAGATACCGAGAGGGAGACAGAGGGGGAGAGGGAGAGTTCATGTCACACAGAGAGTGACAACTTATAACAGACAGGGGAATACAGGTCAGTCAAACGGAGACAATTTTTAACTGATAGACATGGAGCAAGGGAAGTAAAAGCAACATCTCTCAGACAGAGCCAATTTCTTACATGCAGAGAAACAGTGATGGCTCCTGTGCTGAGAAGGGTAGCTGCCTAATCAGGGAGATGGAGGGGCAAGTTCCATGTTACAGAGATACTAGGTGTAACAGCCTGAGATGCAGAAAAAGGGGGGAAATTCACTGACAGAACAAGACAGTCTCTGACAGAAGGGGCCATTGCTAACATGCACAGAGACAGCCCCCGACAGGCAATAACACATCTCCACCAGGCAGACAGTGAGAAGGACAGATGACGACTGACAAATAAACATGAGTCTTCAGGGGAAGGGAAACTTACAGGCACTAGTCCTGAGTCACAGGGAGAGACAGCGCCTGGGAGACAGACAGCTCCTGAGAGAAAGGCAATGAGAGAAAGGCAATGTGAGGGCAATATTAAGCTGATGGGGGGCAATGTGAGGGCAATATGGAGCTGATGGGGGCAATGTGGAGCTGATGGGGGGGAATGTGAGGGCAATATTGAGCTGATGGGGGGCAATGTGAGGGCAATATGGAGCTGATGGGGGCGATGTGGAGCTGATGGGGGGGAGAAATGTGAAGGCAATATGGAGATGATGGAGGGCAAAGTGGAGATTAGGAGCACTGTGGAGGTGTCCAGTGCAGATGGCCCACGGCGGGGGGGGGGGGGGCGCTTCAGATTTCTATGCCTACAGGCTCCTGAGATATAAATCCTGGCCTGCCTAAGGGGGAACCTTTCGGGGTCTATCTGTGGTCAGCAGTCTACCCTTAGAGAGGTTTTGCTCCCTCTTTTATACAGGCTTCCTTATGCTCACTGGTACATAGCTAGAGGATCAAAATGCGTCTCACAGCTCCAATTGATGGATGACTGACTGTTTGTTTGCATGCTGAACCGACCTCTTGCCTCAGATCTGGTGAGTGTGATCTTGAGGGGGTTTTACCTAGGACTTCTGGCCATTAAATAGCTTACTCTTAGAAAAGGTTGTCCCCTTTAACCATGCAGATCTGTGAGCATGAACCAGCACACAAAGGGTTAACGGAGATGGGCCAGTCTACAATACTAGCTACTCAGCACCTGACAAATTGCAAGGAGATGGAAACTTTTACTTTGTGAAGTCTATCAAGCAGATTTCTAGGAAGTGTTTTTAACTATAAGCTCACTATAACAAATATATACATTTGCTCTCAGATTATTTTGCGCTCTTTTTCTTCTTTTTATACAGGTTTTTCCTTATACAGAATGAAGACTGTCCTTCATCATAATCCTCCTCCAGTGATGAGGCATGAAGAATGAGGTCAGCAAAAGGGGGGGAGGAGGAGGAGAAGAATTAATAATATAATCACTTGGCAAATATAGCGCTTTCACCATTAGCAACTGAACGGAGCAATTGTACACATGATAAGGAGGGATCCGATCTAAAGGAAACATTACTATCCCTTTAAGCCTCTGAATAACTGAGGGGTGTACAATGTTTTGCTCATCCTACTGACACTCAAAGAATAAGGGAAGACTGCTGCTGTTCTTGGTGCTGAAGTCCAAGGGTAGGAGCATCATATCTGCCCCCTCCCTTGCCTTTCCCCAAACATTGGCAGTTTTATGTCAAAATTATAATAATCAATATCTCTTCGCCTCCTTTTGCATGAGTAATTCTTAGTGCATATGGAGCAGTATGTATTATGCAGTATGTAGTATTCTCCATGGAGAATTTATCAAATCCCAATGCACACTTCACCTATGCATCAAACCTTATCTCCTCCCTGAAGTTTGTAGTCACAAGTTACCATCCAACATATACTCACAGGCATAACCGATACTTCTGCTATCAATATTGTGGGTACTGACAGTACCTGGTAAGTATATCTAATGTTGCACACACCATTAAAATCACAAGATATCACATAGTTTAATTTTTAGCTGATATTTTTCTTTAAACATTATTCAAGAACACTAATGGTTGTATTCAATAAGCTAAAGAGATGCACTTCCTGTGCAAATCAACTGCAGTATAGTGGAGAATTGGATATCCATAATTATGAGGCATTTTTCTGTTGAATGCTTGCAAAGCAATGCATTGGAGACATTCCTAGCAATCAAGGGATTAAAAGACCCATTTATATCAATAGGAAATTGGGTAATTTGTATTTGTCCCCTATTGTGCAGTTAGTTTGATCCAGCATTGTACCTCTATATCTTACTGAATACAATCCTGAATGCCTTGGTGTATGGCTGTCAAAGAATATTCCTGATTAAGTTCTGATGTGTTAATCAGTGACTCTTACTTTATTAACAAACTCATCTGTGCTACACCAGGTATATTTTAAATTCTTGGTCAGTTTATAGCCATTGAGGATTTAGTGTATGGATCTGTAGTTGTCCATGATGGTTTTTGAGCTTGCCACAAGTTCGAGAACAATACAGACAAAAATAATTAATCCAGGTGTAAGGAAATCACAGGATTTTATTTTGTATTAAGCATTCACCTATTCAGCGATCCAGATCATATTCATCAATAAGTGATGGTGAATAGATTCACCAATTACATCTGCTAACTTCAGGCTGGTGGGTCCCATTATAAGCAATGGAGGAAGAACACTGTATACACATACTCTGTGTGTGTATATATTGCTTCATTTGAACAGTTTACACCATTTAATGTCATATTTCTCTGCTTTGCATACACAAGCATGGGAAATGCAATAAATCACTGATGAAAACCTAAAGGTACTATCTATCACAGTCTCTCAGCCTGGCGAGTTTAGCTAATGTGCAGAATGTTAACACACACAAGCTCCGACACAGAATCGGAACCCTACTGCAGAAGGCCGGAAGTCGACAAACAGAGCAGGCAGATGTCTTTAAGTCAGCCCTCAGATAACCACATTCTGCAAGTTGAAGAAATCAGAAGTCACAGAATATTGAAGTGTCAAGCAGGAGTCAAACACAAGTAGTCGAGTAATGTTAGTTGTCGACTACATGAGGTCATAGGCAAGCCAGATTCAGTACACAGAGAGTCAAGCAATTGGTCAGTTAGTACCTTGGGACTGAAGACAAGCGGAGAGTCATAGACAAGCCGGATTCGGTACACAAAGAGATGGGTAAACTGGCAGAGATATCGGAGTTATGCAGAGAGTGATCAGGCAAGCCAAATTCGGGAAAACAGTAGGTCGAGTAGATGACTGGAGCAAAGAGTTGGTTCTCAGGAACAAGAAGGATGGTCAAAAACAAAGCCGAAGTCAGGAAGCCAGACAGACGGAAAAACGGGGTTCAAGCAAGGGTCACAACTGGAATCAGGAAACATAGGTAAGCTGGAACACTGGTACTAGGACGCTTAGCACAGACCATCCAAGGGAGGGAAAAAGAGCAAGGTCCCAGGCATAAGTAAGCCACAAACAGATGAAGGTGTTAACAATAAGTATTGAGTCAGCCTCTGGGGTGGAGAAACATGACGGGTTGTGACAGTATCCCACCTCGAGGGCTGACTTCTGGGCGGCCAGCACCAGGGTGAGTTGGGTATCTTCTGTGGTATCCCTGGACAATACGAGGGGCATGAACATTTCTGGCTGATATCCAAGCCCTCTTCTCAGGACCATACCCTTTCCAGTGTACTAGGTACTGCAAGGAACCTCTGAGGAAATGGGAATCCACAATAGCCTGTACTTCTAATTCATGTTCATGAATGGCCTCCACTGGTACAGGAGCAACAACTCTCCTAGTGTACCTGTTGCAGACTAGAGGTTTCAACAGAGAGACATGGAAGACCCTGGGAATACAGAGAGCTTTAGGAAGGGAGAGTTCGTAGGCTATGGGATTGATCTTTCTGGTGATACAAAAAGGCCCAATGAAGTGAGGGACCAACTTCATAGAGCATACATTAATGTGTAGATGGCGGGTGGAGAGCCAGACTCTGGAAGATAGGTGGGAGCAATCAATCGTTTTTTGTCTGCGCTCCTCTTTTGTCTAGCCACAGTCTTAAGCAAAGTCTCTCTTATGGAAGACCAGTGCTGACTGATGTTGTCCAGATGAGTATCTAATGCAGGAATACCGGACTTAAAGAAGGCAGTAGGAAGAGCTGCTGGATTCATCTTGTAGCGACAACAAAAGGGAGACATCTGGATAGATTCCTGTAGGGCATTATTCTTGGCGAATTCTGCCAAGGGAAGAAGCTCAGACCAATCATCCTGGCTTTCATTGCAGAATATTCGGAGGTACTGCTCCATCGTTTAGTTAGCTCACTCTGCTGCTCCATTACTTTGTGGATGGTAAGAAAAAGAAAAAACCAGAGAGATCCAAAGTTTTTCATAGAAAAACCTCCAGAATTTAGAAATAAATTGGCTGCCACGGTCAGACACTATCTGAGTAGGTACTTCATGTAGCCTAACAATCTCCCTGATGAATATTTGAGCCAGTTCAGGGGCTGATGGTAGCTTGTGGAGTGGGATTAGATGTACCATTTTAGAGAAACGGTCTGTAACCATCAGAATGGTAGTATTCCCCTTGGTGGGTGGCAGCTCTACTACAAAGTCCATAGAGAGATGTGACCAAGGTTGAGAGGGTATGGGGAGTGGGTGCAGCAACCCAACTGGAAGTGACCTGGGAGTTTTAGATGTGACACAGGTCTGATATGCAAAGACAAAGTCCTGAACATGCCTTCTCCGTTCTGGCCACCAGTAGAGTCTGGAGACTAAGTACAGGCTACTCCTGGGTGGCCTGCTAGCTTGTAGTCGGGGCACTGCCTTAAGACTTCCTCTCTTCTCTCCTAAGGCACAAATAACTTTCCAGCAGGCATACTGACAGGAACATTTTGCTGGTTGTCACAAAAGAAATCCATCAGAGGAGAGGAAAGATTAGAGTGGGAAATGACTACAAGTACCCTACTAGGGGGAATAATGGGTTCCATGGTTTGATTCTCCTTTGGTGTCCTTAGTACCCGGCTGGTAGGAGATGATGTAATTAAACCGGGAGAGAAACAGGGACCATCTTGCCTTCCTGGGGTTCATCCTTTTAGCATCGCTGATGTACAGGAGGTTCTTATGATCTGTAAGAATTGTTATGGACATGTGTGTCCCTTCCAAGAGGTGTCTCCATTCCTCCAGGGTAAGGATGTTGGCCAACGATCCTCTATTAGCCACATCATAATTTCTCTCAGCTTGTGAGAATCATTTGGACATGAATCCTCCTTCAGAGGCATCAGCCTCAACCACAAAAGGCTGTGTAAGATCTGGATGTCTCAGAACTGGAGCCATGGATAACTTTTGTTTTATTTTGAAGGCCTTAACAGCTTCTGGAGGCCAATTAATAGAGTCAGATCCCTTCTTTGTAAGGGCCGTGAGAGGGACAAGAATTTTGGAGAAGTCTCTGATAAACTTGCGATAATAATTATCAAACCCCAGGAATCTCTGAAAGGGTTTGAGTCCAGAGGGCTGAGGCCAGTTAAGGATGGTGTCCAATTTGGAGGGATCCATCTCAAATCCAGTGGAACTGATGATATACCCCAGAAAGGGTAGCCTCTCTACCTTAAAGTTACACTTCTCCAACTTGGCATACAAGTGATTTTCATGAGGACGGAGTAATACCTGCTTGACGTGTATGATGAGTAGCTAGGTCAGGAGAGTAAATCAGTATGTCATCCAAGTATACGATAACAAATTGTTGTAGGAAATCTCTGAGACACTTGTTCATGAATTCCTGGAAGACTGCAGGAGCATTGCAGAGCCCAAAGGGCATGACTCTGTATTCATTATGTCCTGAGTGGGTGTTAAATGCAGTCTTCCATTCATCTCCCTGACGAATCCTGATGAGATTGTAGGTACCCCTTAAGTCTAATTTGGTAAAGACTTTAGAGCCTTTAAGTCAGTCAAACAGTTCAGATATCAGGGGTAAGGGGTACGTATTTTATTAATTAATTAATTTTATTAATTAAAGAGCATATAACCTATGTGAAACATAGGTTATATGCTCTTTAATTAATAAAGGGGGCAATTATCGCCCTCATGGTAGGGGGGTGTCTTGAGGGGTCATGATACCCCCCTTGAGGTCTGAAGTACTTTTTTAATACAAATTACATATTTAATTAAAAAAAAAATAATTGTTACACATAAATTAAATATTTAATTACATTTTCACACAAACTACATATATAATAAAAACAAACACCTTTTTTTTATACATATACAGGTTGCCTATTAACCCTATGAGTACCAGAGGGATAACAAACACATTACAATACCTCTCTGGTACTCATAGGGTTAATCTTGCAATACAAAATACGAGGGCATGTCGAATATAATAGGAAAAGAAAAATGTCGGATAAAAATGGTGAAAGAAAGTCATGGGAGCACTGTAGTCGACTTTTCGGGGGGGGTTAAAATGTCGGAGGTACAATATTCGTCAAATTAATATGGTGAAAGAAAGCATTGTAAGTCGGATTTGGAAGGGGAAGGGTTAATTGTTGACTATGAACAATATTTGTCGGATTAATATGGTGAAAGAAAGCACTGCAAGTCGACTTTTAAAAGGGGGGTTAATATGTCGAGGGGGGCACTCTGTTGGATTTTGTTATGTGGAGAACACATCTAACATTGAACTTGATCTTTCTGTTGTCAGATGTACTCCTATTTTATTGAACTTTGACATTTTGCGCATTTTTTGTAGGCGGTAGTCAGAAAAAAGCAGACAGCGCCAGTTTTGTTACTACTCTGAAAAGTTCTATCTACGTCAGTTTTGTTTTACTGTGGTTCTGCAATAGAATACCAACGTAATACGTTTGCAAAATTTGCACTACTTGTTTTTCTTGTAATGCCGGTATTAGCACGGGTAATAGAATCGAGCCCTGAATACTTACAGGTTCCATGGATTTAAGGTAATGAAGGGAGCAGAAGGAGCTCTAGGAAGTGATCTGTCCTGTCTCCCAGTCCATGTGAGGATTATGTAAACACAGGAGTATCCTAAAATAACCGGACAGGAAGGAAAGGTGATCACATGAAGAGTTAAAGTCTCTGAGTGTAAAACCCCTATCTGGAGATACAGTGGCTGAGTCTCTTTAGTTTTAAGAGAGGGGTGAAGAGGTCTCCCATCAATGGTTTCTAGCAACAGAGGTTGAGACTTGGTGAGGCAAGGATTCCCGTGATTTAAACAGAATGACACTATCCATCATCAATGATCGTGGTGAAGTCCTAGAGAAGCACAGCATATTTGATACACTGCTTTTCCTGTACTTTGATACACTTCAGCCATAAATGTTTTTCTAAAATGTAATACTGGCACACTGTGATGTCTTTAGCAGTCATGGACAGGGGGTAAGCAAGCAGACAATGTCATAAACTAAAATGGAACCCTCAATCGAACAAAAAATAAATTAACATTACCAAACTAAACATACAATTGATATGCACAAACATCCCAATGGTCCCATTTTATATTAAGTAAGTTGATTTTTACAATATTTGAATTATTCTTTGTAATCATATCTATATTATTATTATTATATTATACATTTGCAGTACCATAACAGATAGCTAAATACTGAGTATGGCAAAAGGTTGTAGCAAATAATTAGTTGGCTGCTAAAACCAAGGAGGTCATTATTTTTACAAAAAATCTTTGTACATTTTATTTTTATTATAAATTATTCAAAGAGCCAAGTCATGTTTGTTTCTCAAACTGTAATCTTAGTTACTTGAAGTACAGTAATTTTTACCAGTTGAACCATTGGTACTGGGGCTTAGACAGAAATACCTAATAAGTATATTGTTGCATGTCAAACATTTTCATAAGCCTAAAGCAATTAAAAAGACCAGTGTGCTAATCACTAATCAAAGTTACTTTCCACATTGTCAAGGCTTTTGATATAAAAGTAAGAGGACTTTCAGAACATTACATAACACCATCAATGACTGCATTATCTAAATATTTTCTAGATAGATGAATGATTTACTAATATGTGTAACCTTTTATTCATTTTTAGTTGAACCATTTTATTAGCATTGGATTAAATGTTTATTTTTGAATGTATGGGTTTTCAATTATACATTTTTAAAGGTTTTTGCAGTGTACCTATAATAAACCTACAGTTTTAATGTGAACTAAGGTAACATTATACATTAGTAGGAAGTTGGTTTGCAGTGTATGATAGTTCTTGACATTCTTACAGCATTTAAACTTTGTAAAAATAACAATGCTAATGTATATAATGATTTTGACATTTACAGTAATGGTAAAAAAGAGGTTTTGAAGGACAGTTGATTTATTGTGCTGTTGTACACATTTTTTTCTTTTTTTGGGGGACCTTATTTACACTGAAAGAAAATAAATTTCAAACATAACAGAACAATTCAAGTAGTTTTCATCAACAGGTAGGAGCTATTTACAGTCTTTTGGCTACCAACATTGAACTTGGCCACTTTCACCTTGAAAGGTACAACCTCAAATCATCTATTATAGTAATACAGCTTAAAAAAATTTCAACACAGTATTTACAATTACAGTAAACATGCCGGCAAACAATGGTTAAAAGTATTCTGTTTACACTGTTGTTAATGTTATTGAAAATAAATCCAATCACGTCTAACATATCAAAATGAAATAGCTGGGCATTAGTCAAGAGAATCAAAGATAATGTCATACTTTTAAAAGCTAATATTTGTCACTGCCTTTATAATATTGTACAGAAAAGTATAAAATATGTAGAATATGAAATGATAAAATGCATATTTTATTAGTTTTCCTGTATTAATAGTGCATTAACTTTTTTCTTAGCACGGTATAAAGTGTACAGAGAGAGAGTATATTTGGGTAAACTGCTCAGTTGATTCCAATAAAGATAGTAAGGCAAGTAAAGTGTCTGGGAAAATGACTTTAAGAAAGCCAGTGGAGAGTCTTATATATTTACTAGTGTAAAAGTCTGTGTACATGGGCCAAAGTGAATGGCACTGAATGGGTTAACTCTTTGAGTGCCAGAGGGGTACACAACACATTGCAGAGCACTCAAAGGGTTAAGATAGCCGTGCAACACCAGTCCCTGCACCTGCCTCCTCAGTAACAGCAGCAAGTGAGGTACCAGGAGAGGGAGCACGGCTCTACCTAGTCAGTCTCGGGTGTGCGTGCAGAATCACGCCTTGACCCAGAGCAGGGGGTTCGTGAACGAGCCTCGCACCTCCAGGCTCAGCTAGACACCACTCGACCAAGGCCAGGGCTCCCTCACACACCGGAATAGACACCGGGCACACAGGACTGGAAGAGCGGTTGGGAAGATGGCGTGTTTTGTCCATTCGGGCAGTCTCTACTGAAACATAACATAGCAACATAGTTGATGAAACTGAAAAAAGACATGTGTCCATCAAGTCCAGCCCATGTCAAAAACACCCCTGTTGATCCAGAGGAAGGCAAAAAAAAAAAAAAAATAACCCTCTGGAGCAATTTCTAATTTAGCCACAAGTGGGTAAAAAAAATTCCTTCCTGACTCCAAATGGCAGTGAGATATTTCCCTGGATCAACATCCTATCTGCTTTGAAGCAATCTGTCATAATTTTCAATATTGTTCTGTGCAAGATAGGCACCCGTTGCTTTTTTGAAAGCAGTTGCATTATCTGCAAGTACAACATGCCAAAGTAAAGAATTCCATAGCTTTGACGCCCTTACTGTAGAAAAATCACTGCCTTAGTTTTAGTCAAGAGCGCCTTTCCTCTAGTCTTAATGGATGACTTCTTGTTCTTAGCTCAGCTCTTTGTGTAAATAATTAATTGGCTAGTTATTTGTATTAACCCTGAATGTATTTGTAAATGGTAATCATATCACCCCTTAGACGTCTCTTCTCTAATGTAAACAAACCCAGTTTGGCTAATCTCTCTTTATAACTCAGATTCTCCAATACCATTATCAGTTTTGTTGCACGTCTCTGCACCTTTTCCAGTTCAACAATGTCTTTTTTAAGAACTTGCGCCCAAAATTGTACTCCATATTCGAGATGAGGCCTAACCAAGGTAGGATAATATTAGTATCCCTTGCATCTACACCTCTTTTTATGCAGGCTACTACCCTATTTGCTCTTACAGCAGCTGAGTGACTCTGCACACTGCTGTGAAGCCTGTCGTCTATCAGCACTCCTAAATCTTTCTCTAATGACGATTCCCCAGGTTGTTTCCCATTTAGTGTATATGTAGCAAGTTTGTTTCTACAGCCCAAATGCATAACCTTACATTTATCTACATTAAATGTCATCTACCACTTTTCTGCCCATTCACTCAGTTTATCTAAATCTTTCTGCAGAGAAAAAACATCCAGCTCTTTAAGTATTTCCTTACATAGCTTAGTGTAATCAGCAAAGATTGAGATGCTACTTTCAATGACCACTTCTAGATCATGAATAAACAAATTAAAAAGCATTGGGCCCAGGACTGAACCCTGCGGATCCCCACTTATAACTTTAGACCAGATTGAAAAGGTTCCATTTACAACAACTCTCTGCCATATACATTTAACCAGTTCTCAATCCATGTACAGATAACACCGCCCAAACTGAAGCCTTTTAATTTATGCAATAAACTGTTGTGAGGCACTGTATCAAAGGCTTTTGCAAAATCCAAGTATACTATGTCAACAGCAATTCCCCTGTCCAAATTACTAGTTACTCTTTCATAAAATGCAAGTAAATTAATCTGACATGATCTATTCTTCATGAAACCATGCTGATTCCTACTAATAATATTATCTTCACATAGTTCTGAATAGTGTCAGTTATTAACCCTTCTAGTATCTTACCTACTTCACCTACTGCACATGACTGCATTGGCAGTCTCTACTGTGCATGACTGCATCTGACAAACATACATCTGGCCTTTTATATAATAGGATGGAAGCGTTGTTATCTGTGGTTTAAACTAAAGAGTTGAAAGATATGGCTTTGTAATGTACTGTAGTAGAAAATACATATACATATATTTTTTACAAATGTAAGATCTTAAAATATGAATGTCATTTCATTAATTTTATATGTCTAATAAGACATTAATTTATACATGTGAAATATGAATTATTCTGTAGGTCATGTAACTAAAACTTTATAGCAACTTTTGAAAGAGATTTTTACAAACAAATGTTTTCTTAACTTTTCAAAACAACAACAACAAAAAAATATTAGGCAGGTGAATGGTCAGCATTGTGACTGCTTCTATTAGCTCACAACCCCATTCTGTGATCCATCTCATCAGCTGGTTGTTACGGAGCTTATTGTAAATTGGCAGGAGAGCTTTCATTAATATATGGGACAGTTTTGTGGTCCAATAGGTTCCCTTCTTAAATCTGATAAAAATGGGTAAGTGCTATGAAATTTCTGGTGGTTCTATTGTATACAGTTTTTACATTTCTGACACAGCTGTATTTCCTCAGATACCACAATTATTCCTGTCAACAGCATGCCCAAGTGAGTTATGTCTTGGCAATTTAAGCCTAGGTTGCCTTGCTGTATTTTCCACTGTCTACATTATTCAGTTTGCTCTTTCCTTCTTAAGCTGTAGGGAAATTGCACTCTGTTTCTAAGAAATCATCTCCCAAACATAAAAATCATGTGCGTCTCTTATAACACCTCTCCCTGATGCTTACAAAGAATAATTAATTTCATTGTGTATAAAACATTTTCTGACTGCAGACCTTATGTACTGGGCTTGGTCTGAGCTACAGCAGATAGTTATAGGCCACTGGGCTTCTTAGAAAGATATGTCAAACATAGGGGAATCCTTTGATTCCTAGATTCAGGACAAAGTTTCTAATTTATTACCTTCTGAGTAGATGAACAGATTTGTTTCTGTGATAACACCATTGATTGACCTGATGTCCCCCAAAAGCAAAATCAACTTTTCAAAGGCTTCTCATTAATAACAAGGAAGCATTATTAAAAAAATAATTTGCAACATCTACAGCTAGCTTTGGATCTTGCATAGCAGCAATTTCTGTAGTTCAACCTCTCAAAGTCTGATTGGGGGTCAGGGATGGAATGGTAGGGAAACTGTCAGCTGTAGAGATAGATGTCGACTTTCATTGTGGTGCCTGCTTAGAGATTGGACCTGTCGCTGCACGCTCCACAGACCTGGCTTTGAAAGCTCAAAGTACTAAATGTATTACATTCTGGCTTGCTGATGCTGTCTCTAAAAGTCATCTGTGCTTGATGCACTTTTAAGAAGAAGGTCACTTTGTGCAAGAATTGAAGTCTTTTATCTGTAGTCTCAAACTATAAATAATGCCTTCCTCAGAATTGCCATTGTTCTTGATTTTACAAGCTGATTTTTTGTACAACAGGAGGCAGGATAAGGATTCTGGTGTCTTCAGGCCTGGCAGATACAAAATCAACAATAATAAGTCCACAAGATCTTCTCCCTATAGATTGCAGGCATTGCTTCTTGTTTTCAGCTTGCAAGTTTGTGACATCAATGGATGTGTTCTCAGTATCCTCAAAATGTATGATATAAAATTCCAATATTTCATCTAACATCTCTTCCATCTGTGGTGACTTTGAACATGATAAGAGGGTCAGGTATTGTGATGGGACAGCTGTTTGATGCCATGTGCCTTTAGCCAATTATCACGTTGCCCGTGCTATGCTGGCGACATTTTGACACTTTTCTACTTCCTGATATCTTTTGATTGGCTAACGTGTTGTTGCTCCTCCCAGTAAATACCCAGTCCTGTCACTTCTGCAGTGCCCTTTCGTGGTGTTCCCATTGCTAGCGCTTGTTCTGTTATCTCGTATAATTCCTGTGTATGACCCGGACTGCGTGACTACTCTGCCTGATTACGTTCCTGTTCTGTGTATCGACCCGGATTGGCTGACATTCCTGCTCTGTATACAGACCTGGATTGGCTGACATTCCTGCTCTGTGTACAGACCCGGCTTGGCTGACGTTCCTGCTCTGTGTACCGACCCAGATTGGCTGACATTCCTGCTCTGTGTAGTGACTCGGCTTGGCTAACGTTCCTGCTCTGTGTAGCAACCCGGATTGGCTACGTTCCTGCTCTGTGTTACTGCCCGGTTCACTCTCATTCCAGGATCCAGTTTGGGGGCTTTAGATGGTGGTCTCTACCTCTTGGTCTGACTAGACCTCTGGTTGCCTCGGTTACTGCTCAGGCAGTTCTTACTGTGACCCGGTCACTCCTGTGCCTGGTCATCTCTCTCAGGTGTGGAGATTCCTGTTGCACCACTGTACGCTTGGTCTGATTTACTGCTATACCTGAGGTTGGGTTACTCTTGGGTGCCTCAGTCTGTAATTCCATCCAGCAGTTGCCTCAGACCAGAGCATTCGTTAACCCCCGTACACTTGGGTCACAGTCTATTGCAGTCTCAGTTTGCATTACACTGCACCTCCCGGTGCTGTGCCTTTGGGTTACAGTCTATTGCAGTCCTGGTTTGGCGTTACCCTGCAACTCCAGTTGCAGCCTACCTCTGGTGCTCCAGTAGCCAGTCACACATCCTGGGCTCCGCTTGTTCCTTGGTGGCTACAGTCACTGTTTTGTCACTCTCTGAGTAGAGAGTGTACTCTGGTCCTTCCACTATTAGGGCCTATCTGCTGTTCTTGGCCTAATAGTACCTATCTGCCATTGTCTCACTGAATCATATGAACTTTACCAGACCTGTGTCAGTATTGTATATTATTTTACATATACTGGACCTGTGTGGGTTATTTACTTTATTGTAACCTGTCCTGTGTCAGTGTCATATTTTATTTATATGCTGGACCCGCGAGGGTTACTATGTGATTTAATAAAACTGTGTTTTACCAAAACTTTCCGTTTCTGAGTGTACATAAAACCGTTACACCAATACACAGGAAAGAGGGAGGTGTCAGAAAGTAGATATAAAGAATACAGCATGTGTAGTTCTTTCTTCTTGTTGTTCCTTTCCTTGCGGTTGGTGACCAAGCCTCCATTCCTCCTGTGTATCTCTGCCCCACCCACTTCCTACCTATCCTGACCCCTCTGTGTGTTTTCCCTTTGGTTGGGATCTCCGAAGTGGGCTGTGTGTTAAAGTGTTAAAGTGTGTTAAAAAAGGGAAAAGTGTGTTACCATGTTAGCCATAGTGTGTTGAAAGGGGAATTGTTGCCTGGTGTAGTTGAAAGGGGAATGTCCACTGTATTTGTGAGATGCTATGTTTGGTCTCTTAATAAATATTGGTTAATGTACATGAACCATAAAAGTCTGTTTATGCTTATAATTAAATATAAACCATAAAAATAGAAACTAAAGTTATATATATTGCTCTCTGCAGTGTACCTAAAGGAAATCACAACCAGAAACCCAAATACTTTGAGAGGGCACTAGCTTCTCCAGGGAAATTGGTCCCTGGGCCAGGAGGCTTTTCTTCAGATCATGAAAACCTGAGGATACCCTTAGACAGAATTAACCCAGTGAGTGCCAGAGAGGCATCCAAAGCATTACATTGTAATGCATTGGATACCTATGCCACCCAAAGTGCTAATGACTATCAACTAAAGATGACAGACTTCTTGTAAATGAATTCATTGCAACTTCCAGTAGTGCAGATCTCTAATAATTGTCTATGACAGATTCTATATGACTTCCACCTCAGGTAGATTTTCTATTTATCCCCTTGGTGGTTTCAATTAGACTTGTGCAGGGCAAAACATTTTGTTTATTCTGAAGCATTTGAGAAATTTAATTGTACCCATTTGGACGAAATTCAATTTGTATAGCACCACTTGTGGGGACCAATTTCATTGATAAAAGAAATTCATTCACTACTATTCTGCATACATCATACAAATAACCCTTTTGAGTGCTAGAAGGAGAGGCTGCTGCTGAACTGCTGGTCAGAAAAGGGTGCTGACCACAGCAGCTTAAGTAGATAAATAAAGTGAACCCAGTGGAACTGGAAGTGAACCCAGAGAGCAAAGAAACTAGTATTATACATATGCATACATGGAACATTAAATATCACTGCACAACAAAACAATCAATGAAACAGAAAAGAACAGGGCCTCTGGGCAAACTAGGGACAGGACCTCTGGGCACAGGGACAATGTCAGCTCTGGAACTCCAGGGGTGCAGAAGGCTCTGAAAGTCAAGGGGTGCAGCCGGGCTCTGGACTGCAAGGGGTGCAGCTGGGCTCTGGAACACCGGGTATGCAGCTGGGCTCTGGAACACAAGGGTGCGGCCAGATTCTGGAACACAAGGGGTGCAGCCGGGCTCTGGAACACCGGGTATGCAGCTGGGCTCTGGAACACAAGGGTGCGGCCGGATTCTGGAACACAAGGGGTGCAGCCGGGCTCTGGAACACAAGGGGTGCAGCCGGGCTCTAGAACACAAGGGGTGCAGCCGGGTTCTGGAACTCAAGGGGTATAGCTGGCTCTGGAACACAAGGGGTGCATCAGCCTGCACTGGAACACAAGTGGTGCATCCACCTATACTGGAACACAAGGGGTGCATCAGCCTGCACTGGAACACAAGTGGTGCATCCACATATACTGGAACACAAGGGGTGCATCAGCCTGCACTGGAACACAAGGGATGCATAAGCCTGAACTGGAAACAGGACCACAGGAGGGAAGCTGCCAGTTCAGGAACACAGGAGAGCAATTGCCAGTTCAGGAACACAGCAGGCAATTACCAATTCAGGAACACAGGAAGGCAACTGCCAATTCAGGAACTCAGGGATGTAGCTGGCTCAAGGAACTGATCTGAACTGACCAGTTAAACTGTATAATCAGGCCCAGAGCAAGGGGAGAGACTGAACTAAATAGGGAGGAGGTGATCTCTTTAATTAGATTGCAGCAGCCTACAACAGCACCAAGCGAAGGTAGTGGTCCTGTGAGGTACTGCAGCAGACTGTGGAGAGGACAGGATCATGAAAGAGGCAATGTATTGCAATACAACATGTTGGATACCTCTCTGGTACTCAACAGGGTTAAGCCTTAACATGTGCCCCCTCCACACATGTCAAACAAGCATTATACTTACCTTAATGTTGGTTGCCCATTGGTATCCTCAATGCAATGGTCCTCCGGTATCTTCAAGAAAAATAAAAGCAGAATAATAATAATAAAAAAATAATACCTCACCAACAGCATTGCCACCTCTGCCTTTAATACATAAACTAGCATCCCCTCTTAGTCCTGCTCAGGCTGCTATCCTTGTCAGTATAAGCAAAAATGAACTGGGATTGGCTTTTATATGGTCAATCAATGTTCAATTTAGCTCCCACACACCCATTGGCTGGGACTGTGGTGTTATGCAGGGAACCCAATGTTCCCTAGAGTAACATCCCCTCCCAGTCTAGATGGAGTGGTCAGGGATGCAAGTAACATCACCCCACTAGCTAGACAGTCATTAGCTAGATGGAGGGTTGGCACTATGTGCATCCATGACTCCTTCAGGTAGATGCTGATTGGGTGGGGAGGTGAGGTTTCTCCAGGGTAAGTTCTGTGCAATGTGTAACCCCACAATCCTAGCCAATTGGAGCATGGGAACCAATTTGAAGAGGGATTGGTCATATAAAGTATAAGTGAGGAGATTTTATTTTTATGGTGATGGTGGAAATGGGGTATTAGGTTTTTTTAATTCTGCTTTTATTTATAATGAAAATCCTGGAGGTCCAGGGTGTTAAAGGGATAGTAATACTTCATTTTATCTTTATTTTATTTTGTAGGCATTAAAAAAACATGAAGAATGATGTAAGTCTTATCTCTCAAACCTTTATGGTTTGAGAGATATTTACAAGCAAAGTTTCCCCTCCTGCCCCTTTTACCTAGTGTAAGCCATCTCTTCTCAGATGTGGAATCTGGTTGTAAAACAAGACAGATAACAGAAGAGGACAATTTTCTTCCTATGAGAACAATGAAGGCCCTGCCCCCCTTGACAAGTTTTTCAGGTTTTTCCCTTATCTCAATTGAAGATTGTCCCTCTCTGCAGTCTACCTGGCCACCTTTACATCAGTAAAAGGGGCGGGAGGGGGATACTTTGTCATTGAATTACTCTTGAACTACAACTCTGACAGAATTGAAATAACACTCTCCAAAGTCCAAATACTATGATGATTAATTAGAGCTGATTTTATTATGAAACATTACTATCACCTCTGGACCACTGACATCAAGGAAAGTGTGATGCTTGTTTAATGTATGGTGTAAATGTGTGAATGAATGAATGAATGAATGAACAAATTAATTTGTATGAAAGAAATGAGTGTGTCATTAGGTATTTTGAAAATTTGTGTCCCATGCCAATTGCTTGTTATTCTAATCTGAATATCCTGGAACATGTTATTTTTGATAAATTTTGCATTTGTTCTAAAATGAATGCAAATCTCTAGTTTCAATGTGCTGCTTCGGGCACAATGGAAAAAACAGATTAGTCTGATCATAAAGATATCACATAGTTGTTTTTTTAATGTTTTTAACTAGGCTAATGCCTCAAAAGTATTCTTTAGGGCCAATTTTAAACAAAGGAAGGTTTTTTACAGTAAGGGCAGTCAAGTCATGGAATTGTTTGCATCAGGATGCTTTGCTTACAGATACTATAATTGTTTTCAAAATGTAATGGATACCTATCTACCATAGAACACTACTGAGAATCATGACACCTGGATTCAAAGCAGATAGATTGTTGGTTCCGGAAAATATCTGACAGCCATTTGATATCAGGAAGGATTTTTTTACCAACTTAATTGGAAATGGTTCCGGTTTTTTTTTTTGCCTTCCTCTGGATCAAGAGGGGTGATTTGGCATGGGCTGGACTTGTTTGATTGATGTCTTTTTCAGCCTCATCAAGTATGTTACTATGTTACTACGTTAGGGATGGTAAAATGTATTATTAGATAGGATTCCCTTGGTGAAGTATACTTTGGCAATAATTATGCAACAAAATGCTCTTTTTTTAAAATGTATCATCACAGTGGTATGATATATGTTTTATACAGGGTTCACATATGAGTAACGTATGGAGAAGCACAGGTTTGTTTTTCTGTCTTTTGCTTTAGGCTTTGGCCTATTTTGGGGACTTGGAGAATCTGCGTATTCCTTCTAATTCTAGCTGCCTTTTCACCATATTTAATTTAATGTCACTGTTATAGATGATATTGAATGAAATGCACTTAAATTTGCACAATTGATATTATTTTAAAAGAGGCGTAGTGCGCGGCCTTTTGTTTGGCTTGCTTGGCCTATGTCTAATTGTAAAGAAGGTAATAAACAGGCCCCATGTAGCTTGTAGTGGTGGGTGGGAAAGACCTATAAAAGGGTACAGAAGGAGCTCCAGTCCACTTGGGTTTACACCCACTCAATGCAAGCTAATTCTGTTTGAAAGCAGGTTAGTCTGATCCTGCAGATATTAGATCTTTTATTTTTTTACTAGTTGAAGAGCTTGTGTACATGGGCTACAGTGCCACCCAGCAATGACCGTGGTGCAGTCATGCACAGTAGAGACTGCCTGTGCCTCGGCTGATACTGAGCAGGGCACTCTGAATTCAGACCATAGTCCTGTCTGTGCACCGTCTGAATTCAGAGTGCCCCACTCCGTATCAGCCGTGGCGCTGGCAGTCTGTAGTGCTGTCTCTACTGCGCATGACGGCTACTGACAAAGACACATTTAGCGAATTATTATATAGGATGTTTTTAACCCCTTAATGACACAGGACGTACATGTACGTCCTGTGTGGCTGTCACTTAGTGACAGAGGACGTACATGTACGTCCCGGAAATCCGGCTCCCCGCGCGGCTGCGCGCCGTTCGGGGACTCCGGATTATTTTAAAAAAATAAAAAAAAATGTTAGACGGACGTTAAGTGACGGCCGCGTCTGCACGCGGCCGTCACTAAGGGGTTAAAGTGGAACTACCACCTGAACACATCTTAAGCTTAAATAACTCCCCATCTGGCGACTAGCTGCTTAATAGCGGTAGTCGCCAGAATTATTACCTTGACAAATAGATTTAGCCTTTCTTGCCGGGCTAAAAGCATCATAGAACGCGGACATCTTGCCATAATGACATTCATGCGACTGTGCTGTCAGTCCCAGCTGGGTCTAGGAGGCATTGCTAGGAGCCGCCTAGCTCCAAAAGGGACTGACAGAGCAGACGCAAGTATGTCATTATTAGTGTTGAGCGAGCATGCTCGGCCGATGCTCGGATCGGCTCGAGCATCGCTCTGCTCGGCACATGGCGGTACTCGTGCTCGCCCGCCATGTTCGGGTGGCGGGGATCTGTGCCGGAGGAGGCACAGATCTGAAGACGCTCCGCTGGACCACCAGGGACTGGAGGTACGGGGGCATTGCGGAGATGAAGGGGGACAGTGTGGAGATGAAGGGGGACATTGTGGAAGAGGGGCATAGCGGAGATGAAGGGGGACATTGTGGAAGAGGGGCATAGACTCTATGCCCCTCTTCCACAATGTCCCCCTTCATCTCCGCTATGCCCCTCTTCCACAATGTCCCCCTTCATCTCCTCTATGCCCCTCTTCCACAATGTCCCCCTTCATCTCCGCTATGCGCCTCTTCCACAATGTCCCCCTTCATCTCCTCTATGCCATAGAGGAGATGAAGGGGGACATTGTGGAAGAGGGGCATAGCGGAGATGAAGGGGGACATTGTGGAAGAGGGGCATAGAGGAGATGAAGGGGGACATTGCGGAGATGAAGGGGGACATTGCGGAGATGAAGGGGGGCATTGACCAGGCACCCTCCCCTCATCAGAGCAGGGGGTGCCTGGTGTAATGCTCGTGTCGCCCCGTTGTATTCAATGGGGCTCGGGTGCTCGGCCGAGCACTCGAGCCTCAGGGGGTGCTCGGTCAGAGCACCCGAGCATCGGGGTGCTCGCTCAACACTAGTCATTATGTCAAGATGTCCACTACTAAGCAGCTAGTCGCCAGATGGGGAGTTATTTAAGCTAAAGTTGTGTTCAGGTGGTAGTTTCGCTTTAACTAGGTTTCCTCACAAGAAACCTCACAAGAATTTTTCAGTGGAAATTTTAACATAGATAAAGATGGTAATCTGTATTAGATAGGACTCGCTTGAAATGGGGTATCTTGGTGAGGTAAGCAAGCTTAAAATTGCTTTGGCAAAACTAAATATTTCCTCACATGGATTAAGATTTAAGAATATCTGATTTATCTTAAAGACCAATGAAAAGTAAAAATGAAATTGGTATAGTTATCAGCGTCTCCTTTCACTTTACAGCTCTAATTTGCAAAAACGTATTGGTCTACCTAACGTAAGAGATAAAGTAATATTAAACAATTACTTTGACATTACAAACTCTGCAAGTGCATAATATATCAAGTCAAATTGCTACAGTTTTTTATTATTATTTTATTATTATTTTTTCCCCTCTTAACCCTGATAGTGAACTACTATATCTTTTTCTGTACAGGCACTTCTGTTGAGGCCAGTAAAAGCAGGGATAGGGATACAATATAGCCCTATTCCTGTGACTGAAAATACTGGAGTGAGGAAATTATAATGTTTTTAGGCTTCAAGTCATTTAACCCTTTGAGTGCCAGGGAGGTATTCAACACATTGAATTTGATACCTCCCTGGCATTCAAAGGATTAAATAAAGCATACAGATAATTAAGTGTTCTGTATCCTGCTTAAATGTTATCAAAGGTGGTAATTCTCATATTAACCTTGTGAGTACCACAGGAGTGTATAAAGCATTACTTAGTATGGCACTCTTCCCTTACTATTAAAATGTTGTGTGCCATTGGGGTTAGTCGGCCACTCCAAAACAATGTATTGCACACTTCTTTGGCACTCAGAGTCAATATATGTATTTACACATACATCTTGAATCCTTTGTGTATCAAGCAGAAATGCTACAATTTATTGCATAACCCTGGCACACAAAGATCTAAAGATTTGTTACAAACCACCAAGTCAAGCAACAGTAACTTTAAGGCACCTGGTTGTCTTCTTCACTGCTTTACTGTTCATTTAAATAAATTTATAAACTATCATGCCCACATGCTGCCAGACTCTCAGTACATTCAAGGACCACACTGTGGGCTCAATTTAAAGGCAGCCGTTAATACCACCGTTAATGAAAAAAGGCACATCACTCGCAAATAACACAAGATTTACTGCAGATTCAAAAGGTATTGTACAAGAATAGCTAACGAGTGTAGGCACAACTAAAACATGCAACACAAAATTCGTTGTTACACCTGTTATAGCATCACTGTGCATCCAAATTACCCGATAAACCACAGCTTAAGTCAAATTGTAACATAACGGCTGACATTGGCTAGCAACCCAGATTGATGCACCAACAAATTCAAACACACAGCCAATCTGAAGGCCCCAAAGTATCAGAAAAGTTAAAATTCACCTATATATATCCAAAAATAATGGTCACACTCTGTCTGTGTTTGGAGTTTTAGCGAGCTAGGGCACAGGACCCAGGAGTGGAGGCTAGTGATTGAGAGAGGCGAGTACACTTGAGGTAGAAGGAGTTTTTGGAGTTTGGAGAGAGGTGCACTTAACTATACACATATTACACCTTTGCACATATTACATACACCCATACAAACACAAACACATACACATACATACACATAATCTTTTTTATAACACCTTACACATTTAAAACTTTATTTTTACAGTGTGAATCTGTGAGTGAAAGAGTGTGACAGAGAGTGAGTGGGATTGAGTGTGTCTGTGAGGGCCTGTGGGAGTGCCTGGGTATGAGTGGGTGAATGATGGTGAGGAGAGGAGGACAGGAGAGAGGGATGGGGAGAGTAGTGGAGGAGGAGGAAGAAGGTCAAGAGAGAATAGGGGTGGGAGAGGGAGATCCACAGGGCAGAGGGGGAGTTGGCCCAGAAGAGCAGGCACATGGAGTCCAGGGACAGAACCTGCAGTGGGACGAGGGGTACCTGCTGGGGACCACCACATACAGGCAGGGGCAGAGCAGGCAGGACACGCTTGTTCTGACTCCTAGCATGCTGCAGCTGAAAAGGAGAGGGTCAGGGATCTCGGCTACTCCAAAGAGTAGAACAGGGCTCTCGTGGAGGCTGTTCTAGAGAGGGAGGGTGTCCTCTTTCCGAGGGAGAGGGTCCCTCACCTGACTGCAAGGAGGAAGGCTGCATGGAACCAGTTATGCAGCAAGATGAATGCAGTTGCCAGCTGCAGGCGGAAAGTGGAGTCCATTAAAAAGAGAAGGGGTGACTGCAAGAGGGTAGTCAAAAAGAAGATGTCTAAAATCGCCAAGCACGCCGAGGCACCAGAGGTGGGCCACCTGTAGAGATCACCTTCAATGGATGGGAGGAGAGGCTGTGGCAGACAATGTCATCCACATTGATAGAGGGGGTCCCTAGAGGATCGGACACTGGGGATGAGACACAGTCACACCTCAACACATGGCCATCAGTCATCCACACAACTGCACCAACACAGCACCCTGAGGGTTAAAAACAGGACACAATACAAGGACAAATGGCAAGTTTCAACCAGGCCCAAACCTGTCCAAGTCCCAGTTCAACCCTCATGTTGCTGTGTTGATCACAAACAATCCACACAAACCATGCTTATAAAAGTGTTGTCTGTTAAACAGCATCACTGGTCCTACACAATGTCACCCATGTACCCACAGGTAAGTCAGCACATAACCCCATGAGTGCTAGAGGGATCATCAATGCATCGCGCAACAATGCTTTGGTAACCCCTCCTGTACCCAGAGGGTTAAGCGACCACAAACACAAGTCGACAGGGTTACAATTACATGCTACACAGGGCTAGTCAATAAAAAGGTTATTGATGGCTCATTGGATAGACTCTATAGAAAAACATTGGAAATGGAGAAATCATATAACTGGAGGAGTCATCATTTCCACTCTACCTCCACTCCATAAAGTCCTCATCACCGCTCACTGAATCTCAAGAAAGATGAGGACAAACATCACAGTGCCACTGAGACTAACTGGGTGTATTTGCAACACACAGGCCTAGAAATAACCAACACTGGAATTAAAGGAGAACCAAGTCGGCCTTTGTATTGTGTATGGAATCATGTAATTTCACTTGAACTGTCATACATTTGGTTTTCACATGGATCCTCAGGAGTGGTGATGCTATAGATGGATGTTATACCATCCACTATTTGCAGGATACACATGGGAACCAAATGTCAATCACTGTAGGTGGCACACCAACAGGCCATGATTGATGGATATCCCTGATTAAGCAAGGCTGGGTCACTCACAAAGATGGAGTGAATGATCCAAACAGCAACAGACCTTAATCAGAAAAATCCCTCAATTCTGACATGATTGGTGACCTGGGAAATTAACTTGGACAGACCTCATGTCTCTGTGATTGCCAGGGTGGTATCCCATGTATCACAACACAATGCATAGGATACCATCATGACAACCAGAGAGTCACATGTAAACTACTTCAAAATCTTGCATTGTACAGGATTAACTAAAAAGACAGGGATGAATATCAGTTGAAACGTACTGCAGATCTGTTAAAAATACAAATGTACACAAAGAAGAATGGTATAATATCTATGTGGATATGTACCTATCATATGGGTACAAATATATCCTACCAAGATATGAACCAAGACATCAGTTCAGTACGTGTGGTTGCCTAACTGCCTATATATATGCTACCATCAAAACCTAACTTCTATTGATATCATAAATAGAAAACTATCTAGTATAACCCACCTTACTTAGATGGGACATACTAGGTATGTTTATATTCATGATATCAATAATATTTAGGTTTTGATGGTTGCACATAAATAGGCAGTAAGGCAATCACACGTACTGAACTGATCTCTGGGTTCATATCTTTGTAGGATATATTTGTACCCATATGAAAGGTACATATCCACATAAGTGGTACCCAGTTCCCAGACATCATCCCTTGTTATCTTTGGGAAAATACTGAAGACGGCAGAATAGGCTAGCAGTATGAGAAGCACTCATCAGCTGCCTGTGACTGCTGCTACTGCTGCGAGTGTACCTTCGTCTGAGTAGGAGATGGCAAGTGGGACAGCAGAAGACCATCTGTCATTTTGTCATCATCAACAACCAGTTCCACTCCCATAGATCAGATAGAGACCGATGGTGGTGATAAGAGTAAGGTGGTGATGTACAATCTGGTATGGTATGGTATAAATATATATAACTGTCAAAAGGTTCTTTTTAAGTAAAGATAAGGGTGTGTCACAACAGACCTTTGCAGCAAAAGAATATAATAACATAGGAGAACTATATGGGATAAAGAGATTGATGCACTTACAAGAGGAGATAGATAATGAGGAGGTGGTGAAAGAAGCAATATGTAGTGAAAAAAAATTGTGATCAAGCTTTTTTCTGGTACAGTCTCAGAGAGGATATATTAAAGTTTTTGGGGATTTGGTATGCAAGGATATAGAAAAGCTAGCACAGAAAAAGCAAAACAGGAAGCGTAATCTAACCAAATCAGAACATGATGCATTAATGTCCCTTAAAAAGGATGGAAATATAGTTATAAGACATGCCAATAAAGGAGGGGGAATATGTGTTCAAAATTTAGATGAGTATAGAAAAGAAGCTCTGAGATTATTGAGTGATAAAGAGACTTACTCCAAACTAATGATGAATCCTACAAAACAATATTTGGTAGAAATGAAAGAGTTGACATCTGAGGCATTAAAACAGAAAATTATCGATCAGGATGAATATAAATATTTAGTTAACGAAAACTGTAGAATAGCTGTCTTCTTCCAGCTACCAAAATTGCATAAGTACTCTAACACACCTTCAGGGAGGCCAATAGTCTCAGGGATTGATGGTCTTACTTACAACATATCCCAATATATTGATTTGTTCTTGCAATCTCTGGTATACCTTTTACCTTCTTTTTTAAAAGATAGTATGCAGGTGATGCAAAACATGGAAAACATTGTATGGAAAGATTAATATACGTGGGTCTCGTGTGATGTATCATCTTTGTATATAAGTATTCCACATTAAAAAGGGAACTGAGGCAAGTAGGTGTTTTTTAGAAAAAGATGGGGTTATGTCTTTAACTCAAATTGAATTTTTAACTAAAGCAATTATGTTTGTCTTAACTCATAATTATTTTCTATTCGAAAATATTTTTTATGCCCAAATTACAGGTATAGCAATGGGGTGCTCATTTGGTCCCTCATTTGCCAACCTCTATATGGGCAAATGGGAGCATGATTTTATTTTTAATAATAACCCGTATAAAAAAATTTAATTTTCTTAAAAGATATATTGACAATATTTTACTGATCTGGGAAGGTCCTACAACAAAATTAAAATAATTTTTGGTGTACATTAACAATAATCCTCTGAAACTGTCATTTACTTTTAATATGTCTGATAAACAAATAGATTTTTTGGATTTAACACTCATAAAATACAAAAAGATAGAGAGGAAAGAGAAAAAACAGATGCCGTACTTCACAACAAGATTTAGTAATGAGTTATATAAGATAGAAGGAATTCTGAAGAAACATTGGCCTTCAGAAGAAATAAGAATATTAAAGAGACTCTAGCCCCATCAGATATCTGGCAGAAAATTAAATCTAGTGAGAATTAAGATCATTTTCTGACTAAATCCAGGGGCATGTATAAGTGCGGGAGAGGGGAGTGCACTACATGTGCGCATCAACCCCTACATAAGTCAATCCACACAAATAGTAAGAAAAAGAAATATGATCCTTTCCAGTCACAGTCAACAAAAAAGGAATATAAGATAAAAGGTTGTTTTAATTGTTATTCCGCATACGTGGTTTATTTATTAACCTGCAGATGTAGATTACAATATGTGGGTAGAACCATAAGGAAATTAAAAATGAGTTTCTTAGAACATTTACAAAACATAGCCAAAGGAAAAGAAAACCATAGTGTTTCAAATCATTGTAGGACATGTGAAAGTAGAGAATATATTACTATCATAGCCATAGATCAGGTATTACAGGATAGAAGACGTGGTGATGGGGAAATACGGATAAGGCAGCTTGAAACATACTGGATTTATGAACTTGAAACACTGACCCTAAAGGGGCTCAATATCGACATAGGTCTAGCTGCATTTATTGTCTGAAGAATATAAAATATTTGTTAGTAAGAAGAAGGTGTTATGATTTTTTGAGAAAGTTTTATGATGGCCATCCATATATATATATATATATATATATATATATATATATATATATATATATTTTTTTTTTTTTTTACATATATTTATATATCATTTAAAAAAATATTTTATATTATTTAAGTATTATTATCGTTATATAAGCAGAGATTTAGAGATGTTCATATTTTATACTGTGCATATACTTGTTGCAATACGATCCTGTGTGACCAGCAGTAACCGGTCGCACCGAGATGATTGATTGGGGGAAATATGTAGTTCTCTTTCTGTCATCAGGTGTTCAGATGTTAAGAGAGAGATTGAGTTTTGTCCGGAGCGTAAGTCTCTGCAGAGTATCCAAGATCGTTATAGATTGTAATCTGTAGTGATGAAATATACATAGGTGGAGTAATGACGGGATAGCATAGAAGATACGTACTGAGAACAAATAAAAGATAAAAAAATATATCATTTTTAGACCAAAAAGTAGCAGAAAGGAAAATTAGCAAGAAAAAGGAGAGAGATAACAGAGGATGTTGTGACAAAAGAACAACCTCAAAGACAACCTCCATAGATGTTGTTTAATATATATGTAGTGTTTTGGACACATATGTATTCCTTTTACACAATAAGTTTATAAAAGAGGAGAAGATATGTGTGTAACCTACATTGTACAAGGGATTACAGGATGGAGGAGGAAAAGAATCAGTGAGTAGTATTAGATGGGATCCCGTCATCTCTATCCTAAGGTAGGATGGGTTGAAACGATCACTATAAAGAGACATAGTGAAAGTATAACGTCATCAACGGGAGCCTATTTAGATAAATACGAGAGCAGGCTCCTGGAATTACCGTTGAGAAAACAGACAGCGAGGCCCACGATACACATGGGGTGTTTAAGATTATATTTTCAAATAGTGTCTCCCAGTAAAAGTCCCCCTGTGGGTTTTCCAACTCCGTAGTATCTCCCTTATTGCGAATAATACATCATAGTGCATGGTGATCAAGGGAACAGCTCCGGTCCTGGAGCCACAACACTCCGGCACATCGCAAAGAGACTGTAACAGACTGTGGTTTGGATGCAGTAATGTGGACACAAGTACTGGGAGACAGATAAGTGATTTCTCTTTTTAAATTCTGTACGTGTTGAGGATTACATGCGCAGTATGATTTTAATATCTTATACAATAATTCGCTAGGATGACAGACGCAAGACTATATCGCATGGAGCAATGAGATAGAGACCAATTAACCCTTTAATTGCCAGAGGAGTAAGCAATACATTGCAAAGCAATGCACTGAGTACCCCTTTGGCACTCAAAGGGTTAACATCACCCGGATCTTTTTTACACTAGAATATATAATAAAACACTGCTTTTAGATGGAATCTTCTTGTCTCTTGCACCCTTCATCTACAGGTGATATGGAGGAGTGTATGACAAATTTTTGAATAGAAAGCAAAAGGGAATAGGAGAAAGAGATTCAAATGGGGATAGGTATCAACAGCACCACCAGCAGTAACATCCTCAAGTTTGGTGCTGCTCTATGGATGATTATGGACAGGCTAGTATGCCACAGACCACCATGGTCACAATTGGATTTGGTTTTATTTCAAGAAGTGATATGAGGAGAGGACAGGGTTGACATACAGATAACAGCCAGAGCAGGAAGGAACTTGGATAATGGCTGTATGTGTCTACTCAGTCACACAAAATTTTGGGGTATTTAGGATAAACATCATTTTCTCCCTTCTCACACTTTCAGATTCCTCTAAGGCAGAGATAACAACCGGATCAGGAAGAAACCTGGATCACGGCTGCCTGTATCTTCACAGTCAGCCACACCAAATTTTGGGTTATTTAGCCATTTGAGCACCAGAGAGGTATGCAATGCATTGTAAAGCACTTTGACATTCAATGGGATAGGATCAACCTCCTTTGTCCCTTCATGTCACCCTAGAGTCCCACAAACTCTGCTAATACAGAAAACAGATTTGCTCCCTACAAGACTAAACTAAGCTTCACCTCTAGTTTATTAGCCTGTCTTATTTAGCTCAAAAATGTTCTGTTTTCTCTTTCTTTCACAAACACAGGATGATATGCTGTAAGAACCTGACACCTTTTACACTATGCCTGTGGGAAAAGAGGTAGAGAAATGCTGTATTCCAAATGATTTCAATTCATTGACCTATGTGAAAACATAAAAAAAATACACTTTTCATTAAAAATTTCCAGCTCGGCAAAAAGTGCCATTTTTCTCATGTTTCTCTTTTGAGGCAAAATCTTTTGCCCACCCTAGGTGATGACACATACGGACAAATGCTGGAGATATTATAAAATTGATGAAAAATCTCCCAGTAATGGTTCTACCCTTGTTTTACTCAGAACAAAAAAAATACATTTATTTCAGAGTTTTGTCTCTATGAAAGACAAAATAAGAAAATAAAAAGTAAGATTCATTGAGTAAGAGCCAAATAGCCAAACACTTTGCTTACCTCTTCACCTTTCTAGTGTGCTTTTCAATGTAATTCAGATAATATTTTAAATGGATCATGCAGTAGAATAAAAAAGGTAAATATAGAGAGAGCAAACTGCATGCATGCTGTAGTTTGTAAAAATGTTATACTACTTTATCATTTTTAATTTCCAAGTACGATAAAATAACTTATTTCCATTATATTTTACAAACAATAATGATTCTATTAAGAGAATTTGTGCTGTGTATTATGAAGCAGTGAGTAATCTCAAAGCAATAGTGCATAAAATCACAACAAAATACATTGGATGCATAAAAAACAGTTATTTTATAACTTTTATTGTTCATGGAGAGGTAACTGGCAAACAATTACTATGTATTATCATAAATGAAAGTTAACAGACACAGATGTAGCTATTAGTTTGTTAAATTTTCTGTTTGCTACGAAACCATCTAGAATATTACTATCCATTTCAAAAGAAAAGCATATGGCAATTAAGTAATTTTGATACTCCTGTTACATTTTTGGATAGAGAAAATAGAAAAAGGAAAAGATGCAAAAGTGAAAACCATTGTTTTCAATTTAACACTGCAATGTCTTTAATATAGAGTAGTACATTTACACAACTGGACATCATATGGTTTTCTTAAATACTAAGTGACTCAGTAATTTGAGGTATTTCTCATATGATTATAAGGCAAACAGTATATGGGCACAAAACACAGTCAAAACAGACAAAAAAAAAGGCAACAGTAAGCAGTGAAAACAATTTTGCGTGCAAATTTCTACATAAATTGTCAGATTCTTTAAGAAATCTTGATAGGAAATATCTGAAAAACTGAAAATCTGATTTTGTCCATGTTTTGTCTGTTACTAGGACAATTATTGAATTGTCAATGTATAAACGAAAGAAAGGGATATTGAAAAAAATAAAACTTTGTTAAAGAATAATTATTTACATTTAAATGGAACTAGAAATACAATTATAAGCATTTAGAAGCATACGATATAAATACAAACCAATGTGACTTTGCAGGATGCTAAAAAAAGAGATATAAAGGAAAAACATAAATCATAAGAAGGAGATGGCAGACTTTTTAAACTATTAATTTTCTACTGTACAATGGCTGAAAACCTACAAAATAGTAGAACCATAACTGCACTGCTCCTAACATATACATGATGGACACAGGATAAGATCAAAATATATAAATATTATTTATGATGGACATCCTTTCTTTGGAGAAGATTAAATTGTCTACAGTCTCTGATCCATATAGAAAGCAATCTAATTTTTTCTGAGTTATAGTGTAAAGGTCAATATTTACTAAGCAATTTTATGCCATTAGAAACCTTTCAACTCTGAAAAACACTCCAAAGCATTTTCAAGGCAATATGTCACACAGTAAGGTATATTATAGTAATAGACTGGATAGCACAACAAAACCAAAATCTGAGACACAGAGCGACTGGATAGGAATCTCACTCTTACACATGGCATGAGTCACTTTATAAAATCATTAAATAACATGTCACTAGAGTCCAACTGGGTACACAGGGACCATAGGTAAACTTCTTCCCACCAGAAAATGGGTACTTAAATGTTGACAAACTAAGGAAATCCTTACCCCATCCCAGTCCTAGTTTACCCCTATGATTGTTTTTTCTTTTAACTGCATCGTTAAGGTAGAAAACATTTGTTTAGTTTTAGTCTGTTGTCTTTTTCCAGAGGGTAATTAATCCTATCTAAGGGGTTTTAGTTTATAAAAATCATTGCTGTTTTCCCCCGTTACATCCCATAGCAATGGCTAAGAATAGGTGTTTGTCAGCTCACTCTATGGAACATTTCAACAACTAAGAAGCCAGCATTGATCTGAAGATCTCTTCCTCATGTATACTTTTTTTATAAGATTGATATATATCTTTAAGACATATTATAAGTCCAATTTATGTGCTTTCATTTCAAGGCAATTTATTTTGAAAAACAATAGTGTTATAGATTTCCAATAGCCTTCTAAGAGCAAGCATGCAAATGTTGATTCTTACTACCTTCATTTTATTTCCAGATTAGAAGCTTAGTAGAACAGACAATACATTATTGTATTCATAGCACACAATTAATATTTTTATTAATAGTGCATAATAATGTTATGCCAATATATTAGATGTTGTGCTAATGGCAAAATTTTTTTTGCTGGTAGGACTACCAAATGGTAGAGGATACCCATATTAATTTTCTTTGGAGTGTCTTTTCTAGGTTTTTGTAGCCTATGGAATGATGGACATGACAGGAAGTAATATAACACTGTTTCTCCATCTGTTATTTTGTTTCTGTCCCTTGGCAATTGTGAATCAGGACAGTATTCTCTAAACTGTGTAAATACATATATACTATATATATATATATATATATATATACACAGAGATGCACACACATACACTTTACCATTGTGGCATCCCTCAGCATGACTTCACAGCAACAAAAAATGCCCCTCATTCCCTGGAGGCTTATGACCAGCTCAATGTCAACGGGTGCTAAGAATCAGCAGGTTCGGTCAGGCTGTCTTATACAATATAACTTTTAACATTCTATATATGAATATGATGTCTCTCTTAGTACAAGAACTGAATAACATCAATTGGTACATTATGAGACTCAAAAAAAGGAGAAGGTTTAATCAAATTGGAAGATGTACACTGGATATACTATAAGGCCTCTCATATAATTTAGCTTGTTTCTGAGAAAAACTTAGGGTCTCTCCTTAAGTGTAAAGGGTAATTTAGACGTGGATCCCTTGCTTTCAGTGCCTAGGGAAGCCAGCTGCACCTCAATGACGAGGCCTAAATAGGACCGAAACGTACGTCTGGGATTAGCTGTTTTTTCCGTGCAGAGGGGACTTGCCCATCATTTTGCAATTGGACCTCCCTTATGGGCGGGATTAGTTTAATACGTATGTGGAAATATCTCCTCTGTTATGGCACTAGAGAGCTAAAATGTGATGCTCTTGAGCGGTGACTAGCCAGAGAACAGGCAACTTTGCTTTTGTTTTTGCTCAGAACTTCTCACATCATTTGGCTTGTTTCTGAGAAACACTTAGGGTCTCTCCCTAAGTGTAAAGGGTAATCCAGACATGGACTCCTTGCTCTCAGTGCCTAGGGAAGCCAGCTTCACCTCACTGATGAGGCCCAAACAAGGCCAAAACATACATTTGGGGTTAGCTGGTTTTTCTGTGGAGAGGGGACTTGCCTATCATTTTGGAACTGGACCGCCCTTATAGGTGGGATTAGTCTAATATATATGTAGACATTTCTCCTCTGATATGGCACTAGAAAGCTAAAATGTTATGCTTTTGAGTTGTGACTAGCCAGAGAACAGGCAACTTTGCTTTTGTTCCTGCTCAGAGCCTCTCACATCATTTGGCTTGAATACTATAAAGGAACCAATGATGGACAATGTGAAGAAATTAGATTCTTGATTAACAAAAGACTGACAGACTCAGTTGTAAAAGTATAAAGTAATTCTGAAAGAATTGCTTCTTGTGCTATCAAATAAACAGTTGCTATGTAGCCACAGTAATAACAAAGTTGAAGAATGTTATGATTATTTATTACACCCCTACAAACAGGAAACGTACCACTAGGCATGGGTGAAAATTTTCACCTCATACTGAAATCTGCGAATAATGGCATTTCCCCCTTGGAGAATAATTTCCTGCAAAAAAAGTGTAGTTCTGTTTTTTCACTTTTTTTTCCCAAACTCATTCCATTGAAATCAATGGGAATATTTACACATAACACATAGCAAATATTATTTCATTTCCCAAAGGCATAGTATAAAAGGGACATGAGGGTGCCTGTGTTGGTGGAGTGTGGGGAAAAAATCAGATGAACAGGGAATGTTTTTTGGGATGGGTTGTTTACTGGGATTGGGGGGGGCAGTTAATAAAAAATAAATCTTAAATACATTTAAAAAAAAAAAAAAAACATTAGACATGGTATAAAAGATGTCTGAGGAGGGTGCCTGTGTTGGTGGTTGGCTGGTATTGGGGGGGCAGTTAATAAAAAAAATAAATAAATAAAATAAGAAATTTGTATGAAACATGATAGAGGCAGGGATCCCCTGACGTAAGCTGCCACTGGGGTAGACTGATACTTGACATGACATACTATTTTGTAGAGGATGATCTGTAAGATTTGTTGTTAGAGGCCCAAGCCCTGAGGAAACATTGATTTGTAGGACTTAGTATTGGTAGAAACAAACCCTCCAAAATTGTTTTTTGTTTTTTTTTTGTTGGCCTATGGGTTATATAATTTTTTTTTGTTCTTTTTTTTTTAAAGCACAAGCACCTGAGAAAAAAAATGCCCTACTGGCCTAGTGCAAGCAGGTCATGTTGTGTTGGCCAGTGACCCCTGCCATTGTCAAATGTCCTGATGTAGAGTCGGAAACTGCTGTTCTTGCTGCTGCTGCTGAGTTGTTTAAGCAGCAGGATGATTAGGCAGCTCAAAGGGTATGGGATCAAAAACAGCAGTAACAGGGCTGATGGATTATGAAGATTTCACTTGCCATGACTAGCTCCAGTGATGTGCCTGAGGCAGTGCCAGCACCATAACTAGCCCCCGGTATATGTTGAGAAAAGAAGAAGCTGGCCAATAATTCTTCTCCACCTGCCCCCCCTCCAAAATTACGGTTGTGTTGTTACTAAAATAAAATGTTTTTCCTTGTGAGCAGGAACTGTGCCTCTCATCAACAACTGCAATGTGCACAATGTGTGTGGTAAATAACACCTGGCACAATTCTATCCAAACACCATGGCACCAGAAACCAATTACTGCTACTCTCACTATGCCCCTTGTCCACACCCCACTAAGGACACATGACAGTTTAATAGCAATTATGAACCTTCCATGCCACATCTTAACATATTTTGCAGGATGGGATCTCCTCAGATGCCTCTTGATGCCCTTCTTGCAATTCTCCTCCACCGCACTGCCATGTTTGGTCAGTGCAGCACACAGTGTGCAGTGGGTGGACACAAACTGCCACATCTTAAAATATACAGAGTGGCTGTAGAAAAAGAAGGTGATGGCGAGCTAGTTGTTTCACTAGTCATCAAACTTCCAGCCTCTGCTTGGGTTTCTCTATTCTTCCTCCTCTTTGATCTCCACCTCGCCTCTTGTTGCCTTTCTGGAGAGTCAGGGGGTACAGTAACAGTGGTGCTCGATTTCTGTGGTTGGTGTTTGGCTTTAACATTTTTGAGATAAATGCCATGGAGTCTATGTTTCATGTGTGTTATCAGGGCTGTTGTGCCAAGGTGTGTTCCCTCCTTTCCATTGGGGATGATTGCACTGTGCCTTCCCCAAGAGAAAAATAGCCCCACACCAATGTCTTCAGGGGGTACGGAACAGGTGGAGAAGAATCGCCTCTTTCTTCTTCTCCTCCACATTCCCCTTCACTGTCTGGGGCAGAAGATGATGTTGCTTCTGCTGCTGCTACTGCCTCAGAACAAGCACTGCAATTAGGACCAGGAGTATTGCTGGCGCTGGCAAGTGGACCCTGTCCTAGTCCCACATCACTTGTTGACTAAAATCCCACTGTGTCCACTGTGGTGTGGCACACTAGCCTGGTCCTCAGTATCCTGCTTCCCTTGCAAATCAGCAGCAGAAGGAATTAGAGCAGTTGCAAATTCAGCAGAATTCCAACAGCTCACTGGTGGTGGTGGCATCTCCCATTACTTTTCAGTTTGGGCTAAAAAGGCCATCAAAGTATTTCTTCCCAGCTTCTCCACCACCATCATCAGCAGTCCTTCAGTGCTGCTGCTCTATTACAGACATCTCACTGCTGGTTGGAGGAGGTGATGAGAAATGTGACAGAGGGTCCCCTAATGTCACATTTGACATTTTTTGCTGACCCGAAGAAGGCAGACTAGCAGCACTAGCAGCAGGCACAAGCAGTTAATATGTGCTCCTGTTGGTTGTGGTATTATTGAGGTGGTAACAATTCTGCCTTCTTCAGGATTATGTTCCACATGGACAATGGTGTAGGGGGAAAGGGGACTCCTAGGGTCAGGGGAATAGTGTGAGCTCCCTTGTCTGCTAGTCTTGATGTTCTAAATTGTTTTCTCTACCTACCTTCTAACACTAGTCCCAAGGACTGCTTCACCATCACTGTCATTAGTACTACCATTAACACCAACCACATCAGTTTCAGCCCCTGAGTCTTCCTCCTCACAGTCACTATTAATATGATAATTACTCTCTCCTTCACTCCTAATGCTAACATGCTGCTAGACATTCTTAGTAGTAGTACTAGTACAGGTGGGACTGCTTGGGGGTGTGAACTAGGGTCCCCTGCTGTCACACTTGGAATCATCTTATCCTTCCCCCCTCCTGAGTATTACAAGACACACTGACAGCAGCTTCAGAACTGGTGGCAGCAGGGTCAGCACTGGCAGCAGATACAGCACTGGTGGTGACAGGGGCAGCACGTCTGACAGCAGGCACAGCACATATGGCAGTAGGCACAGGAAGCTGACCTGTCCTGCTGTCACTACTACCCTCTTCTTCCTCCCTTGACAATAATTTCCCCAAGATTCCTAGGGGTGATTTAGGTGGACTGGCCAGCATTAATTCTGTAGTGCTCACATCCTCCTCAAACTCTGACTCAGTGAACAGATAAGGTTCCTTCCAGTTCCTCCTTTTATTATTTTCAAACTTTCTCATAGTGATAGCAGTCACTATGAGCCTCTCCTGCCTCTCCTGTAGCTGCTTCTATTGTGTTGTCACATTTTTATAACAAGAAGGTGAAAAACATGTAAATCAATGGGCAGAAACTTCTTAGCCATTGAGAAAATGGTGATGAAATTTGCCAATGGATGAAAAATGCGAAGATTTTAAACGCTGTTTTTAAAGTGGATTTTCCCAAGAAAAAGTGGACAACAATGTGGTTTTCGCATAATTTTTCATTCGAACACAGGGAGACCTTTCTCCCACCCTACTTATCACTGCAAATTTATAATGGGAGATTTCAATGCGAGAGATGGTAAGATCCAAAATGGTGAAAACTCAACAGGACTAGAGGGAACTGAAGTAAGAGACGACAGACAGCCAGCTGATCGAATTTTCAGAAGAAAAAAATGTGTACATCATGAATTAATTCAACAGGAAAAAGGCTCGGAGAAAATGGACATTGAAAGCCCTAATGGTAATAAAAATGAAATTGACTTCATATTTGTAAATAATAAAACAATATTTATTCACCGACTGCAAGAAAGAAAGTGAAAATACAACTGCATCAGTACAGGTCACCAATGATACATACCAGAACAACAAAGAAATAAGCATCAGAAAAGTAGACACAATCTCCCCAAAACTATTTTCTTCTTGTTTAGAAGGAATTTTTCCACAAACAAAACTGGGACAAAAAAGACTAAAAGTCAATGGAGACTACCTACATCACTTATGTTTTTCATGCTCTTTGCCAGTATTCCTGAAGAACTGCAAGTACACATTAAGGAGCTACAACAGGAAAGGAAAAATCTTAGTCTGAAGTCTGAAGAAGAATATCAACAAAATGCAAGTCATGTTTAACAAACTTATCACACCAAGGAAAATCCACTCAATGCTAAAATCCCAAGAAGAAGACAAGATGGGTAATAGGGATGGTGAAGTGTTTTGACAAAATAGTGAAACAGAGGAAACCTGGCACTAGCTCATTGCATTGAAATAAGTGAGAATTCTGAAATTTCCCCCACCACATGGAAAGTTTACCTTCATTTTCCACAGGCATAGTATAAAAGGGGTGTCAGATTTCTACAGCATTCCATTCTGGGTTTGTTAGCAAGAGAGAGTAGAGCACATTTTTCAGCAAGAGAAAACAGGCATATAAAGTGGAGTTGAAGTTTAGTTTAAAAAGTCTTGACGGTAGGACACTTGTTCTCTGTGTTAGGGGTGTCTTGGGGTCTCTGGGGTACAGGAAGGGAGAAAAGTGGTTAACACCAAATATCCCTACATTTTGTGTGACTTTCAAGTCATAGGCAGCCATGACACAAGTTCATTCCTAATCTGACTGTTATTTTTATGTAAGGAGAGTATGGGGGTGTGAGAAGAGAGCAAAGGAGATTCATCCCAAATACTCCAACATTTTCTGCCCTCTTCTCACACCCCCGTAGCAGACAGATTACAGCCAGATCAGGAAGAAACTTGGATCATGGCTGCCTGTGTCTTCCCAGTCATTTATGGAAAATGTTGGGGTATTCATGGTGAATCTCCTTTTCTCCCTTCTCACACCACCACCTCTACAAGTCATGTTTTTAACTCCTTAAGGACTGGCCGTGCACATGCGTGGCGGTCACTTAAGGACCACCATTTTTTTTTTTGGAATCCAATTCTGGACTCCCCAAATGGCGTGAAGCTGCACGGGGATCCTGGAAATCCATGATGGTCCAGGACCTTAAGGGTATAACAAGCCATGATGGTCCAGGACCGTCATGGGTCCTTAAGGGTATAACAAGCCATGATGGTCCAGGACCGTCATGGGTCCTTAAGGTGTTAAAGTAATACAATTAGACTGTTCTTATATAGAAACATAGAAACTGACTGCAGATAAAAACAATTCAGGCCAGGTAAAGTGGGAGGGTGATGGGCGGGGCTTGCAACAATAAAGAAAGCAGCCTGTGAGTAATGTGGCAGAACTGTTGTAGAAGCCAGAGTGGGACACCTGACCTTCAATGGAAGCAGTCAAGTGCATTGTACAAATGTACCCAGTTCTCATTGCCTCCCTCCTTTCCTGCTGCACTATCCTTGTAAGATTTCCCAAGGATTAGCTAAGTATAAAACTGTATCAATCTCTCTCTCTGCTTTATTGTTTATACTATATCTATATCTATATATATATATATATATATATATATATATATATATATATATATTTCTAGGAAAACACCCCAAGTGACCAAAGTATGGAGATTTTTGCCATAATTGTTGCATATTGTGTTTTATTTGCACTGCAGTAAGTAATTGTCTAGTTAGTATTATTATGTGTTTCACTAGAATATATTTGATAATATACAGTGTATTGTTCTTATTATAATATTGTTTGTTATTAAATATTATTGCTTATTGCTAGTATTGGGGTGTTATTGTGTTAATAGTGGTATTAGTCATTAGAACAAACTTCTTTCGGTATATCTAGGGGCATCAGCCATACTTTGCGCTACCACCGTTTTGGACTGTGACCTCAAGAACTTAAGCACATATATTAATCTGTTGGCTTATGGGATATTATGCAATTGCATTTGTTTCCAATAACTGTGCCAGTGTTTTTTAGTGTGAGCATTCTGTAAACTACTCTGCTTGTGCTAGGCTAGAGGCTGTGTCTTTCTTCATAGACTCCATTTTGGATTTCAGTACATGTACATTGACTCCATCTTAGAGTAAACACATGGTCAGACTCCATCTTGGACATCTCAACTCACATGGTTAAAAACTCCATTTTGGATTTCAGTACATGTTCATTGACTCCATCCTGGAGTAAACCCATGGTCTGACTCTATCCTGGAAATCTCGAGCCACAGGGTTAATGACTCCATCTTGAATTTCAGTACATGCACATTGACTTTACTATGGAGCAAACAGCATCTTGGAAATCTCAAGCCACACTGTTAAATACTTCATTTTGGAATTAAGCACTTGGTATATGGGTTTGCAGTTCTTTTTTTTCACACTCACATTTTAACGCAGCTGTTATTATGAAACCTTTTGTACCAATTAATTCACCCAAATCCACGAACCACAACACACCATTAGCAGCATTCCTTTGCATGCATGGCATTAACATAACACCTTATTTAGACAGCCTGGTAAACAAAACCAGAACTCCTGGTCTCCTATTACAACATAAGCAACAAATGACACCAATAGAAAGGTTATTTTTGGGTGATCAGTAGAAATAAGTTGAATCTTTCACCCAGTTACAAGAATTTGAAACATCCCACCACAGAGTTTAACTCCCACAGAAGAGAATTGCCATTGTTATAGATAAAGTGACTATTCTTCTATTAGCACACCGATCTACCATTTGTGTCTACATGAGAGGAGGTGGAATAATGGTGAGATAGCTCAGCTGGTTAGTGCACAGCTATGGAATGTGTTCAAACCTCAGGGTTGCTGGTTCTGGTCCTGACAGATTGAATTCAGCCTTTCCTTCTTCTGAAGTAGATAAAAAGTGTGCCATTAAATTGGGCAAGAATAGCATCTAAACCTAGGACCTGCTTGAAAACAAAAGATGATCTCAATGTATCATTCCTGGTAGAACACTGATATTATTATTAATTGTATCCATTTTGGAAGCAGTACCATTTGTATACTTCCATCAAAGATCCGTGAAACTCAATGTTCTTCAACAGTGCAACAAACTGAAGCATTACCTAAAAGACAACATTCATGTTTGTCTAACAAGCTTTCAGTCATTTCATTGGTGACAAACTAGATTACATCTTAAGGTATGAAAACGTTTTTGATTCTAGTTTGGTCAGTAATCAAAACTGAGGCTGGTCTGTCTGGATGATGAGCAGTATACAATCATATGTCCTCCCAGGGATCCTGGTCCAAGGTAAAGGCCATATTCCCAATCATTTTTCTGGAGTTCAGAGTGATTTACACATCCTTTATGATATGGAAAACCCTCTTGAAGGGACTTTCCATCCATATCCAGTCTGACAAAGCAACTGCAGTTGCAAATATCAGTCATTAATGCAAGATAGCATGGACACATTCCAGCCATGTCAACCATTTACATTACAGAAGTCATAAACCAGGAAGTAGATTACCCAAAAGAATGAAGACAGATGCAGGGGAAATAGAATTGAACAAGAGAGTTTTCTAAAAGATAACCATTTACTGGGGAAAACCATAAAAAGACCTTATGACTTCAAAAATACAATGCAAAACTGCAATTTTTATGCAATGACAAGAGATCCAAAAGTGATAATGGTGGACACAACATAGATTCCCAGATAATATTCTACTAGTATTAGTTTTTTTTGACACCAATGACACTCAGAGTTCTATGCAAAATAAAAAAATGAAAAAAGCATAGCACCAGCATGGCCAAGAAGAGCTTGGTATCACCCATTGTTGTAGCCATGAGAGCCTTGGCATCTACCATTATCTCCATTTAAACTCATGCAAGGTCCCATAAGTCATCACAATCTCTCTAACCTAGTTCTTATTGCACAGAACATGAGACCTCCATCTTAAGGAACAAAAGTTTTATAGACAACGTTATTCAAACTATGTAGTAGGTCAGAACACCTGTTTCTGCAAAGATTTAACAAAGGGCAGGGGAGGGCTGGCCTGGGGGGCAGGGGGGCAATTGCCCCCCGGGCTGGTCATATGTCTGGGCTGGTAGGCCACTGCACCTCACTAAATCTCCCAGTTGCTGCTGTAAATGGAGTTACACTAGTGATACCACAAAGCTTACAATTGAAATGAAGTTACATAAATGATACAGAGGTACAATCCAAATGGAGCTAAACTAGTAGCATGAACCACTTCCCTTGTAAGCTCTATAGTATTACTAGGTAAGCGTTACTTAAATTGTAAGCTTTGTAGTGGCGCACTAGTGTAGCCCCATTTCAACTGTAATCTATGTGGTATCACTTGACTTACATCACAAAATTAATGGAAATTTTAAAATTAACAAAAGGGAGTGGGCTGGAACATTGGGCTAGAACGATAATAGAAATGGGCCACCTGATTGTATTTGCCTCCTGGGCCACAAATTGCCAGCCCTCCTCTGACAAAGGGTCTAGAGAATTCACTGTTTTGTATGGATCAATTTAGATAACCTTCCACAGATACTTTCCTGGAGTCTGGTTTGGACAAAGCTTGCTTCAATTAAATTACATGTTTCACCTTTATGTGTCCTTTTCCAAAAGAAACTGTACTATGTACCAGGCATTCAAACTTTTCTATAGGGTTAGTTAATGTGCTCCTTCATATAAAGAACCATTTTGAACTTGGGACTAAAATCTTGTACTTGATATGTTACAATATAAGTCATCTGAAATAGCTGCTGAATCGTCTCTCAAATAAGTGACTTGTAAACTTTTTTCTAGTTGCCATCTCCAGAGCCAGAAGATTAGTGTTCTTTTCATTTTTCAACTGAATGAAAGGGTTTACTAACATTTCCTGATTTTTTTTTTTGGGGGGGGGACTTACACAAAAAGTAATCATATTAAAATAAAGTTTATTCAATGACATATGTATGCTATATTAAAATAACATTCATTTCATAATTTTTTTTACCATAGGTTTAGTTAATAAAGTAGTATTAGGAAAGCTTTTTTTTTCTAAATGTACACACTTTTAAAGATATTGTATCTTCAAGCATTTCCAATAATGTGGCACCCTGAATCTTCGGTACAACTCTTGTTCTCCTCCCACCTCCCTCCCAGCTGCCCCAGGGAATGCGTTCATTCTTCCCTTTGATATGGTGTGAATGGCTTCTATCTTTACATCAATGTCTGGTTAGCATGATACTGAGGTTGCAACCTCAGTATAATGCAAACAGGAACTTGATGTAACGATAGAAGCCATTCACACCACACCAAAGGGAAGCATGAACGCGCTCCCTGGGGCAGATGGGAAGGAGGTGGGAGGAGAATTAGGAAGTGAAGAAGAGCTGTGCCGAAGATTCAGCGTGCTGCATTATGCTGACAGGCACAGCTTGAAGATGCAATATCGTTAAAAGTATGTACATTTAGAAAAAAAAAGCTTTCCTAATACTACTTTATTAACTAAACCTATGGTAAAAAAAAAATTATGAAATGAATGTTATTAACCCCTTAAGGATCGGCTTCTTTTTTATTAATCTATTCTTCATATCTGCCCTTTAGTTCAAGTTCTCTACTAAAATCTACCATTAAGAAGACAGTACTCTGAGATTTAATAGCGGGTCAATGGTGATTGTCATGTGTGATTAAGATCTGGTAGATATATTTTTCCTTTTCTAAAATCTTTCGGGGTGTGCAATACTATAGCTTTTACCAGATACATAAAGTGAAGCAAATTGTTTCTCCCCTAATTAATATTTTGTTATTGTTCTTTCAAACTAATATTAATAGTAAAAGTTGTTAAATGGTAATAATTAAGTTGATGGGAAACCACATGCGTCTTTTCTGCAAGTAAAGCTTAATGATTTAAAATGTCAAAAATATGCAAGTCGATGAAGCAACACAGTTTACTGACACCCTTATAGACAAAAGCCACAAAGGGACTGAAAAATTCAGCTCCTGGCTCCTTCCCAAATTTGCTCTTGAGTCATATTACATTAATTTAACAAATTTACTTACCTACATAGCTGTCTTTTAAATGAGCTTCACTGTTTTTATTTGCATTGATCTCTGTTAGTCCACTGCTATTTGCTTCAGTTTTCAGTTTTTTAAATAATTGTGTCATTTACAAGGCATTTCAATCTAAACCAACAAATATATAAACACACACATCTGACTGCTGTATGAAAGGTACCTTCCTAAGTAGGCCATTTAGGAGCCTGTTATACCTAGGGAGAAGCAACTCAAGTGTGGAACATCTCTTAATTCAATTAAAAGGCAAAATGTTAGTGAAAGTTAAATTCCTCACTTAAGCAATCATAAGCATGGAAATTCAAAAGTGGTTTTGCCTTTTAATTTCCACTGTTTTTAAGTATTTTTTTCTGAGTCATTATTATTTTTTATGATGAAAAAATGTATACTGTTTTTCTCAAAAGCACAACATTTAGATGAATATATTTAAAATTTTTTAAAAGAACTTCATTTTTGTAAACTTTGTTTTTGGATCAATCAATTGCGCTTCAATTTGATCAGTTGTAGGTTTATTTTATAGCTCAGTCTGCAGGCTTGATCAGTGTAATGTGCTGTATATTATTCTATTAGAATGCAAAACTATGTGAGCCAAATTCTACTGTGCGCATGCTCACAAATTACATTGTCAATATCTACTGAAAACATACTGCACATGCCAGGCACTATTTTAAAGTGATGAATGAAAGAGAATGATCTACTTATGTGTGAAACTTGTTTTATATCTAGACTATGTCTTCCATACATCCATAATACCCTTAGGGACATATGCACAAATATAAAGTGGAACAATTCTGGGCCAAACCACTGTGCCATATGGGATACTTCACAATAAAATGGAAACACATCTTCCATTGAAGGGTTTAAAACCAGATTCCAATGGGGATATATTTTTTTACCTCTATGATAGTGTTATAATTGCTTTTTTTCATATGGTCAACATTCTGAAGATTTCAGTTACTAAATAAATTGTGGTACAATAGATTCATTGTATTTTGTAGTATCCCTGCTCTATAATTATCTTTCTAAATTAATGTGTTGGTAACTTGCACAAGTCTTCAAGTCCTTTGGGGTTAACAACCGTTATAATAAGCTCATACCTTTTATTAGAGGCGGCCTGATTATTGCTTATGAAAATTAATTACCATTTGATGGGTCTAGATGTATAAGTTTTATATTACAGATTCCAAGCTATGTATTTTTTACTGAAAAAATTAATTATACAAAAGGGTATAATTAAAAGCATAGAGAGGAGTTTACAGAGGGTGATGTCATTTTGTAGTTAACTGAAGCATTTCAAAAGATTCACTAACCTATTCTTCACGCCCAATTAAACACACCTGTTAACAATAGTTGTCTTTTCTGCTTTTGCTCCATCATGTGTACAAGACACACTGATTATAAAAAGGAATAATCAATTTTAGCATGTTCTGGAAATAAAATGGGGGAGTATATTAATATGATTCTGCATTAAGCAAGACACTGGAATTGACTTCTTGGCGCAGAACCTTCCTCATGCCAGTTCACTACTTACTCCCAAACTGGTCTATTGTAAGCTGTTGGAGTGAAGTGGAGTGCAGTGGGAAAGCATATGGGGATTTATTTCTTCTGCACCTTGTTTATCACTATGTACTGATATGATTCAGAGGAAAGAGGAAGCACTTTCTGCACTTTATCCGTAGGTACTCTGTATGCTCTCTTAACCACATTAGATTGTAAGCTTTCAAACAGGGACCCCACTTTCAGTGTTTTGCTTTGCAAAGCATTGTAATCATGTACTGTAACACTTAAACTGTAACGACTGCTTACACTTAAGGCTCTATATATCTAAATAAACATACTAATTCATTAATTCTCCATGAAATTGGGGAGGAAGTGTATAGGGCTTACTCACTTTAAATTCTTAACTATGTAGCATGTATACTCCTGAATGCACTAAAGAGACCATACTCGCTAGCAGGCCCTTTTTAATGAGTCTACAGTCATATATGTGCAGCGAGAAAGGGAATCACTGCATGGATTTCATTCTGAATTATAGGGCTGCCACAGACTGCTGCCAGTCACAGTTCTAAGCAGATATATGGGTAGACATGTGCACTCTACAGACAGGAGAGAAGGCACAAGCTGTACACTGATATTTAACACCTTGGATTCTAGAGAGGTCTTCTTTCACATCCACCTGTAGAAATCTCATCTCTAACATATAATAGATCAATTTGTTTATTGGACAAGCAGTGCATGGGAGAGGTTCAGGATAACTTTCTTTCACTTTCCATCAGGAGTTATTTCTAATTGTGTTAGAAGTAAAAAAACAGGGTCACCTCTGCTTATTAAGTGATGAAATAAGGTACTAATTTGTTGAGTACACATAAGTGGTGACTTTGGTAGTATATCTGCATATCTGGCCTATAGTTGCCTTCTTGGATTAATATAAACTGTCCTAAATCAGTCTCAGGGCTCCCTTGCTCCTCTACTCACATCAGATGATAGAAAACATGAAAGAAAGAAAGCACAGAAGGTGCCTATGATACCATGTTACCCTTTAAGAGTGGATTAAACAACCATCAAAGAGTTTAGTCACATGAAGCTGTGGTTAATGAGGGAAATGTCAATCATTAACATATATGTTTGATTGGTATATACCTTCCTCAGGAACGACAACTTCATATGAGTATACTACTTGAGCATTATTTTGTGCCTCTGTTAAAGAGTTACAAGGCATCATAGGCACCCTCATGTGTGTTCTTTATTTCTGATTTTTATAACTTTATATCTGCTCAGATGTGTATGTGTTCTGATCACATCTGGCACAGAGCAGGTTACAATCAGATGATTATGAGTTAATTACCCTGCATTACACTTTTACACCACAGACATCTCTGCTTTCTGACATCAGTCCATTAAATGCTACATCAAGAAGCCCAAAAGACATGAACATGAATCTATTGTCAAAGTTTGGTTTAGATGTCAGGGTTTGGGATAATATTAAAGATATGGGTTAGGGCTTAGGATTCAGGGCTGCGGTTAACCTTCAAGTTCCAGGCGGCTGCTTACCTATTTGTTTTGCATTGTGTTATGCATGTCCCTGCTTCTCAAATGTTCATAAACTTTATATTGTTTTGAATAAATACACAGTTTGATTGTATTGTATAGAAATAAAAAAACCTTAAAAACACAAACTTCCCTTGGACTTTAAAGCTAGTTGGTGAAGTGATGTACGGCTTTAATGTGTGATAAGAATGTTAATTTAAAATAGACTCTGCCTCTAGTGCAGGTTAATGTTACAAAGTCTGTTCTGGTAGATTTGTGCAACTCCCGTCCCTAATTTAAAAGAATATCAACAGTATGAGCTTAAAGTACTAAGAAGAACAGAAGACATTTTGGGACAAACCAGCTGCACCACTGCAACATTTGGGGAGAGCCCACATACTGTGGTAATTCCTAATAATACAGTGGGTAGCAACTAATTAGATTTTGGGCATGGAAATTGCAAATACTGCCATGAAAGTATAAATCAGTGAGGAGAAAGGAAATGGCTGCTGGGGAGATTGGGAGAAGTGCTGTTAAACAAAGTGATTTATTCTCCCACCTTCCACACTTTTTTATGCCCATGTGTGTAAGCTTGTTTGAATAAATCACAGCACATGTACTATTAAGATTCTTTTCTAAAACAGGAACAGTCTTGACAATGGCGCAGTGTGTGCTGGTATGCCCCAAAGCAGTCTTACACATTAATAAAAACATAGATGATGAGCTGTGCTATCAGATTGATAACTACACCCCCAAAGAGAAGATCAGTTTGCTTTAACCATAGCCCCCACAGTATAAAATGTGCTACATGCCTAATCCTTAATGGGTTAAACAATTATAGTTTATTTTTGTTATTGGCTTCTATACTGCAAAATGAATTACCTAAGCTTCTAGAACAGCTTCTATTTATTAAAAAAAATCCCATTTCTCCATCTATTGGATCCTCTACAATGTAGATTCTATTCCCTATTCTCTATTGCAGTGATGGGCAAACATAGGCCCATCATTATGGCAATCCTATTTTACAGAGAATATACTGAAGTGGATTATGATTTGCTTGTGGCAAGTGACTTGTGCCTTCTTGGTTATATGCCCCAACTGACTACCAGTTAATGGAATGAATTTTGGACTTGCAAAATATGTATGGATACAGGAGATATGAAAAAGACAAAAAAAGAGAAAGAAAAAGAAAGGCATTACAGTAAAATGCTTGAAAATGTTATGTGAATAAAATAACTTCTGTTTTCCCTGCAGAATATGAATCATGTTTGCTTCATTACCCAGGGACAATAATGTATGCATAAAATACAAGATCCCTGTAATATCTACACTCCTCCTTCTGCCTCAGGCAACTTTTAAAGCATCCATTCTTTTCTTGTTTATAGCACGATACCAAGAGTTTTGCTGATAATTGCAATGGTTGTTCTTACATAAAATTATGCAGCACACTGCAGTCTCAAGGTAACAGAAAAAAAGCCCAAACTGCTCATTCAAATTAATATTTCAGAAATGTATTATATTGTATTCCCTATCTGGAAGCAAGTAATAATGTACCTTGGTGCATCTAATGTATTAAGAAAAGTTCTTAATTCATGAGCATGCATAGAGCTGATTTTATTTAGTGCAGCTTACACTGTAATACAATTCACTGTATGTTCCAGTGTATTGTATTAGACAGCATGAACTACAGCTCTCAGAGTTAATATTGTAGATCAAATACAGTATAGTACATTACATATTGTTTGATCTAAGTTATCAGTGACCCATTCTGACCCTCCAGCAGGCAAATGTTAGAAATACAGGACTTTTTCAGGATTTAGATCTCGTGATTAGTTGAAATCACATGAATGTGAACAGAGTGGGTTTTAATTAATCAGATGCTTTACCAATCATCATTCAATTTCAGTCTAAGCACAGGTAGAGAACAAATGTTAGATTCGTGTTTGAGCAATCAATTACTTGGCTCATGAAATTTTTAAACTAATACTTCTCACAATAATATTTAAAACCATAGAACAATCAAATTAATTTTTCTGATCACATGATCAATCTATCACACAATTTGTCAACAGTAAAGTAGGTCTCATGATTGAGGAATAATACTTGGAGGGTTGATTGGCATTTTATAGAGGGACATGTGTTACAAGAAGTTTTCTATGTCTTCAGGGAGGGGGTATTCAACTTCAGTGGTATTTTTTTTGTGAGAGTATTTTACCAGGAAGAACACAGTGGGCGTTATGCGCTAAGGCATGAAAAAGTGGAAATGACTTCTGTAGTGATATCACTTCTTTAGTTCCTATGTTATACTATAGAGCCTATGCACTAAGATATACTAAGACATAGAAATCTCAGTGCATAGCCTCCACAGAATAACAAAATTGGAGAAGTGATATCACTACAGAAGTCATTTCGTATTTATCACTTTATTGAGGGTTTTTTTTGCCTTCTTTTCGATCAATGATGGTAAACAGGAATAGGAAAAGGGTTAAACTTGATCGATGCAGGTGTTTTTTTCAACCTAAATTACTATGTAACCTCTTTATCACAATGTTGGGCATCTCCCCCATTGAGATTGTCTCTCATTGTCAAATAAGTCCTGGACTCATTTTATCTACCTCAGAAAGGTAAAAGGCTGAGTTGACCTTGCTGGGGCTAGAACCTGGGACCCTGAAGTTTGAACAGATTCTACAGCTGGGGTATTAACCAACTGAGCTATCTAACTAGCAGAACATTATTTTTTTTCTAGATACTCTAGGTCTAGTTTTCCACACTATTTGCCTATCATTGATGTTATAAGATACAATACCTTTCAACATGACAGTTTAAATCATACTGAATGGACATGTGTGCAAAGTAAAGAGGATTCATTCTGGAGCAAACACAAAAAAGGGACTAAAGGGAACATGGGAGCATGCCAGCATTCATATCCACTTTTACTCACACACTTCTTTCAGAGGCTTTGTACCAGTCAGTCTCCCTCATGCAGATAGACTCCAAACATTCAAGAAGAAAATAAGAGTACAAAGTATCTGACAGCAAAAGTCTTTATATAATACAGTTGTAACCAAAGTGTTTGTACTCACAGGAACTAAGTAGAAAAAAAGGCCCAGTTCCACAGATTGTTAGTAGTCTCTCCACGACTGAAAGAAGCCACATCTTAGTCAGTTATCATCTAGACTCATGCAGATACACATGCAAAAGAAGAACACACATTGCCTGGTCCCTTTAACGGTAAAACTGTGATAAATCACGTTTGCCCATAGAACCCTAGTTACCAGATGCAAGTAGACAGCACAAAAACTATTAAATTGAAGCATCTCATTACCCTTGGGCTCATCCTATCTGGTTTCAAATTATTCCATGTGAAGGCTTTATATCTACTTACATCTGGTAAGTAGGGTAACATCTATTTCTAGGGGTAAGCGTGATTTATCACAGTTTTACCTTTAGAGGGACCAGGCTATGTGTGCTCTTTTTTTGCATGTGTATCTGCACAAGTCCACCTGATAACCGACTGAGATTAATGTGGGTCCTTTTAATCATGGAGAGACTTCTAAACTGAACAATCTGTGGCATTTTTTCTTCTTAGTTCTTGTGATTACAATCAATCTGATTAAGACCGTATTATCTATAGACTTTTGCTCTCAGATGCTCTTTTCATCTTGTTTTACTTTCATTCCATATTCTGGTGTAACTGGTAACACCTTTGAAGATGCTGCAACCCTGAGATTTAGCATCTGTGTAGTGGATGAGTGGACTTATCTATATATTTTTATGGTCTGTTTTGGAACATTTCAAAACTAACTCTGCATTGTGTATCCTTTCCAATTGTGTGTTTTACAATCGGAAGCGCACTGGATGTTTGTTTTGTTTGGACAGCAAACATTATTCAATGATGGTATAACATTAAAAGTCCAACAGACAGAAGTTAACTGGCTTGCAAGTAGGATATTGACAAGGGCTGTTTAACGCCCTTAATGAAAACATAATGCTTGGTTTAATTCCATGTATGTTTTTGTATGCATGGATGTGTGCATGTATGAAAGCATCTGTGTGAGATTTTACTAAAACTTCTAAGTAGTCCTGGGCAAGGAATAATTAGTTATAGCAAGACTGCTTTCATACTAATAAAAGTTATATTATTTTAATTCATGTATTTTCAGAAGAAGTAGGTCATCCTCTTCTACTCAATTTTTCTACTCATTCACGTTCACTAGATTGGGTTACTAAGGGAATTACAGAAATAAATGTAATTAATGCTCACAATATGCCTAATATATTTGGAACAGTTCATTTGATTCCAGATTCATTTGTTCATATTCCTGTTTATAGCATTTACAATACAATTTCTTCACTTTGTTGGTGACATGAAGAAGCAGACTGTCAGCAGTTGCAGCAGGCACAGGCAGCTGATCTGTGCTCTTGGTGGTGGTGGTATTATTGCTGCACCTACTATCCACCACAAATTCTGGCTTATTCAGGATCATGTTCCACCTGGACACTGTCTTGAAGGGAAGGTAACTCCCAGGGCCAGAGGAATGGTGTGGGCTCCCTTGACCGCTTGTCTGGATGCTCTCAAATGCTTCCCTTACCACTCCCCTAACACTAGTCCCACCGGCTACTTCACCATTACTGTTACTATTACTAACACCAACCACATCAAGTTCAGCCCCTGAGTTTTCCTCCTCGCAGTCACTAGTAATATGAGGCTATTGATTACCCCCGCTTTCACTCCTAACACTAAAAAGCTGCTGGACCTTCTTAGTAGTAGTACTAGTACTGATGGGACTGCTTGGGGATGGAAAGTGTGATTTAGGGACCCTTGCTGTCACACTTGGCATCATCTCCCTCTTCCCCCTCCTGAATATTACAAGACACACTAGCAGCAGGTTCAGAACTGGTTGCAGCAGATTTTGCACTGGCAGAAGGCACAGCACCTGTGGCAGAAGGGGCAGCATGTCTGAAAGCAGGCATAGTACTGGTGGCAGCAGGTTCAGCACTGGTAGCAGGCACAGCACTGGCTGCACCAGGGATAGCAGATCTGACAGCAGGCACAGTACTGGGGGCAGCAGGTTCAGCACTGGCAGCAGAAACGGCACTGGTGGAAGCAGGGACAGCATGTCTGACAGCAGGCACAGTACTGGAGGCAGCAGGTTTAGCACTGGCAGCAGGCACAGCACTGGTGGCAGCAGGGGCAGCATGTCTAACAGCAGGCACAGCAATAGTGGTAGCAGTAGCAGGGTCCAGATATCTGACAGCAGGCACAGCACTAGGAGTGATTTAGGGGGGCTGGTCAGCATTGGTTCTGTAGTGCTCTGTAGTGGTTTTTCTAAAATTTCTCATAGGGAACACATCAAGACCCTTCACCTACCCCTACTTTCAGCAGCAGCAGAGGCACTCATCATAGTTAAGGTTGTGGATGCTAATAACCTGTTTTGCTGTTGTTGCTGATGGTTACACAACACAAGTATGTATAGCTGATTGAGATGTAGAAGTGGTGATGATGCTTATGATGACTGACAGGATGACTATGTACTTTTTGCCATCTTTGCTTGTCCAGGGTCAGAATTTCCAATGGTTTTCTCAAACAGTTTATAGATATGCACAGTGCTTCTTTTCGGTGGTGGAAGATTGAGCCTTGGCCTTCCTGCTAACTTTCTGGTCATGTCATCATCTTTAAGTGCCATCTGTATCTGAAAAAGAGGAGGATGCTTGAGGGATATGTTCTAGATCTGTATCATCATCATCATCATCAGTCATCATTAGGTCATCCTCAGCATCAGCATTGCCCACGCGCTTCTTGCCCACTACCTTTATATTCCTCTAAGCTTTTAGATCAAACCATGTCTTTTTATTTTTACTTTCACAAAGTTTGTTACTACTTTGAGGGCAGGTGTTTTGGTGCTTGTTCGTCTCACTGTCAGATGCAGAAGTTGCTACACATTCCTCCATTATGTCATTGCCATCATCAACACTAGAATGCAACTCGTTGTTGTAGTCATTGTTGGATTTTTGATTAATAAAAGACTAACAGACTAAGTTGTAAAAGAAGAAAGTATTTCAGAAAGAATCACTTCTTGTGTTATCAAACTAAATACAAGTGTAATCGACTTCATACTTGCAAATAATAAAACAATTTTCATTGACTGTTCAGTATTAAATTGTTTTAACATTGTAAGTAACCATCGTCTAGTGAGCGCAAATATCAGAATTGACTGCAAGAAAGAAAGAAAATGATCAAATCAACAAATGTGAAGATTGACTCCATTACGAAAAATCATAATCATTTTGAGATAGCATTGTCTAAACCGCTTCATTGTGCTGCAAGACCTTTTAGACACAGACATTTCAACCCACAATGAAATAGTTTTTGAGACTATCATAGACACTGCCAATGATCTTTCACTTACTGTAAAACAAGAAAAACCAACCCAAATATGAAAAGAAAGAGTTGTCATAATGAAAAACAATGAGAAATGAAGAAAAACGGTAATATTAAAAACAGGGCAGGATATGTAGAAATGTGCAAGACCATAAGTGCATTAAAAAAGAAACATGCAAGTTCAATGTTGAGCTCATTAAAAGGACAATGGAAGAAAATCAAATGCTAAAGAAAACAAAACAAAAGATGGCCACACATAGGAGCCAAATGTACAACAACAAAAATTCAACAACAAATATTACAACGAGTGGAAGTATTTTATTCAAATCTTTATAAGGATGAAACTGTGCCAGAAGTTTTGGAAGAATAAGTAGAAGCTGCAATAAAATCAATGAAAAATGGACCTCATAAAAGTTACTATTGAAATGTTGAAAGCAGGAGGTCAACCATTATTCAAAGCCCTAGCTAGACTATTCTCAAAATACCTACTACTCAGCAAATTGCCTGAAACATGAAAAAATGCAGAAGTCATCCTACTGCACAAAAAAGGTGATAAAGAGGATCTAAAAAAAAAACTACTGATCAATAAGCAAATTGTTAGTGATCTGCAAGGTTTTTACAAAGGTACTATCAAGAATGGAAACAATACCTAATACGGCACAACCTAAGGAACAAGAAGGCTTCAGGAGTGCTTTCATTACAATGAACCACATCTAGACAACAACAAGAGTGACATAATGAATACATCCTTCCATTATGCATAGCCTTCATTGACTACAAAAAGGCCTTTGACTCTGTGAAAAAGCAAGCAATAATTGATGTCCTGATCAACCAAGGAATAGACAGAGTGTACATAAATATCCTGCAATCAATACATGAAAATGCTACTGCATCAATACAGGTAAACAATGATAAAGTCCATATTAACCCCTTAAGGACCGTCCGCACGTGTACTTTGCGGTCCCTTAAAGACCACGGAGCATTTTTTTTTTTTTTTGCAATTCGATTCCAGACTCCCCAAACGGCATGCAGCTGCAAGGGGAGCCCGGAATTCCATGATGGTCCAGGACCGTCATGGGTCCTTATGGGTATAACAACCCATGGGTTCTTAAGGGGTTAACATAGAAAAAGGGGTCCAAAAAGGAAACACAATTTCCTCAACATTATTTTCATCTTGTTTAGAAGAAATTATTCACAAAGTAATTTGAGACAAAAAGGACATAAGAGAAATAGAGAATACCTACATCACTTACATTTTGTAGATGATACTCTTTTATAGTAGTGCTGAAGAACTGCAAGAAACCATTGAAGAACTAAAAGAGGAAAGCAAAAATGTTGGCCTGAAGATGAATGTCAAAGCCATACAAAAACTTAAGACTACACAAAGAGGTATGGAGAGGAAAATTACAAAAAGACAGAAAAACATGTGCATACATACATCAGCAAACAAATGTCTGTGATGTTATTGAAAGAGTAAAGCACATTAAATGGAAATGTGCAGGCCACATAATAAGAATACCTGATTGTAGATGGACCAAACACACTTTGGACTAGATTCCACTTGATACTAAACACCCAAGAAGAAGACCAAAGACAAGATTGGAGATGAAATGACCACGTGTTGGTACGCAGTGGCAACAAAAGGCACAGGAGCGAAGTTGTCAGAGTCTTAATGAGGAGGCTTTCATCCTGCAGTGGATCGACAATAACTGAAGATGATATATATATATACACACACACAAATGACCCTTGAACATATAAATAGTATAATTTAACTCCTTCAAATCATGAGGAGTATGCAACACATTGCAGTTGATTTCAGGTTGATTATGTTACTAATTAGTTATTGTGAACATTTCTGATTGCATGTTAGTAAATAAAATAATTTTATGGGAAAATTTACAAACACAGAGCTCTTAAAACAGCTGCTTTTACAAAAGTTACAATATATGAATACATCCTTTCTGTAACTATTGATACTTTACATAACTTCTACATACATATATATTATTTTACATAATAAAATTCCATAATTTCAATATTTTTCTTTGAAAAGATTTGTACAATTGTTTTTTTTCCCAATTTTTTGCAATTTTCTCTCTCTCTCTCTGTCATTCTCTCTCCCCCACTCTCTCTTTCGAACCAATGCATGCTTAAAATGTGCCATATACAGCACACACTTTATGTGCCACACTGGAAGAAAAACTAAAAAAAACAATTTAATTTAATTCCAGACTGAAATGTCAGTTACTTGAATTAAGTACAAGAGCATTACATTGGGTTAAATGTTTTGAACATTATCCAGAGACCAAGTATTTTTACACTACTTTACCACAATTATTGCTGTAAACAATCAATGTGGCTACTGTACAGATTTCCAATGTGAAAGGTCAAGTTTAATTAGAATCTATGGCCATACACCTACAGTAGCTTAACTGCAAGATACATGTATACGAAAAGGAAACATGGAAAGTTGGTTTACTCCATTTTCACAAATAAAGATAATGCAAGCATGCAATTAAACAATTTCAAAACTTGTTTACTATGACATCATACTTACCTATTTTTTATATCCTCTATGTGGTCTTTACTGGGATGGGCAACAATTCCTGTTTTGTTTCCATGGGAAATTTTGCTAAAAAAGCATGGTTTCCCACTTCTTGAGGTGGAATTTTGCCCATAGAGAAACATGTAGATTTACTGCATTTTTGCTACGAGCACAGGAATATTTCCAGATATTCTTCCAATTTCCTCCTATGTTACTCAGTAAGGGGAAACGTCTCACCCACATACTGTCTAAACCAATCATTTCCTACACTCTAGTGTGGTGTATTTAAGGAGAAAATCAGAGTGGTAGGAGAGTGAGAGAGAGAAAGAGAGAAGAAAAAAATGTATTCAAATCAAGCAATTAAAGGGTTAGTAATGTCCACAAAAAAGTTTTTTGCATTTAGAAGAGCGTGTTTACTTAGTGGTTCATAGTTCTGGCTGACACTATGACCACCACCACTGTTGTAAAAAAAAAGAGAAGTTGGATGGACCTAAGGCTAGTGACTCAGTCCCTAAGGATAAGTCTGTTATTAACACTAGCAGTATGCCATATGAGATATTTAGACCACATAGCATTGGTTCTCCAAAAACTCAAATTTCAAGAGAAGAATATGGCAGCATGTCCACTACCAACATCTTGAGCATGTGCAAAAAGTAAACCGAGTGCCTGAGTCCCTGAGGAAAGTACCAGTGTGGACTGAAATGCTGGACGAATGCCGACAGTATGCAGTTTTAAGTTGATTTTTTAATAAAGTGAAGTTTTAATTACATCGGGTGCTCGGCTTACTTTTTGCACATGTTCTGAATATTAGGAGAACTTTGGAATTGTTTTTGTGAAGTTTTTGCTGCTTGCCAAAAAGTACCATTTTTCTCCTGTTTAGCTTTTGAGGTGAAAACTTTTGCCCATCCCTAGTCTACATTTAAGAGGCTGATATGTCATAGTTCCTTCTTGGTACAACCAGCTGGTTGAATACCTGAACTCTATGTGCTATTTCAATATAAAGGTTAATTGAAATAGTATATTCAGAATAAATCTTTAATCAAGAAAGTTTCAACCCTCCTTTCTGAAGGTTTGTCATTTCTCTGGTGGTCATTTTTATATTAGAATATCATATGAGGAACACTAGAGTTGTACTAGATGTACTTTAAAGTACCAATATAGGGGAACACACACAAAATTCGATGGATGCAAATGCCAAATAGTTTCCATGTTGGTGAATAAATGATTACCTTAAGAGATGTGCATGCAGTAGAATGACACAGACACACACACACACACACAAACTGTGTAGCCAATCATTTTTTTAAGGCATAGAGTGGTCCTGATTAGGCACACAGAAAACAATAGGTGTCTGATTGGTTTCAAAGCATGTGACCATACAGGTGCAGAAAAATGTGATTTAGTCTTTAGAAAGGTTTCACATTCTGGGCATTCAAAATGAGTTAGAAATGCAATGTTTGCTGCATCTTTAAGGTGGTAAAGCACTACCAAACACTTTTATGATGTTAATTGGTTTTAACTCCATAAAAAAAAGTGATGATAAGAATGTTTACCTCATACAATGCTAAATATACACAGCCCACTGAAGTAATGTTTTTCTTCACTGCTAAATAATATACTGAAGCAGGTGCCCCGATCTGGCAAATACAATAACCCTTGTGTTAACACAGTGGAGTCAGATGGGTAAATGAGAGCTTGATTAGGGCTCAATTCATTAAGGCACAGTAAAACAGTTGGTAAGTGGAAAAGCAATACCAAATATTAGCCATGTCCAGGTAGCGCAGCTATTCAATAATCCATCTACCAGAATGAACAATACGTGTAGGCCACACAAACACACGTAGTCTGATGAAATGCATCTCAGCTTTTTTTACCTCATTTTCATTTGAAGCCAGATCCATCTGTTTCACTTGAAAGTAGTTAACGTTTGCGTTAACTGGCAGCACTAAAGTTGTTAAAACAAGTTCAAAATCAGAGACAATTGCCACACAGCAAAGAATCAAGTCAACTCAAATAAATGTATTTACAACCAAAAATAACTGACACACAATGCCTGTATTTGGAGGTTCTCAGAGGCAGCATCAAAGGCACAATCAGGCCATGAGCGAACCACAGTTCATGGGACAGAGAGGCATTAGTAGCACCTCCATTTGCACCATGCATGCCCTCATCATGTAAAACAGATGCCATGTGAATAGATGAGGAGTACTTTACCATCCAGAGTAGGGGTGGGTGAAATCTGTCACTGTGTTCCCACAAGAATTCCCCACCAATTTTTCAATGGCTAGAAAGTTTCCTCCCATTGATTTACATGGTTTTTGCCTTTTCGCTATAAAAATGTGATGTATTTGCAGAAGTGAAACACAATAGAAGCATCTACAGAGCGAGGTAGATGTGCTGTGCTGTTCTGCTGTGAATTGTTTGTAAAATTGAGGCAAGAGAGGCTTATTGTGACTGCTATCACTATGAGTAGGCTTAAAACTAATAGAAGGAGGAACTGGAAGGACCCTAATGCGTCTACTGAGTCTGAGTCTGAGGAGGAGGAAGTGAGTACAACTGAACCAATGCTGTCAAGTCCCCCTAAATCAAACCTAGGGATCTTGGGGAAGTTATTGGGAGGGAAGGGTAGTACTAGTAAGAACAGGACAGGTCAGCTGCCTCTGCCAGATGTGCAGCCCCTTCTGCAACTAATGCTGTGCCTGTTGTCAGACATGCTGCCCATGTTACTGATACCACCATTGCTGTGCCTGCTGTGAAATGGGCTGCCACTACTGCTGTGCCTGCTGCCATTGCTGAACCTGCTGCCACCAGTACTGTGCCTGCTGTCAGACATGCTGCCCCTGCTGCCACTAATGCTGTGCCTGCTGTCAGACATGCTGTCCCTGCTGCCACAATAATGAACCTTCTGCTAGTATGTCTTGTAATACTCAGGAGGGGGGAGAAGATGATGCCAAGTGTGACAGCAAGGGACCCTAAGTCACACTTGCCATCCCCAAGCAGTCCCTCCAGTGCTAGTACTACTACTATTACTACTAAGGTCCAGTAGCTTGTTAACATTATGAGTGAAGGAAGGGGTAATCAACAATATCCTCATATTACTAGTGACTGTGAGGAGGAGGTCTCTGCAGCTGAACTTAATGTGGTTGGTGTTAGTAGTAGTAATGGTAAAGCAGCCGGAGTGGTAGGGGAAACATTTGAGAGTGTCCAGACTAGCAGTCAAGGGAGCCCACACCCTTCTTCTGACCCTAGGATGAGTCTTCCCCTTCACTAAGTTTCCAAGTGGAACATGATTGTGAAGCCGAAGAGGCCAGAACTGTTGTTGGGGTAGAGCAGGTACACAATTAATACCACCACCACCAGCAGGAGCACAGTTCAGCTGCCTGTGCCTGCTGCTACTGCTGCGAGTCTGCCTTCTTCAGGTCAAAAATAAATGCCAAGTGGGACATCCGGGGACACACTGTCACATTGCTCATCATCGTCACCTCCTCCAAGCAGCAGTGAGATGTCTGTAATAGAGCAGCAGCACATGGGGTCTAGTGGTGGTGGTGATGATGATGCTGGAGAAGCTGAGGTGGAAGAGACATTGATGGCCTTTTTCACAGAAACTGAGAAGGAATGGGAGACAGGAATGAGTATGGGCATCACCACCACCACTAGCAGTCAGCTTTTGAATTAGTGGAAATTGCAACTGCTTTAACTTCTGCTGCTGCTGAGATGAAAGGGCAGCAGGGTGCTGAGGAGCAGGCTAGTGTGCCACAGACCACCATGGACACAGTGGGAATGGGGTCAACAAGTAATGCGGGATTAGGACAGGTTCCACTTGCCAGCAGTAGCAATACTCTTCCTGATCCTAGCTGCAGTGCTAAATCTGAGTCAGTAGCAGCAACAGCAGCAATATTATCCAAAGCCACAGAAAGTGAAGGGGAATGTGGAGAACAAGAAGAAAGAGGCCATTCTTCTCCACCTGTTCCCTATCCCTCCCCCCAGAAGTCATGGGTGTGGGACTATTATTCTCTTCTGGCAGGCACAGTGCAGTCATCATCAACAAAGGTTCAGTGCAAAATTTGTGACAAGTTAGTGAGAAGGGGAAAGAAGGGAACACACCTTGGCACAACCACCCTGATAACACACATGAAATACAGACACCATGACATTTACTCCAAACATATTAAAGCCAAACACCCGTTACAAAAATCTAGCACTGCTGTTACTGTATCCCCTGAGTCTCCATAAAGGTGGAGATCAAAGAGGAGGAAGAATAAAGAAACCCAGACAGACACTGGAAGTTCCATGACGAGCAAAACAACTAGCTCGCCATAACCATCACCTAGGGTAACTACATCTTCTGCCAATCCACCTCATTCATCGTTACCTCCCCCGCCAAATGATAGCCACTCTGTTAATGTTAGGATATGGCAGTTCATCTCTACCCATTGCACACTGTGTGGTGCACTGACCACCCATGCAAGTGTGGTGGAGGAGAATCGATACCAGGTCATCAGGTGGCATCTGAGGAGATTCCATCCAACAGAATATGCTAGGATTCTGGCAGGGAGGGTCCATCATTACTATTAAACTGACAGAAAGTTGTCATGTGTCCTTAGAGGGGTCTGGACACGCAGTACAGTGACAGTGGCAGTACTTGGTTTAGGGTGTCATGGTGTTTGGATACAGTTGTGCCCCCAGATGTTATTTACCACACACACTGTGCACATTGCAGTTGCTGAGGAGACCCACTGATCCTGCTCTTAAGGGAAAAAATATATTCTAATAACAACACACCCATGATGATTTTGTAAGAGGGGCAGGTGGAGAAGATTTAATGGCCAACTTGTTCTTTTCTCCACAAATATTGGGGGCTACTTATTCTGCTGCTACTACCTCAGACGCCTCACTGGAGCCAGTCGTGGCAAATGGAACCTTCATCATCCATCTTCCATGTTACTGCTATTGTTGATCCCATTCCCTTTCAGCTGCCTATCATCCTGCTGCTTAAACAACTCAGCAGTAGCAGTACGAACAGCAATTGGAACTCAGGAGGACATTTGACAGTGGCCACTGGCCAACATGACCTGATGGCATTAGGCCAGTAGGGCATTTTTATTTTTTTCTCAGGGCTTGTGTTTAAAAAAATAAAACATAAATAAATAAATAAATAAATAAAAACTAGTCCTACAAAATAAACATTTTTTGGGGGATTTGTTTCTAACAAGCTTAAGTCCTACAAATCAATGTTTCTTCAGGGCTTGGGCCTCTAATAAGTCAAAGTCCTACAAAGTCCTCTAACAACAAATGAAACAAATCATCCTCTACAAAATACTCTATCAAGTCAAGCATCAGTCCACCCAGGTGGCAACTTATGTCAGGGGTTTCCTGTCTCTGTCACTTTAAGTATAAATGTCTTATTTTATTGATTTATTTTTTTATTAACTGTCCCCCCAATTAGTCAAGAAACCCCCCAAAACAAATGCCCTGTTCAAATGATTAATTCATTCACCAACTCAGGCACCCTCCTCAGACCCCTTTATACCATGTCTTAGGTTTTTACTTTATTTTATTTAGGATTTATTTTTTATTAAGTGCCCCCAATCCCTGTAAACAACCCCCCAAAACTCAACCCCTGTTCAACTGATTCTTTCCCCACACCCCACCAACACAGGCACCCTCATGCCCCTTTGATACTGTGCCTTTGGGAAATAAAATATTATTTGTAATGTGTTGTGTGTAACTTCTATGTTCCCATTGATTTCAATGGGCGAAAAAAGCAGAAAATCGTCACTTTTTGCAGGAAATTTTTTGCCAAGCTTAAAGTGCCATTTTTCGCTGATTTCAGTTTGAGGCGGAAAGTTTTGCCCATCCCTATTTATATGGCAATTTTACCGACTATACGTCCGTTGATACTGATATGTGGAGTTGTATAGTTATGTAACAAGTTGACAGATTTCTGCATTTTACGCTTCTTACACTGTTTATGTATATAGGTAAACATAGTTTTTTAAAGCTAGAAGGATATAAAAAAGAGAGAGACAAGAGGTGCCCCTGTGTTGAATCACCGATGTTCAGGCCGTTACCATTAATACCCACAGTGAGTTATACTCACAAACAAATAAGTTGTCTATACACTTATGTGCAGGACAGCAGATACAGCAATCAAGGGGAATTCTAAGCTGCTCTCAATATCAGCTGTTTTGCGGTGATTTATTTAGGTAAATTAAGGCAGCCAAGGCTCAGACTGTAAGCTAACAGGATTAGCACTCATCTGAAAAAAGGAGGCGCTGGAAGGACCATGATGCTTCCAGTGAGTCCGAGGAGGAGGATGAAGTGTCCACCACCAGCATAGAAGGGTCTTGAACCCCTGATTCCCTAGATCCAATGATGCCCAGTCTTCCAACACTGTCTCTTGGGATCTGGGGGATATTTATGAGCAAACCATCAAAGGCACATGAAGAACTGGGTAGCAGTGTGAGCAGCACAGGTCAGCTACCTGTGCCTGCTGCTACTGCTGTCAGTGTGCTTCTTGACACTCAGGAGGAGGAGGAGATGATAGCAAGTGTGAAAGCAAGGGACCCTAAGTCGCACTTGCCATCCCCAAGCATTCCCATTACTCCTACCATGAAGCAGTTAGAGAGGGTTGCGGGGTAGGAACATGGTGATAGTGGAGGTGATGGTATTGAAGCAGCTGGTGGTTGGACTAGCATGACTGCAATAGATCCTCCTGCTGAGGCAGAAGGAGAAGTAAAGCCAAGAAGCCTCTGATTCCTCAGGACTTGTGACTCGAGCAGTCAAGGGAGCCCAAAACATCCCTCTAACCCTGTTATTCCCCTTCCTTCAGAATTGTGCCTCTGGGACTTGATGGTGAGGAAGGCAGAACTGGCTAGCAGCAATAATAGCATCAGCACAGACCAGCTGCCTGTGCCTGCTGCTATTGCTGCCAGTCTTCCTTCTTCAAGTGGCAAGTTTGACAGTAGGGCACTCTCTGTTACATATGTCATCATCATCACCAGCCAGTGAGATTCTCATAGAGCAGCAGCAGTAGCAGTAATGAGGGACAGATGGTGGCTGTGGTGATGAGGGTGATGGTGAAGCATCTGTGGTAGAAAAGACATAAATGGCCTTTTTAGCACAAAGCGAGTGAGAATGGAAAACAGATATGGAAATGATGATGGGCATCACCAAAACTACAAGCAGTGAGATTGCAGAATTTGTGGAGTTTGCTGCTGTAATTCCTAATGCTGATACTCAGATGCAAGGGCAGTAGACTGATGAGGAGAAGGCTAGCCACAGACCATCATGGCCAAAGTGGAAATGGAGTCCATCAGTAGTTGTGATGTGGGACTAGGACAGGTTCCACTTTCCAGCAGCAATACTCCTGGTCCTAGTTTTAGTGCTGATTCTAGGGCAGCAGCAGCATCCTCTGCCCTAGCCAGTGAAGGAGATTGTGGAGGATAAGACGAAAGGGAGAACTCTTCTCCATCATATTTTTTCCCTTGGCTTGTTCATTAAATATACAACATAGACCTGCAAAAATCAGTTTGGGGGGCTTGTTTCTACAAATCACTGTTTCCCCAGGACTTGTGACTAATAATACAGAGTACAAAAAACATCACTGATTCATCAGGGCTTGTGGCTCTAACAAGCCTCAACCCAAAAAAATCATCACTGATTCATCAGGGCTTGTGAATAACAATCCCGAGTGCAATAAATTATCACTGATTCCTCAAGAGCTTGTGACTCTAACAATCTGGAGTGCAAAAATCATCACTGATTCCTCAGGGCTTGTGACTCTAACAAGCCAAAGTCCTAAAAATCAGGGCTTGGGCCTAACACAAGACTAAGTCCTACAAATCACTGTTTACTAAGGGTTTGGCCCTAATAAAGTCTAAGTCCTACAAATCAATGTTCCCTCAGGGCTTGGGACTAACACAAGACTATCCTACAAATCAATGTTTACTAAATGCTTAGCCCTAACAAAGTCTAAGTCCTACAAATCAATGTTCCCTCAGGGCTTGGGCCTAACACTTGTGTAAGTCCTACAAATCAATGTTTCTTCACGGCATGTGCCAAACAGATATAAGTCTTACAAATATATGTTTCCTCAGAGTTTGTACCAAACAAGTGTAAGTCCTACAAATCAATGTTTCCTTGGGGCTTGGGCCTGTAACAACAAATCTAAGTCCTACAAATAATCCTCTACAAAATACTATATCCTATAAAATATCAGTCTTCCCCAGTCACAGATTATTTCAGGGGGTCCCTGTCTCTGTCTTGTTAGATACCAATTTTTTTTTTATGTTATTTTTTTAACTGTCTACCAAACCGCCAAAAAAGTTCACATTCAACTGATTCTTTCCCCATATTCCAGCAACACAAGCCCCCTCAGACCCCTGTTATACCATGCCTGTTCAAAATAAAATAAAATTTGCTATGTGTTATGTATAAATTCAGTCTTCCCATTGATTTCAAAGCAATGAGCTGTTCAAAAAAGTGGAAAACTGGTACTTTTTGTGAGAAATGTTTCTCTAGGCAGGAAGTGCCATTTTTTTTGCCAATTTTGGTTTGAGGCAGAAATGTTTGCCCTTCTCTTTTCAATACTTCCTAACAGTTTGAATATTTTGACAGTTTGAACACATTCTACGGAGAACTGTTGTCAGTGCATAAAAAAAACAGCCTGAACACCTGGGCTGAGATTCACTAAAGGTTGAAAAAGGGCTCAGGATGGCGTTGTCACAGGCACATCATCAATATGCACCAACAGGCACTAACATGCATTCACCATTTGACAGTTTTTTTGATTTTTTACTGAACACAGCAACAATGATTCATTTCTATATGGTTAATGTTGCATTTATGTGTGATTATTTATATGTTAATGTACTAAATATGTTATTTATATGTTAATGCATTAAACTCTGACATAAGAGGCTGTTGTTGGAATTCACTGTCCAGTGTCCATACATTGGCAAAGGGACCCTGTCCCAAGGAGCTTACAATCTAATTAGAAATCATGGCAACATAAAGAGACAGTAGGATGAGGATCATAAGTGCAAACACATAGCTTAGTGAAGGAAGAGCAGAATAATTTTAATGTGACTGTCAATGTCCTCAACTAGGATATTATTATTGAGATGCCTCCTTGAGCAGGTGGGTTTTCAAATGCTTGAAAGTGATGAGTGTGGATGATTGGTGAATGGTGATAGGGAGGGTATTTCAAAGTCAAGGGGCAGCCAGTGAAAAAGATTGCAGCTGAGAGATGGCTTGAGTTGTATAGGGAGAGGACAGAAAGAACTCTTGAGAAAAATGAAAGTGATGGGAAGGGCTGTAGTGGGAGATAAGACCAGAAAAGTAAGAGGGTTCTGAAGAAGAAAGAGACTTAAAGGAGAGGACAAGAATACTGTAAGAAATATGATGCCTTATAAGTAACCAACAGAGGGATTTCAGGAGCAGATGAGAGGGAAGTTATCTGGGAGAAAATGTAGTAATTCTTGTAGCAGAATTGAGAATAGACTGAAGTGGAGAAAGATGAGCGGTAGGAAGACCAGAGAGTAGAATCCTGCAATAGTCAAGTCTAAAGAGAATTAGTATCCGAGTGAGAGTTTTTGCAGTTGACATAGAGAGGAAGGGACATGTTTTGGCAATATTTTTTCAGGAAGTAATGACATGTTCTGATGACAGCTTGGATATGAGGGGTGAATGTCAAGGTAGAACTGAGTATCACCCTAAGACAGCATGCTTTGGTTACTGAGTGGATGGCAGAATTGTCAGTCATGGAGAAAGGGGTTGGTGGTGGGTTTAGGGAGGGAATACAACCATTTCTGTCTTAGCCATTTTAAGTTTAAGATGGTGGTAGGCCATCCATGATGAAATTGCTATGAGACACGGAGTGCCCTGAAATTGCACAGTCTGAGTGAGGTCAGGGATAGAGAGGTAGATTAGTTTGTCATCTGCACATAGATGGTAATTAAATCCAAGAGATGAGATGAAGTCACCAAGTGAGAGGGTGTAGAGGGAAAAGAGAAGTGGTCCCAAGACTGATCCCTGAGGTACACCTACTGAGAGTTCATGGAGAAACGAGAAAGCATTTGCAAAAGAAACACTTAAAGTACTGTTAGAGAGATTGGAGGAATCCCATTCTAGAGGTTTGTTAGGGATGACAAGGGTGTGCAGTATATTCAGAGGAGTGCACAATTAACAGTATCAAAGGCAGCAGATAGATCTTGTAGGATTAGTATACTGCATTGTCCTTTGTTGAATGTAGTTCATTAGTCATTTTTGTTAGGGCTGATTGATTTGCAATGTATTTAGACTGTCTCTAGCATCTAAGAAGATAATGAATATATATATATATATATATATATATATATATATATATAGAGAGAGAGAGAGAGAGAGAGAGAGAAACTACTGTTTGAATGCAGAAGAGGAGATGTGAGAGTTTGTAGAAATTACTGTGTGTACATATGAGAGTTTTTAACAGAAGTCCTGTCCATGGGTCTGTAGCTGTTATCAAACTACAACTACTATAATACATAAAATAATGAAAGCTGTAGCCAAATGGCAGCTTGAGAGCCTCAAGTTGACCACTTCTACTACTGCTTAAGGATAGGTGAAAATATACACTGCAAAAGAAAAACAACATGTTTCCAGTTGAAGGGGCATGCCCACTAAAAGTGCCATTAGAACCACACATACTGATCCCCCACCTTAGCGTTGCCCTGATGAACAGAAAGCCATACAACCACAAGTACTGACCCCCTCATTCTTGTCTAATTGGTGACCATAGAATCAATATACTGACTCCCTAGCCTTGTCTTAATGATACCCATAGAATCACAAATATTGATCCCCCCCAGCCTTGTCTCATTGCACAAGTAGCCATATAACATACTGAGTGTGAAAGAATATGTGAGAAATGACAAAGATATCATGAAAAATTAATTAGTAGCAGTAAAAAGACAGAAATTGTATGTGCAAGAGTTTCCATGGAAAAATGAAAAACTGATGCTAAAGTGGAGATCACTTCTACAGTTTTCTAAAATCCTCAAGTCCTCTGTTATTCTATGGATCCAATGAACCATACTTTCTATAACGTGAGAGATCTTAGTGCATATGTTCCATAGAATAACATCCGCCTTGGAGAGTTTAAAACACTGGATAAGTGATCTCCATTTCATCAGTTCTGGATCACCTGTTTATCATGCCTTAGTGTATAACCCCCATTGTGTTTTACCTAAAAATTCCAGAGGGGTTAAAGTATAGCTGGAGCAATAAGCTTCAGTATTCAGCTGAAACTGTCTGACATGGAAGGCAGAGAAGCAATAAACCTACAGGACAATTTATAGTAAAATAATAAATCCTCCTTCCACATATGGATGCCAGATCAATTAAAAAAGTAGTTGAAGATAGGGGAGAGGTAGAGTGGTAATGCATCAGCCTGTCTCTTCTTCCGATATCTTCCTCCACAATGTCTCTATTTCCCATCCTGCATCTTTTTCTCCTGTCATTTCCACATATCCTCACTTTCCTCTCATCAACTGTTATTCTGTCTTGTCGTATTCTTCTCCCTGGTCTCTTTTTCCTCACTCTTGTCTCATTATCCCTCATTGTTTCTTAATCCATCTTACTTCCTTTTTGCCTATTTATCTCCTTTCCTTCCATTCTCTTCCAGTGCCCAGGTCTATCAGTTTCATCCCCATCTTACCTTACCCTCTCATGCCCCCTCTTGCCTCATTTGCCCCCCTTCTTGTGTCCCTTCTTTCCACTTTCTTTTTCTCCCTTCATGACTAGTTATTTCCTACCATTGCATCTCTTCCTCCCTCTGACACTCTGCTCTTGTCTCTTTCCTTATTTTCTCATCCCCTCGTCCCCCAGGACAAAGACCTCCTCAGCAAGCCTCTAACAATTTCAGTCCTGGGCTTTCTGTTGCCATTGTGCACCAACAAACTTAGTAATTTCATCAACCCATCTTTTCTTTGTTCTTCTTCTTGGGCATTTAGCATCAAGTGTAATGTATTCCAAAATTCATTTGGTCCATCTACCATCAGGCCTTCTTGTTATGTGACCTTCCCATTTCCATTTTAGGTGCTTTACTCTTTCAATTATATCATACATTCTGACTCTTGATTTATGATATCATAAACCATACCCAGAAAGCCTTACTTAGGTAGGAGTTCATCACACTGCAATCAGGTATAGCTATATAATTACTGTGTACAATAGAAGTACTTAGCTAGATAAGTGTCCTTCATGCATCAGTCAGGTACATATATTTATATATGTTTTATGCATTGTATCTGCTTCTGTCCATAAGTAATTATTGTGAATTCTTTACTTTACACATCCATAAACCTTTCAGACTCTGATTGGTTATTCATTGCAAGTTGTGTGCAATTTTCCCTATTGATTTCAAGCTGTATTTCAATTTGTATCAAATATGAAAGAAAGCAAAGTAGATTATTATTACATGCTGCATATATTACAGCAGCATACAAAGATGGACAAGGGTCAAGGCATTGGGGGTCCTGCCATGTTTCTGATGGAAGCCCTATATATAATATTATCTGTTTATTACTCATTTTTTCCCAAATTAATAATGGAATGTATATTGGCTATGCTAGTTTATAAATGTAGAATCCAAATGTAATTATTGTTTAACATCAATAATGTTAACATGTCCATCTCATCTCATACAGTCATTTATTTTTTTCGTTTTGTTGTTGCTCTGATATTTTTAATACTAACTATGAAAACAAGCAGAAATAAAACATTCCAATTAGCCAAATCATTTGTCTTCCACTTTGAACAATGTTATTCCAAGTTTTTTATTTAGTTACAAATATTAATGCTTTTTACTCCTTCAACTTATTGTGAGGTAGAGTAATTAATAATTATTTACTTAGTTGGAAGATTAAGTTTTGTGATTCTCATAATATACAGAAGGTTTCAGGAAATCAAGGTTTCAGGAAGTATCCCAAAGATTACAGAATTGGCTTTCTGGCCTCATCATGCTTTATCATATTCTGCAGTGCAGACTAATGTTATTCATATTACATAAGTATAAATATTTATGCATTATAACTACAATATTCTGTTCCAAAATCACGAAGAGAGAAATCATTTGTGTGGGTGTCTTTCTTATCTCTGTATTTTTTCAAATGACTTGAATAGCACAGTGCATGCCATGGGGCATGGACACAGATTATTTCAAACCACCGGTAACATGAATGGAAGGCAGAAAATTGCAATTCTCAGCATGGTGTTGAAAGCAGTAGAGTAACTTGCTATCAGAGTGAAAAGTACATTAGATTTACTGCAAATATATATCCTTTTTAAGATTGCTACAACTTACACATATACAAAAACATTACCACATCAACGCAGCAAGCTCAGAAAATTACTGATAGACTATCATTGGTAGAAAGCAACACTTCAAGCATTTCTAATCAATATGAGTTTTCAGATCTCCTTCTATACCAATTTCTTTAATAATTGGGTCCAAAGAGCTTTTCCAATTTATTTCAGCGAAATAAGTTGCCATCAAAGTGGAATGTACATAGGCTTGCTGCACATATAATTCAACAAACTCATATGATTCAGATATCTAGGTTTGAAACTGGAAAGAACATACAGAGAAGACACATAACCAATCAGGTAAAAAAATCACTTTGGAGCTTGTATAACCTAGGATTCTTTATATATATATATATATATATATATATATATATATATATATATATATATATATATATATATTATTATTATATATTACTATTATATAATATTATATATTATTATAAAAGCAGGCCACTGTGTTTAGTTTTTCCTTTTGCTGTAAAATGTTATCATAAAAAATCTATCTAAAATATTTCTCAATGGAAATGGTTATTATTAAGTAAGGAAACCCAATGCATTTATTTCTTGGCTTTATGAAAAACAAAATTTTTGGCAATTGTTGTTCATGTAGATAAGAAATGTAAAAGTTCAAACATTAATATATATAAACAGCCCCCCGCCCTATCCTGCGAAAATTGCTGCAGCAAGACACGCCACTGTAGCAGTCCACTGGGTATCCAATTGCATAGTGTGCCCTATCACATGGGCAATACTGTGCAGCATTCAATAGCATGTGTGTGTATATATGTGTGTATATATATATATATATTATTATTATTATTATTATTATTATTATTATTATTATTATTAAATAAACAGTGATAGTGGCACTCACAAGGTTAAATACCTAATATAACTAGGTACATGTCCCATGAAAAACATTTGAATAAGTATTTAAATGTATTCAGCCTGGGATACTCCTGACCTCACCCGAGACAGCACACTAAGCAAGCATGGATGCAATAAATGAACATGTTTTGTAACTATATTTTGTTCCAGTGTGAGTGTGAGGCAAGGATTATCCCAGGCTGAGTTCATTTAAATTATATATATAAAATATATATATATATATATATATATATATATATATATATATATATATATATACTCATCCTGGGTTGTCCCTGGTAGCAGAGAGAGATAACACACATTGCAGTTCATTCAGCAGGTTTGTTGAAGAATCATAGAAGAGGAGGTGACAGACACCAAATATTGTTGCTACAAGAGACACTCTTGATTTTTGACTTTGAGACATTGGTGCAAAAAGGGCTTAATCATAAAATATCCTATTCACATTTCCTTTGAGTAAATGGCTTCCACTACTCACACATAAAGTGTGACATTTGGGGACTCCTTGTGGATGGACCACAGGAATGGTCCCCAATCATCCTGAGTTGCACGAATGGTAATGCACCCATTTAATACAGGACTACTAATGATACATGGGCAATCCTCATGAATAGATCACAGGAATGGGTCCTAATTTATACCAGTGGTTGGTATATACCAGGATTGTTTACCTCATTCACTATCAAGGACTGGAAAACTAAGTCACACCTTATAGGAGCGAAAGTAATGGGCCAGCATCTTCTATGTACTCAACTACTCTGTACCTTATCATGTGGCTTTAATATACAGGATGCCTCTAGGACTGCCTATACATTCCCACCCATGTGGCCTGAGTAATGCTGGATGTGGGGAAAGTGTCCTTCAGCCAAATTGTGACACCATTCCTATGGAGCCTGCAAATTTGTATTGCAGGTTCGTTCCTTGTTGAGCCTCTCTGATTTTTAATATACATATGCAAATTACCCTTGGGATTAGTCACCCCAAGAGTAATAGGGAGAATCCAGCATTGGATTCCTTGCTCACAGTGCTTAGAGAGATCAGCCACACCTCACTGACGAGGCACAACAAGGCTGAAACGTACGTCTGGGGTTGGCTGCTCCTCTTGTTCAGAGAGGAATTGACTGACATTTCATGGTTGGATTGCTGTAAGGGCAGGACCAATATGAAATGTTTTAGGATATTTTCTCTCTCTGAAAGGCACTAGTGGGCTAAAAGAGATTGCACCCTGGGTAGGACACCATTCCTATAGAGCCTGCAAATTTGTATTGCAGATCTGTTCCTAGTTGAGCATCTCTGACTTTTAATACAGATACAGATTTGCTGACATTGTTGCTAGTTTTAGTTATATTACATAGTGCAGCCTCAAGTATCTACTCTTGCGATGTCTACCTTCAGCCGGCATCGTCTCTATACCGTTTACCCTTTCTTCTTTACTTTCTTTCTGATATTTGGGTACCCGTTACATAACAATGGCCTCTTCTATCATCACAGAATTGTGGAGTGCCGGCAGGCACTGAGCTTTTGGTGACCAGTCTGCATTGTAACCTCACAATGTGATTGGCTATTAGAGTTTACAGTTATTTGTTTTGTTTTTTGTCCCCCTAACCATTTGCCCTGACGAAGGTCCATTGCTATGACCAAAAACATTTGGCTAGAATTTTCTACCAGAACTATGAGTCTTCAATAAACCTTCTGAATGAACTGTGATGTGTGCTGTCTCTCTCTGCTACCAAGGACACCCCAGGCTGAGTACTTTTATATATTTACATGTATGGGATGTGCTCCATCATATTATGCTTATATGAATAGTGAATTTGTTTTTGCTTTAGTGTGTGCCACTGTCATTTGACTATTTTTCATATATACATATATGAGTGTTCAATAATTTGAACATGTATATGAGTTATATTGCATTGGCACTCACACAATTCATCTATCAAAAATTTGATGTGAATAAACATGTTATTCAAGATGCTCCTCTAGAGGATCAATATAATTAATGCATAATGACTTTATGGATATATCAGAGCAGCTAAACCATGGAAAATGTGAATGTAGGGACTATGCTTTTTGCATGGATGTAGATGTATGTATGTATTTATCAGTGTATGTGCATGTAATCCCCAGAGGGGAATTCATATTGTGACAGAGTGAGTTCCTACCTGATGAGGGAGGAATGGATTTTATGTATTTTATAGACTCGGATAGCACTGGTTTTCTGTGCATGACCCTAGGGATGTTGAACTACTATTCAAATGATCCCACATGCAAAACTGCTGTGTTCACTGCATTGAAATCAGTGATAATACAGTATACTCCTTCACATGGAGAGTTTTGCTCCTGTTTTCCCACAGTGCTAAAGTATAAAAGGACGTATCAGTTTGCCACGTTGTGTGCTTAGGAGAGAGAGAGAGAGTGAGAGAGAGAGTGAGAGAGAGAAAGAAAGAAGCTGCAATTTTAATGCTAGGTATTATAATCAGACAGGCAAAGAGAGGGAGCTGAAAAGCATCAAAGTCAGACAAGTAAGTAATCATTCCAACCTGAGAATGATGGCTGGAATTGAGATTCTACTGATACTAAGTCACAGATACCTCAACCTCCCCTCCCTCACACCATCATTGTGTGTACCAGGTGGCCCAGAATCTTCCAGATCATTTAGTATACACCCATAAAGGAACCCCTCACAGGTTTTGATCGATTTGGGGAGCTTGGTTATCTCACTTAGAGTTTAACCCCTCCTCCTATATTTGGCATTGTGGGGGGGCGGTGATGTGCTGGGGGTGTTGGGTCCTCTTTGGGTGGAGAGATACTTTTTTGGGGTCAGTGATGCTGTTGTTTATATAAGGTAAAAAAAAGTCCTGGTCATTTCGGAGTGATTGCACTGTAATTCCATATACCCTTTCCATTTTTTCCTGCATATTATGCATGCCTGGAGAACTTATTGTTTTAATTCATGCATTGTGTTGTTCTGTACTGTATTGCAAAGTTGTCCTTAATAAAAATATAAAAAACAAAAAACAATGAGCAATACATTGCTATTTTGTTTGATCCTTGCTATAAACACAACATTTCTGAATTTATACCAAGGTGTGATCAGAAGCATCTCTCTGAGGAATTGGATTTTTGTGAAAAAGTATAAAGATATGCTTATAGATAGAGTGGTTGTGGTGGTTATAGGTACACATCTCAGTGGTACTTTCTACCAGTGTATGGGTTGGTAACTGATACACATGAATACCATATAGTACTAGGAGTGGTCCCACTGCACGTGATATGATTACAGCATACTTGCAGGATAACTGGATAACTACGAAGTAGGCCAAAATGATGACCCCGTTGACTACTGGTGAAAAAATTGTTTTTAGTTCAGCTGGTTTTATTGTTAATGAGAGTAGGACATGGCTATCAAGCAGCAGTGTTAGGAGACTTAGACATTTCCAAAAATGAACCAGTATTCAATACAATCTGAGTATCAGGTAGCTGAAGTAGACAAAACCGCATGAGACAGGAAAAACCCACGACACATGTACTATTAACAGCAGCACTGAGCAGGGGAGGGATTTGAAGCGTTGTTGCCATCTACCATGGTTGGGAGCAAAGCTAAGACCACTGATCAATATATGACAATAACCTGAAAACTGCACTGCAAGTTTAAATTGGATTCAAACATGATAATGTAAATATTTTGTCTAGCATTCCTTCCTTTGAATCATGATTATATATTTACATTAATGACATCACCACCACCGCATACATCTGCCAGATCCAGTGTAACCTTATTTTTATTGTTTTATTCAGCTAAAAGGGTTATTTTCAGGCCTTAGTATTGCAAAAAACAAGCCCTGAAAAATAATTGTATGCATTACTGGTCTAATGCCAATAGTGCTAGATGTCTGGTGGTTGCAAATGCCACTAGTGGCATTTTACCACTTGCTACTGAAGTAATTGCTGTTGCTAAGTTATCTAATCAGCTGCTGCATGGGGACTGGGATTACCAGCAGTTATGTGAGAATGGCAGTGGTATGATAATAGATCCACTTGCCCTAATGTTACTACTAAGGCAGCAGCACATCCACTATTGTGAAATAGTGGAAGGACTAGGAAGTATCCTAACTGACACATCTGTTCTCTTAGTAAGCAACAGACACAACTGCAACCAACCAACCTGATGCTAACATCAGTACTGTGCTGTCACTATGGCCTTTGTCAACTCCACTAAGGACACATGGCGTGGGGGGATTCACTAATTAGTGACAAAATAATGATAAAGAGGTGATAAAGTGGAGATGACTTCTCCAATGCCTATATTATTCTATGGAGCCTATGCATTAAGCTATCCAAAGCTGGATAAAGCTTGGCTGTATAGAATAACAGGAACTGGAGAAGTGATAAAGTGGAGAAGTTATCTCCACTTCATCACCTCTTTATCACTGCTTAGTGAATCTCCACCCAGAAGGGATATCTGTAAAAGCATGCACAAGAGAGAGAAAGCGGGGTTTTCTACTTTTGTTTCACAACATATAAAAGCTAAGGCATAACATTAAAAGCATTGAGCACTTTGATTATGCAGCGTCTTACAAAATATAATAACAGTATAGAAGCCCTTATAAAGAAATAAACCTTCTACTAATGGTATGCCATCACTGTATACAAACATCAAAGCTAAACAAGAGTTCTTACAGATCATCAAGGAAGCCAGCCAAGGACCCAGATGCTGCTGCAACACAACAAACATTGTAAAGCTTGGCACCTGGGCCTTGCAGCTGCCAGACATGCCCTGTGAGTGCCCACATAGGACCTCTCTAATGTTGGAGTGAAAGACATAGGAGAACTCCTATGAGGATCATTGTTACAATCAACTTTGCTTAGAGATGCCAAATGTGTTTTACAGCAACATACATACCCTAGTGAGACACAGAGTTATCATGCTGCTTTAAATTAACATGCACAAACATTATGTGAATCTGGCTCTCTTTATATGAACAAAAGAAGAAAAAGAAAACTATGCTTCTGGTAGAAAGGTGACAATCAAACAGCTCTGGGCATGTAAACATATTATGCATGTTCTTATTATCTCTGAATCCCAAGCATTGAAGTAGAAATATTCATTCTATTTTTAGATCCTCTAGTCGACTTAATGAATAAACTATTCAGTGCATGTCAAGGCCTTCTAGCAAAACAGTAGGTGTTTGAACTGTGCTGTTTATTTCAATGGGGTCACACAAAATTGAAACATATTAAGTCTTTGAGCGCCAGGGGTATGCAATGCTTTGCAATACATTGCCTACCCCTCTGGCACTCAAAGAATTAAGCAAAGAGTTATACAAAGATTAAAGAAATAGAAATTATAAAATATATTGTGCTATAGGTAGATAAGATTGTTCTATTGAATGTGTTTAACATTACATGGTATCATATATGGTCTAAATCTATATTATTTTTTTATATATAAAAATGTGTTACTTAATTCTTGCTGTAATGTGTGCACTATTTCTATGATGTTGCAGATTAGATTTACCTTTCTGTTTTAGTCTTGTAACATTATTTAACTTTTTCTTTAATCTCTTGCTGTAAATCATGATTTATTGATCACTGCTGTATAGCTTAATTTATTTTACTTTCCTATTAACATGCTTTATTTTACCTTGTTATATAATGTTGTCTTTGTTTTGTCTATTACAGTAAATATGTATGTGGTAGGTAAACTCTACAACTTATATAGTCATATTATTCCTTATAAACTGTAAGTAGTAGATTGCTACTTGGCAAGTGGTACATACAGTGAGGGAAAAAAGTATTTGATCCTCTGCTGATTTTGTATGTTTGCCCACTGACAAAGAAATTATCAGTCTATCATTTTAATGGTAGGTTTATTTGAACAGTGAGCGACAGAATAACAACAACAAAATCCTGAAAAACACATTTCAAAAAAGTTATAAATTGCTTTGCATTTTACTGAGTGAAATAAGTATTTGACCCCCTATCAATCAGCAGGACTTTTGGCTCCCAGGTGTCCAAAATTGAGTTCTTTGGCATCAACTCAACTCACCGTGTTTGGTGGAGGAATGCTGCCTATGACCCCAAGATCACCATCCCCACCATCAAACATGGAGGTGGAAACATTATGCTTTGGGGGTGTTTTTCTGATAAGGGGACAGGACAATTTCACTGTATCAAAGGGACGATGGACGGGACCATGTACCGTCAAATCTTGGGTGAGAACATCCTTCCCTCTGCCAGGGCATTGAAAATGGGTCGTGGATGGGTATTCCAGCATGAACATGACCCAAAACACTCGGCCAAGGCAACAAAGAAGTGGCTCAAGAAGAAGCACATTAAGGTCCTGGAGTGGCCTAGCCAGTCTCCAGACCTTAATCCCATAGAAAATCTGCGGAGGGAGCTGAAGGTTTGAGTTGCCAAACGTCAGCCTCAAAACCTTAATGACTTGGAGAGGATCTGCAAAGAGGAGTGGGACAAAATCCCTCCTAAGATGTGTGCAAACCTGGGGGCCAACTACAATAAACATCTGACCTCTGTGATTGCCAACAAGGGTTTTGCCACCAAGTACTAAGTCATGTTTTGCAAAGGGGTCAAATATTTATTTCACTCAGTAAAATGCAAATCAATTTATAACTTTTTTAAAATGCGTTTTTCAGGATTTTTTTGTTGTTATTCTCTCACTGTAAATATATCTTTGATTAAATAATGAATTTGATATAAAAGTTTAAAATTTTATTTGGGATGCTTAAGTAAAATCCATGAATATTTAACCCTTTGAGTGTCAGAAGGGTACACAACACATTACTTTGCAATGCATTGTGTACCCTTCTGGCACTCAAAGGGTTAAAACCAATAAGAAATCTTATCTGGTTAAAAGATAATGCAAAGATAAAAAACAAAAACCTACATAGACTTCCTCAAAAGTAGAGTCAAGTTTACCAAATACAATAACTACATGTGTGGATCTTAAGTGTATGACTGACAAATCTATGCAGCCAAGAGAGTCCTTAAAAGTACTTGGCTAAAAATCAGTGCACAAGTGAAGATGTAGTCATAACATTACACTTAAAAAAATATACACAGGGCCGTTCATTCCAACGGTGCCCCTATGTGAATATGCTTACTAGCTGTTTTCTTGAATTCCTGCACATCAAACAGTCTTTTCAGGAGTCCCCGTTGAGTACCTCAGTGTAACTGGATCACCCCGATCTCCACCGTGAAATCCTGTTCCACTTGGATTCTCTCACGGGCTTTTCTCCACGTGTTGTCTAACGCGTTTCGGGACCGTATGCGTCCCTTCCTCAGAGAAGATAATGACTGATTGTATAGAGGACGTGCCAGTCATGCGTCCGAGATTTATCTCAAATGGCACTGTCACTCAAATCCTTGTGGGTGGGATATTGCAATTCTAGTGGAAATTTGTAGAATGCCTAGGATATCTAAATTAGAGAAAATCCTTTATTTAAAATTACTAGAATAAATATTTATTTTATTTTATTTCTTGAATAAACAATCCTGATTGGAATTAGAAATAAACGGTGACTCAAATCTGTGTCTTGTGTATTTCGTGTATTCAAATACCTCTTGATTGATTCTTAGAGATAGTAGGTACTGAAAGTTTGTGTGTTTAATGAATATTTATGAATCATAAAGCTCCTTTGACTCAATATATCCCTGTGTCCCTATATCTATTGTTTAAATTAATTCTAGTAATTAAATAAACTTAAAAAGATAAAGCATGCGTGTCAAAGCATTATAAGAAATATCATCAAAATGATCACATAAATATCAAACTTCAGGTGATAGACTATATCCCCCCCACATCCATGGCCCAAAGAGAGACTTTTTGGATCTTCAAACTACAATCTCTATCACCAGGGGGATTAAATGAAGAAATGGATCTATGGTGCTTCTGAGAGAAATAAACACCTGCAATAAAACTTTATTTATAGTAAATTGAGAAATATCAGTCAAAAGAAAAAATAGGCATTTTAGATTATTCATCACTATTGATATTCTGAAAATTCCGATAGAAGTAAAAGTATATTAAAAATTAAAAATAAATTGAAGATAAATGAAATAGAAAATAATAAAAAAATAAAAAATATAAAATAATAGAAAACATCATTTTTGGATAATAAAACTCATAAACACATTATATATCTCAATAGTGATTTAAGAATAATAACATGTATAATAATATACCTCAGCTCCTTAATACGCAGAAGCTTTTGGAAAAAGGATATAAGTATATGTGTCTAATATGGAAATTAAAGGAATTTCTCAAGAGTTCATAACAAGGAAAATCACTAGCAATATTATACTTTGTCTGTTCTTTACATCTTTATATTCCTCTGCATAATCTTAATGTAATTGATAAGTTTTTGAGGATCCTTGGTTAGATTAAGTTAGACAATGTAAGCTAGTTCATTCCATACCACCAAATACATTGCCATCTAACAACATTGCAGGGATAATATTAAAATATATCCACAATTCGGATTGTCTTTTTAAGTTTAATTAATTACTAGAATTAATTTAAACAATAGATAAAGGGACACAGGGACATATTGAGTCATAGGAGCTTTATGATTCATAAATATTCATTAAATACACAAACTTTCAGTACCTATTATCAGGATTATTTATTTAAGAAATAAAATAAAATAAATATTTATTCTAGTAATTTTAAATAAAGGATATTCTCTAATTTAGATATCCTAGGCATTCTACAAAATGCCACTAGAATTACAGTATCCCACCCACAAGGATTTGAGTGACAGTGCCATTAGAGATAAATCTCAGACGCATGACTGGCACGTCCTCTATACAATCAGTCATTATCTTCTCTGAGGAAGGTACGCATACGGTCCTGAAACACGTTAGACAACATGTGGAGAAAAGTCTGCGAGAGATACCGAGTGAAACAGGATTTCACTGTGGAGATCGGAGTGATCCGGTTACACAGAGGTACTCAACGGGAACTCCTGAAAAGACTGTTTGATGTGCAGGAATTCAAGAAAACAGCTAGTAAGCATATAGTTACCAATAAACAAAAGAAAAAAGAAAAAGACTTAAACAGCACCAACACCCCCTCTGCTTCACGGGTGGGCTGAATCAGAGGTGGTGTTGGTGCTGTTTAAGTATTTTTCTTTTTTCTTTTGTTTATTGGTAACTATATGTAATATGATTAAGCACATCATCCAGTCTTTGTGACACCTCTTAAACACACAAGGTTTGGTAGTGCCACACTTTAATGTTGATACAGCTAGTAAGCATATTCACATAGGGGCAAAGTTGGAATGAATGGCCCTGTGTATGTATCTTTAAGTGTGATGTTATGACTACATCTTCACTTGTGCATTGATTTTTAGCCAAATACTTTTAAGGACTCTTTTGGCTGCATAGATTTGTCAGTCATACACTTACGATCCACACATCTAGTTATTGTATTTGGTAAACTTGACTCTACTTTTGAGGAAGTCTATATAGGTTTATTGTTTTTTATCTTTGCATTATCTTTCAACCAGATAAGATTTCTTATTGGTTTTAAATATTCATAGATTTTATTTAAGCATCCCAAATAAAATCTTAAACTTTTATATCAAATGTATTATTTAATCAAAGATATATATGGCATATACCATGTAATACTGATTGCTTTATATGCACCAACAGTATTACTTTTAGATATGTTTTGTTTTGTTTCTTTTATATCTTCTTTGCTGAGCACTCCAGTTTCTGCTACATTGAATTGGGTGAGGAACAGCCAAACTCATCTAAGAAGATGAGGCTGCTGAAACCAGTTTAATGTCAAAAGTCATACACCATGGCAAGACTGAGCACAGCAACAAAACACAAGGTAGTTATGCTGCAACAGCAAGGTCTCTCCCAGGCAGAAATGTGAAGGCAGACAGGTGTTTCCAGATGTGCTGTCCATGCTTTTTTAAAGAAGCACAAAGAAATTAGCAACATTGAGGACTATAGATGCAGTTGTTGCCAAGGAAACTTTGTGCAGCAGATGAAAGACACATCATGCTTACTTCCCTTCACAATCAGAGGGTGTCCATCAGCACCAGCAGCTCAGAATTGGCAGAAAACAGTGGGACACTGGTACACCCATCTACTGTCTGGAGAATTCTGGTCAGAAGTGGTATTCTTGGAAGACTTTGGGCCAAAAAGCCATACCTACAATGTTGAAACAAGGCCAAGTGATTCAACTATGCACAAAAACAAAGGAACTGGGGTGCAGAAAAATCGCAGCAGATGCTCTGGACTGATGAGTCAAAATTTGAAATATTTAGCTGTAGCAGAAGGTAGTTTGTTCACCGAGGGGCTGGAGAGCGGTACAAGAATTAGTGTCTGCAGGCAACACTGAAGCATGGTGGATGTTCCTTGCAAGTTTGGGGCTGCATTTCTGCAAATGAATTCAGGGATTTGGCAGAATTAATGGTCTCTTTAATGCTGAAAAGTACAGGCAAATAATTATATATTTATGCATCATGCAGTACCATCAGGGAGGCATCTGATTGGCCCCAAATTTATTCTGCAGCATGACAACAACCCCAAACATAAACCAAAGTCATTAAGAACTATCTTCAATGTAAAGAAGAACTAGGAGTCTTGGAAGTGATGGTATTGTCCCCACAGAGCCCTGATCTAAAAAATCATCTAGTATGTTTGGGGTTACATGACTAGAAAGAAGCAACTGATGCTGCTTAAATCCAGAGAGGAACTGTGGTTAATTCTCTAAGATGTTTGGAACAACCTATCAGCTGAGGACCATCAAGCTACCAGCGTGGAGATCGAAGATTAGCGACTGTGATAGATTTCCAGCTGGGTAATACCTACTCCAGGAAAAATCAATGACAGTCAAGTAAGAGCATTTACTATTTGGGCAAACCCTAGACCACTATTGCAGACACTTGCACTGGTTCACTCGTGATTGTGTTTATATGCATATTGTGTGTTATATCAATTACAATAAAGTAAGGGCATTCACTATTGAGGCCAGCCCTGGACCAGTATTGCAGATACCCACACTGCTTCATTTGATATTGCATTTATATGCACATTTTTGTGCTGTATTTTATTTTAGCATTTTCTATCTGACTCAGTCCACTTTGAGCACATTATTTTATATGTTTTATATTTAAATTTATATATTTTATGTTTGATTTTGGGTCACAGTCTGGCCATACTATGATCCCCTATATCTTGGCCAGAAGGCATTAAACTTCTGGATATGTATTAGACATAATTTTCAGAATATAAAAGTGGGGCACAACGTTATCCATGTTGTAGCAACCACCATCTGACATTTCAAACTTTTAATCTCTTTGACTTTGTGGTTTTATAAAATAAAATACCATTTGTACTTATGTTGTAAGTACCACATCTCAGAGTTTACATACATCTGCTTGTGGTTTTATACAGAGAACTTTCTAGTGTGGTGCTATTTCATTTATGTTGTAACCACCATTACCTGGAAATCTATATTTATTAAAGATTACCATTTATAGTTGGGCACAGACCAATGTGTGTTGTAGCCACCACTACCTTTTCATCTGTGTGGATCTAATTAGTTTACCCAGGTGTGGCACAACATGCTACACATGTTTCCAACAGTTTTTGATAATATTTTTTATAGCGGGGCACACATCTCTATTTTGGTTGTAGCTACCACTGTTCTGTGGTAACAGTTTTGGATGTCCTTTGTGATTCAATTTTATTAATAAACATAACACTTAGAGCATATTTTTGTGTTGTCCCTCCCTACCCTCTTCTCTTCTTTTTCATATGAAATATGTGTCTCTGGGGTCCTGAGACAAAAGGGACTAGCAGCAGAAGACTACACTCAAGTCTAAGAATTAATTGGCACTCATTTGAACTTTTCAGAGTTTTGAGACATCTAGATACATCTATCTTTATCAGATTGGGACATTCATCTATGGTATATGCCATATGATCTCTTCACCACCCATTGGTTTTGGTGAACAATTATAGTGCTGTTTTTTCTTGTGTGTACACTCTGCGGACACTTGTGTCATATCCCAATAGGGCATATATATAAACCAGTAGATAAAGCTTGAAACAGGATACCTGCAGTTACCCATTATTTATGGTTCTTGTTTTTAGATATAAAAAGACAATGGACAGTCCATAGCCACTTTAATGAACAATATTTAGTTGAAACCAAAGTACAGAAATACAGCATGCTCCCTAAATATATACATCTTAATGCCTTTCCCCGGATGAATTTATCAGGGATTAGGCTGTATATATTTTATAAAGGAAAGAAACAGAAGGTGCCTAGGTGTGAGCCTACATCCCCCCCTGTGCACATGCTTCTTACACAGCAGGTATTTCCATACTGTGGACTTAATAGACTTTGGGGTTCTAGAGAAACTTCTATTACTGGGGATATATGTTGCTGAAAATGTATACTAGGTTTCACACATGCTGCATTTCCAATAGCAGCACTCATTATAGCTAAGGCTGTGGATGCTCATAACCTGTGTTGCTGTTGGCTTCTCAACACTATTGATGTGTGTGGCTGAGTGGGACACATGACAACTTGCTGACAGTTTAATAGTATTGAGAAACCATCCCTGCCACCATCTTAGCATATTCTGCAGGATGGAATCTCCTTTTATGCTGCAATTATGGGCTAAGGACTCAGAAGGGCATTTGATAATGGCCAGTGGCCACTGGCCAACATGACCTGCTGGCACTAGGCCAGTAGGGCATTTTTTTCTCAGGGCGTGTGCTTTAAAAATAGGCCTAAAAAAATAAAACAAATCAATGTTTCCTACGGGCTTGGGCCTCTAACAACAAATCTTACAAATCATCTTCTACAAAATACTCTTTCACATTAAGTATCAGTCTACCCCAGGGGCAGTTTATGCCAGGGGGTCCCTGTCTCTATTATGTTACATGCAAATTTCATATTTTATTTGATTTATTTTTTAATTAACTGTCCCACCAATACCAGTCAAGAACCCTGGCAAATCAAATTCCCTGTTCAACTGATTCTTTTCCCAGACTCCACCCACCAACACAGACACTCTCCTCAGACACCTTTTATACCATGTCTTACGGGGTATTTTAAAATGTATTTTGGATTTATTTTTTATTAACTGCCCCCCAATCCAAATAAACATCCCCCCAAAAAAAGCATTCCCTGTTCAACTGAGTCTTTCCTCACACTCCACTAATACCAGCACCCTCATGCCCCTTTGGGAATTAAAATAACATTTGCTATGTGTTGTGTGTAAATTCAATGTTGCCATTGATTTCAATGGAATGAGCTAGGTGAAAAAGCAGAAAAACTGCACTTTTCATGGGAAATTATCTGCCAAGCACGAAGTGCCATTATCCACAGATTTTGGTTTGAGGCAAACATTTTCACCCATCCCTAGCACAGAGATAGCCAGATCAGGAAAAAACTTGGGTCATGACTGGCTGTGTCTTCCCAGTCTGTCACACATAATTGTTTGGGTGATTCTCCTTTGCTCCCCTCTCATATCCCTAGACTCCCCTGACACAGAAATAGAAGCTGGATCAGGAAGGAACTTGGATCAGAGCTGCCTGTGTCTACTTGGTCACACATAATTTTGTGGTATTTGGAGTAAAACCTACTTTACTCATTTCTCACACCTCCAGACTTCCCTAGGACAGAGAAAACAGCCAGATCAGGAAGGATCTTGGCTCAAGGCTGTCTGTTTCCTAGTCATTCACACCAGATTTTGGGGTATTTTGGGTCAACCTCCACCCCCCTTCCTTTTCCCCAAAGTCCTCCAGACTCTCCTAATACAGAGAACAGATTTGCTGCCTACAAGACTCCCTAAACTAAACTTCAACTCCACTTTACTATCTTGTCTTCTCTTGCTCAAAATTGTGCTGCATTCTCTTCCTCTCACAAACAGATAATGACATTCTGTGGGAACCTAACACTCCTTTTATATTATGCCTGCTGGAAAAGAAGACAAACTCACCACATGGTTTTGAGAAATTCAGTATTCCCATTCATTTCAATGCAATGAGATAGGAGAAATATGACACCCTCCCCCCAAAAAATGCACTTTTAGTGAAAAATATCTTGCTGAGTGAAAAGTGGCATTTTTCTCCTGTTTCTCTTTTGAGGCTATCCCTACTATTGTGTACATTACAATAAAAACACACACAGTAGTTGAGCAAGGGATGGCTCTGATCGCAGCAACCAAATGGTTTGCTGTCTCCCGGGTGCCGGGGTTCGGCATGTTGCAGACAGGGTGGACAGATTATTGGGAGGGGCTGGAGAGGATCCAGCTGTCTTGGTGCATATTGGTACTAATGATAAAGTAAGAGGAAGGTGGAGAATCGTAAAAGGTAATTTTAGGGATTTAGGGAGTAAGATTAGGAACTGGACCTCCAAGGTAGTATTCTCAGAGATACTACTGGTGCCAAGCGCTACACCTGAGAGACAGCAGGCGATTAGGGAGCTCAATGCATGGCTGAAGACTTGGTGTAAGAAGGAGGGCTTTAGGTTTTTAGAGTACTGGGCTGATTTTGCTTTGGGGTACAATCTCTATAGTAGGATTGCACCTGAATGCAAGAGGGTCTTGGGGATAGGATGGCTAGACGGTTGGAGGAGATTTTTAACTAGGAAGGGGGGAGGATCCAATAAATACTGGGCTAGATAGTATAGAAAGGGAAGGCGATGTAGTTAACAACCAGGTGGGTGGATCTGGGGGCTAGGTTAGTACAGATGATAGGGAGAAGCCTATAAACCACATCAAAATTAAATCACAAATGGAACATGGCAGTGGCATAAATTGTATGCTTGCAAATGCCAGAGGTTTAACTGGTAAAATAGGGGAACTGGAGCTGGTAGCTGAAATCGAAAACTATGACTTGATTGGCATAACAGAAACATGGTGGGAAGACACACATGACTGGTCAATCAATTTGGAGGGTTACATGTTGTTTAGAAAAGATAGGTCAAACAAAAGAGGTGGTGGGGTCTTCTGTATGTCAAACCAGAATTATTGCCTCATTTGTGGAAAGATATATGTGATGACAGTAGTGAACATGTGAAACCTCTGTGGGTTGAAATAGTCAATGGGGGTAAAACTGGGTATTTGTTATAAACCACCAAACACTGGTGACCTTGAAGAATCACAGCTAGTAATGCAAATAGAAAAGGCTTCTCAAATAGGGAGAACTAATATTATGGGGTATTTTAATTATCCAGAAATAGATTGGAAAAATGGAACAACTAAATCTGCTAAAAGCAGTAAGTTTCTGAGCTTGTTAAATTACAATTTTTTGTCTCAACTAGTACAGACCTCAACCAGAGGGGATGTGTGTCTGGATCTGGAAATAACTGACAATGAAGAACTTATCACTAACATCCAAGTAAGGGAGCATTTGGGGAATAGTGACCATAACATGGTATTGTTTGAGATTAATTCAAAAAAGTAATTTGGTATGGGTTACACCAAAACACTGAATTTTAAAAAGGCCAACTTTAGCAGGTTTAATTCATCCCTTGGTCTCGTTGACTGGGATAAAATATAAGGTAAGTGGAATATCTTCAAAATAACATTGCAAAAATATACATGTATAAATGTATCCCTGTTGGAAACAAATACAAAAGAAGCAAATTAAAACCAATGTGGCTAACCAGTAAAGCAATTCATGAAATAAATAACAAGAAAGTGGCATTTAAACATAATAAAGCTGAGGGATCAGCAGAGGCATTTGCAGAATACAAAAATGCCAACAAAACCTGTAAAAAGGTGATTAAATTAGCTAGACTGGAGAAGTATTGCTAAGGAGAGCAAGAGCAACCCCCAAAAAATCTATGAATACATTAATGGCAAAAAAATTAAAGTCTGATAATGTTGGGTCCTTGTTATCTGAAACAGGTAAGATGGTCAAAGGGGACAGAGAGGAAGAAGATATTTTAAATAATTTCTTTTCTTCTGTTTTTACCAAGGAAGACCCAATGAACAAGAACCTGCAAACTACTTTTATAGAACAGTCACAGAAGCATGGGATTAGCTAACACAAGAAAACGTGTTAAAACAATTGAATGGTGTTAAGGTAGACAAAGCCCCGGGGCCAGATGGCATACACCCACAAGTACTTAAAGAGCTAAGCCAGGCCCTGGCCAGACTGTTAATTTTGATTTTCAGGGATTCTTTTATTCCAGCTATGGTGCCCACAGATTGCCATAAAGCAGATGTGGTGCCCATATTTAAAATGGGATCAAAATCCCAGACAGGAAATAACAGACCTGTAAGCTTGACATCTGTGGTAGGGAAGCTGTTGGAAGGCCTGCTAAGCGAATATATTCAAGAATTCAGCTTGAACAGGAATATCATTAGCAGGAGTCAACATGGCTTTGTGAAAGACAGGTCATGTCAAACTAACTTGATTGAACTTTATGAAAAAGGGAGTAAAAATATAGATGTGGGAGTGGCCGTTGATGTGATTTATTTAGACTTTGCCAAGGCATTTGATACGGTTCCACAGAAGAGGTTACTGTATAAAGTGAATGAAATAGGCTTAGGGGAAAACGTTTGTGCGTGGATTGGAAGTTGGCTGAAAGATAGAATGCAAAGAGTGGTAGTAAATGGCAAGTTCTCCAGTTGGATAAATGTGATAAGTGGAGTACCTCAGGGATCTGTCCTGGGTCCTCTTCTTTTTACTTTGTTTATTAATGACCTCCCAGAGGGCATAGGGAACCATGTATCAGTGCTTGCCGATTACATAAAATTAAGTAAGGTAATAAAGTCTGAACTGGATGTGTCTTCATTACAAGAGGATTTGGACAAACTGAGTAACTGGGCAGGCAAATGGCAATTCAGTGTAACGTTATGCATTTTGGTTATAATAATAATAATAATAATAAAAAAAATGCAACATATAGTTTAAATGGCGTTTCTCTGGGGAAATCTACTAATGAAAAGGATTTGGGAGTAATGGTAGACAACAGACTTAGCAATAGCGTGCAGTGCCAGCTGGCAGCTTCAAAGGTCAATAAGTTATTGGCATGTATTAAAAGGGGTGTATTGACCCAAGGGAGGAAGATATTACTATGCCTCTTTACAGATCCATGGTAAGACCTCACTTAGAATATGCTCTTCAATTCTGGGTGCCCTTTCTGAAAAAGGACATTATGGAACTAGAGAGAGTGCAGAGGAGGGCTACAAAACTAGTAAAGGGAATGGAAAGTTTTAGTTATGAAGAAAGGCTAGAAAAGTTAAACTTGTACACATTAAAGAAACGGCGTCTTAGAGGGGATATGATAACACTATATAAATATGTTCAGGGCCCATACAAAGGGCTCTCCAAAGACCTGTTCATTAACAGAACAGTACAAAGGACAAGGGGCCACCCTCTTAGACTTGAGGAAGGGAGATTTCATCTACAGCAGCGGAAGGGTTTCTTAACGGTAAAGACAATAAAGGTATGGAATTCACTGCCTGAGGAGGTGGTGCTATCAAATACATTAGATGCCTTTAAAAAGGGCCTGGATACATATTTAAAAGAGCAGAACATAGAGGGCTATGGACGTTAGTATTGGGATTAATATTTAGATAGGTCTTGTTGATCCAAGGAGAAATCTGATTGCCATTTGGAGTCAAGAAGGAATTTTTTTCCCCATTCAAGACAGAATTTGAAATTGCTGTATTGAGAGGTTTTTTGCCTTCTTTTGGATCAACAATGGTAAACAGGAATTGGAAAAGGGTTGGACTGGATAGACGCAAGTCTTTTTTCAACCTAAATTACTATGTTACTATGTCAACGTACGAGGTGTAGGAGGAAGGTAAAAGAAAGAGGAGAAGTGCAGAGATTTGTAAGTAAAGTGGGAGTACAAAAATTGTCTGCAGCCATGGTTGCTGCAGTGTGTACAATACATGATGGTGATCCCTCTTCTCCAGAGAAGGATGCAGTTTGTCAAAGTTCCACAACCACCAGTACCAGTACTATTAATAAACCATCTAAAAACACTGATGGCATAGTGCAAGTAGCTGTAGCAGTTCAACCAACTGCTGCATGTGACAGTGAGACAAACACAAAGCCACCTGTCCTGAAAGTAATAGCAAACATTCTCAAAATCCCTGTTTGTGACCTCTAAATGATAGAATAATATAAAAGTAGTGGGCAAGAAGTGGCAGGTGATGCTGAAGATGACCTGCTTAATGATGATGATGATAATGTAGCTCTAGAATATATCCCTCCAGCATCCTCCTTTTCTTCAGATATAGATGAAGCTGAGAGAGAGAGAGAGATGATAACATGGCCAGAAAGTTAGGTGAAATTAAGGTGAAAGGTAAAGGCTCAATCTTCTACCACTGAAAATGAGTACAATTGGAAAGTCTGACCCTGGGCAAGCAAAGAAGCTTCCTGTCTGATCCTGGGCAAGCATCCTGTCAGCCATCACTCCCAAGTCCAAGTCCCACTCAACCACACATACTAAAAGTGTTGAGTAACTAGCAACAACTCATGTTATAAGCATCCACAACCTTCGCTGTGACGAGTGCCTCTGCTGTTATTGGAAGTGCGGCACCTGTGACTCATAGTTTTAGTAAAATTTCAGCAATATCTAGCACCAGTTGTTGTAGAAGCTTCTCAGGAACCCAAGAGTCTATGAGGTCCACAGTATGGAGATACTTTTCTCATGATCCAAAAGCTTAGCATGTTGTCTGTGTAAGAAGTATGCAAGAAGTAGAAAGCATGCTCTCACCTAAGCACCTCCTAAATGATTTCACTATTGAAGCACAACTACAAGACTAACTGGGAGACACACCATCAACAGGTCAGAGAGGCTAAAACTAGCTGCAGCAGAAGTACTCCTAAACATTCATGGGGCTCTGGTGTACATAATAGAAGCTCTGTTGATGTGTTAGAGAGTGTGTCAAGATTTCCTGCTCCAAATGCATAGTAGTATGACTCTGAGTTTGGTTTTGAAGATGATAAGAGTCATAGAGTGCCTACACATACATCAATCATCCCTACCATCTCGACAAATCATGTCATTAAAGCAATAAAGTTATGAAGTTATTCTGCTATGTACTGCCATCCCACACTTACTAAGTTCTTAGAAATAAGTCGAAACCTGCAGAGCAATAATACAAAAGTATGCCTTTGAGATACTAAACTTGCCAAAATGTTGGTGGTTGACATGATGCCTTTTTCTTTTGTTGAAAACAGAGGCTTTAAAGAACTGATGTCATGTATTGCACCCTGCTGGAATATCCTAGGTCACAGTAATTTTTCATGGATGGTTGTCCCAATGTTACTCAAGAATAGTGTTAGTGTTGTGGGCAAAGGACAAAGGCACTCAGCCTGCTAACAATATATGCAAAGCGTATGTTGTTGTAGGAAACACCACTTTTACTTTCAGCTATTTATTTCTCTACTTCGGTCCTCAAAAAAAGTATAATTGTGGTGGGAAATCTTGCACTCATAGAAAACACAGGTAAAAATGTTTTAAGTTCCCACAGGAAATTAATTTGCAGTGGCATAAAGGCAAACATGTTTTGTATTTTCTATGGGAGATAATTTTCACAAAAAAAGCAGGACATCTTTGTTTTTTTCACAAAAAATACCTGCAGGAAATATCTGTCTTTTCACCTATCTCTAATAATAATTCAAATAATTGGTCTAGCTTTCAGTCCTATGAATCATGATGAAATATATACAGCAATTACACTACACCAGTCCACCACCACCATAGACATCTGCCTCATTCAGTGTATTATAACCTTTTTTTTTTTTTACTCTTTAAAAATAATGGTTAACAAGCACAATAGCAGGCTTATAGAAATAAAAGGATGAAAAATATTGTTGTGGGGGCTTAACCCCTTAAGGACCCATGATGGTCCTGGACCGCCATGGAATTCCGGGCTCTCCGCGCAGATGCAGCAAAAAAAAAAAAATTGGTCCGTGGTCCTTAAGTGACTGCAACGTGCGTGCGGGGCCGGTCCTTAAGGGGTTAAAGAAGTTAAATATTTAAAATATTACAACAAGGCCAAGCTAGAAAAATTGATTACATGTTTCAAACAAGGCTAGCCCTAAAAAATTGATTGCAGGCCTCAGGCTTGCCAAAAACTAGCCCTGAGAAAAATTTGTTTTTGTGTACCAGTAGTGCTACATGGCAATGGCAAATGCCACTTATGACAATCTGATATTTGATACTGCTGTAATTGCTTCCAGACAGTCATCTAAGCAGCAGAAGGAATAGGATGTTGCATGGGACTGGGATCATCAGCAGTGATATAAGACAGGCAGTGGTTCGATTATGCTTCAGTTTTGACTTTAGCCATAGTGATCCTGAAGCAGTAGAAACACCAAAACAAGCCCCTGACTCCGCTTCAGGTGCATCTGGAAAGAATAAGATGGACAATTATGCTTCTCCTCCTCCTTCACTTCTTCTAAAATCATGGATATGATGGAATACACATTTTTCCTTTGAAAGCAGGAAGGAACTGTGCCTTTCACCAGCAACTGCAATGTGCACAGTGTGTACATGGAACCATTGTGAAATAGGGGAAGAACTGTGAAGTATTACAACAACTGACACATCTCCTCTAATATTAATCAATGGGGACTAATGCAACCCAATACCATGATGCTTAAGTCAGCATTGTATAACATCCCCTAAGAAACAAAGTACTGCTGTCACTATGGCCATTGTTCACTCTGCTAAGTACACATCATTTGAGATGCAAGACTTAAAGGGATAGTAATACTTCGTTTTAACTTTATTTTATTTTGTAGGCATTAAAAAAACATTTAGAATGATATAAGTCTTATGTCTCAAACCTTTATGGTTTAAGAGATATTCACAAGCAAAGTTTCCCCCTCCCACCCCTTTTTCCTAGTGTAATCCATCTCTTCTCAGATGTGAATCTGGTTGTAAGACTGGACAGATAACAGAAGGGGACAATCTTCTTTGTATGAAAACAATGAAAGCCCTTCCCCCCTTGACAAGTTTTTCAGCTTTTCCCCTTATCTTAATTGAAGATTGTCCCTCTCTGCAGTCTACCTGGGCACCTCCCTTCTTATTTGGCTGAACAGGGGGGGGGGATACTTTGCTTGTGAATATCTCTTAAACCATAAAGGTTTGAGACATAAGACTTATATCGTTCTTCATGTTTTTTTAATGCCTACAAAATAAAATAAAGTTAAAACGAAGTATTACTATCCCTTTAATAAAATAATGAATTATCTCTGCCTCAAGCTTAGCTTATTCAGTGGGATGGAATGTCTGCAGATGTTCCCTGATACCCTGTATTTGATAGCTTTTCACCATATTGCCATGTATGGTCAGGCTCCAGACAATGCACAATTGGTGGACACAGATGCTCATATATCTACAACATCGCTATCAGATGGTGGGGGAGATAATGGAGGCAATGGAGGTAAGCCAGAGGAGGAGGATAAGGAGGACGAGGGTACTCTGGCTGGGACAATGGATACATTCTCTAATTGCTGCTAGTTATAATTCTAGTCACTCCAGTACTCCAGACACCTTTATTTTTATTTTAACTTTTATTTTCATTTCTCCTTCTCTCCCTGCTTCCACTCTATTTCTCTTCTAAACTACATCATGCTGCATGGCAGGTAATTCTTCTTTTTTATAGAATTGAGGCAGGAAGTTTTGCTGCCATAGGAATTCATAGTTGTAATATTGAACTATTCTCTCTAAAAATTCTGTGGAGTTAGCAATACGGCATAAAATCTATGGGGTTCCCTGTGGGTGGGAATTCCCATGGGAAAAGTGGAAAATCATGCTTGTTTCATGAAAATTCCCATGGGAACAAAATGGGGGTTTTCACCTATCCATACTGAGGACCACCATGTTCAGCTGGACATCTTGGACACCAAACAAACTCTGTCCCTACTTTTTATTATTCATTATGGTAGATCTATTTTATTTCATGTACAAATATATTTATAAAATAACTTTTTAAAAACTCACATGCATTGTTTAAAGTATACAATATATACTAAACACTATTCTAAATTGTAAAATATTTTGTAGATATTGAAGCTGAATAACATAGTCCTTCAATACACTATTCTGTCAATGAATTGTTATCCTTATGCCAGCCTGGCAGTTTTTAAACTAAATCATTTCCTACTTGTAGTAGTTCTCAATATATCTCATCTTAAAAAAATGAAAAGAAACTACTGAAGACCAGCTGCTCTAGCAATTAAATAAAAGAGTGCATAATAGAGCAGAAATACTGGTGTAACAGTTCTATCTGATTCCAACCACTTTTGTTTAGAGATGCCAACCAATTAACTCAGCAGTATCTTGTTTTCAAATCAGACAGCTGCTTAGTTTTAGCACCTGCAGCTAAGATTCAGTTACTAGTTGTGGCTGACTTTACATAAATGCACTGAAAGACATAAAATAAATGCAAAGACCTAAAACATATCTGCATGTGCATTAAAATGTCTTGTTTCTTTCTCCCCCCCTCTCTCTCTCTCTCTCTCTCTATATATATATATATATATATATACACACATATAAATACAAAAGGTGGCAGCATTCACTGTTAGAAGTCCTTCAAATAGCCTTAGTGTTTATTGAGATGTAACGGTAGATGTACAGTACAGACATTGGTATAGGAAAGCACACAGATATATATATATATATATATATATATATATATATATACTGACAGATAGACACATAGGTACATAGTTGCATTGGGATTTTATTACCAATATCTGACATTTAGTGGGATAGCGCTATAGAAATGTATTTCAGTCATTCTATGGTAGTAGATTCCTCCTGTGAAGACTTTCTAATAGGTAAAATACTTAATGAAAGTGTAAATGACTTACAATGAATATCAACTTTTCTACAACTTCAAATGTTAAATGGCAATCGAGTACTTTTATTTAGATAGATTTAACTTAGATATTTATTTATTTTACAAAATATAAAAACATTATCTCTCTTTTATAAAATGAAACAATTGATAATCTTCAATGTATAGTTAACTTCTGGTAGTGTAGATATAGGAATATCCTAAACAGGGATGGGCGAAAATTTTCGCCTCAACCTGAAATCGGTGAATAATGGTACTTTCCACTTGGTGAAAAATTTCCCGCAAAAAGTGTCGTGTTTTCACTTTTTTCCGCCTTTTCCATCCATTGAAATCAATGGGAAGAAAAATATTTCTACACCACACAAAAGTTTTCTACAGCCATATAAAAGGCTGTCAAGCTCTCACAGCAGCCATTCTGTGTTTGTAAGAGGAGACAGCAGCATGTTTTTTACCTAGAGGAGATAGGAAAATAAAGGGGAATTGAAGGTTAGTTTAGAAAGTAATTTAGGTAGGAAACTTGTTCTCTGTATTAGGGGAGTCTGGGGGCACTCTAGGGGATAAGAAGGGAGGAAGGAGGTTGTCCCCCAAATACTCCAAAATTCCATGTGACTGACAGGCAAGACACAGGCAACCTATTGCTTGCTGATCTTGCTGTTATTGTTCCTGTGCTGGGTGGGGAAGTCTGGGGAAAGACATTGTTGATTTTATTTTTCAGTTATAATTTTTTTTGGACAGACTGTGATAAGACAACAGGGTGGACAACTTAAAAAAATAAAATAAATAAAATAAAAAAAATAAAAAAGAATAAACAGCAAAATATCTTAGGTGACAGTGACAGACAGATGACTGGGCTTAGGCAAGGCATCATATAGCTCCATCAGTTGTGTTGTGCACTGTACAGTAAAAAAACACTGTGTAGTTGCAGAATGTCCAGCAAATGCACAATGAGAAGGTGGTGGGGTGGAGCAGTGTAGGGACGTGAGAGTAAAGTAGTAGTACAAAAACCTACTGCAACAATGGTTGTTGCAGCGTGTGCAATCAATGATGATGATCCCTTTACTCCAAGGGATGATGCAGTTTGTCAAGGTCCCAGCAAAACTAGGTCCAGCACCACCAGTGCCAATAGAAATATAGAACCATATAAGAAGAACACTGAAGATGACAACAAGTCACATTCAAGTGTTGATGATGTTGGCAACAGCATAACAGAGGAAGGTGTAGCAGCTGAACCGCCTGCTGTATCAGACAGTGAGACACCAGAACACCTGTCCTCAAAGTAGTAGTGAATTTTGTTATAGTAAAAGTAAAAAGAAATTGTTTGAGAACTCCAAAAGCTTAGAGGAATATAAGGGTAGTAGTGGGCAAGAACTGTCAGGTGAAGCTGATGCTGCTGAGGATGACCTAATGATGACTGATGATGATGCAGATCTAGAATATATCCCTCAAGCATCCTTCTCTTGTTCAGATACAGATGAAGTGAGAGTGAGTATGATGACAGGCCTATAAGGTTAGCAGAAAGTCAAAGGCTGTATCTTCCACCACTTTTAAGGAGCATTGTGCCTGTCTATAAACTGTTTGAGAAAGCCACTGGAAAGTCTGACCCTGGACAAGTACAGATGTCAAAAAGCACACAGTCACCCTATCAGTCATCCTCAGCATCATTGCCTCTTCAAAGTCCAAGTCCCACTCAGCCACACACACCTGTTTGAGTACCCAGCAACACAAGTTGTGTTAGATATGAGGAGTACCACTGGTGCTGCTATAAGTGCTGCACCTTTGACACCTAGTAGTAGTGGCAGTAGAATTACATCAACATCCAGCTCCAGTAGTTGTAGTGGTAGCAGAAACCACACATGACAGACAGAGCCAGGACAAATATATTAACAGCAGCACAGATGCAGAGGTGGAGGACGGATGTGAAGAAGAGTTGCCACCATCTACCCCACTTGGGACCACTGCTATGACTGATAAGTAATATGTGTCAATAATCTTAGAAGGAGGATAGAGTATGACAATGGTAAAAATACATACACAAATCACACCATGCCAGTCCCCCACCACCACCACTACAATACATATCTGCCACATTGTAGGTTGTACTTTATTTTTTTTTTATTACTTGATATCATCCTGAATGTGTGCCAGTGTCACTTAAGCAAGAAAGTGTTGTGGGCAAAGGACAAATGCATTCTGCATGTTAACACATTTTTCAAGTCATATTTTGCTGTAGGACTCACAGCTTTGACTTTCAGCCACTTATTTCTAAACTTCAGCCCTCAGAAGAAGTAATATTACAGTGGGAAATGCAGTACCTATAGGAAATATAGGAGAAAATGGTAGGTAGGAGGAGCAGCTCAGAGGGAGGAAGTAGGTAGGAGGAGACTACAGGCCTCAAACACATAAAACAGAGGCCTGCAGCATGCTGAAGCCTCATGCCTGCAGATGACGCATCTAGCATTGATGCGTCCAACCGCTCATGGAAATGACGCTGGAGTGTCACTGTAAGCATCGCCAGAAGTGGCAGCACTACAAGGTACTGTGACAGCACCCTCCCTTCAAAGACCCCTCCTCCGAGGGACCGGACCAGGTTTGTCTGGGAAACGTGCATGGAATTTGAGCACCAGGAGAGGAGCGTGAACATCATCAGTAGGGATCCAGGAGCGTTCCTCCGGACCATGTCCCTTCCAATGGATAAAATACTGTAGGCACCCTCTAACCATACGGGAGTCCAGAATACTTTGTACCTCATATTCCTCGTGATCTGCAACTATCACGGGAGCAGGATGGACAGGAGCCTAGGTATACCGGTTGCAGACCAAGGGCTTTAACAGGGAGACATGAAAGACATTATGTATACGCATATTGGCAGGTAGTTCCAACGCATAAGTCACCGGGTTAATCTTTCACAATACCTTGAAGGAACGAGCAAATCAGGGAGCCAATTTGTTGCATGGGACCTGGAGGTGCAAGTTATGGGATGACAACCACACTCTATCTCCAACCTGGACAGTCAGTGCCGGCAAACGTCTACAGTCAGCCTGCCTTTTTTGTCTCTGCACTGAACCATGTAGGGTATGCTGTACCCGAACCCATGAGGAACGGAGTGCCTGTAAATGCTTGTCCAAAGCTGGAATCGCTTGTGCTCAGAAGGTTTCGGGAAGAACTGAGGGTTGGAACCCATAGTTAACCAAGAACGGAGAATTCTGAGTAGAAGAGTTCACAGCACAATTTCTGGCAAACTCTGCCCAGGGCAACAGGGTAGCACAATTGTTGTGGTGGTCAGAGACATAGCAGTGGAGAAATTGCTCCAAGGCTTGGTTCGACCTTTCTGCTGCACCGTTGGATTGCGGATGGTATGCAAAGGAGAATGCCAATTGAATTACCATTTGTGCATAGAAGTACCTCCAGAAGCGAGACACAACCTGGTTTCCTATTACAGTTTTAATGACACTCAGACTCAGTAGATGAAATAAAACACAGTTTTATTGAACAGGTTTAGCGAATATAACCCTCACGGGTCCAGCAGTAAAGGTAACACAATACAGTACTGACACAGGACAGGTTATGGCAAAAATACAATGTATACAATGAGTCCCCCATGACAATATCTCACACGTGTTCCAGTCAATTTTAGGGTTATGCTTTTGTAACCACGGAAACCCTAACACAATAGCATAGTGCAGAGAGTTTATCCCCTGAAACTTCAGGGTTTCCTTATGCAGGGCTCCAAGGGTAAGTTGGCCCGTTTTATGAGTAATATGTGCTGGCAGCAGGGGTCTGCCATCAATCACTCCAACCGCCAATGGAGAGTCAAGTGGCAATAAAGGACTCTCAAAATGATCAGTGAATGCGGCGTCCACAAAATAATCTGCCACGCCAAAGTCTATCAAGGCAGGCACAGGAATAGACTCTTGAGCCCAAGATAGAACTATATCCAGCAAGGGTTTAGCCTGAGAGGTTTTAGGGGACTGTGTGATGCCACCTAAGATCTGTCCCCGACAGGATCTTAGGTGTGAGCATTTCCTGGACGTACCAGGTATGATTTCAGTATGTGACCATGTTTACCGCAGTAGAGACATAGTCCCTCCCTCTGCAGCAAAGAGTCTGGTAGCCCCCACCTGCATAGGTTCACCAGCCATAGTGTCGGAACCAGGAAGCATGGGAGGTGAGGGAGGACTGGGTGGGCAAGAAAAGCGATAGGACATGCTGGTAGGATGCCTCCGCAGGCACTCCTTAAATGAAGGTCTCTCCCGGACCTTTGTATCTATGAGGATGACAAAGGATATCACCTAATCCAGACTATTAGGTAGGTCATAAGTAACAATCTCGTCCTTCATGTAATCGCAAAGCCCTTGAGAGAATGCGGCTATCAGGTCCTCATTGTTCCACCCTAGTTCGGCTCCTAGGGTTACCCTGGTGGATAGTCATGAGATGTTTGGAAGCCAAGGTCCCGCAACCTGGCACATGAAATAAGCGTTTAAATGCGGCCACAAATTCTGTAAAATTATATATTATGGGTTTCTCCATCTATGTCACGCTCACCTGGCCGCCGCCCGGTGTCTCCGCTTCCCGGTCGCGTCTCTGCGGCGGCGCTTCCGGGTGTCGGCGCGGCTGCGCATGCGCGGTTCCCTTCTGCCTTCTCTTTGGCAGCCGCGCATGCGCCCGAACTGGGGCACTATTCGCTGGGGCTGCTCCAACACTGAACGGCTCCCAGGCGAGCCCCTCTACCCTACTGTTTCATTGGACTGCCTTACTATTTAAAAGGGTTACCCCAGTCATTGGGTGCCCGTTCCACGAGCTCCTTAGTGCTAGGTTTTTCTAGTGTACCTCTGTCTTCAGTCCCTGGCTTGACCCTTGGCTCCAAATCTGACCTCTGGCTTATCTTCAATCCCTGGCTTGACCCTTGGCTCCGAATCTGACCTCTGGCTTGTCTTCAGTCCCTGGCTTGACCCTTGGCTCCGAATCTGACCTCTGGCTTATCTTCAATCCCTGGCTTGACCCTTGGCTCCGAATCTGACCTCTGGCTTGTCTTCAGTCCCTGGCTTGACCCTTGGCTCCGAATCTGACCTCTGGCTTATCTTCAGTCCCTGGCTTGACCCTTGGCTCCGAATCTGACCTCTGGCTTATCTTCAGTCCCTGGCTTGACCCTTGGCTCCGAATCTGACCTCTGGCTTGTCTTCAGTCCCTGGCTTGACCCTTGGCTCCGAATCAGACCTCTGGCTTGTCTTCAGTTCCTGGCTTGACCTTTGGCTCCACTCCTGTCCCTCGGCTTGTTCTCCGTTTACCGGTTGCTTGTCTAGTCGGCCTGGCTCTTAACGGTACCCAGGGCACTCCCATCCTGGTTGCACCCCGGCTCAACTGGGGTGGAACAATCTGGTTTCGCGACCAGCACCTTTACCCAGCTTCGGCTGCTGCAAGGGAGTACCTGGTACACCGTCTCCGAACTCAAGCAACGCGCCCCAGCATCGCTCTCCAGCTACTGAACCAGTGCCGGCACCACACGGGTCCCTACCCCTCGTAGTGGTGACAGTTGGAACGGGCCAGTTACCATGGACCCTTCTGAGGTATCCCGTATCACGGCCAGACTGGACCATCAGGAGCAGGTACTGACCTCCCACGCCGCACATCTTCAGAACTTGGAACGTAAGCTGGATGCTGTCCTAGAGATGTTGCGTTCCTCGGCGGCTCAGGCTACGGTCACTTCCACTACCACCGCCGCCGCCGCCTCAGGTGTCTCTGGGACGCCTCCTCCAGGGTATGTTCCTCCTCGTATACCGCTTCCTGATAAGTTTTCAGGGAGGCCGGTCGACTTCCGAGGGTTCCTCAACCAATGCCAGCTGCACTTCCGGACTTTACCACAGACGTTCAGCACGCATGCCGCTCGGGTCTCCTTCATCATCTCCCTTCTTAAGGGCGAGGCGTTGGCCTGGGCATCACCCTTAGTGGAACAGCAATCACCATTGTTAGACGACTCTGAAGCGTTTATCACCGCCTTCAGAGCAGTGTTCGATGTTCCCGGAAGGAGCGCTTCGGCTGAGTCAACGCTCTTGGGGCTTCGTCAGGGAACCAGATCCGTCGGCCAGTATGCGGTGGAATTCCGCACCCTCTCGTATGAGACGGACTGGAACCAGGGGGCTCTCAAAGCTGCGTTTCGACGTGGGCTCAACGAGCGCCTAAAAGACGCCCTGACCTGCCGCGAGGTTCCAGACGGTTTGGAAGACTTTATCTCTTTATGTCTGGACCTGGACAGACGTCTGCAAGAGAGGCAACTGGAGCGTGACCGCAGCAGAAGGCGAACAGCATCGGCGACATCTCCGGCAGAGGAGCGCTCTTTGATGGAAACACCCATGGAGATTGGTGGCGTCACTCGGTTAACCGACGAGGAAAGGAAGAGACGCCGAACCTTGGGGCTTTGCCTATATTGCGGACAAGCGGGTCACATGCTCCGACAGTGTCCTGTACGTCCGGGAAAAGACACGGCTTAGTCGGCTTCCGAGGCGGTCAGCTAAGCCCAGTTCGTCAGCCTCCCCATGGTCGCTCCAGGTTGTTGGTTCCCGTGACTCTCCGATGGGCCGCCAAAGCCGTTACCGCTACTGCCTTCATTGACTCCGGGGCCGCCGGCTTATTCGTGGATGAAGCCTGGGCCCGGTCAGTTGGAGTACCTTGCCGGCTCAAGACGCAGCCCTTACTAGTATCCACTCTGGACGGGAGACCCTTGGGAACCGGCAAGATCACCCAAGAAACTGAGACGCTGGTCCTTACCACTGGGGTTCTTCATTCCGAGAACGCGGTACTAGACCTGGTGTCCTCTCCCTTTGTTCCTATCGTCCTGGGGCTTCCTTGGCTGCGGCGTCACAACCCCATTTTCAACTGGAGGACTGGCGATCTCACTCAGTGGAGTGAGTCCTGTTGTCTGACCTGTCTTCCCAAAGAACCGGTCTCACTGCCCTTGTCTATCTCGGCTTCCTTGTGTATCCCTGACGGTCTTCCCACACCCTACCACGCCTTCGCAGATGTCTTCTCCAAGGCTCAAGCGGAACGTCTTCCCCCGCATCGGCCCTACGATTGTCCTATTGATCTCCTTCCTGGTTCCCAGCCACCTAGAGGAAGGACGTTCCTGCTTTCTCCTCCTGAAATGAAAGCCCTCGCCACTTACATCCAGGACAACCTGGCCAGGGGTTTCATTCGTCCTTCCTCATCCCCCGCTGGGGCGGGATTCTTCTTCGTGGGCAAGAAAGACGGTTCTCTGCGTCCCTGCGTGGATTATCGAGGCCTAAATCGTATAACGGTGAAAAACAAGTACCCCCTGCCTCTTATTCCTGAATTGTTTGACCTTCTCCGTGGAGCTGCCTGGTTTACTAAACTGGACCTGAGGGGGGCTTATAATTTACTTCGGATCAGGCCTGGAGATGAATGGAAGACGGCCTTCAACACCAGATACGGGCACTACGAGTATTTGGTTATGCCCTTTGGGCTCTGCAACGCCCCGGCCGTCTTCCAGGCCTTTGTCAATGACGTATTCCGTGACATGCTGACATCCCACGTCATAGTATACTTGGATGATATCCTTGTATTCTCTCCTACGCTACAGCAGCACCGGCTTCATGTTAAAGCCGTCCTTCAGCGACTCCGAGAAAACGGTCTCTACGCCAAGCTGGAGAAATGCGAATTTGAGAAAGAACAACTCCCCTTCCTGGGGTACATTATCTCCAGTTCCGGTCTACGAATGGATCCTAGCAAACTTGCTGCTGTCACTAACTGGCCTCGACCTATGGATTTGAAGGCATTACAGCGTTTCCTAGGGTTCGCCAATTATTATAGAAGGTTCATCCGGAATTACTCTTCCTTGGTGGCTCCTCTAACTGCCATGACCAAAAAAGGGGCTGACCCACGGACCTGGTCTAATGCAGCCAAAACTGCCTTCGCTGCCCTTAAGACAGCCTTCACTACGGCTCCTGTTCTCCGGTATCCAGACATCATTCACCGTTACTTACATTCCAGGGACCAAGAATGTCAAGGCTGATGCTTTGTCCCGTCTACACGCCACTTCTGCTCTCAACCCTCCGCCCGAACGCATCCTACCATCCTGCAAAATCCTCTCTGCACTCTCTACTGCGACCTTGGTGAAAATCCAGCAGGCCCAGAAGAACGTGGACTCTTCCTGCCCAGCTGGGCGCCTGTTTGTCCCTGTCCGTCACCGCTCAGATGTATTGATGTGGGCCCATCAGTCGCCCACCTCTGGACATCCTGGAATAACTCGCACTACTGACCTGGTCCAGCGCCAGTTCTGGTGGCCCTCCTTACCACAGGATGTCAAGGAGTTCGTGCAAGGTTGTCACCACTGTGCCAGACACAAACAGCCCAGGACCCGGCCTGTTGGTCTTTTGCAGCCTCTTCCTGTACCTTCTTCCCCGTGGACTCACATAGCCATGGACTTCGTAGTAGACCTGCCCCCATCCAAGAGAAACACAGTCATCCTGGTTATCGTGGATCGCTTCTCCCGGCAGGCGCACTTTGTTCCCCTGCCCAAGCTTCCTTCCTCCCAGCAATTGGCTGACATCTTCCTCCGGGAGGTGTTCCGCCTTCATGGCCTTCCTCTGCAATTGGTGACTGACCGGGGCAGCCAGTTCACCTCCCGGTTTTGGAGGGCTTTTTGTGCTCGCTTGGGTATCACTGTTCACCTGTCTTCCGCCTACCACCCTCAGTCTAATGGACAAACCGAAAGAACCAACCAGGCGCTCAAGCAGTACCTACGTCTGTTTGTGGAACCTCTCCAAGACAACTGGACTGACCTTTTACCATTGGCGGAATTCGCTTTCAACAGCTGTCGTCACGAATCACTCCAGTGTTCTCCCTTTTTTGCTGCCGGCGGGTACGATCCTGCTTCCCTTCCGCTCTCTTCTTCCTCTGGCATTCCCGCCGTAGACCACCACTTGGATGATCTTGAAACCCACTGGCAACGCATCCGTTCACGTCTGGTGACTGCCGCAGCGCGATACAAAAGAGCGGCTGATCGAAGACGGAAATCCGGCCCTATGTATGCCGTTGGAGACGAAGTGTGGCTCTCTACTAAGAACCTACGCCTTCGGCAACCCTCTGCCAAGTTCGGGCCCCGCTACGTTGGCCCCTTCCGAATCCGCTCTCAGATCTCCCCAGTGACTTTTGCCCTGGAACTGCCTTCTTCCATGCGGATACCTGACTCCTTTCATGTATCTCTGCTCAAGCCTTTGGTCCGTTCCCGCTTCGCCCCTCGCTCCTCCGCGGCTCCCCCGGTCCAGGTCGACGGGCAAGAGGAATACGTCGTACGGAAGCTCCTGGATTCCCGCCTCGTTCGGGGTTCTCTCCAGTACCTCGTGGATTGGAAGGGTTATGGGCCGGAGGAACGTTCCTGGGTTCCGGCTCGTGACCTGCACGCCCCAGCCCTTCGGCGGGCTTTTCATCGTGCCTTCCCCTCCAAGCCTGGTCGTCCGGGGGCCTCCCGTTGAGGGGGGGTGGTGTCACGCTCACCTGGCCGCCGCCCGGTGTCTCCGCTTCCCGGTCGCGTCTCTGCGGCGGCGCTTCCGGGTGTCGGCGCGGCTGCGCATGCGCGGTTCCCTTCTGCCTTCTCTTTGGCAGCCGCGCATGCGCCCGAACTGGGGCACTATTCGCTGGGGCTGCTCCAACACTGAACGGCTCCCAGGCGAGCCCCTCTACCCTACCGTTTCATTGGACTGCCTTACTATTTAAACGGGTTATCCCAGTCATTGGGTGCCCGTTCCACGAGCTCCTTAGTGCTAGGTTTTTCTAGTGTACCTCTGTCTTCAGTCCCTGGCTTGACCCTTGGCTCCAAATCTGACCTCTGGCTTATCTTCAATCCCTGGCTTGACCCTTGGCTCCGAATCTGACCTCTGGCTTGTCTTCAGTCCCTGGCTTGACCCTTGGCTCCGAATCTGACCTCTGGCTTATCTTCAATCCCTGGCTTGACCCTTGGCTCCGAATCTGACCTCTGGCTTGTCTTCAGTCCCTGGCTTGACCCTTGGCTCCGAATCTGACCTCTGGCTTATCTTCAGTCCCTGGCTTGACCCTTGGCTCCGAATCTGACCTCTGGCTTATCTTCAGTCCCTGGCTTGACCCTTGGCTCCGAATCTGACCTCTGGCTTGTCTTCAGTCCCTGGCTTGACCCTTGGCTCCGAATCAGACCTCTGGCTTGTCTTCAGTTCCTGGCTTGACCTTTGGCTCCACTCCTGTCCCTCGGCTTGTTCTCCGTTTACCGGTTGCTTGTCTAGTCGGCCTGGCTCTTAACGGTACCCAGGGCACTCCCATCCTGGTTGCACCCCGGCTCAACTGGGGTGGAACAATCTGGTTTCGCGACCAGCACCTTTACCCAGCTTCGGCTGCTGCAAGGGAGTACCTGGTACACCGTCTCCGAACTCAAGCAACGCGCCCCAGCATCGCTCTCCAGCTACTGAACCAGTGCCGGCACCACACGGGTCCCTACCCCTCGTAGTGGTGACAATCTACCATAAAGGATTAGCCCAAGCCATTGCCTTGCCAGCCAGGAGAGAAATCATAAGTCCAACCCTACTGCACTCAGTAGAGAAGGCACGAGGAAGCATCTCAAGGTATATGCCCAACTGATTTATGAAACCGCAAAATAACTCAGGTTCCCCACTATAGCGTTGTGGGAGCGGAGCGGAACCAGTTAACCCTCTGACCAGACGGTAGCAGCAGTAGGTGCTGAAGGAGAAACTGGAGTGGCCACCTGCTGCATGTTATATCGTTCCCAGAGAGCGGTTCTGCCAAGCAGGGTCTGCAAGGCACTTGCCAACTGATCAATACGTTGATCCTGATCCTGCATTCTGTCAAATATTCTCGGTAAAGGAGGATCACTATCACCGTCTGTTCTCATGACCCTTACGTACTGTTACGGTTGGCAAGCAAAACCAGGAGTCAGACGGTATAGTTAAGATAACCTTTATTTTGAGAATAATAACAGTAATACAATATACATATATACACACAGTTGGTGATCGAAGAGGCGAGTACTGTATCAGGAATAGCAGTCTCCCAATATATCCACCACACTGTCCGAGACAAGGTTTCAGCCTACTGGAGTCTCAAGGTATGGTAACGCCCAGATCTAGCACTGACTCAACCTGCAGTCAGTCTAGGGGCGGAGTCTATATCGTATGCAACACAGAAGCTACTAACTCAAGCCTGCTGTCAGTAGCTAGGAGTCTGCTAGCGCCCCAGGTCAGTAGTAGGAAGGATGTCTGAGGAACAGAACCAACAAACGGAGCGAACAAACAGGGCCTTCTAGTAAGTACCAGATAGGATAGTCAGACGAACCAGGGTCATACATGGAGCGGGTAGTCAGCTTCCATTGAAGCGATAGAATGCTGGATGTGCAGTGGAGAGAGCCCCAGTTCAACACCAGAGTATGTAGTCAGACAAGCCTAGGTCATACACGGAGCGGGTAGTCAGCCAGAGCCACAGGTTTGTACTAGATAGGATACCCACTGAAATGATGGTATGCTGGATGCGCAGTGGATAGAGCCTCAGGTCAACACCAGAGTGGGTAGTCAGACAAGCCTTGGTCATACACGGGGCGGTTAGTCAGCCAGAGCCACAAGTTTGCACCAGAAAGGATGTCTGAACCAAATCGGAGTGCACAAGGAGAACAGTAAGACAGAGCCATAGGTCAACACCAGAATGGATGGACAGACAAGCCGGATCATACACAGGAACCAGGAAAAGCCTCGCGTCTGCAGATGACGCATCTAGCATTGATGCGTCCAACCGCTCGTGGAAATGACACTGGAGCGTCATTGTAATCATCAACAGAAGCGGCGGCACTACAAGGTTCTGTGACATAGACACAGGAAGTTGTGATCCAAGATCCTTCCTGATCTGGATGTTTTCTCTGTCCTAAGGGAGACTGGGAGTATGAGAAGGGTGTAAAGGAGGTTTACCCAAAATACCCCAAATATCTTCCTGCTGTGCATTCTTAAGAGGATCTCTCTCACCTACTATACCTGCCTTTAATTGTAGTCTGTCTTCTGAATCCTTATGCCCCCATTCTATTCCCTCTCTATGCCACTCCATGATCATCTGGGCAAAAACACTTTGGAGTACTCTAAAAAACTTGGAGGAATCATAATCACTACTGTCTAGGTTGCTAATTAGTGCCTCTCCTTAGACCTTGACAGAGCACCCCCATTTAGGTGTGACCTATGCACCCCTGATGAGGATAATTCCCCAGTTCCTCTCTGTCTCCTCCAAGACTTTCTGGTAGACATTGAGCATGTCTCATATTCAAAACAAAAAATATTAGAAAGAAAAATAAGTATTATAAAATAAATTAAGGATGAAAAAAAAACACATGACTCTCACTAAACATGTCATTGACCCTTATTGGCCTAACACCAACTCACAAAATTGTAAAGAACCTCACCTCTTCAACACTAACTAACAATTTGGATGACAATCCCTTATTGCCCTAACACTAACTTACACAATTTGAATGTTCTTCTCTGCTCTAACACTGAATCTCACTTGACTGACCCTCACTAACCTAACATTAAGTCACGCACATTTCATGCACTTCAGAAATCACACTTTTTATTTTTATCAACTCTCTTCTCTTCTCACATAAATTGCCTCTCTTCCTCTCTCAACTAACAACAAAAACCCACACTGAAATTAAGGAAATTCTTGGCTTTTATAGTAGAAGCTGTAGGGAAATTAAGGGGTGTTTTCTATGAGGCAGGAAATTCCATCCTCCAAATATCAATAGGATAGTGCAGTGGTAAATACAAAGTTGTGAGAAATATCTGCCTGAAACAAATGATAGGGAGAAAATTTACCAGCAAACATTTTGTGGGAATTTTCCACAGGAAATTAGGAAAATTTGTGTATTTTCTTCAAGAAATGTCCCATGGGAATAAAAAATTACTTTCACCCATCCCTAGTAATAAACTCAGAGCAGGATGCTTAATCTCTGCCAAAGGATTTTTCAAAAAATGGCAATGGCAAAATAATGGAATATGAGGTTCAATGTAGAAAAATATGGAGTTATACATTTGGATTGTACAGGTAAGCATGCTACTTATGAACGTTACAGGAGCATTTCAAGTGACTTATTGCTGGTGAAAGATCTTGGTGAACTGCAAACTTAACATAATAAGTGTCAAACAGCAGTAGAAAAAGCAAACACAATACTATCCTGCATAAAAAAGGCAGATTGATGCAAAAATGGATAACATAGCTTTCCCACTGCATAAGTCAATGATAAGAACTCACTTGGAATATGCAGTGCCATTTTGGACACCTGTTCTTGAAGACAATGTTCTGGAATTGGAGAGAGTGCAGAACAGAGAAACAAAATTAATTTAAAGAATATAGGGATTCAAGTATCAAATGAAAAGCAATATTGTTACCTTGTACAAGTATATGTGAGTCCAATCAAGGATCTCTCAAGTAAACTTATCATTCCAAGTCTGTTAATATTGTGGAATTATTTGCCTAGTTATGCAGTGATGGCAGATGCAATGGATACATGGGAATATACAGGATGTTCTGGCAAATAGACCAACGCCCATCGTGAAGTGGGTAAGGAGTATGTAGTTCTTATTTTTGGGGCTATGTTGTGACAGATGTTGAACTTGACAGACATGTCTCTTTTTTTAAACCTGTTTACTAGGCAAGTATGCAGCTTTTATTTCTCTCTCTTTCTCTCCTTCTTTCATCATAGTATGTAATATTTTATAGGCTATCTCTCATATATTTTCTCATTCTATATCCATGCTCTTTTCTTATTCCAATAGTATTTTTGCATTTAACAAAGTATACAGTTAAAAAGTGGCAAAAACTATGTGGTGGATGAAACTGATATTAGACAGTGGTAAAGATTGGTGGTATATTACCACAGGTTGATCATTTTTACACTGGAAGTGTGTAAGTATGATATATTCTTGCCATGCTCTTGTTTCTGTTAATTACCATCCACTAATCCTTTCATTTGATTCACAATTTTCCTTTGCCTTGGACAACTGCATAATACAACACACTTTTATTGTAACTTAACCCTTTGCGTGCTTTGCAATGCATTCCGTACCCCTCTGGCACTCAAAGGGTTAACTTACTCACATTTTCCCCTAAAAGCTACTACAAACTAAATAACTGTTTCTGTGTTTTTACCTAAGATTGCATGTCTCTATTTACACAGTTATAGACGAACGCACAAGTGATTTCACAAAAGGTATATTAAATCACAGCTATGCTTTTTAAACATTTTATGTAAGTTAGACGAAACATAGCATTAACAATTAAGAAACATATTTCTGCTTCCATGCCTCACTATTAGCAGATATTTGTAGACTAGTTCTTATGGCTAACCAGCTACAAAATATTTACTTGCTTATCATTTTGTTTATAATAAAATATACAGCTTTATGTGTATTTTAGTATACGTAAAACATACAAATGTATTCCACTTCTAAAAATAAATTATGCAAGTACGTACTATAGTTCTATATTAAGCACAGGTACTGTATATAAAAATAATAGTTTTCCTACATACTGCACCTACTACAGAAAGGAATTATGTTTACACACAACACATACTATATCAAAGAATTATGCAAATATACTACATGTACCTAGAATACTATAAGTGGTCTTTCAGAAGTAGCTTCCAAATAGATGATGTATAGAGTATAAGGTTTCATATTTATTATATATGTTTATGTATATAGAAGAAATCATGTAGGACAGCACCCGTGGGACTTTCTCAAATGTGACTTTATTGTGATGAAATGGCAAACAGCTGCGTCAACGTTTCGATCCCAAAATGGGGCCTTGAGAAAGGCCCCATTTTGGGACCGAAACATTGACCCAGCTGTTTCATCACAATAAAGTCACATTTGAGAAAGTCCCACGGGTGCCTCCCTACATTATTTCTTCTATTAAACTATCTTGGGATGTGCACCTGGGCAGAAAATCTGCATGAGAGAGTGCTTTCAAAACCTTTACTTTTTGTTTATGTATATATATATATATATATATATATATATATATATATATATATATATTAGACTTGTGCAAATTCATTCGGAGACATTCGGATTTCGTCGAAAATGGGGTCATTCGGAGACATTCAGCCAAATCCGAAACTCAAGGGTCATTCGTAAAAAATGATTCGACTCCGAACAGCACAGGACCGAAATTCGTCTAAACTTTCGGAAGTTTCGGCAATCGACAAATTTCCAAAAGTTTTGACTACTTTCGACCAGGACTTTTTTGTACTTCCTGTGCGCGCTCAATTACTTTCCCCTCCATAATTTTCCCTCCATGTCTCTTGTCCAATTCCATTCTCCGTTTCATGCACTACTTCCCTCTTTTGTCTGTATTCCAATAGCCTTCTTCATTTCATGGTGGGGGTTGGACTAATGACACAGTCACACAGACAGACAGCCTGCATTTCCTCATTGTGTTGTTGGAGCTCAGAGAGAGAAGAGATTAGAGAGTGTCCAGTTGTTGTGTAGGCAGGCAGGTAGCATTAGGCTAGGCATAGGTAGGCAGCCATCATTAGTTCCAGTTATTGCCACTGCAAGAGCGAGTAATATTTGTTCCTGTGCAAAATATAAAAAAATATTAGGTATTTGTTCGAATACAGGGCAGGCCCTTACATGGGTCCCAGTGGGTCCATGGACCCAGACGGCACTTTGACAGGGGCGGCAATTTGCCATCCCATAGCATGTTTATTTTGTGCGCTTCCGCCAGTTCTGTGTTGCAGGGTGTCCCATCAGTGTGACTGTCAGCAGCCGGGCAGCCCTATGCTCACTCAGTGGCGATGCCTGCTGGCTGCTTCAGTGATGTGAATTATGTGATAGTCAAACATTATGCCTATTTTGTATTGTTTATCACCCACCTAAAGTCAAGACTTGAGTAAATAGGTCTACCGTCCCAGATTTGCTAGAGAGGTTTTACAAATACAGGAGGGTGCCCCCTGTACGAAATGAGTCTAAACATTTGGGATCCCTAGTATGAGTGCACGACAGTGCATGATGTGTCCTGAACAGGATTGCTGTGAGGTGTCTCCACCCGGAAGGTGCTGGCCGGGCTGAGCTTCAACATTGTGACGAGTGACCAACTAAGAGCACCGTGCCAAACTTAATCTGCAGCCATAGCATCACCCCCTCCTACTCTCCGGGTCCTGCTGACTGGCAATAACAGGTGAGTCACTAAGAGATCTGAAGCCTTTCTGGAAGTCCTTTCACTTGGAAAGGGGCTAGGTATTACTTGGGGGAGTTGCCTCGTGTGTAAATAATTTCTAGATGGGAGATGACTGTGCATCACTTATGTGTTTCCTAACAGTAGTTAGAATACAACTCCCATCCTCCCCTGATTATGACGTTGGGAAATGCCCAGCAATTACTGTAGAGCCCTGTATTGCACACTCACGGAAAACGGTGATATTGCTATACTAAGACAATGCTGTGGACCCCTCTTCAGTATAGATGTCAAGCATTTTTTTTATTTCTCTCCTGTGTTGCAGTTCGTTCACAACAGAATTTCTCAATTTTTCTTTTTAACACATTACATCTACAGTAGTACAGCTGGATATTACCTATACAATAATACTACATGTAATTATTTAATCCTATAATTAAATAATAATAACAAACACTGGTAAGATTGTAATCTATTCATCTATGGATGACAAGCACAGAAAATATTGGATTGCATTTCAATGTTAAGGTCAGGGACCAAAAGAGCCTGCTGGGTCCAGAGAGTCAAAACCAGGGACAGCTGGCAGGTGTGCATTATGGTAAAGTGACCAGAGTCTTAAAATTAAACCTGTAAACATTTTTTAAACAGTCAAATAGTGAAAACCATTATATGAACATATTCTTCACAAATTATACATGCATTTTATTTGGAGTGAATGTATCATATATACTATATCCCATTCAAAAAACAGAAAACATTTTATTTTCTTGGCAGGATGTCGCTGTAGGTGGAACAAGGCTGGGGAAGCAGACAATGTAATTACGATCTATGGCTACTAATGGAACAAGGGTGGGGTGTCTGACAGTCTATATGTGGTGCTGTGGCTACCAGTAGAATGCCACTAAGGAAACAGTGCATGTAGGTTCTACAGCGGTGTTTCTCAACTCCTGTCCTCAGGACCCACTAACAGGCCAGGTCTTAGGGATTTCTCTGCTAGTGTGGTGATCAGAGGCTCATGCACATTGATTAACTCACCTGTGCTCTAACAAAGAAATCATCAAATCCTGGCCTGTTAGTGGGTCCTGAGGACAAGAGTTGAGAAATACTGTTCTACAGCAACCACTGGGGCAGTGGAACAAGGCTGTGGCTGTTATACAGTGTATATGTGGTTCTGTGACTACTAGAGGACAGTGGAACAAGGCTAGGGTGTCAGAAAATGTATGTTTCATTCTTTGCCTACTAGTGGTACCATACTGGGAGCAGACAGTGTAGATGTTGTTCTGTGGCTACTAGTGTAGCAAAGCCGCCAGGTCTGTGTTTCAGTATGTCCCATCATTGTCACTCTCAGCAGCTGGGTGGCCCTATGCTCACTCAGTGGCGATGCCCGCTGGCTGCTTCAGTGATGTGAATCATGTGATAGTCAGTGTCAGTCCACACAGACACATCACCAGGCTCAGTTCCGGAGTGTGCTATGCCTCACAGCCAACCCACACGCACCATCGCATCACCAGCCAATTAAAGAGGATCATATTTGCTCACTCAATATGGTCCATCCACATTGGCTGGTTGGGGGGCGTACCGTGCATGTGGTGTGAGACCGTGCATGATCTGACTGTTGCTGTGAATCTGTCCTGCTGAATTCTGAGCTGAGACCGTGAGTGAGTTCACCCAGGGCCCAGGGGTAGGACGCTATGGTTCTGAGATAGATAATGGCTTATTATTTCCCTCATCTTCCTATTTTCTTCCATCCCAAGTGACCAGGGGCTGTAAATGTGCTCTCTCTAATTTACAATATGTCTGTAGACACCAAGTCCAACCAAGTGTAAGGGCATAACTGCTATTTAGTCTAAATATCGGTTATGCTCTTACACTTGATTGGTGTCTACAGGTATATTGTAAATTAGAGAGAGCACATTCACAGCCCCTGGTGACTTAAGCTGTCTATGGACAGAATACCCCACCATCATATTTACTGGCTGAAATATTGTAAATCAGAGTGCATGTGTACAACCCTGGTGACTTAAGATCTCTTTATGGACACAAGACCCCATTATAATGGATGTGGGTGTGTTTTTTGGTGGGCGTGTTTTTTTTTTTTTTTTTTTGAGGGGGCAGCATTTAATCCTTGGACCCAGGCAGCACAATGTATTGGGCCGGCACTGTTCGAATAATTTTCAATGTCACATCAACCAGTCTGACAGTCCTATAGGCAGGCAGGGTGCCTTTTCGCCACCGCAAGGGGGTCATCTGTGTTTCTTAAAAAAAAATATAAAAAGTACAAGTCATTTGTTTGAATAATCTTCAGCGTCACACTGCCAGTGTCACAGCTGTATAGGCAGGAAGTGTGCCTTTTCGCCACCTCAAGGGAGAGTCACCTGTATTGGTTTTATTAAAAACATACAAAATACAAGTGATTTGTCTGAATAATCAGTGTCACAGTTGTATAGGCAGACAGGGTACCTCTCTGATGGAACAGGTAGTGACAGTCCTTCCGCCTTTCCGTGCTTTGATGGAACTTTTGAGCAAAGAGAACGCTAGTCTGGCAGAAGTCATTCCCCTCTTCACGCACCTCTCCTTAAAATTGGATGATTTCCTTTCCCATAGGGAACGCTTGCCTGGTGCTGAGGGTAATATACTTCCAGATGTTGCTGCCCTTCTAACGAGGTTGAAGAAAGAACTTACTCGGCGCATGGAAGAGCGCATGGACAATTGTCCCGAGTTAATGCTTGCCACAATTTGCGATCCTCAAATCAAAGGCAAGTTGGCACTTCGTTCCAATTCTGTCAGTCTCTGAGAAGGGTTAAGTGAGGTGATGATTTAGCACAAGATTAACCCCTTAATGACTGGCCGCTTGCGCACACGCCCGGCACTTAACAACTCATTTTTCTTCTTCTTCATTCTAGCGAATGACTAGGTACCAGGTACGTCCTCTGTCACTAAGTGACAGTTTTTGCGGGACGTACCTGGTAAGTCACTTGTCGCGATGGGGTTAATGTATTTTTAATACACAATTTAGTATAGACACACATACTGCAGTTTAAACAATCATTGATGTTTATTCTTGATGTAGTATGAAACACTACAATGTATATACACATAGACTTATCTGATATGAGGGGAAATCAGGATAGGAAAACGAGAGAGAGGAATTTGGGTACTAAAGAGGGACAGTAGGGTAGGAGGCTGGTACCAGAAAATGAAACCTTAACCTTTACCCATGTACTAACATAGAATGTGACATGTAGTTTGTCCATGCTCGAGTCGACCACTTATGTTGAGTAGGATGTGACAGGCATGGGTTTTCGATGTTCGAGCATATGCTAAATTGAATGACAGGAATGGGTTTTCGATGTTCGAGCATATGCTAAATTGAATGACAGGAATGGGTTTTCGATGTTCGAGCATATGCTAAATTGAATGACAGGAATGGGTTTTCGATGTTCGAGCATATGCTAAATTGAATGACAGGCATGGGTTCTCGATGTTCGACGTTTGCATTGTGACTGGCATCCCATGCTGGAGTAGAGGTGACATGCACAGACTGGCAATGTACGACAATGTCCGTTTTTGGGATGGATCTTTTTCTAAATGCACACCCTGTCTGCAAAGAATGATAACAGCGTGCATGGAGGCGCACTGCTATAATTTAACCCATGTTAAATTCGGCCGAATAATTCGGAATGGATCAGAATTTCGTTCGACTCGAATAGGCCTGGTCCGAAATTAGGATCATCCAAATTAGAAAAAAAAAATGTGTCCGAATTCGAATTTAATCGAAAATTTTGCCCGTGCACAAGTCTAATATATATATATATATATATATATATATATATATATATATATATATATAATAGAAATGAGATTGGGGCAGCACCCGTGGGACTTTTAAATATTTTTTATTGGCAGATAAGAATTACAAGCTTGGTCAACGTTTCGGTCCTTAGTGGACCTTTATCAAAAACATTGACCAAGCTTGTAATTCTTATCTTCCAATAAAAAATATTTAAAAGTCCCACGGGTTCTGCCCCAATCTCATTTCTATTGTATACACTCCTTTAGGGATTGTGCACCTGGGCATAGCGTTTATGTGGAGTGAGTGCTTTCCCAACCATAACGTTCTATATATATATATATATATATATATATATATATATATATATATATATATATAAATATAAAGGTCGCAATTTGATGACAGAAACGTTGCATATATGTACCATTAAATTGGTATTTTTTGTTTTATAAACCTGTGAGTTCACAGCTTGTTTCAATATATCATATTTTCTGGCGTACCCAGTATATGTGAATGAAAGTTTGGCATTAGTGCTTATCCTTTCAAACTATATATATATATATATGTATATTTATATATATATACTAGCAATATGTGACGGCGTTGCCCATCATTGTAGTAGGGTATGTGTTATGTAGCATGTTTTGTTTGAAATTTTGTGGGTGGCATGTTGAAGGTATTTTGGAAGAATGTTTTGTGTTTGTATTTTACATTTCATTTAGCTGTTTTGACTGATGATGTTTTTGTGTACTGTGTGAAGCAGAAAGAATCATATTGCACAAATACATAGACACACACAGATAGAGTGACATATACAGACATTGATCATACATACACACATACATACATGCATGTACACACACACACACATACAGATATTATTACGGTCCTGTAAGTGCCAGAGGGGTGGGCAAGGCATTGCTCATTGTGTTGCTTAATCCTCTGGCACTGACGTGGACTCTGTACATGCACACTCAGAGGCTGCCAGACAACTGCCGGCCCGGCTCCCTGGCCAGGAAGACACCTCCTACCCCAGGCCTCGGCCAAGAGAGTTACTAGGGATGCAGGCCGGGCACCGAGAGCGGGAACTGAGGAGAGATGGTGTGTGTTGTTGGAGCAGCTATAGTGCTGCATGTATATTTTTTGTGCCAGGGTACTTACACAATGCAGGTGCGTGACAGCGAGCAGACAGCGGCAGTGAAGAACCTTGTGTGTAAGAGTGTGTACTACAGAGTGGCCCCAGCATGGTCTGTCTCCAGCCCCTCAGCCATGGGTAATAGCAGCATCCAGCTGCTGCTTGTAGAGAGCTCCTTGAAGGGCCGCATGACCGGGTTGTTGCGGGGTGGAGTGTTGTGCTTCATGAAGGGGGGACATGAAGGATTTGGTACTGGTCCTGCCTGCCTCAGAGCTACATGAAGCAGCTGGGCTTCCTGCAGCAGAAGCACATTGTGCACCAGAAGCCGAAAGCATTGTTGTGTTGTGGATACCAGAAATGAAAGTACACTGGAGACGATCTCGCCCTCTCTTTGTTGGATCAGCTCATTGTGTGCCTCAGGTTGGTGGAGGGACCCCTGGGGACTCTGTGTGTGTGTGTGGCTTGTGTGTTTCTGTGTGTGTGGCTTGTGTGCGTGTGTGTGGCTTGTGTGTGTGGCTTGTGTGCGTGTGTGTGGCTTGTGTGTGAGTCTGTGGTGTAGGCGCAAGTGGCAGCCATTTTGTTTTTTCAGTCACTTGGATAGTGGTGGGCGGGCTGTATAGTGGGGGCAGGCCAACTCCCTGAATGATTTAAATCACTCCTCCATTGAATCACCCAATGGGAACAGTAACTCCTTACTTAAGCTGAGGTAACATAGCAATATAACACACAGTGGTTCTTCAGTTGAGGCAACGTAGCAATATGCTGAGGGATCAAATAGAAAGTGGTGTTTGAGGCATGCCCTCTGTAACATACAGCAAAGCATCTCTCTCCCTTTAAGGAGAAAGTGCAGGAATCAGGAAGCAGGAAGTGGAGGAGTGACAGTTGAAAACAGACAGTGAGGTGACTGAAGAGATGAAAAGAGTTAACCCTTTGAGTGTCCCTCTGGCACTGAAAGGGTTAAATAAAAGAGTTGCTATTAAGTTTATCCCTGAGTTTGTATTTTCTGGAAACATTACACCCTCGTACTGAAACAGAGTGTACGGAGGGTTACAATTATCTGTGGGAGGTGAAACAGTTTGTGTGGAGGGTTACAATTATCTGTGGGAGGTGAAACAGTGTGTTTGTGGGGTCATGATCCTGAGTGAGAGTGTGTGTGGACCAGGAGAAGTCATTGATATCCCCTACTTCAGGAGCGAGTGGCAGCTATATTTTTTTTGTCAGTTGGATAGTGGTGGGAGGGCTGGAGGGGGCGGGCCAACTCCCTGTATGATAAACACACCCCCATTGAATCACTCAATAGGAGCAGTAATTTCCCCATTGAATCACCCAATGGGAGTTGTGTCTCCTAATGAGACATAAATTATGTAATGAGGCATTCTGTTCAATGTGTGTTTGTTTTCTGAGGAGACATAAATTATGTTCTGTGTGTGAGGTACCATAAATTATGCAATGAGGCTTATTCTTTTATACATATAGAAGATATATATTTATTTCTATCTATCTATCTATCTATCTATCTATCTATCTATCTATCTATCTATCTAAACGCAACAAAAAAATACTAAAATAACAACAACTGAATTCAGTGCCAGAGGTTGAAACTGTGCCAGGCAAAGTGCCTGAAACATGGAAAAATGCAGAAGTCATCCTACTGCACAAAAAAAGGTGATAAGGCAGACCGACAAAACTACCAACCAATAAGCCTATTGCCAGTTGTCTGCAAGGTTTTCATAAAGGTACTGTCAAGAAGAATGGACGCAATACTTAACATGGAACAATATAAAGAACAAGTAGGTTTCAGGAGCAGTTTCAGTACAATGGACCTCATCTAGACAGTACAACAAGTTATAGAACGACATACCGTGTACAACCTTCCATTATGCATAGCCTTCATTGACTACAAAAAGACCTTTGACTCAGTGAAAAAGCAAGCAATAATTGATGCCCTGATCAAGCAAGGAACAGACAGACATTACATCAATATCCTCCAATCAATGTATGACAAAGCAACTGCATCAATATAGGTCCACAATGATAATGTCGAGATCAACATAGAGTAAGGTGACCAACAAGGAGACACAATCTCCCAAAACAATTTTCTGCTTGTTTTGAAGAAATTTTCCTCAAACTGAATTGGGACCAAAAGTGACTTAAGATCAATGGAGACTACCTATATCATGTTATGTTTTGAAGACAATATTATACTCTTTGCCAGTAGTCCTGAAAAACTGCAAAAACACAATAGCTACAACAGGAAAACAAACATTTTGGTCTGAAGATGAAAATCAACAAAACACAAGTCATGTTTAACACATTTTCAAAACTACTATACCAAGGAAAATCCCAGTAGATGGACAAGAACAAATATGTTTACCATGAACAGGAAATGTAAACAGATGGAAATGCCATGATGGAAACTGAGAGGCAAAAAATATTCGATTAACAGCAGTACTGTCTTTAAAACATAGACACTAAATATCAAAGCCTACAAAAGGTTACACAGAAAAGTATGCGGTGATGAATTCTAAACACAACAAAAAGAGGCTAAAAAACATGTGCATGGATTTGTCAGCAAAAGGTCTATGACATCATTGAAAGAGTAAAGCGCCTGGAATGGAAATGGGCAGGTCACATAGCAAGAAGACCTGATGGTACCAAACAAATGTAGGGACGGAATCCACTTGATTATAAACACCCAAGAAGAAGAAGACTAAAGATAAGGTGTGTACATGAAATGACCAAATTGTTTGATACACAGTGGCAACAAAAGGCACAGGACTAAATATGTTTTAGGCTTGCTGAGGAGGCCTTCATCCTGTAGTGGATCGACAATGGCTGATGAATATCTCTCCTTCTCTCTCAAAAAAAAAAGCAAACAAGAGTTAGGAAATGATGCCTAAAACATCTAGGCAAGAGGCATATATCAAATCATACTAGATATGGTGCTGCTACTATCCTATAGACCTTATAGTGCACAAATTGAGCACTGAGTAAGGCGTTATTCATCGGGCCCTTCTAGTAAGTAGGTTTTTGGCCATCTTAGTGTGTTAACTAGCGGTGTTACCCTTAGAGGGTAGTTTTCCACCCCTGTCCTTCTTATATTCCATTTTGGATAGAGGATGTACTCAGCAAGCTCACGTAAAGCACAGCTTGACATAAGTAGGCTCACCAGCTGTTTGTGTGAATTGTCTTCCAATGGGCTTTATAGGACTATTATTTCCTGTAAGTACTTTTTTTCTTGGTTTAGTGACCGGACTGGTTCCTTTTGGTGTGTACTGTGGACACTTTGAAGAAGCGGCATATTTGAAGAAGATAACAAAGACTCTATTTGACTTTTATTCCATTTTATATAGTATATTATATATTCTATTTTATTTGGATTCACTTTTGTAGAGGGGTGTCTCTGCACATTACTGTTTTGTCTTGTATTAACTTTTAGGCTCTGGCTGTTTTTCTCTATTCTTCCTCCTCTTTAACTTCCACCTCGCCTCTTGTTGCCTTTAGGGAGAGTTGGGGGGGGAGCAACAGCGGTGCCTGATTTCTTTGGTGGGTGTTTGGCTTTACCGTGTTTTGCATAAATATAATGGTGTTTGTGTTTCATGTTGTGTCAAGGTGCATTTCGTCTTTCCCCTTTTTCACTGACTTGCCACAAATTTTGAACAGTGCCATCACTGATGGCTGAACTGTGCCTGCCCCAAGAGAAAAATAGTCCCACACCCAGACCTTGGGGGGTGGAGAGGAAATGTGGAGAAGTATGGCTTCTTTTTTCTTCTCCTCCACATTCCCCTTCACTGGCTGGGACAGAGGATGATGTTTCTGCTTTTGCTGCTACTGCTTCAGAATCAGCACTGCAACTAGGACCAGTGGTATTGCTGCTGGCAAGTTGAACCTGTCCTAGACCCTTCAACCGCAGCATCCCAACACAATTATCATTACCACCACCAGTACCTTCTTGCTGCTTCTGCTCTAGTACAGATGTCTCACTGGTTGGAGGAGGTGATGAGAAATGTGACAGAGGGTCCCGCCCCTAATGTAATCTCTTGTTGAGCTGAAGAAGGCAGACTGGCAGCACTAACAGCAGGCACAGGCAGCTGATCTGTGCTCCTGGTGGTGGTGGTGCTATTGCTGATAGGCAACAGTTCTGCCTAATTTAGGATCATGTTCCACCTAGACAATGCTGTGGAGGAAAGGGGACTCGCAGGTTCAGGGGAATGCTGTTGGCTCCCTTGACCACTAGCCTGGCCACTCTGCATTACATCCCCTACCACTCCTCTAACACTAGTCTTACCAGCTGCTTCACCATCACTCATCACTATTACTACTAACACCAACCACATCAATTTCAGTCCCTGAGTCTTCCTCCTCACTAGTAATATGATCACCCTTTCCCTCACTTCTAACACTCTGTACAATCTGCTGTACCTTCATAGTAGTAGTAGTAGTTGTGGGACTGCTTGGGGATGGTAGGTATGACTGTTACACTTGCCATCATCTTCTCCCCCACTCCCGAGAATTACAAGACACACTGTCAGCAGGCGCAGCACTGGCATCTAGCACAGCATTGGCAGCAGGCACAGGTAGCTGACCTGTCCTGCTCAGTACTACTACCCTCTTCTTCCTCCCATGAGAAAAATTACCCCAAGATCCGAAGGGGTGATGTAGGGGGAATGGCCATCACTGGGTCTTGGGAACCAGGGCATCCAGAAACTTGTTGGTAGTGGTAACTTCCTCCTCCTCAGACTCACTGGATGCATAATGGTCCTTCCAGCTCCTCCTTTTATTATTTTTATTAAACTTGCTCATTGTTATAGCAGTCACTATGAGCCTCTCCTGCCTCTATTTTGCAATATAACTCACAGCACAGCAACTCTCTCTCTCACTCTCTCTCTAGCTACTAATATTGTGTTTCACTTCCTGGAAAACTTCACATTTTTAAAGACAAAAGGTGAAAAACATGTGATTAAATGGGCAAATACTTTCTAGCCATTGAAAAAAATAGCAACATTTTATTTGTCAATGTGTGAAAATGGCAAAGATTTTAATTGCTTTATTTAAAGCATATTTTCCTGCTAATAAGTAGATAACCATATGGTTTTCACAGTTTTTTCACAGGGAACCAACCAGACCTTTCACCCACCCCTAAAATATTTTTAAAGGTATATGTTGCTGTAGGACTCACATATTTGACTTTCAGCTACTTATTTCTGCAGTACAGCCCTCAGAAGAAGTAATATTGTGCTTGGAAATGTTGCACCATAGGAAACATAGGCAAAAATGTGTTGGAATAGGTGAAAAGGAGGAACATTTTGCATTGGCAAAAAGGAGAAATCTTTAGCAAAATATTGTCAGTTTTTCACGAAAAATCATACTGGAATTTTTTCTCACTTTTTGCACACCGCTAGTTATGAAGAACTTATTGAGAACACTTTTACAATGCAACGGAGTGTGCCAATTGTGCTCTTTTTTTAACTGTTTTTTTACTGTCTTTTTTTCTGACACTTGGTGTTTTTTTTACCTATTTAAGTACATTCTGTGGTCACTAGTTCTTTTTTTCTTGCCCTGCACTCAGCCTACAGGGCATTTTAGTTGTTTTTTTGGTGTATTGTGTCTTTATTGGTTGCTTAGCAATATGATGTCATGCACTTGTGCTATTAAGGGAGACGCATTTTGGCACCAGTAAGACACGAGGATGAGGTACGAAGTTGCTCTGAGGAAAACCCCTTGTGGACAGAAAACATTTGACATGGATGCAATAAATTAACTACCTTTTTTTCATCATTTGCTTAATCCTGTTAACCCTGAGAAGCTCCCTAGGCTGAGTATATCTAAATGCTTATATTAATCTATTTTATGGGACATGCACTTAACCATTGTATTAGGTAAGTGTGTGCCACTGCCTTATATTTGTTTTTGATATACATATGAATATACCACATTGCCTCTAACAGAGGTGCAAAGTGTGCCACAATCACCTACTGACAGGCAGATGAGTTAAAGGGGAACAGCATTTCTTTCAGATGTAGAGAGAGGTGCACATTTAGGCCACGGGCCTCAAAAGCTATAAGGAAAATGATATACACAATACTCCAACACTACACCACATGCTATACACAATATGCCACATACTATACACCAAACTCTATGCATGAAACGCCAAACGTTGTATGCCAAATGCTATACATCAAATGATATACACAAAGAGCTATACCCAAAACACCATACACGAAACGCCAAATGCCGAACCTGATATGCCAAATGCATACGCCAAAAGCTATGCACAAAATGCCAAACACCAAATGCTATACTCTAAACACTGTGCACAAAGCATCATACATGAAACACCATATGACGAGCACAAAACTCTATACACAAAACTCCAAATGCCTTCCACAAAAAACGCTATATGGAAAATGCCAAAAGCTTTAAGCAAAATGCTGTACACGGATTGCCAAACTCCGTACGCAAAATGTAAAATGCTATACGCCAAATACAAAATGATATACACGAAAAGCCAAGCAATATACGCAAAATTCTATTCACCAAACACAAAACTCTGTACATGAAATGCAAAACGCTTTATAAGCAAAATGCTATACATGAAACACTTAACACCATAACCAAAAGTCATACGCAAAATGCTATACGCAAAAAGCTATACACAAAACACTATACACAAATGTCAAATGCTATAAGCAAAACGCTATACGCACAAAGTCAAATGTTATACAGCAAACGTAAAACAATATACACCAAACGACAAAGGTTATAACGCTATACATGTAAAATCAAATGCTATACATGAAATGCAAAGCAGTATACACAAAACGGCAAATGCTATATGTCAAACGGCATATGTAAAACACTATACACGAAAAGCCAGATGCCATACACTGTACCCAAACACTGTATGCAAATAGTAAATGCTATAAGCCAATGCTGTACGCAATATATCATATACAATACACCTTATGCCATAAGCAAAAAGCTATACGCCAGACTCTATACACCAAATGCTATACACAAAATACTATACTCCAAAAGCTATACTCAATATGCCAAATGCTATAGGCAGTACGCTAAATGCTATACATGAAACAATGTACACCATGTGCTACACTCAATAGACCAAACACTATATACATGAAACACTATATACGAAACACAAAATGCTATACACAGTACAATATATGCAATACTCCAAATGCTATACACAATGCTCCAAATGCTGTACATGACACACTATACACAAAAAAGAAAAGTTATAGACAAAACACCAAATGCTATATGCAAAATATTAAACACAGTATGCCAAATGCTATGCACAAAAAGCCAAATGCTGTATGCTATACATAATCTGCCAAATGCTATACACACATACGCTTGCTCACATACCCTCACACACACGCTAACACTCGCACATGCTTACACACAAACTCACACACATGCTTACGCACACATATACATGCTCACACATGCACATGTTCACTGATGAAGAGTTGTGTAACACAGTTCTTTGCAATGCATTGCATACCTTTTTTGGGGGCTAAGCATTGAAAATACATTAAGCCAGTCATTAAAGTAGTCATTGTTTTATTAACCATAAGGGGGCACTGTGGCAATATTGCAACGGGTGTCAGGGTGCATATCCCAGCTAAACAGAGAGATGAAGAGCACTCACTGATCTTCAGTCTTCAAAGCTGGTGTAAAAGCAAAAAAACTGTGCTTATTAAGTGTTCAAAATTCTGGTCAGCAGTGTCACATTTATTAAGACAAGTGTACAGTCTGTTTACATAATCCACCATTAAATTTTAACCAATAAACATCTCAAGACAACCAATAACTGATTGCCTAATTGAATATAATATTAAAATGTATGCACATAAAGAATATAAGCTAAAATGGTAACTAATACAAAAAGATAATATGATCTATGTGCCCCTCTGCAAACAGAGCTTATAAAAAATAAAACACGGTAATACAACTGTAGCATGCTATCTTTAATATAATTTCACTGTATCTTTGTCTTGATAAAGGTGACTGTGATCACCAAAACACTGACCGTTTATTAAGCATCACTTTTTGCTTTTTCACTTATTTTGACGACCAGTAAGTGCTATTTCTATTCTTTCTCACTCTCATATGAAGTATTTTTTACCTCACTAACTGCATATGAAAAATAATATTTTTGTAATCAGTGATTTTATTTATCTGAAAATGTGTCAGACATGCCGGATGCTGGAAATAATGTAAAACAATTCAAAGATAGTTCATGGCCATTCAATGAATGGGGAGGGTATGCTGAAGCCAAACAGCAGGATCAACATTTTGAAATTGAAACAAATATAGGGTTGTTTATTGGTACAAAACTGGCAGAATGAAGAATCAGTAGAAGGGTTATTTAAATCCTGATTATGTATGCATTGAATGTCAACATGCCAGTCTTAAGACCTATCTTTATTTGTAGACTACTGGGTGAAAAACAGGTTGATTTAATACTGTACAAGGAGGTAAGGTTAGTTAGCTAGCAACAACAGCATAATTTATTAGCTGGTGATCATGCAAGATTTATATTTATAATGGGTTATCAGATTTGTGACCCTATTCTATACAGATTAACGTGGGATGATTTTGATCTGTGATTCTCGGCACTATCCCTCAGAACATACTAGCAGGCCAGATTCTAAGGGCATCTGTAGTTGACGGAGGTAGATCAAAATGAATGAACCACTGATTACCCAGTAGTAGTTAAGCTGGAATATCCTAAAAATGTGACCTATTGGTGTGTCCTGAGTACTAATGCTGATAATCCTTGATCCAGATGTAACAAGAATACTGATTTGTATTTTGTAGTTTCCTAATATGCAATTATTTATGTTTGTAAGTAATTTGTTATAAAAGTATGCATTATGATCATTACTCTTCTTTTAGGTAATTTAGTTTTTCAGCTTAAAATATTTAGAGAAATATATGCACTGTATATTTTATTTTTTGTAGTAAGAGAAATAATATAAATTAAAATGTAATTCATTAACACTTTATAAACTGTTTACTAAATTCTAAATTGTTACAATTATAATTTGTAAAGCTTACACATATTATGCAGCACTGTACAATATTTTAACAAGACACAGAACAATGTACAAGGGGAGACAGTAACTACAAGGCTCCATAGTGAACCATAAGGCAGAAATTTCAGCTTATAGTATTTTGGAGGAATTAGGAGTGAGCGAGGAATAGTAAAATTGTATTGTAATAGAGAAGGGAAGAAGCAAACAACCCTCAATAAAAATACAAAAAAAGTTTTAGAATGTTTCTATTATATTACATTATTATATTATATTTTTTGTTTAGTAATGGCATCATAAATAAAATATCCTATTGTGTGGTTGGATTACCAAAAAAAAAATATATATATACTCCTAAAATAAAAAGATAAAAACCCCAAACAATAATATAGTAATATGATACTACAATTTTAAAACCAATTGGGAGCCTTTATTTATGAAACAAATAGTATTTATAAGCACATTTAAATGTCCCACATAGGGATCGGCGGAAATTTCCACCTCAAACAGAAATCAGCGAAAAATAGCACTTTCCACATGACAAAACATTTCCTGCAAAACGTGCTGATTTTCCACTTTTTCCCACTTTTTTCACCTAGCTCGTTCCATTGAAATCAATGGGAACATAGAAGTTACACACAACTTTACTGGGGTTGAGGGGCAGTTAATAAAAAAGAAATCCTAAATAAAATTAAAATAAAATAAGATATGGTATAATATAAGGTTTGAGGAGGGTGTCTGTGTTGTTGGGTGGAGTTTGGTGAATGAATCAGTTGATCAGGGAATTTGTTTTGGGGGGGCGGGTTCTTGATTGGTATTGGGGGGGACAGTTAATAAAAAAAAAATAAGAAGAAATTTGTATGTAAAATAGAGGAACCCCATGCCACTGGGATGGACTGATACTTGACAGAGTATTTTGTAGAGGATGATTTGCCTTTGTAAAAACAAACCCCCCAAAACTGTTTATTTTTTAGGACTATGTTGGTTTTTTTTATTTATTTTTCTATTTATTTTTGTTCAAAGCACAAGCCTAGAGAAAAAATTAAAATGCCCTACTGGCCTAGTGCCAGCAGGTCCTGTTGGCCACTTGCCACTGGCCATTGTCAAATGTCCTCCTGAGTCCATAATTGTGGAATTTGCAACTGCTGTTCTTACTGCTGCTGCTAAGGTCTTTAAGCAGCAGAATGATTAGGCAGCTGAAAGGGAGTGGGATCAACAATAGCAGTAACATGGGTGATGGATGATGAAGGTTTCACTTGCCACGACTATCTCCAGTGATGCGCCTGAGGCAGTAGTAGCCTCAGGCTGAAAAGAAGGAGTTGGCCATTAATTCTTTTCCACCTGCCCCCTCCTCCAAAATCATTGGTGTGTTGTTATTAGAATATAATTTTTTTCCTTGACAGAAGGAATTGTGGCTCTCATCAGTAACTGCAATGTGTGTGGTAAATAACATCTAGGGGCAAAACTGTATCCAAACCCCATGACACCCGAAACTCAGTACTGCCGCTGTCACTATACCCCTTGTCCAGACCCTGCTAAGGACACATGACAACTTGCTGATATTTTAATAGTAATGATGAACCCTCCCTGCCACCATCTTAGCATATTATGTGGGATGGAATCTCCTCAGATGTCACTTGATGCCCTGCTTGCGATTCTCCTCCACCACACTGGCATGTGTAGTCAGTGCACTATGAACTGTCACATCCTAACATCAACAGAGTGGCTATCATTTGGCAGGGGGGTAAAGATGAATGAGGGGGATTGGCAAAAGATGTAGTTACCCTAGAAGGTGTTGGCAAGCTAGTTGCTTCACTCGTCATGGAGCTTCCAGTTTCTGCCCAGGTTGCTCTATTCTTCCTCCTCTTTGATCTTTGTCTTGCCTCTTGTTGCCTTTTTGGAGAGTCAGGGGGTACAGCAACAGTGGTTCTTGATTTCTGTGGTGGGTGTTTGGCTTTAACATGTTTGACATAGATGTCTTGGTGTCTGTGTTTCATGTGTGCTGTCAGGGAGCTTGTGCCAAGGTGTGTTTTCTCCTTTCCTCTTCTCACTGACTTGTCACAAATTGTGCACAGTGCCATAGCTGATGACTGCATTGCGCCTGCCCAAAGAGAAAAATAGTCCCACACCCATGACTTCAGTGGATAGGGAGCAGGTGGAGAAGAATGGCCTCTTTCATCTTGTCCTCCACATTCCCCTTCATTCTCTGTGGCAGCAGATAATGTTGCTGCTACTACCTCAGATTCAGCACTACAACTAGGACCAGGAGTATTGCTGGCACTGGCTAGTGGAACCTGTCCTAGTCCAGCATCACTTGTTGACACCATTCCCACTGTGTCCATGGAGGTCTGTGGCACACTATCTTGCTCCTCAGCATCCTGCTGCCCTTGAAACTCAGCATCAGAAGGAATCAGAGAAGTTGCAAATTCCTCTAATTCCAAAATCTCACTGCTAGTGGCGGTGGTGATGCCTATCCTCATCCCTGTTTCCCTTTCCTTCACAGTTTCTGCTAAAAAGGCCATCAATGTCTCTTCCACCCCAGCTTCTCCAGCATCATCATTACTACCCCCACTAGTCCCTATGTGCTGCTGCTCTATTACAGACATCTCACTGCTGCTTGGAGGAGGCGATGAGCAATGTGACAGAGGGTCACCTAATGTCACACTTGTCACTTCTTGGTGACATGAAGAAGGCAGATGGACAGCGGCAGCACTAGAAGCAGGGACAGGCAGTTGATCTGTGCTCCTGCTGGTGGTGGTATTAATTGTGTGCCTGCTCACCCCCAACAACAGTTCTGGTTCTCTTAGTCTTCAGGATCCTGTTCCATTTGGACACTTTAGTGAAGGGAAGGGGAGGACTCCCAGGGTCAGAGGAATGGTGTGGCCTCCCTTGACCACTAGTCTGGATGCTCTCAAGTATTTCCCCTACCACTACAGTTGCTTCACCATTACTGCTACTACTACTAACACCAACCACATCAAGTTCAGCCGTAGAGTCTTCCTCCTCAGTCTCACAGTCACTAGTAATATGAGGACATTGTTGATTATCCCCATCATTCACTCCTAACGCTAACAAGCTGCTGGACCTTAGTGGTAGTAGTAGTACTAGCACTGGCGGGACTGCTTGGGAATGGCAAGTGTGATTTAGAGTCCCTTGCTGTCACACTTAGCATCATCTTCTCCTCCCCCCCCCCGAGTACTACAAGACACACTAGCAGCAGGCAAAGTATTGGTAGCAGCAGGTTCAGCACTGGCAGCAAGTACAGCACTGGTGACAGCACATCTGGCAGCAGGTACAGCAATGGTGGTTGCAGGTACAGCAAGTAGTGGCAGCAGGAGCAGCACATCTGACAGCAGGTACAACAATGGTGGTTGCAGGTACAGCACTGGTGGCAGCAGGGGCAGCATGTCTAGCAGCAGATACAGCAATGGTGGCTGCAGGCACAGCAGTGGTGGCACTGGCACCAGGGGCACGTCTTGCAGCAGGCACAGGCAGATGACCTGTCCTGCTCTCACTAGTACTACTCTTTTCTCCCTCCCTCCCTTCCCATTCCCTTTTCTTCCTCCTTTCCCACTAAATTCCACAAGATCCCTTGGGGTGATTTAGGGAATTATATAAGTCACTATGTGCCTCTCCTGCCTCAGTTTAACAAACAGTTCACAGCAGAACAGCATGGCATATCTACCTCGCTCTGTAGCTGCTTCTATTTTGTTTCACTTCCTGGAATACCTCATCTTTTTATAGCGAAAACAGAAAAAACAACTTAAATCAATGGGTGGAAACTTTCTAGCCACTGAAAAATTGGCAGGGAATTTTGTCCAATGAGCTAAAAACGAGGACATTTTACTTGTTTACTTTAAAAACAGAATTTCTCATGAAAAAGCGGACAATAACATGGTTTTGCAGAATTTCTCGTGGGAACACGCCAACAACTTTCACCCTAGTCCTACAGGCACACCTTTTGCTTCAGTTTTATCCTTAAGTACCCAGTTTAGAAGCTTGAAATTCAGTTTACATGGCTCAGAAGTAGTTCAAGAGTAGACAAAAACTAATATATTTAAGAAGACAATAAAAGACTATCCCAACAGCTGAGGATTTTTAAATGCATAAATTATAATTCTTGTCTCCCCAGACAGAAACACTGCAGCATCATAAAACAAATTAAAAACATTTTAATAAATGTATAATCGAGTAAAACACGTTTCAGTAAACAAAACAAATGCATTATATATGATAGTATTTTTCCTACTGTTTTCTCATTATTTTCAAAGGCAACTAATACACTTAAAAATATTAAAGAACATATATCATGGTTATGTTTTATCAGATGTCACACTGTCTAAAATATTACATTTTAGTGTGTTCCTGTACAATGTTTGGAAACAAATAAAAATAAATCACAGAAACCCGATACAAACATTGAAATAATTTTTAAAATCATAACACAGTTTAAAAATAGATTTAACAAGGCTGAATTTAGTTTCTTGAGAAAATAATATATTTCTGTTGTCTAGCTGTCTGCTAAAAAATGTATGAATACCAAAACGCAACAAAAAACCTTCAAAGTTTTTAAGCTATCATTGTACATTTAATGCATCAGCACAACAAATCAAAGAGTTCTTCTTTAAATTTAAGAAAATAAACAAATACATTACCCTTAAGCATATTGGTAGTGATGAGGTTGAGGGTTGAGGTTTTCTCCTCATACGAAGATGGAAAAAAATGGCACTTTTCGCCAAATGAAGAAATGTTTCAGAAAAGTGCTGTTTTTTCCGCTTTTTTCACCTAGCTCTTTGCATTAAAATCAAAGGAAAGCTAGAATTTCTCCCCAAAACATGGCAATTTTCTCTTTTTACCACAGGCATATAAAAGGGTGTCAGGCTCTCATAGCATGCCATTCTGTGTTTGTGAGAGGAGAAAGCAGCACGTTTTAGTGAATTACGTAATCCGAATGTCTTGACACAATTGATAAGTCTATTAATTCTTATATAACTAGTATTTATCACTGTTGATATATCTGAACTGATAACAATGACAAGTGATCAAATTGATTGTGGGTATAATCAATATAGATGCAGGTCAGTGAATTCTTGCATAGCTCATACATGTGACAGTGGATGACGCTTCATCTGACTCTCTGTGCTGCTGTGCAATATACCAGAATCTATAGAGGCAAAGAAATATAAGAAAAAAAACTCAACGTTTTCTCCTCAAATGAAGATAGAGGAAAAATTGCACTTTTCTCCAAACGAGGACATTTTTCAGGAAAGTGCCATTTTTTTCTACTTTTTTCACCTAGCTCTTTGTGTGGAAATCAAAGGAAAGCTAGAATTTCTCCCCAACACATGGCAATTTTCTCTTCTTTTCCCACAGCATATAAAAGGCTCTCATAGCATGCCATTCTGTGTCTGCGCAACAAGAAATCTCAGTGGAGTGAGGTTATTAATACAAGAATAAATGTATAAATGTATTGATTACAAAGATAAAAAGTAGTACGTAAAAAGGAGGCTAAAAGACTAATAGATAGATGTTAGAAAATGAAATCATAAGCAGTGACATTAAAATGATAAAGCATAAAGAATGTCACTGCTGCTGCTGCTGCTGGTAATGACCATCCGCATTTGCATTTTTTTGTCTCATGTCTTTTTGCTTTATACCAAAAAAACACCTTCAGGTTCTCTTCCACACCAGCTGCTCCACCACAGCCCTTGCTCTCATTGAAACCCTGTGGTTGAGGGTCTCTTGCTGTCACACTTGCCATCTGCTCCTAAAAGAAGAAGAAGGCACACTGGCAGAAGGCACAGGAAGCTGTCCTGTGCTGCTCACACAGCTATTCAGTTCTGCTTTCTTCTCAAAATCTGCACCCAGATCACAAGAACAATGATGAGGGACTCATTAGGTCTGGATAATGTGGGCTCACAGTTTCTTTAGCACTGGTGGTGCCACTGCTAGTGTTAGTGACTTCCTCCTCAGAGTGATTAGCCTCAGGGTAGGGATTTTTTTTTTTTAAGTCAAACCACAATTAATTAAAAATAACACTTCACACCTGGCAGACAATTTCCTGTGAAAAAGTGCAGTTTTTGTGCTTTTTTGCCTAGCTCATTGCATTGAATTCAATGACATTTTATAAAATGGGTCTGAAGGTGCATGTGTTGGTGCAGTTTGGGGAAATAATCAGTTGAAAAGGGAATGTTTTTTGGTGGGGGATTGTGACTGGCATTGGGGTGGACAGTTAGTAATAAAAAAGTCATGGTATAAATGGGGTCTGAAGAGGGTACCTATGTTGGAGGAGTCTGGGGAAAGAATCAGTTGCACATTATATTTTTTGGGGGGGCTTGTTGACTGAGATTGGGGGGACATTTCATAAGAAAAATAAATTAATAATATAAAAATAACATTTTAAATTGGTATGTAACATGACAGAGACAGGGACCCCCTGAAAGCTGTGACTGGGCAGACTGATACGTGACAGGATAGAGATTTTTTATAGAGGATGATTTGTAGGACTTAGACTTGTTAGAGGACCAAGTCCCGAGGAAAATTTAATTTGTAAGACTTAGACTTGTGTTAGGCACAAGCCCTGAGGAAACATTGATTTGTAGGACTTAGACCTTTTGTTGTTAGAGGCACAAGCCCTGAGGAAACATTGACTTGTATGACTCTTGTGTTATGCCCAAGTACCAAGGAAACATTGATTTTTAGGACTTACATTTGTTTGGCACAAGCCCTGAGGAAACATTTATTTGTAGGACTTAGACATCTTGTTGTTAGAGGTACAAGTCCTGAAGAAACATTGATTTGTATGACTTAGACCTGTTGGCACAAGCCCTGAGGAAACATCGATTTGTAGAACTTAGACTTATGTTTGGCACAAGCACAGCACAAACATTGATTTGTAAGATGTAGACTTGTGTTATGCCCAAGCCCTGAAGAAACATTGATTTGTAGGACTTTGGCTTCTTAGAGTCACAAGCTCTGAGGAATCAGTAATGATTTTTTGCACTCAGGCTTGTTAGAATCACAAGTCCTGAAGAATCATTGATAATTTTTGCCACTCAGGCTTGTTAGAGTCACAGACCCTGAGGAATCAGAAATAATTTTTGCACTCAGGCTGGTTAGTCAGAAACCCTGAGGAAACAGTGATTTATATGATTTAGGCTTGTTAGGGTTAAATTTGTGTTCCTTGCTTAGCATCACTTTCACAGTCAAATTACAAAAGTAATCCCCAGTACCCGGTGCCCTGGGAAAATAGGTTATTATTGGTAGGACTTGTACCAGGATATTAATGTAATGTTAGAACTGAGATACACCTACTTACTGGAAAGCAGATCTGTAAAAAGCTTTAGGCTAAAGGGGTTATATAGCATCATAAATGTATATAGCATTTTGCTTCACACATGGTTTCTGTCCTTGCCGAGTTTCTCCTAGTACACTTGGTGTAAGGATTGGCAGATGTATCTACCCTGTCAAACTCATATACTAAAGAGGTGATTAAGGTGGAACATTTCACTTAGATATGTATGCTATTGGTACTAATAATATAATGTGTACATGTTATATTTGTCTTATAAAAATGTCTTAACCATTTTGTGGATAATTAACAAAACACTAATAGCAAAAGCATTTTCAAAAGAACTGCTCAGCATTGACCAAAAAATCTCTTTGGATAATAATACATCAATAATAAATTCTTTGGTATTGTTCTGAGCATTGTACTTTATGTCGTAAGAAAGAATTGAAGAACAACCTTTCAGAGAAGTAATTTAAAAAAATCATAGGGTGATGATAATCTGAGTTAGCAGGTTATGGGAGGAAAATGAGAATAATCTAAGATCAAAATGTCTTTAGATTTATGAGTGGGTAGAAATAAATGTATAGATACATCAGTTTTACTTTTGCTAAATTATTAGGAAATGGACATGAACATATCATTCACAAGAGATGTTCAACACTGACAATATATTTCAGCACTGCAAATCTTCTTTTGTAATAGAAAATATTTTACCTGTTCCATCCACCAACATTTATTATAGAAGGATGTTTTTAATTCTTGCTAATCTAAGCAACCTGCATTACTTTAAATAACATAAATTAAAATGACAAACTTTTTTCTAGAGAAAAAGTGGATATAAGTCAAATGATAAAGGACAGCTGATTCAGCTGCCTTTGCTGCCTTTTGTCTTCTTTAACATAGAAACAGAAAACATACATGACATACACTACTAGATGAATGCCAACAAATTATCCTCAGCATTAGGGTCCTAACAGCTATTCATAGCAGCTGCTAAACCAAGTCAGGGCATGTACAGGTGACAAGCAAAGTGGCCATTGCCAACTCACTGAAGATAGAGTTGGCAATGTCAGGTTTGCAGAGCACTATCACAACTTGTATAGCTCTAAATTTACCCAAACTAGTTCAGAAAAAGAAGATTACTTACAAATATATGTAAAGTTACTAGGTTGTCTCCAACTATGCTGGTGGAAGTGGTGGAAGCCACCGCATCCTTGCCTAATGGCTAAGCTCCAGGCATGGATGGATTACCATCAGAGTGGTATAAACTATATGAGAGAGATGTTAGCACCTCATCTATTAAACACTTACTAGGATTCTTTGAAAGCCAGGCTCTGCAGTTTTCTATGAATGATGCAGCTGTTATTATATTCTTAATTCCTCAAAAACACATAGCTGTGACTCATACAGTCCCCTATCCCTATTAACCATAGATACTAAAATATTAGCTAAGTACCTGGAATTTAGTCTTTTGTCCTAACTTAAGTCTTATACAGATATCTATTGGGCTTTATGTCAAGTAAATGCACCTCTCATAACTGCAGGAGTCTTTATGCACACACGAAGTTCCACATACTAATTCTGGCTACAAAGCTATTACACTGCTGGATGCCACCAAGGCATTTGACTTAGTGGGATGAGACTACATTTAATACAGTCCATAAAATTCCATATAGCCAGGGGTACAACAGGGGTGTCCTCTCTCCCCAGTCCTCTTCGCTCTTTCCAATGAATTCTTTAAACTGCTGTACGCTGTGGAGAAACTGTCCCTATATGCAGTTAACATGCTGCTAATTATTTGTGACATATTTACTCCTCTATCCAGATTACTTGAAATTGTCAGTACCTTTAGTAATTTTTCTGGAATGTTTATAAATTGTTCCACATAGCTGTTATTTCCCCTTGATACACTGACTCAACATGCACAATAAACAGACCACTCCATACCAAGACATTTAACTAGTACACTCTCTCAGTTTATTGAATTGAACCTGGTTACTGTCACTTCCATGAAAAGTCAGGGGTATGACAGGTATTCCTTTTCATCTGCACAAGTAGGACAAATTTAATCAGAATGATCTTACTTAAATGTTCTCCCCTCCATATTCCAAATAAACACTTCAATGAAATTGATACAATAATTACCCTGTTTATGGGCTGTATTCAAATGCAAGTGATAAATGTATTACTAGGTTTATCTCCATATTTCCCCATAGACTACAATAGGATTTTTTTTTAGATAAAATCCAGTGATAAATGTAGCACTTGCAATTGAAACCAGCCCTATAGAGGGTAAAAAGAACCCTAGAATCAAATAGGACACTCCCAAGAAAAGATAGTTGGGTTTCCTTTCTAGATTTCTTTACATATTTATTACCTTGTAGACCAGGGACAATATGCCTTTGAGTTGCTGAATTTAAAATATGATTCACACCTATGCTGACACTGATAAGGACTCTCTATCTCGAAAGTTTGAGCTGTCACATATGCTAAGCATAGGGCCTGAAAAAAGTACATCACTAATGACAACTAACAGTGATTCATAGAGCAATGAACGTTATGCAATCACCTGCAGAATACCAGGTCATGGTTCGTGGTACACCACAACACTCGGGCATAATGTAAAACTAGACCAACTCCTGCTCCTGGACTTTAGGCCTTTAAGGACATAATATGACATAACCACAGTCACATTTCTCAGTATAAGTCACTCAAATCCATTTAATAACTCCACATGTAATTCAACATCTCTAACAATTTATTTGTTTCATGTTTTCATCATATGCACACAATACAAGCTCAATGGAGGCACAATGCACCCCGGATTTCAGAATTTGTACTAATTTCTAAAGTGACCTTGAGATGGCCAAAAATATTTCCTTTGTATATAAGTGGCTACTTACTGCACAAAATAGAGTTAAAAACAATCTGAGATGACAGTGGGAGCAACAATTGCACATATTAGAGGATTGACAGTGAGATTTGACTATGTCCAACAGTCTCAGCCCATGCTCAACATCAACTTACACAAACTAAAAAGCTTTCACAGGAGTTACTAAACAATGGTATTGTTGCAAAGAATTAACAGAAAGGATGACATCAGCAGTATCAGAGTGTGGGGTAGAGTGCACTTTTATGCATCTAGTAACTCAAAAGGATAAGTAGTAGCAGTAGTATTGACATGGAAAGGAAACCAAGAAAGTAACCCACTAAAGGAGCCCAGACAGAAGGGTCATTTATAGTAATGTATACATATATTTAAAATCTGTCACACTGAATAATATCAATAATAAAGCAGTTAAAGTCCTAATGGTACTTGTACATATATAATACATAACAGAACAAAAATATAGTTATAATACATACAACTCCCTGGGTCTACCAGCCTCGAAACATGAATTCATTAAATATCAAATGGTGACAAACACCTCATAGTAATATATGAGTGATCACCCCTAAAATATAGGAAATAATTTACCATCAGAATATAACCTCTTTGGCCATAGTGCAACAATGAAATAACATGATAAAATATATGAAAAGTACATGATGGTAACTCGCAAATAGGGGCCACAAAGACCTATACTCTGGTTACATTTTATAATCCTCAGTTACAAAACCAATATCATAGAACGTATAACCTCAACTGAAAGGGGGAGTATCACAGTCACATATCACAAAGACATATACTGAACTCTATCCAATTTCCTTACCCAGGTGCAATTAAACTAGAGCAAAAAATAAACTAACCAGTGACACATAAAAAACCCAATTCCTCCTCTAACAATAAGGTGGTGCATAAACCTATTTAAAATAAAAAATCCTCCTCTGAAGACAGTATCTGTAGAAGAAAGAAGAAAAAACAGGAGGCGCTCCTAGTGTAAAAACTTCTAAGAACCAATAGCACCAACCACCACCATAAGGACACTACTCACAAGGATAGTGGCTGAATAAAACACTTATGTGTAATTCAGCATCAGCACACAGGGGATCTGTAAACTGCTCCCCCAAAGACAGTATGTAACAGGCAGCTCCACTCCAATAGCTCCCGAACCAGAGTCATACAATAGCAAAAAAGAAAAAGAAAGAACAGAGTGCCAATAGTGCGTTATCTCAATATATCAATTATCAGCATAAAATATATGAATGCACTCACATTAATAACAGGTTGACCCAAAGACATATGTCTATGATCAACAATAAACGCTTTCAGGGTACTTTACCCGTCCCTGTCCGGGATCTGTAGTCTCCAACTCCAAAGTCCCAGTGAACGGAATATATCTCCAATCGACACCATAAAAAATAAGTAAACTTGTAGCCGCAATCTTTCAATAAAAAATTGTTTTATTTAAAAACAAAATAAGTACCAAATGGCAATAATAGGCTCCAGGGAACGCGTTTCGCAGCACCCACAGCTGCTTTATCAACCAATCTGGCCTTAGAAAAAAGAAAAACAAACGGCTACACAGTAACAGAATTTAAAACCTATACACTTGTATCAGATTGGATAATCAGCTCTCACAATAATTAGGACACAATGTGGCTATCCTAAAACATCGATATCTTCTAGACTCGATTAGTCCACAAACCCTCTCCACCCCAAATAAACCTCACAATCCCAAAATATAACTATTTGAGTGCCGGGGAAGCACAACCGCCACATCTATTAGTTCCGCTTCCATCCGGCAACCAAATCGCTCCAGATCTCTCAAGGAGACAAAAAACATATATAAAAAAACAAAAAAAAAAAAAACTTAGATCACAAATATAATTTTCATCCCCAAGAGACATGGACAAAAAAGAAAAACAATTATAAAAAATACACAATTCACAAGCAATAATAATAATATATAACTCAAATACATACATAATCTAACCCAATAGATCCATAACAATCTTACCCATATTACCACCCCAAATGGACCTCACAACCCAAAATATGACCATTTGAGTGCCGGGGAAGCAAAATAGCCACATATATAAACTCTGCTTCCATCCGGCAGCCAAACCTCTCCAGATTCCTCAGGAAGACAGAGCACATATAATTAAACAGAAAACTCCTCGTGACCGAAATTACCTGTCATTCTCAAGGGACCTGAACAAAAATACAACAAAAAATACATACACAAAAAACAAAACATAACAATTATAAAAAACAAAAAATATAATACATAACTAAAATCACATAAATAATAAAAAAATATATTAAAAAAAATATATATATAGAAAATAATAAATAAATTAAATACCATGAGAGTATACACAAAAGCCATATATATTGGCTCCGTATATCCCTCCAACATCCAAACAACTACAAAGTGTCTCTAGGGGGGAAAACCATGTGGACAATCACAACCCCTAGCTAGGGATACAAAAATACATGAAAATACAAAACACCCCATTGTAAATCCTACAATAAGACCTCCCGAACCTACTATAATAAATCTATAATCAAAGACCACCAAAACACGTGACAAATATGTACCCCATACACTCTCCCACCATAATAGAGAGAGAGTAAAATCAAGCACATAAATCCCACGCAGCCATAGTAAGCAACCAAACGGCCCAAATCACAGTGTATGCTAACACCCCGTCAGTATGACCCAACTACCAAAAAGTCTCAACAGTCTCGTTAAGACCACTAGGGCTCATCGTGTCCAACATAAAGATCCAAAACGACTCTCGCATATTAAGTCGCTTCGTTCTCTCAGTAATGGACAACGCTGAACTCACATGCTCCACAGGAATAACCGCTAGACTATCCGGTATCCCTCCATGTACCTCAGAAAAATGTCTAGAGACACTATGGAAAGGGTACCTACTCAAAATGTTGCGTCTATGTTGACCTATACGTGTCCTCAAACACTGTGTAGTCCTCCCCACATATTGCAACCCACAGCTACATGAGAGAAGATATATCACGTATCTGGTGGCACAATTCATCACAGACCTAATTTCAAATACCCTAGAAGTTTTAAAAGAAACAAACTTTTTAATCCCATTTTGAATATATTGACAGGTGAGACAACTCTTACTATAACATTTATATCCACCTCTTAATTTCTCATTCTCCAAAGTATATTGGGAAGCCACATCATTATGATGTTTAATCTTAGAGGGGGCAACCATATTCTTAATCATTGAAGCCCTTCTATATAATATCAGGGGATTTTTAGGAATGATATTCACCAACAATGGATCTTTCTCCAATATCCCCCAATATTTTTTAAAAATCTTAAACATCACTGAGGTCTTATTATGATACTTCGTAATGAAGGAAGGAAAGTTATCACATCTCTTTTTATTATTCCTCTTCTTCACCTCTAACCCCCTCTCTTTCACTTCCTCACCTCCATTATGAAATATATTATTTCTTACCCTTTCTCTTGAATCTAAAACCAATTTCTTTGGATATCGCTTTTCTAAAAAGCGATCACATAAAATTTCTGACTGCTCTTGGAAGTCTTCCTCGCTTGAACAATTTCTTCCTATTCTTGTAAATTGACCATACGGAATATTTTGTAACCACTTCCTATGGTGGCAACTTGTAAAATGTAAATAACTATTCACATCAACCGACTTAAAATATGTACGGGATCTAATTTTCTCTCCAATAATGCCCATTAGCTCCAGATCCAAAATTTCATATTATTAACACCAACCTTATGGGTAAAACTTAAACCCCACTGGTTGTTTTCTAAATGGATCCTAAATTTTTCTATCAACTCACAACTACCCTTCCAAATTATGATGACATCATCAATATAACGGCGATAGAATACCAGGTTCGCGCCCATGTACGCTGAATCAAACACCAACTGTTGTTCCAAAAAACCCATAAATAGGTTCGCGTAACTGGGAGCGAACCTGGTACCCATCGCCGTCCCTTTTATTTGCAAATATATCTGTTTATCAAATTCAAAATAGTTGTGAGTTAATATAAATTCAGTAGCTTTAAGTATAAAATCTCGCTGAGCAAAGGGCATTAGTAAATCCTGATCTATAAAGTGTCTCAAAGCCAATAAACCACCTACATGTGGTATATTTGAATATAGCGCAGCCACATCTATAGTGACCCATAAAAAGTCCTCTTGCCATACAATATCCCTGAGCAACTCCAACAGATGCGAGGAATCTCTTAAATAGGACTCCAATCCCATCACCAATTTCTGTAAATGTATATCAATATATGCCAAAAGATTGCATGTGAGGGAGTCTATGCCAGAGATAATCGGACGTCCAGGAGGCTGAACTAAAGATTTATGCACCTTCGGAAGATGGTAATAAATAGCCATCCTAGGATTATATGAGCAAATAAAATCTCTCTTCATCCGACTGACAATACCACCAGCATAGGCTCCCTCCACTAAAGAAATCATATCCCTCCTATACTTAATTGTGGGATCTGCAGAGAGAAAGGTCTCTGTGAACCAGTCCACAAATAAAAGAAATGGTTATGTTTTGCCCAGTACCATAACTTTTAAGCAAAAAAGGAACAAAGGCAAACCCAATAATTATCACGGTGCCTATGATTGCTGGCTTTCCCTGTCAGTTAGCTGTGGGTGCCTTCCATTGGTTGCTTGTCATTAATCCGCGCAGTAATGCGTATATAGACTGGGTTCCTGCACCCTTTCACTGCCCTTTTGTGGTGTCTCTTTGTCAGTGATCGCCTGCCTATGGATTCCTGTGTCAACTGGGGCCTGTTTGACTCCTCTTCTGTTCTAGCGCCTGTGTACCTACCCAGAGAGCCAGTCTATTCTCCAGAATCATTCCTGTGTACCAATCCGGCCTGCTGATGTTCCTGCTTCCATTGCTGATCCGGTTTGACTGACGTTTCTGCTTCTGTTCCTGACCCGGTTTGGCTGACGTTGCTGCTCGGGTACCCTGACCCGGCCTGGCTGTTGTTCCTGTTCCTGGATCCTGACTTGGCTGCATTCCGCTTGACTCCGGTCGCCTCAACGACATTCTGACTCCTGGTGTCTTCCTTTGGTGGTACCGCTGATTACAGGATTCTGGCCTCTGAGTTGGCACTTACTGACAGTGTAGTGGTTTACTCCACTTTACCACCGGTTGCTAGTGTTGCCTCCATTATAGCACTGGCAGGGCTTCCGTGTTTGTCCAGTACGCGGTACTAGTTTGCTCCTCTCTATCACCCGTTGCTTGTGCTGCCTCCGTTATAGCACCGGTAGGGCTTTCGTGTGCATGATACTGGTTTGCTCGAGTCTACCACTGGTTGCTTGAGCTGCCTCCGTTATAGCACCGGTAGGGCCTCCGAGTTTGTCCAGTACGCGGTACTGGTTTGCTCCACTCTATACCGGTTGCTAATGCTACCTCACTTCTTCTAGGCTGCCTTGCCCGGTATATTGGTAAGTCCGGTAGAGTCTCCTACATCTCACTGTGCCATCCTCTAGGCTGCCTTGTCCAGTATATTGGCAAGGCCGGTAGAGCCTTCTTAGTTCTCTGTGCTACCTTCTAGGCTGCCTTGCCCGGTATTTTGGCAAGGCCGGTAGAGCCTCCTTATCCTTGTGTGCATCTTCTAGGCTGCCTTGCCCGGTATATTGGTAAGGCCGGTAGAGCCTCCTACATCTCTTTGTGCCATCCTCCAGGCTGCCTCACCCGGTATTTTGGCAAGGCCAGTAGAGCCTATACATTGTATCATTGTATGCTATGTTATTTGAACCTGTCGTGTGTCTGTAACATATGTGTATGTTCAGGACCTGTGAGGGTTCTTATTAACTCTTTTCAGTAAAGCTGTGTTTTTATCTTAACTCTGTGTCTGTGAGTCAAAACAAACCGTGACAGTGATACACAGTTCCACTCCCATTAATGTTAGAAACAGAATAAGAACCTACTGGGAAAGATGCACTAAGGTGTGATTAAGAGGTGATAAAGTGGAGATGACTTCTCTAGTAATATCACTTCTCCTATTCTTATGTTATTCTATTGCACTAAGATTTATCTAACTCTGGAAATCTTAGTGCATAGGCTCTATAGAATAACACAGGAACTGGAAATTACTGGAGAAGTGGTGCATAACCCCCATTGACTGGGATATGAGACACAGTATATCAAATGTGTGGCTCCTTCATAATAATGTGCATGGACATCTTCACACCATCAAGTAGCAAAGCATGCCATTTGGTAAATTGGAACCTCTAACCAAAGCCCTATTTATCTTATCTTGCTTGTATAATGACAATCAAGTCTGTCTTTCTTCTCCATAATTGTGCCAGATCACATATTTCCTATGCGTTTCAATGTAGTTTTACTTCTTCATCAGGGATAGTTAATGTATGTCAGGTCTGTGGTGGCCTTTTATGCATCTAATTTGGCCATGGTCATGTGATACTGTGAATAGGTTTTGGAAGCAGAGGTCTTGCATGATAGAGATGCTGCTGGGTAGGCAAATTCTCTTTCTCTGAAAATAGGACTGCTCTCGATCTTTTCAGATGATATTGAGTCTACCTATGTTAAATGAATGCACTTCTGATTATGGCAAAATTAAACAGTTACTATGGGCTGGATTTCAGGCTAATTCCCTTTACATAGACAATATGACATATAACCTACAGTATTACAAGAGAATCCTCACAAAAAGTTGAACACAATTCAGGGCCCTTAGCTGAATTTCACATATATGCCAAAATATTTAACCTGAACTCTGGCATTTGATTGATAAGGATGCTTTAGTTCAGTTTCATGGCTATTATTAATACCACTATCACTTCACTTTAACTTTAATTATTGTATTAGTTGCTACCTTTTATGCATCCTCATATTGATATTATAATTGATATTGAGATTGATATTGATATTAATTTTAAGATAATTGTATCAACATATCTTTATTTCTACTACTCTCATTTCACTTAAAAACTTCTGTTCTCATGGAGGGTTTATCCTGTGATGGGAGATGAGTGGGGGGACCTTGGTCTGCAGTTGGGAGGAGGAGTATTATGGTAGGGAAAATTAGTGTAGCTATGTATGTTGGAGCTTGGCTTGTGTTAACTGGAAAATGATGACAACAAAGTTGCTTGCAGTTTAAATATACTCCACATAATACTGTACCAAACTGTACTTATTTAATTTCATATGCTGTTGAAATTATACATGTTGTTTGTTTCCTATCTGTCATTAATAAAATATGATTTCTAAAACTATTTTAATGATGCAGATAAATCATTATCTGTCCTCTAAAATATTTACGTTTTCATAAATTTATTTGTGGTTATAGAATGAAGAAAAAGTAATTGTAGCTGCTTGTAAAATTATATCTTAGAAACATCAAACTAATAGATGAGAGTTTTGGTACAAATATCAGGCAAAAGTAACCATTAGTAAACATCAAATTTAATTTAAGCAGTATTGATATGTCACCATATTTGTATATTCAATGTAAAATTGCTTCAATTTCTGTGTGTTTGCCTAAGAAAAAATTCAATGTAGAATTATTTCACACAGTAGAAATAATGTATCCGTAGACATTGAATGCATTCATTATTAGTCCTGCTGCTAATTTTTAAACTGAATGTACTAAATTTTCTGTGAGACCAGAAGGTTGTGTTGGATTGGATCTCTTCACAGTCATATTTCTACTATAATTTGTGATTCTTTATAACTGGAATACACATTTGTAAATATGTTTGCTCAAGAACAATACCTTTTCATATATTTCTGAGTTTTTTTTGTCTCCTAATTGATTCACTTTTGTGTTACACAGATTACAGTGTAAAATGAGTTGTAAAAGAAAACAGTATGTAATCAATAACCTTTTCTGTGATCTTTGAATGTTCTCCATACATAGAATTATGAAGTAAAGTGATTTACTATAAAATGTCATAAGATTTATGGAAAAAGATGCAACAAACAGAATCCACACTCTGTTGGAATATCCATTAATAAAAATCACAGATTTTATTCAAAAAATAAAAATTAAAAACTTGGAACACATCGAGATCAATTAACAAAAACTTTGCTCCACCAACACCTAACGTGTTTCAGACCTAAACAGTCCTTACTCTTTTTATGTGATAAGTCTGCTGTTCTGACATGTTGGGGGAGATTCACTAAGCGGTGATAAAGAGGTGATAAAGTGGAGATAACTTCTCCAGTTTATCACTTCTCCAGCTTCTATGTTATGCTATGGAGCCTATGCACTAAGATCTCCAAGTTGAAGAAATCTTAGAGCATAGGCTCCATAGAATAACATAGGAGCTGGAGAAATGATAAACTGGGGAAGTCATCTCCACTTTATCACCTCTTTATCACCACCTAGTAGATCTCTCCCGTTGTCTATTATTAAATGTTTTATTATTACTTGTAATGGATCATAGTCCGTTACTGGAAGCTCTCTCTGGGTGTACGGATTGTCAGCCCATTGTCGCAAGCTACCCATTCCTTGCTCATCCCAGGACCAAGGGCTGACCATTTGTTTCTTAGCCCAGGACCAGGGGCTACCCATTCCTTGCTCAGCCCAGGACCAAGGGCTGACCATTTACTTCATAGCACAGGACAAGGGGCTAATGTTTTATTCCTGGCCTAGTACAAGGGGCTATCTGCATGGACCTCACGGAGTCCCAAGCCAGCATTCGACCAAGCTGCCACTGGCTTGGTACTAAAAGGAGAAGAAATGTAATGGATCATAGTCCATTACTGGAGGCTCTCTCTGGGCGTACGGATTGTCAGCCCATTGTCACAGGTTATGGAGAACTTTGAGACATTATACTGGTGGACAGCTAAGCCAAAAAGACTAAAATCATAGCATGCTGGCTTGCTTTAAAGGGACTGGGCAGTTAGGGGTTAATTATTTGTGTTTGGGCATGGCTACTTCAAATGTGTATTGTATTAGTTTTGTCCAGAGGTCAATTAGGGTTCCACCTACTAATCTCCTCTCTGTTGTGTATCCACTGTTGTCTGTGTGATGGGATTAGTCTGGGGTTCTGACTGTATGTAACACCTGGTTCCATTGTGCTGTGTTGTTGATTGTGTCAGTCATACTGCCTGTCATGGCCTCTGTGTTGTCCCTTTGTTCATGTGTGTACAGTTACCTCAGGGGGTCCTGTTGTACTGTGGGGCTGATTACATTAGTCATACTGCCTGTCACAGCCTTTGCATTGTCCCTTTGTTCATGTGTGTACAGTAGCCCCAGGAGGTCCCATGGTATTGCAAGCCCTACCCCAACAGTCCATTGTGTCATGTCTCCACCATTTGCTGTTTCCTATTGTATCTATTGAATTGTATTACATTGCCATTTGTTGCCATTTTGGGAAATTCCCAAAATGCTGTATAAAAACCTTTTTGTTGTTGAATAAAGTGAGTTAGTCATTGGAACTAAGAAGGTTTCTTGTGTCCTTATTTCTGGGTGTGTAAAGTGTATCTTAGGACACCCACCCAAGCCAGATAAGAGCTCTCTGTTTCCAGATTGCATTTCCAGCAGTTGCAGTGGATGTTTCCAGATTGGGTTCCAGTGTTACAGAGTTCCAGCCAATTATCCTGTTTCACCGGGCAGGCTACCAGCTTGTAACCGCATCCCGGAGGGAGAGACCCAGAACGACAGTCTAAGTCAGCCCAAGGACTTAGGCTCCCATTACATTACTATTAATAGTTTCTATTCTACTAGAGATGAAGAAACCAGCTATTGTGAGCTTATTTTTCATAGAGGTTAAACTTTGACATACTGATTTAGTCATCTATATGTTCATTCTACCATTAATATATTTAATATACAGTAGGTCTAGCAAAGTAAACATGCGAACATTCATTCAAAGGAGCCAACTGAACTACAAATGAATGCAAAAGACAATTCTGTTAAATGTAAGATGGTGCCTTTCAGTCACATACTTTGAATGTTTAAAGGAAATATATGTTCAAAAATTATGGTTACATATCTTAGAGTAATGTAAAATCTAGTTTGTCTATTTTACTCTTTCACTTTATTATCTGAATTGTATACATATTTTAGTAATCAAGTTGCAGTCAATGAAGAATTGTATCACACATCCAGAATAAATGGGTATGTTACTCACATATTCACAAATTCATACCAAGGGGGTTATACATTAAGGCATGATAAAAAGGTGATAAAGCGGAAATGACTTCTCCAGTGATATCACTTCTCCAGTTCCTATGTTATTCTATGAAGAATATTCACTAAAATCTCCTATGCACTATTGGCTTCATAGAATAACATATGGCTTGGAGAAGTGATATCAATGGTGCAGTCATCTCCAGTTAACACCTCTTTATCACACCTTAGTTCATCCCCCCTAGGTATCACAAACATTTTTTAAGTACCAATGTATGCATATATTTTTAATAACATGTATGATAATAAAATATTAGCTTTTTGACATAGAGATCTGAAACTCTTATTTTGCATCTTAATAGTTAAATGCTCTATATTGGAAAATGATAAACCATTATAATTGTGAGAGAACAATATTATTTCTGACTGAGAAACTGGTATGGTGAAAGAATGATATATTGCAAATAATATGACTAGAGAGAAATACAAAGGGGTATCTAACACATTGCAGAGCAATTAGTTGAATACCCCTCTGGCATGCTAATGGTTAAATTCATTGGTAAAATGGATTCAGGGAAAATAAATTTAGATTTTGGGGTGAACAAAATATTTATCTGGGTTTCATCAATTCCATTTGAGGAAGATATGTGTATAATGATGGAGTGTGGTACGAGGAATGATATGGTTGTGTTTGTCCACAAAATGAAGCATATGGGAAAAAGAGGAAACTTGAAGTACATAGAGGAAATGGAGAACTGCATCAATGACAGAGAATAATGTTAGGAAATTAAAATATAAAAAAATTTAATTAAAATATGACAGGGCCCTGTACTGTCATTATCTACCACATGCCATTAATTTTCTTCATATGAAAAACTTTGTGTACCACTTTTGTCAGTTCTGTTTGTTTTACAGTATTTCTAGCCTAGCATGTTCCTCCTTGCCATACTTTCTCAGTGACTTGTTACCATACTCTGCTGCTTAATCTTTATTATGAATGAACCACATTTGTTTTTATTTCCCCTAGTTACTGAATTTGGCTTTTCTTCTTGATTCTCTGCATCCCTCCCATGTGTGACCTGGCTTAATACTAAAATTTCCATTTTCTTCTGATGGGAATTTCAGGGAATTTAGAAAACAATGTGTTGTTTTCGTCATATTTTCCTACTGCTGCTCTTATTTTACTATTTGGCTGGAAGTTTCTCTTTTACAGCACAAATTACAGTTCACGTGATTTTAATGTGGAGAAAAACTTTGGAATTTGGCATTTGGTTAAAATGTTTTTTCTTTGGTTACAATGGCATGGAAACTTGAGGAGAAAACAGATGTAGAAGGTAAATACTCTGTCTTCTTTTTGATTCAGCTGCAGGTATTTTTGTCTGTTCCTAATTGTTGTTGATCTCTTCTAGACCACAAGGATCCCTTTAATTATCAACATCCACTGTGCTCAGAAATTACACTATCCTGTGCTGCATCATGTATTCATATATATATATATATGACATATTTTCATCAATCTTCATCTGGAATATTTATGTTTGTTCACCCTAATCAGAAAATATGTGGTTACATCACTTCTACAAAATGCTTTCTGTCTCTACAGTCGTGCGAAAAAGAAAGTGCACCCTCTTTGAATTCTATGGTTTTACATATCAGGACTTAATAACAATCATCTGTTCCTTAGCAGGTCTAAAAATAAGGTAAATAGAACCTCAGATGAACAACAACACATGACATATTACACTGTGTCATGGTTTATTTAACAAAAATAAAGCCAAAATGGAGAAGGCATGTGTGAAAAACTAAGTACACCTTATGATTCAGTAACTTGTAGAACCACCTTTAGCAGCAATAACATGAAGTAATCATTTTCTGTATGACTTCATCAGTCTCTCACATAATTGTGGTGGAATTTTGTCCTACTCTTCTTTACAACATTGCTTCAGTTCATTGAGGTTTGTGGGCATTTGTTTATGCACAGCTCTCTTAAGGTCCCGCCACAGCATTTCAATCAGTTTGAGGTCTGGAGTCTGGACTTTGACTGGGCCATTGCAACACCTTGATTCTTTTCTTTTTCAGCCTTTCTGTTGTAGATTTGCTGGTGTGCTTGGGGTCATTGCCCTGTTGCATGACCCAATTTCGCGCAAGCATTAACTGTCGGACAGATGGCCTCACATTTGACTCTTTGGTAAACAGAGGAGTTCATGGTTGACTCAATGACTGCAAGGTTCCCAGGTCCTATGGCTGCAAAACAATCCAAAACAAATCATCACCACGCCACCACCATGCTTGACAGTTGGTTTGAGGTGTTTGTGCTGATATGCTGTTTGGTTTTCAAAAAATGTGGCACTGTGAATAATGGCCAAACATCTTTTCATGGGAAAATCTTCTTTAAAACTAGTGCTTAAAATTTTCGGATTTATCATCCAGGAAGTGCAACACAATAGAAGAAGGTACAGAGCGAGGTAGATGTGCTGTGCTGTTTTGCTGTTATTTGTTTGTAAAATTGAGGCAGGAGACGCTCACTGTGACTGCTATCACTATGAGCAAGTTTAAAAATAATAAATGGAGGAGCTGGAAGGACTCTTATGTGTCCAATGAGTTTGAGGATGAAGAGGAAGTGAGCACTACAGAACCAATGCTGGCCAGTCCCCCTAAATCACCCCAATGGATCTTGAGGAATTTAATGGGAGAGGAGGAAGAAAAGGGAATGGCAATGGAGGGAGAAAAGGTTAGTACTAGTGAAAGCAGGACAGGTCAGCTGCCTGTGCCTGCTGCTAGACGTGCTGCCTCTGCTGCCACCATTGCTGCCCCTGTTGAAACCAGTGCTGTGCCTGCTGCCAGTGCTGAACCTGCTGCCACCAATACTGTGCCTGCTGTCAGACATGCTGCCCCTGTTACCAGTGGCACCAGTGCTGTGTCTGCAGCCAGTGTTTAAGTCGTTGCCACGAGTGCTGAAGCTGCTAGTGTGTCTTGTAATACTCAGGAGGGGGGGGATGATGATGCCAAGTGTGACAGCAGGGGACCCTAAGTCACACTTGCCATCCCCAAGCAGTCCCACCAGTGCTAGTACTACTACTAAGAAGGTCCAGCAGCTTGCTAGTGTTAGGAGTGAAGGAGGGGGTAATCAATATCCTCATATTACTAGTGACTGTGAGGAGGAAGACTCTGGGGATGAACTTCATGTGTGTGGTGTTAGTAGTAGTAGTAGTAACAGTGATGGTGAAGCAGCCAGTGGGACTAGTGTTAGGGGAGTGGTAGGGGAAGCATTTTAGAGCATCCAGACTAGTGGAAAGGGAGCCCACACCATTCCTCTGGCTCTAGGAGTCCCCTTCCCTTCACTACAGTGTCCAAGTTGAACCTTAAGAGGCCAGAACTGATGTTGGGGGACAGAAGGCTTAGAATTAATACCACTACTACTAGCAGGAGTACAGATGAGCTGCCTGTGCCTGCTGCTAGAGCTGCCAGTCTGCCCTCGTCACATAAAAAGTAAATGACAAGTGTGACATTAGGGGGCCCTCTGACACATCGTTGTCACTTCCTTCAAGCATGTCACAGCTTACCTTGGTTCCAGCACCACAGCAACAAGAGGCGAGGCAGAAATCAAAGAGGAGGAAGCATAGAGAAACCCAGACAGACACTGGAAGTTCCATGATGAGCGAAACAACTAGCTCGCCATCACCATCACCTTCTTCCTCTATCGTAACAACATCTTCTGTCAGTACACCTCATTCATGGTTACCTCCACCTCCAAATGATAGCCACTCTGTTGATGTTAGGATATGGCAGTTCATCTCTACCCATTGCACACTGTGTGGTGCACTGACCACACATGTCAGTGTGGTGGAGGAGAGTCGATACCAGGTCATCAAGCGGCTTCTGAGGAGATTCCATCCTGCAGAATATGCTAGGATGCTGGCAGGGAGGGTTCATCATTACTATTAAACTGTGAGCAAGTTGTCATATGTCCTTAGTGGGGTCTGGACAAGGGCTGTTGTGACAGCAGCAGTACTTGGTTTCTGGTGTCATGGTGTTTGGATACAGTTGTGTTATTTACCACACACACTGTGTACATTGCAGTTTCTGACGTGAGCCACAGTTCCTGCTCTCAAGGGACAAATTTCTATTCAAATAACAACACACCTATGATTTTGGAGGAGGGGCAGGTGTTGAAGAATTATTGTCCAATGTCTTCTTTTCTCCACAGAGACTGGGGGCTACTTATTGTTCTGCTACTGCCTCAGGTGCATCACTGGAGATAGTTGGGGCAAGTGGAACCTTCATCATCCATCAACCATGTTACTGCTGTAGTTGATCCCATTCCCTTTCAGCTGCCTAATCATCCTGCTGCTTAAATATCTCATCATCAGCAGCAAGAACAGCAGTTTCAAATTCTGCAATTATGGACTCAGAGTCAGGAGGAGACATTTGACTATGGCCAGTGGCCACTGGCCAACATGACCTGCACAAGGCCATTAGGGCATTTTGGGGGGCTTGTACTTTAAAAAAAAAACAAAACAAACAAACAAGTGGCACCTTCTGTCAGGGGGTTCCTGTCAATCACTTTACATACACATTTTTTATTTTATTTTATTGATTTATTTTTTAATTAACTGCCCCCCCTATACCAGTCAATATATATATGTATAATTTCCACCATTCATGCTGGGCCTTTGTCTTTTATTTTACTGCATGCTGACATATTTGCAAAAGTTATTATTCACATCTCCTTAAAATATGAGATTTTGCAATGACATTTCCATGAAATGACATTACCAACTCTTAAATATGGGATTCTTATGGAAAAGATAGGAGTTATCATGATGTACTACCCAAATCTAGAGGTGAAAGACATGTTGTCTAATTGACTGGGTAATAGGCTTATGTTGTAGCAAATAAAAAATTTTAAAAATAGGAAAAAAGAATACACTATCAGCACCAAAACCGTCTCTGCTAGACAGAATGGGCTAACTAAGTGGATGAACAAAAAAAAGGGAAAGGGGAACTATATAAAACCTAACATATACAATGAAAAATAAAAAACTGTAAAAAGAAATCTGTGAACTGAGATAGTAGGTACCAAATATAGGCCTATATGTATGTTCCTGTAAGGACAAATCATTCAGAGGACATAAGTATGAGCCCCAAGAATAGATTCCAAAGCTTTATGGCACTTCTAATATTTTTTTAGTTTTAATTGCATATAATAAATGTTAGGTTTTATAGATTCCCCATTTCCCTTTCTTTGTTTTTTGTTCATTCACTTAGTTAACCCATTCTAACAGGGGGTGGGGGAATGGTGCTATTAGTGTATTCTTTTTTCCCTTTTTTTAAATTCTTATGGAAAACAAAAGCAATGGGTTATACCAGGGGTAGTTTTATCTGACATACTAACTTTTGCAGACTACAAACCTTGATGTCAAACCAGAGATCAGAGTGTTCTGAATTATGGGAGTTGTAGACCCCACAGCTGGTGGTTTGACAATTGACTCCCAATGAGTTATTCTGGTATCTGTGCACTAAAGTGACCAGATATCCCTATAAATCAGAGAAGATTATAAAAAAGGGTCTCACTGATATCTGGGCAGACCTGCAGAATAAATTTTTCATAATCATCCAATAATTAAAGGGGTATGTAATCAGCTTACTGCAGAATGATGCTTTCACAAGTGTCCTACATTACAGAGTCAGTCTGTCACCTTACATTTTGATAATTTGTACAGCTTAAACAACTGAATAGTTGATTGGGATGGAATGGGATGCTTATAAAAAATCTCATACTCCAGGGTTGCACTGATTCCTGTGCAACCCCAAAGAATGAAAATTGCATGCATCCCTGAATTGAATTGACATTTGTTCATCTTAGTCACCATCAAAAATTGAGCAAATACCCTATTAAATCAGGGAAGCTTATTAAAATGTAATTCTGCAAAACTACACAGGAATAGAACTCTGCGGTGTATGTTTTTATAAGAATCTGCTATTTAAAGAGATATGTGGTCTCCTTACTCCGTTGAATTGCAAATAAATGTGTTGAACAGTCTAGCATCCAAGGAGTTAAATCAGCAATTTTTCAGTTCCAGTCCATGAGGTACACCAACAGGTCAAGTTTGCAGGATATCCTAATTATGCACTGGCAGCTCAATCACATTTATCAAAGCTACTGATTACTCAATAGTGATTAAATATAGATATGTTCAAAAACTGAATTGTTGGTGAGCTCTAGTGATGAGCGAGCACCCCAATGCTCGGGTGTTCGGGTGCTCTGACCGAGCGCCCCCGGAGGCTCGAGTGCTCGGCCGAGCACCCGAGCCCCATTGAAGTCAATGGGAGGACTCGATCACTACACCAGGCACCCCCTGCTCTGATGAGGGGAGGGTGCCTGGTCCATAGGAAAAGGGCAGAAAATGATGGAAACACCACACAAATGGTTCAGGGACAGCATAGGGAGGATGTCTGGATGCATCTTGGACTCCAACATCGCTGCTGGGAACGATCTTTCGCCCGTAGTACGCCATTTTTACAGACTGACCGTAAAACACACAAAAAGGCAGATAAAAACGACTTTAGGCGAAAAATTGTTACCAAACAGTATTTGCTGTATATTTACTTGTATATCATCTGCAAATTCTCCAAAAAATTTCCTCGATTTTTCTGAACTGAGGCCATGATTAAGAGGGAAACGTGCGCAGAGGCAAATTCTCCCAAAAATTTCCTTGATTTTTCTGAACTGAGGCCATGATTAAGAGGGAAACGTGCGCAAAGGCAAATTCTCCCAAAAATTTCCTCGATTTTTCTGAACTGGGGCCATGATTAAGAGGGAAACGTGTGCTGAGCCGACCATCCAAAACATTATGGGTGAGGGTCTGCTGCGGAGCTGACCATCCTAAACATTATATGCGAAGGCCCGCTAGTGAGCTGACGCTATAAAACATTATATGAGAGGGCCCGCTAGAGAGCTGACCCAATAAAACATTATATGAGAAGGCCCGCTGGTGAGCTGACCTATACAAAAATTGTCAAACAGGGCCCGCTGGTGAGCTGGCCCTATATAAAAATTATATCACAGGGCCCGCTGGTGAGCTGGCCCTATATAAAAATTATATCACAGGGCCCGCTGGTGAGCTGGCCCTATATAAAAATTATATCACCGGGTATATGGAAGAGAGTCAACCATATACCCGTTTTTTGGGTGGAAGGGGTGAATGGGAATACAGAGTATTCCCATCATTGTAAATAAAAAAACATATATAAAGTCACTTTATGTTCCTCCGGGGCTTTCCTCCAGTGGAGTGGAGAAGTCAGGGGAAATCCAGGCCTTGTTCATTTTTATAAGTGTCAACCTATCAGCATTTTCGGTGGAAAGGCGGATACGCTTATCTGTTATGATGCCACCAGCAGCACTAAATACCCGCTCAGACAGAACGCTGGCGGCAGGGCAGGCCAGCACCTCCAAGGCGTAGAGTGCCAGTTCATACCACGTGTCCAGCTTGGACACCCAGTAGTTGTAAGGCACAGAGGGATCATTGAGGACGCTGACACGGTCTGCTACGTACTCCTTCACCATCTTCCAAAACTTTTCCCTCCTTGTGACACTAGGCTGCGCATCAGGGTGAGGGTGCTGGCGGGGTGTCATGAAGGTGTCCCACGCCTTGGAGAGTGTTGCCCTGCCTTTGTCAAAACTGCTGTGTGCTCCCCTTTTCTCCCCTTCTCGGTTGGCCAAGGTAGCACGTACTCTGCCGCCAGTGTTGTCAGATGGAAAATTTTGGAGCAATTTTTCAACAAGAACCTTCTGGTATTGCACCATTTTGCTTGTCCTCTCCACCGGAGGAATGAGAGATGAGAAATTCTCTTTGTAGCGGGGGTCCAGAAGGGTGAACACCCAGTAATCCGTGTTGTCTAAAATGCGTGTAACGCGTGGGTCACGGGAAAGGCAGCCTAACATAAAGTCAGCCATGTGTGCCAGAGTACCAACAGGCAAGATTTCGCTGTCCTCACCAGGAGGATGACTCTCAATCTCCTCATCCTCTTCCTCCTCTTCTGCCCACCCACGCTGAAGAGATGGAACTAAAGTTCCATGACTACCCTCTGTAGCGGAGGCAACCGTGTCTTCCTCCTCCTCCTCCTCCTCCTCCGCCTCCTCCAATTGTCGCTGAGAAGACGAAGTGAGGGTGCTCTGGCTATCACCTTGTGTAAGCTCTTCCTCCCCCATTTCCACCTCTTCCACATGCAAAGCGTTGGTTTTAATTGTGAGCAGCGAGCGTTTCAGTAGACACAGAAGTGGGATGGTTACACTGATAATAGCTTTATCGCCGCTCACCATCTGTGTCGATTCCTCAAAATTGCGTAAAACCTCACAGAGGTCTGACATCCATTCCCACTCCTCACTTCTGATTACAGGAAGTTGAACGGAGAGGCGACGACCGTGTAACAGCTGGTACTCCACTACTGCCCTCTGCTGCTCACAAAGCCGGGCCAACATGTGGAAGGTGGAGTTCCAGCGCGTGCTCACGTCACACAGCAGCCGGTGAGCTGGCAATTGTAAGCGCTGCTGCAGCTTCAACAGGCCGGCTGAAGCTGTAGATGACTTACGGAAATGTGCACACACGCGGCGCACCTTGGTCAAGAGATCATGCACATTGGGGTAGGTTTTTAGAAATCGCTGAACCACTAAATTAAATACATGCGCTAGGCATGGTACGTGTGTGAGCTTGCCGAGCTCCAAAGCCGCCACCAAGTTACGCCCATTATCACACACAACCATGCCTGGTTGCAGGTTGAGTGGCGAGAGCCACTACTCGGTCTGGTGACTAATCCCCTGCAACAGCTCTGAGGCCGTGTGCTGTTTGTCCCCAAGGCAGATCAGCTTCAGCACGGCCTGTTGACGCTTCCCCACTGCAGTGCTACACTGCTTCCAGCTACCGGCTGATGGGTGAGTGGCGCTGCGCGCAGAGAATTCGGAGGTGGAAACGGAGGAGGAGGGGAGGAGTCAATAACGTAGGTGCTGGCGGAAACCCTGATGGAGGTAGGGCCTGCAATCCTCGGCGTGGGTAGCACCCGTGCCATCCCAGGGTCCGAGTCGCTCCCAGCCTCCACGACATTCACCCAGTGTGCCGTCAGGGAAATGTAGCGTCCCTGGCCACAAGCACTTGTCCATGTGTCAGTCGTTAAGTGGACCTTCCCAGTAACTGCGTTGGTCAGGGCACGGGTGATGTTACGGGACACATGGTGGTGTAAGGCGGGGACGGCACACCGGGAAAAGTAGTGGCGGCTGGGGACTGCGTACCGAGGGACAGCTGCTGCCATCAGGCTGCGGAAGGACTCAGTGTCCACAAGCCTAAATGGCAGCATTTCGATGGCCAGTAATTTGGAAAGGTGTGAGGTTAGTGCTATGGCCTGTGGGTGGGTGGCTGGGTATTTTCGCTTGCGCTCAAATGCCTGGGGTAACGACATTTGGACGCTGTGCTGGGACAGGGAAGTGGATGTGGTCGCTGATGGTGCTTCAGATGGTACAGGTGCAGGGCGGGAGGTATGCGGGCCTGCGCCTTCGACAGGCGATTGGCCGGCACCAAAAACAGGGGAAGAGGAGGCAGTGGTGTGGCCTGCAGACACAGATGGGCGATCCAGGCGTTCCTCCCACTTATTACGGTGCTTGGATGCCATGTGTCGGATCATGCTGGTGGTGGTGAGGTTTCTAGTGTTCATGCCTCGGCTCATTCTGGTGTGGCACAGGTTGCAAACTACAATTCTTTTGTCGTCCGCACTTTCCTTAAAAAAACGCCATACTGCGGAACACCTACCCCTTGGCAAGGGAGATTTACGCAAGGGGGTGCTCCGTGGAACATTTGCGGGCCGGTTTGGTGCGGTCCGCCTTCTTTCTGTAGCCACATCACTGCCTCTTCCAGCCTGTTGCGGTGCTGCAGATGGCTCACCCTCAGGACTGCTGTCATCGCTCGGCTCTACACCTTCCCAGGTGGGGTCAGTCACTTCATCGTCCACCAAGTCCTCCTCCACTTCCTCACTCTGATCATCCTCCTCATGTCTTGATCCCACCACATACTCAGTCATTGACAACTGTATATCATCCTCCTCATCAAGGTCTTGAGACAGTAATAGTGGTTGATTTAATGGCAACTGTGTCTCATCATCATCATCATCCACTTCCTTTGACCTTAAATGCCGTTCACCTCTGTCATCTTCTTGTGATTGGGTACCCTCTAGAGGTTGTGAATCAGGGCACAAGATGTCATGTTCCTCTGCAAGCGTGCTTGGAGAGAGGGTCAAATTAAGGATTGGTGATGAGACGAGCTCCTCACTATATCCCAGTGTGGGATCACTTCTTTGACCAGATCCTCTATGGTGGGAGGAAGGATGATCAGAGTGAGGATTATGTTGACCAGACTCTTGGCTACTGAGAGTGGACTTGGTGGAAGACAGGGTGGTGCTTAACCGACTGGAAGCAGTATCAGCTGACATCCAACCGACCACCTGTTCGCAGTGGTCGGACCTCGAGAGTGATGTCCTGCGACGCCCTGTAAAATAAGACATGAAGCTAGGTATGGTGGATGTCTTTCTGTCTTGTGCTCTGGCACCAGGCGCAGTTTCTACGCGTCCTGACCCGCGCCCTGAACTATCAGGATCACGTCCACTTCCCCGTCCCTTTTTACCCGCCTTCTTCATATTACACGGAATATGTGCTGCAAATCTGCAACTTTGCGCAGTAAACAGAATTTGCTTCTTAACTGCGGCTACGCACAGTGAATGGAATATGTGACTTTGATATTTTACAGTTTGAACACTTAACAGAATGTTTTCCTATTCTGAAACTGTGCACAGTACACAGAATTTGCTTCTTAACTGCGGCTACGCACAGTGAATGGAATATGTGACTTTGATATTTTACAGTTTGAACACTTAACAGAATGTTTTCCTATTCTGAAACTGTGCACAGTACACAGAATTTGCTTCTTAACTGCGGCTACGCACAGTGAATGGAATATGTGACTTTGATATTTTACAGTTTGAACACTTAACAGAATGTTTTCCTATTCTGAAACTGTGCACAGTACACAGAATTTGCTTCTTAACTGCAGCTACGCACAGTGAATGGAATATGTGACTTTGATATTTTACAGTTTGAACACTTAACAGAATGTTTTCCTATTCTGAAACTGTGCACAGTACACAGAATTTGCTTCTTAACTGCGGCTACGCACAGTGAATGGAATATGTGACTTTGATATTTTACAGTTTGAACACTTAACAGAATGTTTTCCTATTCTGAAACTGTGCACAGTACACAGAATTTGCTTCTTAACTGCGGCTACGCACAGTGAATGGAATATGTGACTTTGATATTTTACAGTTTGAACACTTAACAGAATGTTTTCCTATTCTGAAACTTTGCACAGTAAACAGAATGTGCTGCTAATCTGCAACTTTGCACACTAAACAGAATGTGCTCTAATCTGCAACTTTGCACACTAAAAAGAATGTGCTGCTAATCTGCAACTTTGCACACTAAACAGAATGTGCTCTAATCTGCAACTTTGCACACTAAAAAGAATGTGCTGCTAATCTGCAACTTTGCACACTGAACAGAATGTGCTCTAATCTGCAACTTTGCACACTAAACAGAATGTGCTGCTAATCTGCGGCTAGGCACAGTGAACAGAATATATGAAGATTTTTTTTTTTTTTTCTCTGCCCCCCCACACAAAATAACCTGCTGCCCCCACACACAGTAGTCCTAAAAAGGACTTTTGGTTCTTTTTTTTTTTTCACAATTGCTTTTCTTCTCCCTACACTGACTTTCCCTTCCTATCCTCATCTCTCCCTGGCTAAGACTGAGCCGAACTCGCTGGTCAGGTGCTATACAGCACCCGACCACGGGTTCTGGCCAGCCAATCAGTGTAATGCCAGCAGCCAACATGGCTGCTGGCATTACACTGATGTCAGAGCCTCCCTGCACGTTTATTGGCTGCGTAGCAGCCGCGAAATGTGCGGGGAGGAGACCCGAACATGGCGGGCGAGCACATGCGGACTCGTACGAGTACCGCCATGTGCCGAGCAGAGCGATGCTCGAGCCGAACCGAGCTTCGGCCGAGCATGCTCGCTCAACACTAGTGAGCTCTAAGGATTAACATGGAGAAAGACTGGGTTGAACCTAAAATGACCATCTATATCTCTTTAATTCAAGGATACTAAGAATACAAAGGAAGGTTGCACTGATTCATGCAGTCCTGCAGAATTATATTTCCAAAAGTGTTCACCTTAGTTAACTCATGAAATATTAGTTCAGATGCATGGTACTTATTGTACGTTCTAGATATTTTGTATAAATATTCATTTTGTAATAATATATTTTTAAATGAGAATGATATGAGTTGTAGTTTACTGACAACTAGAAAGCCTTAAGTTGTCCAACCCCAGGGCTGCCATAATATCCATTTTAAAAATGAATGCATGTGAAAAAATACATTACAGTGATTATTACAGGTCTGCAATGGTTTCCATGTAGCAATGCAGTGTGCATGTTTATTTATTCCTTTCAATTCCTAATAAGATGTATCTAAAGTAAGGTGATATGTATTGCTTTAAATCAGGGATAACTATAAACATTTTGCTCTGTAAGACTTCATAGAATACAATGCAGACCTACAGTATGTGTTCTATAAGTCTTTTTAATTAAAAGGGATACACGGTCACCTTAATCTAAAACAGAGGTAGCAGAGTTGATTTTCAACCAGATCTGTCAGATCAGAAACCTTTACCTTTTGTCAGTGATCCAATGCCTTTTATCAGTGACTCTATGCATTTTTGGCACTTTGTGCACCAAGATAAGTGACCTGGTCCCTTCTCCAGTGACATCACTTTTCCAATTCCTAAATGATTCTATAGAGCCTATGCACTTAGATCCCCATGGTTGGTGAATCTTAGTAAATTGGCTCCAAAGAATAACATAGGAATTGGAAAAGTGAAGAAGTCATATCCAGTTTATCACATTCCTATCACCCCATTGTGTTACTGTTAATATAAAAAAATTAGACTATAATAACTTTGGGATAATTCATCTCCCAGCCTTGCCTGTTTTTCTCAGCAGAAAAGTTTGTCTACTCCATTCACTCTTTAAGACCAGAGGGGTGTGCAATGAGAAGCCAACTCTGACTGTCATTGAATTCCAGAGGGGTGTGCCTCTTTGTAGAACAAAGTATTGCACCCCCCCCCCCGCTCTCAATTTATTATTTTGGTGGCTAATATCATTACAAAGAAGAATACTAAACAATGTAAAATAAAATCCAATAAAGTAAACAAAAATTTTGACATTTATGAAGTTATAAAACACGTATAAAATAGTGTTGGCAGAGTGAATATCTGAGTATCCTTTATGAATCCATAATGTAAATATAAAATGCCCAAAGTACTTACAAATGCATGACTCATTTAATTCACTACGCATTCACCCAAGGATACAGAACTATCTTGGCACAGAAAAATCTGCCATCTCCAAATGTTTAATTCTGCATACAATGAGCTGGATTTACATACGGTAGCCAATAAAAGTGTTTTAAACAATGCAGATCATATAAGGCATAACTGTTATACTATAAAGCTTTTTACAAATGAGTTAAGTGTGATCTTCTGTAAATATGTGCTTCTAAGCAAGTATTTGTCCAACATAAACCGTATGTCATTCATCACTTTGCTTAGAGCAAAAAAGCCAAAGCAAATGCTTGGTATATTTGAATATTTAATTCACACATAATAATGTCTATGTATTCGAGCTATGTCCATGTACAAATGTCATTTGGATGAGAAAGGTGAACTCACACAGAGGCTTATGTACTGAGGAGGACTACAGCAATTCTGAGGAAAACACATATTCCCATTGATTTAAATGGCTCATTCAACCCTGTTGAATCCACGTGACCTCTCTAGCATTCAAGAGCTTAACACTGATTGCCATAGGAGTATGCAATGCATGGCACTGAAAAGGTTAAAAGCCCCATTTGGGAAATGTTTTTGTCCACACTGGTGCCATTGTTTTCCCCAGAATTACTTCAGAGGTGAGATGCACTAAGGTGTGATAAAGAGGTGATAAAGTGGAGTTAACTTATCCAGTTATATCATTTTTCAAATTTCTATGTTATTCTATGGAGCATATGAACTGGTTTCTCAATTGAGGTCCTATAGAAAATAATAGACACTAGAGAAGTGATATCACTAGAGAAGTCATCTCCACTTTATGACTGCTTCCATGCATCTTCCTCCCAGTTCTTCTTAACACCAGTCTCAATCACTGCTGAGCTATAAAACGGTTCTTGAGCTTTGTAGTCTATTTAAAGGGATAGTAATACTTAAAATGTAAAAAAAATATGTTGTAGGGTTTATCACCCTGAGTAAAACAAGAGTACTCCCACTGCTGAAAGATGTTTCAATCAAAAGTTATTAATTTTCAAAGTTGAATTTTTTAGGTTCAATGTCACAGTGGCCTGAAATTGTACAGTGGCGCTGTCGCTACACCATCCTATGGAGATTTATGGTCCCGGGACCAGAGCTGTCCATAGGATCGTGTAACAACAGCGCCACTGTACAATTTCAGGACACTGTGATATTGCACCTAAAAAATTCAACTTTGAAAATTAATAACTAATGAATGAAACACCTTTCAGCAGTGGGAGTACTCTTGTTTTACTCAGGGGGATAAACCCTACAACATATTTTTTTTACATTTTAAGTATTACTATCCCTTTAATGAAGGTGCACCTGAAAGTCACAGCCAGGTAAGTGGCTTAGTTTATTGATGCATTTAGTGCCAGCTACATTTTTTTATATGCATCTTGACTGTAGATGCTTGAAAGATTGTATTAGCATTGCTAACTTTTCTTAAAATCAAAGAGAATCTTCATTAGAAGAAATGCAAATTTTATTAGCGTTCTAGTTTTTCTATAAATTGACTATAGCATTGTTAACTTTTCTTAGATTAAAATTTCAGTTTTTAATTAGCATTGCAAATGTTTTAGAAGTAATTCCAAATTACATTTTTCCATAAGTTATGCACATTTTGTGATAAGAAATGAACATTTAATTTCAAAATTACTTTCTATTACTATTAAATATGACAAATGCAATCGTGGTTGCTATTTATTTTGCTCTGCATTTTTAAAAAGCAATCTTTTTGCATATATTACATAGTACATACTTTTCAAAGTTATATAGATACAATATTGTAAATAATATACAAATATTCAGGGATATCCTTACATACCGATTGTTTGTCTTAATTCCAGTTCAGTTCCAGTTGAGCTCTGTAAATCCATCCAGTCAATGTGCCCTGTTAAAGAAAAGGCTTGGTTTTAAACTGTACTTTTTCTGAATTTTATATCATTTTATTTAAATTACCCCTATTCTATAGCCATTCAATGGTTGGGGATGATGGGAGTTGTAGTAGCTAAAAGCTGGAGGCCCAAAGAATGTTCATGTTCTGCAGTATACAAGATATATTTAACTTTGTAGAAAGAGTTCAAAACAAAGGGTCATATGTTCAAAGAAGTAGCGAAATAGCTTTTGTCGTTTGTAACGACATTTCAAAGTACAGTGTCATTGGGATCATTAATATTTTCAGAGAGTGTCAGTTGTGATTGGAAATATGTCGTTTGTCCTGACTGAAATTGTCGTATGTAACGACAAAAAAAGGTCTTAACAAACAACAAAAATGTCTTAAAAAATGTCTTAACAACAAAAATGTCTTTAAAAATGTCTTAACTAACGACAAAAATGTCTTAACTAAAGACAAAAATTCTCACATTCAGAACACATTCCCTCCACTTTTTTCTTAACGTACAAATTTTGTCTTTTTAAAAGACATTTTTTTGTCATTAGTTACCACAAATTTTTCCTTCCTCTATATGACACTGGAGAATAGTTTAGCCACGCCCTAGCCACGCCCCTTTGCCCGTCAATTCTGGAGTTGTGTCGTACACAACGGACATTACTAGTTTTTTGTCGTATACTGTATAGAAAATATGGCGTTCATGCATTCAATGACTCATTTTTGTCTTTCATACGACAATTTTTTGTCGTTATCCGTTTGAACATACCACCCAAAGTGTCAACTGTCACCAGGAAGGAAAATGTGACGGAAATGTAAATAAAATGCTGATTATTTCCATGGACATGTTTTGACTAAGCAGAATTGGGGTTGGAAATTGTAGAAAGGAAGAGCAAGTAGCAAGATGGGCTACGGTTAGATGTAGCACACAGGGGCAGAGGACCTTCTTGTGTTTGCTTATCCTAACAGATTTGCTACATTGAGTAATTATGATGGGGTTGTTGCTGGCACAGTAATTCCCTTGCCTGAGAATGTTTCATTTAACAGCTAGTAGATCAGCCCCTCTGGTCTGTCTTTTCCCTTGGGAGTAATCTTTATAGCACATATGGATTTCACCTTAGGGGAAAGGGGCTACTGAGAGTTAGCATAGTTAGAGGGTTGGAGAAATATTCATTCAACAATAAATACTATACTATCAAATAATATATATCAGTCTAAGTGTTGCTTTGATGATGCACGTTAGCTTTTTTTTTTTTCTCTTTTGCAGTTAGCTTTTTTAAATTAAGGTTGAACCTATACAGTTTTACTTTGCCAAACTGATCTCAAATGTAATCATGTTGTGATCACTGTTTCCCAAATATCACACATGAAACACAGACACCATGACATTTATGTCAAACATGTTAAAGACAAACACCTACCACAGAAATAAAGCACTGCTGTTACTGTGCCACTTGACTCTACAGAAAGGCAATAAGAGGTGAGACAGAAATCAAAGAGGAGGAAGAATAGAGAAACCCAGGCAGAGGCTGGAAGTTCCACGATAAGCGAAACAAATAACTCGCCAACACCTTCTTCCTCTAGGGTAACTACAAAATCTGCCAATCTACCTCATTTATTGTTACCTCCTCCGCCAAATGATAGCCACTCTGTTGATGTTAGGACGTGGCAGTTCATCTCCACCCATTGCAAACTGTGTGGTGCACTGACCACACATGCCATTGTGGTGGAGGAAAATCGCAAGCAGGATATCAAGTGGCATCTGAGGAGATTCCCTCACGCAGAATATGCTAGGATGCTGGCAGGGAGGGTTCATCATTACTATTAAACTATCATGTGTCTTTAGCGGGAACTGGACAAGTTGTATATAGACAGTGGCAGTACTTTGGTTCTGGTGTCATTGCAAAGAAAATGTCATATTTCAATAAAGGCGTGACAAACACAATAACAGTTGTTCACATAATACCAACTGTAGTGACAGACACACACTACCAGCCACTTTGACAGACAAAGGAGCAGCACACATACTGCATAAGTTGAACTAACGCCAAAGCACACCAGATGCACTAACACACACATATCACCAGTCAACTTGACTGACACACACAGACACACAAAGCCCCAATTATCTTGGCACATTCACAGCATTATTGACATATGCAAGTATTACAACACAATAATGAAATTAAAGGACAATCAACATTCTGTCATAGTACATATGACTCATACTTTTTAATTAGTTACAGGGAAATAATTGAGAATGATGGAAACTATTCCAACAAAAGCTAGAAAAAATAGGTTGCCTACTCCTTTGATAGGCATATTAAATAAGGAAGTTTTAGAGGTTATATTTACTGGAAAGTAGTTGACTGCAAATGTTACATTTACTAGATGCACACACATATAACCATCCAAGTTTACTGACATACAGCACACATTACTCTTGTGGACACACAGACTGCATAAGTTGCATTAACACCAAAGCACGCTAGATGCATTAACACACACACACATCACCAGCCAACTTGACTGACACACACAGACACACAAAGCCCCAATCATGCTTGCATATTCACAGCATCACATACATAGCCATGCATTAAAACCCAAACATGAAACTAAAGGATAACTAACACTTTCTAATAATAACATCCCACTTATTTTATTCTTAGCAAAGAATCTTAATGGCTGCCATGAATTTTGCCCCTCAGACATTGTTCAAAAGATAACATATTTAATCAGTCTTGGATGTCATGTCCATGGAGATGAATATGACAGTTGCTAGCAGGATTACAGGACCTTGAACTCTGCTCATTACATATAGTTCCATAATCCTTAAAGGACCAAAGTGGGTGAGCAATGCCTTGCATTGTGATCCCTTATGAGGCTTAGAGGGTTAAGTAGACTCATGCCTGATTCAGGACAGATTGAAGCAAAGGCACAAGGGAAAAAATCATCTCTGTCATTAGGATTGTATAGCCATATAGAAGTGGGGAGGTTATTATTCTGAGGTGTTCTCCTTTTACATTTTTTTAATACTGTATATGCAAAAAAATTGCAGTCCATGACAAAAGAATGCTATACATCATATACATTTTATAAAGTGCTCATCAACGTAACTAACAGACTCCTTTTCAGATCACTTCTCTGAACAAGGTAGGATAACTGTCTGAGCGGATTATTCCATAACGGTTTTCCCTGTCTGAGTGTGTATATATATATATATATATATATATATAAATGTAACAGAATAATAGACTGTGGCACACAAATCAGCAAAACCGAATGGTAATCAATCATAATGGTGCATGTCCCATATAAATGAATATATAAATATACTCAGCCTGGGGTGACCCGGGTTGTAGGTAGAAACAGCACTCATCTAATATCCAACGACAAATTTATTGCAGTATCATAATATCAAACAATATGCTAGATCCGTCTAGCCAAACATTTTCGGTCCATCAAGTGGACCTTCATCAGGGCAAATGAGCACATAACATACAACAACAGTTTAAATACCTGATCACCGCAAACGTGGAGTCCCAACGTTCACACAGCGCCAAAAAACAAGCGTTAGCTAGCGCTCAACGGTGCGCTCCACGGTGAGGTGACGTACAATGGGTCCGTTACTAAGCAACGGGTACCCGATCATAATGAAAAGAGAACTAGCAGTGCTGCCGGCTGCAGGCTAGCACTGCTTACTGCAACATTAGAGACAACCACATACAATGTATCGTAGCTAGAAAAGCTACTCAGATCAAACATGATACATTACTAACGATCCAAAGACACATTGATTATAGATTTATAATATTGTTCACATTGATTATAGATTTATAATATATATATATTATATATGTATACACACACACCATGGCATTGCCCGTGGGGATTAAGTCCTTTGGGTGCTTCAGGGGTATTCATGGCATTGGTGTATATGTAGATATAATAAATATGCAGGTAGGTGTACTGCATATGTATTCAATGTACATACATTACATGTACACCAATGTCATGAATACCACTGAAGCATCCAAAGGACATAATCCGTATGGACAATGTCGTGCCCATTTTGGTAGTATTTAATAAATACTAAATGAGGGCAGAGAAGAAAACACACATATATATATATGTAAAGAATTCATATGCACAATAGATACTTTGCTTCAGACAAATCAGTAACAATTTATATGCAGGTATGGTCAAGAATACTTGGAGATACTAAAGCCTGAATACGTTAGTACACTACAGTGCCTACGTAAAAACAATATGTACAGTAATATTTTTATGGAAAAGAAATCAGAAATAGTATCCTGCATTATTTAGAAAATAACAAAGCAGTAGCGGTAATATATGGGTAAATCTGAAATGCAATGCATGTGTTGAAAAATATATCAACCATGAACTTTCAGTCCCATGCATGAAATAACCCAACAACAAAACAAAAATAATTAATAATCAAATAAAAATAAAAAATAAAGAGTAAAGAGGGTGTAATATGAATGAAGAAAAAATAGAAATGATATGTCCTCTTTCAACCTCACATTAAAGTATCAAGTATAAAATGTAATGACCTATGAAGTTATTCAAGTATACACTTAAAAACAAACAATTGTCAGGCTAACCCGGTACCAGGTTATAATGCTGTTGAAAAATATATAAAATGAGACCCCCAAATAAAAAATACTTCAGTAATATTGTTGGTGGAGGCAATACAATATATCACTGTTTGCACAACACATTCCAAATGTCACAATGTGATTATAGCAACATCAATATGTGGATTCATGATTCTTTTGGCTGTAATCTACCATTACTATTATTATTATTATTATTATTATTATGGTTACATGTGTTAATTCAACTGTGTCATGTAAGTGTGGCATTGATATATTTTCTTACTGCTGATTCTTCCAACATGTCAGACACATGTATCAGTATTCTTTGTACTTATTCGTTGTACTGATCCCAAACATAATGCAACACTGTTAGTTTTTGAGTGCTATCCTTCTCAGCTGTGCTACTCAAGCACCATGTAGGTGAGTGCTGAGCCGGCCTCTTTCTCCCCTTCTCTGTGTGCAAAAGGACAGGCCAGAGCAGAGCATGCAGAGAAGGGAAGAGAGGTCGGCACAGCGCTCACCCACATGCTGTTGGGGTAGCACAGCTGAGAAGGGGAGCATGCAGAGAAGGGGCAGAATGCACTCCCTAAACAGAGGCGCAGGTGACTGCTAAGACAGGCAATGGAGTGAAGAGATGGTGTGCAAGAGAGAGAGAGAATGGGTGAGATTGTGTGCAGGAGGTGATTGATGGTGTGTGGGTGCGGGAGATGGTCTGCAGCAGTGCAACTGTTGATTGAAAGGGCAGTAAAACGTGAGGTGTATAGAGAAAGAGGGTTTTGAATGGACAGAAAAAAGTGCAATCTGGCAGCTCCCCAGGCCTCTTCACTGTCTGGATCCCTCACTCATGCCAAATTGTATTATGTGCTCTCCCATTTCCAGTCACATGCCTCACTCCCTGCTTACTCCTCTTATAGCCAGTTGGATTCCCTGCTAGCTTGGCCTGGACAGATGCTGTGTCACCCAGTACTGGAGCTTTGTGACCTGGTGCTGGAGTTGGGAAATCTCCATGGCAATAGGCCTGTAGTGGGCATTCACGGCGGACTTCCAGTGCAAGAAGCACGGGTAGCTCATCCCTTTCCATGGGCCTAGACTGCTGTATGTTACCCTGTACTGGAGCTGGGAAGTGTCCGGGACTCCCTCTAGACATATGTATGTGGGCTACAGGACAAGATGATAGGTATGGGACAGGAAGATCTGCAGTATTGTATGGTTAACCCTTTGAGTGCCAGAGGGGTAGGCAGCGCATTGCAAACCAATGCTTTGCATACCACTCTGGCATCCAAAGGGTTAAGGGCACATAATCCACTTCATTAACTGACTGAGGAGAGTTAAATTGTTCCAGGTATCATGGTGATGAGGCTGTGAGGTGAGTGTCGGAAACATGTAGCAATGTGTACAGTGGTAGCAAAGTGAATACTGAAGAATGAGGATACAGTTAGATGTGGTTTTTTAATTTTTGGTGAATGTAGCAAGGGGCCAAGTCACTGTGGTGCCAAGTTCATGCAGAGATTTTCACTGCTGTGAAAATCACACCCCTGTGTTATGTGTAGAACAGGCAGTTTTGAGAAGAGGTGAGTATCTCCTCCTTACTGCCTCCCCTGGGCATATATGTCCGTCCTGGGGTGTGTTCAGTGCCGGAGAATCTTGGCTGCCTTCCAAGCTTCTCCTTTTTGTGAAGATCAATGCCCAGCTGCAGAATCGCAAAAAATGTGGAGACATTAAAATGCAAAAAAAGAGGGGCAGCACCCATGGGACTAGGGTTGGGCGAAATATCTACCAGTGTTCCCAGGATAAATTCATCAAAAAACACTTTGTTTTCTGCTTTTTCTCAGGAAAATCCACTTTAAAACTAGCAATTAAAATTTTCACATTTTTTGCCCATTGGCAAACCTATTAATTTATGTGGTTTTTGCTTTTTCGCTATAAAAGTGACTTATTTGCTGATGTCAAACACAATAGAAGCAGCTACAAAGTGAGGTAGACGTGCTGTGCTTTTCTGTTGTGATCTTTTGGAAAAATTGGGGCAGGAGAGTCTCATAGTGACTGCTATCACTATAAGCAGGTTTAAAACTGATAAAAGAAAAAAATGGAAGAACCCTCATGTGTCCACTGAGTCTGAGGAGGAAGTGAGCACTACTGAATGCTGTCCAGTCTCCCTAAATCACCGCAAGGGATCTTGGGGAATTTAATGGGAAGGTATGGAGAAAAGGGAATGGGAAGGTATGGAGAAAAGGGTAGTACTAGTGAGAGCAGAACAGGTCAGCTGCTGTGCCTGCTGTTAGACATGCTGCCTCTTCTGCCTCCATTGCTGCTCCTGCTGCCACTAGTGCTGTGCCTGCTATCAGACATGCTGCCCCTGTTGAAACCAGTTATGTGCCTGCTGCCAGTGCTGAACCTGTTGGCACCAATACTGTGTCTGCTGTAAGATGTGCTGCCCCTGTTGCCAGTTGCACCAGTGCTGTGCCTAATGCCAGTGCTGAAACTGCTCCCACCAGTGCTGAAGCTGCTAGTGTGTCTTGAAAAACCCTGGGGGGTGGAAGGAGAAGATGATGCCAAGTGTGACAGTAGGGGACCCTAAGTCACACCTGCCAGTACTGCTAGTACTACTACTAAGAATGTCCAGCAGCTTGTAACTTTTAGGAGTGAAGGAGGGGGGTAATCATATTACTAGTGACTGTGAGGAGGAAGACTCAGAGGCTGAACTTGATGTGGTTTGTGTTAGTAGTAGAAATAACATCGATGGTGAAGCAGCTGGTGGGACTAGTGTTAGGGGAGTGGTAGGGGAAGCATTTGAGAGCATACAGACTATTGGTCAAGGGAGCCCACACCGTTCCTCTGGCTCTGGGAATCCTCTTCCCCTTCTCTTCACTACAATGTCCAAGTGGCACATGATCCTGAAGAGGCCAGAACTGGTGTTGGGGGAGAGCAGGCTCAGAATTAATACCACCACCACCAGCAGGAGCACAGAACAGCTGCCTGTGCCTGCTGCTACTGCTGCCAGTCTGCCTTCTTCAGGTCTAAAAGAAGTGCCAAGTATGACATTAGGGGACCTTCTGTCACATTGATCATCACCTCCTCCAAGCAGCAGTGAGATGTCTGTAATAGATCAGCATCAGATGCACATAGGTACTAGTGGTTTTGGTGATGATGATGCTAGAGAAGCTGGGGTGGAAGAGACATTGATGGCCTTTTAACAGAAACTGAGAAGGAATGAGAGACAGGGATGAGGATGGGCACCACCGTCACTAGCAATGAGCTTTTGGAATTTGCGGAAGTTGCAGCTGCTCTAAGTCCTGCTGGTGCTGAGATGCAAGGGCAGCAGGATGCTGAGGAGTAAGCTAGTGTGCCACAGACCACCATGAATACAGTGGGAATGGGGTCAACAAGTGATGCTGGACTAGGACAGGTTCCACTTGCCAGCAGTAGCAATACTCCTGGACCTAGTTGCAGTGCTGATTCTGAGACAGTAGTAGCAACAGCAGCAACATCAGCCACTGCCACAGACAGTGAAGGGGAATGTTCACTATCCCTACCCCCTAAAGACATGGGTGTAGGGCTATTTTTCTCTTGGGGCAGACACAGTGCAATCATCACCACTGCACTGTGCACATTTTGTGACATGTCAGTGAGAAGGGGAAAGGAGGGAACACACCTTGGCACAACCTCCCTGATACCACACATGAAACACAGACACCATGACATTTATGTCAAACATGTTAAATGTTAAAGACAAACACCCATAACAGAAATCAAGCACCTCAGTTACTGTACCCCTCTATCACGGTGCCCGTGTTTCTGCTCTGACGGCGACATTGTTATTTTGCCTAATTTCAATTCCGTCCTCTTATTGGCCTGATGTTCTTCCTCCACTCAGGGCTTGCCTTTATACCGACTGATCTGGCTGAGAACCCGCTCCATTACCGACTGATCTGGCTGAGTACCCGCTCCGTTGCTAAACTGATCTGGCTGAGAACCTGCTCCTTTGCTAAACTGATCTGGCCGAGAACCCATTCCGTTGCTGACCTGTCTGGCTATTGAGCCTGTTCCGTTGCTCCTGACCAGACTGTGCTTCCGTTACGCTTGTAATCATCCCTGGGTGAGCATTCGTTCCGTACATGGCTGTATTTCTCCGTTGTCCTAGTCTGACCAGCGTTACAAGCAGCCGATTCCTAGTTGCCTTGTTTGTGGTGCGCTGCATGGCGCTATTCTTATCTTGCCAACCGTAGTTTTGGCATTCGTGCTATAGCTACTTACTCTAACTGTCCTTGGCAGTGTGCACACATGAAGTACCGGTACAGTGCTATCCAGTGCTGACTGAATTACTCAGATCTATCTGTGTCTTCCTCTGCACTATTGCTGGGCTCACTCCCTGTGGGAGTTTCTGTATTTCTCTGGGTGTCTCCAGTTAACCCGTTCCGTGCCTAGACTGTCTAGGCTTAGCCTGTGCTCCTTCGCTGTTGCAGTGTCTGGGATAGGGCCAGCATTTGCATTACATCACACTCGGTAGTGTGTGGAGACACTGAGCTTCATTCCTTGTCACAGTAGCCTTTGGGCCTAGAGCCAACAATTGCGTTAAGTCACACTGTTGTGTGAGGGGACACTTGTAGCCTTCCAGTTTTCTGCCTTCGACCCACCCCTAGCATTCTAGGGTTTGCCATCTGTAAGTGGTGGCCATGGTCACCCTGGGACCCCTCCCTTGGTCAGTGTTACCTCGCTGCCTACTGGGTTCTGTGCCACCCAGGCATCTGGGTCTCGTGCCAATTACCACCTCCAGGACTACCTGTCACCTTCAGTCCTGCTGTCAGTTCCGGGTCGAGTAACCTGATCTACCCTAGTCCACTAGGGGAAGGTTGCCAATCTTAGGTACCTTCAGTTCTCAGCATCCTATCACAGTCATTCGGATTCCAGTCATTGCTTCATTGACTTGCTATATATGTGTTGTTTCATATTGTAGGCCTGCGGCCTTATTCCTTCTATGCACTTTACACAATAAAGTCATTTTTAACCTTACTGGTCTGTCTGAGTGTTCATCAAAAACCGTGACACCCTCGAATGGCAACAAGAAGAGAGGCGGAGATCAAAGAGGAGGAAGAATAGAGAAACCCAGACAGAGACTGGAAGTTCTATGAAGAGCGAAACAACTAGCTTACCATCACCATTGCCTTCTTCCTCTAGGGTAACTACATCATATGCCAATCCACCTTGCTCATAATTACCTCCCCTGACAAATTATAGCCACTCTGTTGATGTTAGAATGTGGCAGTTCATCTCCACCCATTGCACACTGTGTGCTGCACTGACCACACATGTCAGTGTGGTGGAGGAGAATCACAAGTAGGGCATCAAGTGGCATTTGAGGAGATTCCATCATGCAGAATATGCTAGGATGCTGGTAGGGATGGTTCATCATTACTATTAAACTGTTGGCAAGTTGTCATGTGTCCTTAGCGGGATCTGGACAAGGGGTTTAATGACATTGGCAGTACCTAGGTTCTGGTGTCATGGTGTTTGGATACAGTTGTGCCCCCAGGTGTTATTTACCACACACACTGTGTACATTGCAGTTGCTGGTGAGAGCCACAGTTCCTGCTCTCAAGGGAAGCATTTCTATTCTAATAACAACACACCCATGATTTGGAAGAGGGATAGGTGGAGAAGAATTATTGGCCAATTTCTTCTTTTCTCCACATAGACTGGGGGCTACTTATTGTGCTGCTACTGCCTCAGAAGCATCACTGGAGCTAGACATGGGCAGCAAGTGGAATGCTCATCATCCATCAACCATGTTACTGCTGTTGTTGATCCCATTCCCTTTCAGCTGCCTAATCATCCTGTTGCTTAAACAACTCAACAGCAGCAAGAACATCAGTTGCAAATTCTGCATCTATATCAGGGCATTTGACAATGGCCAGTGGCTACTGGCAAACAGGACATCACCTGAGGGGACTAGGCCAGTAGGGATTTTTTTCCTCAGGGTTTGTGCTTAACTAAATAACTAAAAACATAGTCCTACAAAAGAAAAAAAATATTTGGGGGAGTTTGTGACAGCTTCTGTCAGGGGGTTCCTGTCTTTCACTTTAAATAACATTTCTTGTTCTATTTTTTTCATTAACTGTCCCCCCAGTATCAGTCAAGAAACCCCCCAAAACAAATTCCTTGTTCAACTGATTCATTCTCCAGACTCCACCTACCAACACAGGCACCCTCCTCAGACCACTTTTACACCATGTCTTATGGGGTATTTTATTTGAATTTAGAATTTATTTTTTTATTAATTGGCCCCCAATCCCAGTAAACAACCCCCCCAAAAAAACCTTCCCTGTTCAACTGATTTTTGCCCACACCCCACCAACACAGGCACCCTCATGACTCTTTTATACTATGCCTTTGGGAAATCAAATAATATTTGTTTTGTGTTGTGTGTAAATTCAGTGTTCCCATTGATTTCAATAGAATGAGCTAGGCAAGAAAGAGGAAAATCGACACTTTTCGCAGGAAATTTTTCGTCAAGCAGGAAGTGCCATTATTTGATGATTTCAGTTAGAGGCGTAATGTTTCACCCATCCCTTCATGGGACTTTGCCTAACTCTGAAGAAAATATATACTGTTCACATGCATACACTCATAAGGGTAAAACATTAATAAACACATAGTTAATAATCTGAAAATTTCAAGATCATCCCAGTGTAAAATAGCCCTGGAAATAAAAATGTGAATTTAAAAGTAGAAACACATTCACACTATGGCCAGAAAATCCTAACTTCCTCTGCAAATTTTGCTCTTGTGTCTTTTTTCAAGAAGTAACATCTTCAATCAGCCCTGGATGTCATTTATAATGCAGCAGACATGGCAGTTGCTGCCAGTTTTTGTCAAATTGAAGCAGGCAGAGTGCATAAGCCTACTTAATATTAAGGACCAGAGGAGTGTGAAATGCTTGGCAAAGCAATGCTTTGCACATACCTCTAGTCCTATAAGAGATGCAATTACCATGTACCATAGGAAACGTTTGTGTCCTGTGTTCCTGCTATCAAATGTCATATTTGCCTCCATGGATGTGACATCCTGGACCAATTAACCCTTTCAGTACCAGACAGGTAGACAACACATTAAAAAGCAATGCATTGCAAACCCCCTCTGGTATTCTAAGGGTTAAATATGTTATCTTTAGCAAAGACACAAGACACAAATTCCTAGGGGAGTTATCAAGATGTGTTTCTTATCCCTTAAAGTTGTATTTAAAGGTAAATACGATAATAAAGACTTTATGACAGTGCATCGTTTAAACTATGTTTACAGGTATGTTTGCCAAAATGTTTCAATGATTTGTTTCCTTTAGGTACTAGAACAGTTAATAATTTTGCTGGGGAAGAAAAGGTTGAATCTTAACACAATTAGTTCTGCTACTGGTGTTTATATGGTTTTACAAATATTGTAAATTATATTGCTGACATTTTTTATAATGAATAATGTATTATTGGTAAATGTATGCAGCATTACTATGCTACCTAAAGTTAATACATGCATCTGGGACTCCAATTTTTGTCTATTATATTCATTGTCATATGCTGTTTACACAGGGAGTATACAGCATGAGAAAGATGGCAGTAAGTGTGAACAAAAGCTTTGCGTGAGTGTGAATATATTGCAGGAATTAGAACTTATTACCAATGCTACATTTCACATTCTCTAGTCTTTGTTTTAATTCAATTTTGAGATACAAAAATGTAAATTTTGCAATCAATTGCAGTAAATATAATCTTTAAAACTCCCTTATTTAATTTGCCTGTCAAAGGATTAGGCAACCAGTTTGTCTCCTGCTCTTGTTGGCATACAGTTTCCATCATCCTCAATTATTTCCTTGTAACTTATTAAGAATGATGAGCTCAAAAGAGGAATAAAAGGTATGAGGTGTATATACTATGACAACTTGGAGCATTTTTGGGGCAAACCATCCCATGATGGACAAGAAGGTTCCCTATATTCTATCTGGTGTGAATGTCTAGGAATTAGTCCATTTTAGTTGAGTTTTTTCTCTAAAATCAGTATGATTATTCAATCTCCATACATCCTGACCCCTGTGATGGTCCTACTGCATCTGAAACCTGATGTTTTTAGAAAACCTCTAAAAATTATAACCTGGCTAGGTGATATAAATTGCCTCAACACCCTAAATAGGAAGACAATATCCATGGCTACTATGTACTCTGTATCCCCTCTTCTCTGGCTTAAATGGTTGACATCTCCCAATTTTATTCATCATTCAATTTCCATTCTACTTCTTGTCCATTTACTGTGATTTTCCTTGGTAGGATAAATTTGTTAACCCTTTGAGTGCCAGAGTGGTATGCAATGCATTGCGTACCCCTCTGGCACTCAAAGGGTTAAACATACCCAAAGCAGTCTAAAAGGGTGAAACTGATGCCCAACATGTTGTTAATTTTCTCTAGACATACCTTGGCTAACTCTTAATAAATCACCTGCAAAAAATGGTATCCACATATCAGAGAACTTGATGGAATTTTGTGTGTACAATCCCATCAATCTCATAATTATTAATAACTGAAACTTTATAGAAATTCTTTGCTCTACAATCATAGTGACTTCCTGATTATTCTTAAAGGGAACTTATCAACAAAAAATGAAACGTTCTTACCAAGTTTTTAATTTGCTATAGGAATACCTTAGAAAACTCTTAGTTAATAAACTGCAATTAGGAAAACATATCCATGTGCAATCCTAATACTCCCGTGATTATTTATAATTGAAAACATAAAGAAATGTTGTATTGTACAATACCAGTGACCTCCTGATTATTTGTAACTGAAAATTTACAGGAATTCTGTATTCTACAATCTCAATGATCACCTAAGTATTCATAATTGAAAACGTATGCAAATTATGTATTCTACAATCCTCCTAATTATTTAATGCATTGGTCCTTAAAGGGGTAAATGAACGGTATTACCAAAAAATAAATAATTCAAAAATATTTCAAAGCCAAAAGGTAAAATTAAAGTACTGATAAAACAATAAAATGTGATATGAGTTGAGATTAGAATCCCCCAGTTCAGCTCAATGAAACTCTTTTTTTTTTTTTTTTTTTTTTTTTTTTTTTTTACCTTAGTCAAGCCATATATTTCCTTTATCACTTGAAAAAATAAAGAGTAGTCAAATGGTCAAGCAAACCTGCCTCCAGAACAATAGGTAATGGACATTTACATTATATTTTATGAAACTAGCATACAATTTTAATATTGCTTGCTTGGAGTACTTTATATTAATGTATCATTTAAAAGAAAAAGTGAAAAAGTTTGTAATCAACAATCCTGCAGCCACCACATGATAATTCTTAGCAGAAAACTTGCAGGAGATCTATAATATACAATTCCAGCAACCTCCTGATTATTTTCGATATAATAAACACTAGCTCAACTGAAATCTCTTTCAAGAAAATAAATCATCATTACAGTGATTAAAAGGTTAAGTCATGAGGAGATATCTTTATCTTTAATTAGTTGGACATTAAAATACTTCAAGTTCAATTCAATCAAATGTTTCATTGCCCTTGAGTAATTCATTCTGCTATGGTTGTCAGTGTTATCCTGTATTTGTGCTGAATGACTATACATCTCACAAATATTTTTTTAAGGGAACTCTGAGTGCAACAAGACTGTTTTAGTCTGCATTTTCAACATTGATAAGATGCTATGCCATCTATTCAAATAAATTGCAACATAGAGTCTGAAATTAAATATTCCTACAACAGATTTTGCATCAAATGTAAATAATTTTTATTCTCATATTATTGATACAGATTACTTATTGGTCATATCAGTGATCCCAAGTGTGATAGATGATAGGAACCATCCTTCACATCCCTCCTTCTCCTCCACATCTATGCCACTGTTAATACATTTGGCCTGTTTTCTGCTTGTACAATTCAGGCACAGCCATGCCAGCATAAAGCTACATATGACATCAGTTCTCTTAAACCTTGGTTTTCTCCAAAAGAATATGGCAGCATGTCAACTGCCAACATCTTTTCAACTTTGCCATTCCACAGATGTTCTCTGGTATTGTTTTTGTGAAGTTTTTGACTATTTCCAAGGAACTCAGTCAGAGTGGGTTGGCAGGATATGGCAGAAAAACCTTATAACTTTATTGCTTTCACAACATGATTAGTGGAGGTGGAGGAGATAGAGGCAGAATTTGCGGGCAGCGGCACACTCTTTGACCCATAAATAAAATCAATACTTCTCTTATCTGCCCCAGAGCCCTGGGATCTTTTAGGAGTGCTTCTGCTGCTGCTGGTTATGGCACCTCTGACCTGCTATTAGTGTGTATCCCAGTAAGACCTGTGGTTGTGCTTCAGGTGGGATCTCAAGGAGGAGGTACCTAAGTGTGAGCCTGCTTTCCCCCTACTCACTTGATTTTGAACAGACAACAGATAGCAACATTCTTAGCTTTAGGATACTGCGTAAGTATCTCCATACTGTGGACTTCATGGACTGAGGGGTTCCTGAGTGGCTGCTGCTACTACTACTACTGGGACTAGATGTTGATACAATTCTACTGTTAACACTACTGGGTGTCAAAGGTGCAGCACTTCCTACAGCAGGGGCAGAAGCAGCAGCAGAGGCACTCATCATAGCAAAGGTTGTGGAAGCTAATAACCTGTTTTGCTTTTGTTGTTGCTGCTGGTTACTCAACACAAGTGTTTGTAGCTGAGTGGGGCTTGGACTTGGCAGCAGTGATGATGTTTATGACTGAGCGAGTTTTGCCGCCTTTGCTTGTCCAGTGCTTCTTTTCAGTGGTGGACGACTGAGACTTTGCCTTTTTGCTAACTTACTCACTCTCACTCTCATCTTCATCTGTATCTGAAGAAGAGGAGGACGCTAGAGGTATATATCCTGGATCTGCATCATCAGTCATCACTAAGTCATCCTCAGCATCAGCATTGCCCGCTGCTTCTTGGCCACTACCATTCCTCTAAGATTTTAGAGGTGTCAAATAATGTCTTTTTACTTTTACTTTTTACTATTACTTTGAGGACAGGTGTTTTGGTGCTTGCTTGTATCACTGTCAAATGCAGAAGTTGGTTCAGCTGCTACACCTTCCTCCATTATGCCATTGCCATCATCAGCACTAGAATGTTACTTTTTGCCATCTTCAGTGTTCTTCTTATTTTATTTTTTTTTGTACTGGCACTGGTGGAACTTTTGGTGGGACCTTGGCAAATTGCATCCTCCCGGGGAAGTGAGATCATCATCATTTATTGCACATGCTAAGCAACCATGGCTGCAGTTAGTTTTGAACTACCACTTTACTCCCACGTCCCTGACCTGATCCATTACTCTACAGTTCACAACTGATGGAGTGTGATCTCTTGCCTTAGCCCTCAACAACTTTCTCAAAGTTATCTGCTTTCTATCAAGTCTGCCTCAGTCATACAGCTCAAGTCAGGCTCCCAATCAGCTGTCTGTCAACTAATATATTTATTTAGTATTTTTTGTATTTTATTTTTTTACTTTTTTTATTTTTAAGTTGTCCATCCTATGTTATCACAGTCTGTAGAAAAAAAAGCAACAACTTCTTTCCCCAGACTTCCTCAGCACAGAGACAAAACAGCAAGATCAGCAAGCAAATTGGACCCCAGCTGCCTGCGTCTTGTCAGTCACCTCCTTCCTCCCTTCTTCTCCCCAGAGTGCTCTCTGATTCCCCTAATAAAGACTTCCTAAACAAAGCTTCAATTTACCTTTGTTTGCCTTTCTTCTCTAGCTCAAAATGTTCTGATTTTTAGAACATATTTCTAGACCATTATACCAGAAATATGTTCTATTCCACCCTTTCCCCCATCCTCTCTTTTTTCTTCCCCTTTTACTCTTCTTTCCCTTTGTTCTATCTTCCCTCACTACCCCACATTTCTTATCCAAAGTCTAGATGCTCTCAAACATTCTGCAATGTATTGTTTAATCCTCTATCCCATCCTCAGGGGTAGATTGACACAGCTTTTGACATCCCGCTGTATTTTCTTACATTTAAGCGGTGATATCTCGTATTATTCATATCTGTCTTACTGTACCACCTGTATGCGTTCTTTTTGTTCCTTATGCACATTTGCTTCAATCACAATAAAGTCTTTAAAAAAATGTGCTGCTTTCTCCTCTCACAAACACAGAATAGCATTTTGTGAGAGCCTGGCACCCTTTTATATGCCTGCAGGAAAAGAAGGGAAAACTGTCACGTGGTGAAGAAAAATTCAGTCTTCCCGCTGATTTTAATACAATGAGCTAGGTACAAAAAGTGGGAAAACTGTACTTTTAGAGGGAAATTCTTCACCAAGCAGGAAGTGCCATTTTTCTCCATTTCTTTATGCACATTGTTTGGCAGTATTCATTATAGTGATAATATTCTGTAGGGCATACCTGGAAGAACAGCTACTGGCATTTTTGAGACTATCACCAGCTTAGCTTGTGAATTCCCACATTCAACCCAGTGTCTCTGGACGTACACTAGATTACAGTGGATTTGGTTAACACAGTTCATGCAGGACCCAGGACCATTTGATATTCTTCTTTCTACTGTTCATAAGTAGTCCTAAAAGGCAACTGAACTGAGCATGCTTGGTAATTGTGTTGTTGCCCAAGGTTCCTTGGCTGAAATATTGGACTTTGGCTATCACTTTTACTTCCCTTAACTTTTTAAAAAGTAGTTCACATGTTACCCCATCCTCTAGTTTTCAAAGCTGAATTCATGTTCACACAAACACTTGCCAAAACATTCAATACACTGTTCTTCTTTTGTGAACTTTAGTATATGTTTTAATACTATACTACATCAATTAAGTCTATTAGAATCCGGAAGGAAATTGTGCCTCCCAACCATTACCTGAAATGACTGAAATTAGCCTTTATTACTTATTCCTGTAATTTATCTATACTGTTGAACTATTGGGGTAGAGCTTGGGGTAGGAAAAGATTTGTAACCTAATGGGAGGCTGAATTTCCATTTAGTATTTTTTTTTTTTAAATATATTTTATTATCAGATCACGCCAAACAAATCACAAATACAGAGAAATACATATAAAATCATTCAGATACAGGAAGCATATACAGGTATATTTAACAATGAAAAGAACATAAGCATATCAATAGATTGTACAGAGCCAACCTGAGGTTTTATTGTTATGTAAAACCAAATCCCCCAAAAGAACTAACCTAACTTAACTTCTGTTAAACTCCCCTACCCCATCCCCGAGTCCTCTCTCCCCCGAGTCCGCAGCACCCCCATCCACCCGCCCGCCAGCCAACAAAGCCGCAGGATCTCAATAAGTACAGGGCTCAAACACAGCATCACACATCGACCACGCCACACAGCCAGGCACGCAACCAGCCAGCATGACCCAAATCATTCATTGCCATCAAGATGTACAGCATCAAGTGCCAGATGAGCATCAGCACTATGCGTCCACTAGTTCTGCCAACGTCTCCATATCTTGTCAAACTTGTTTGGATTGCCCGATGCAAGTAAACCAACCTATAGTGTGGAATGCACTGTAGAACTAAATTAATCCATGCCCTGCAATTGGGAGCACCGTTCGACATCTAGTTCATGGTCACCACCTTTCTTGCCAACATCAAGAGCTCTCTTAGCAGGGATCTGTCAGCTGCATCCTCAATATCATCAGGAAAGATAGACAATAAATAAAATTTCGAGTCACAGGAACAGGTCTCCCCAGCACCAGGACCACAACATGCATGATTTCTTTCCAAAATCTCCCAACCGCAGGACAATCCCAGATCATATGAAGGTATGTGCCCGGAACATTATCACACCGGATACAACTGTCGGTACCAGAATTCCCTATTCTATACAGTCTGACCGGCGTATAATAAATTCGATGTAGGATATTCAAATGTATCATCTGGTGTCTAGTTGACGTTGCCACGATTGCTGGTCCTACCTTGGCCATATCCCATTCCCAGTCCTCTAACAGACCCACGTCCATTTCCCATTTATTCCCGGAAGGGAACTCTTGACACCCTACATGAGATTCCACCCACTGATAAATGAAGGAAAGAGGTCTCGAAGGCTCCAGAAGCAACAATCTGGCAAGAAGCGGGAAGGTAGAGATCATCGGAGTCCGATCACCCCACTGAGCACTAAGGGCATGTCTAATACACAAATATGAATAAAAAAAGAGTATGTGGTATATGGTATTTGTAATACAATTGTGCAAAAGACTTCAGCCGACTATTGTGGTACAACTGTCCAAGATTAGTAATCCCGAATCTGGCCCACAAGGGGCCAAAGTCACAATTAGATAAGTGATGTAGCCCTGCGGCGCCCCACAATGGGGTATCAGGGTCCATTGCGACATGCCCCAACAGTCTCTTCACCTCTACTCATGCCTCGTATAAGGCTGCTGCCAGCTGAGTTCGAATTTTAAAAACCGCAGGGCCTCCGTGCAAGAACTGAGACAGCGCATAGGCAAGTCGCAACAATAATGTATCAATCTTAGTAGTCTGGTATCGGGGCTGGGAAGAAACAAAATCCAACGCATATCGGCATTGCGCTGCTAAATAGTACCTAAAGAAGTTGGGCAAAGCAATTCCCCCCCTCACGTTTAGATCTCATGAGGGTAGTCAGCCTGATCCTAGCCCGACCCCCTCGCCATAGAAAATGTAAAATAATTTTATCTATTTGTCGGAAATATTTTTTAGGTATAGGGACCGGCGTATTTTGAAAGATATATATATATATATTTTTGGGCAAAAAAATCATTTTAATAAGATTCGATCTACCAATAACATTCAAAGGCAGGTGAAGCCATGCAGTCGTTTTGTCTTGAAAGTACTGAATATTGGGTATCAAATTCATCTCCAAAAAAGAGTCCGTTGTTGCAGCCACCTTAATCCCCAAGTAAGTGCACACGTCCACACGTGAAAGTGGTATATCAGTCGGACAAGACTCCCGCAAATTACTATCAATCTGAAGCAAAGAGGACTTAGTCCAGTTTATTTGGAAACCAGAGTAAGTGTCAATATCGTCCACCAACTGCAATGTAGTCCTCAAGGAATTCTCATCCTCATTCAAAAAAAGCAAGATGTCATCAGCATAGAGTGCAAGCTTTTCCTCTCTGCCCTCCACCATGAGACCCTTAATGAATGGAGTCGCACGAACGAGAACAGTCAGGGGTTCCAAGGCCAAGGCGAACAGGCCGGGCAAGAGCGGACAGCCCTGACTGGTACCACGATGTAAGGAGAAGGACTGTGAAGACAGTCCGCCCGTCACCACGGAAGCCCTGGGACAACTATACAAAATATGTATCCATTTAATAAAGGATGGGCCGAAGCCAAACCCCCGGAGTATATGCCAAAGACATGACCATTCGACAGAGTCGAAGGCCTTAGACACATCGAGAGATGCAATCACCCTAGACCCCATGTTGTCGTGAGAAAGCTGCAGGTGCATAAATAGCCTCCTAAGATTGTGTGATGTTGATTTACCTGGGATAAAGCCGGTGTGATCTTCGTGTACTACAATCCCTAGTACCATATTCAATCTGGTAGCTAAGATTTTCACCACAATTTTGGCATCTGTAGTCAATAAAGAAATTGGCCTATAAGAATTGCATAACTCCAGATCTTTCCCTGGTTTGGGCAGTACAATGATGGAGGCGTTGTTCATAGACTCTGGAAGGCAGCCATCATCAATAGCAGCATAGAAGGTATTTAACAAGTGTGGGGCCAGGCAAGCCGATGGCGAAGAGTGCCCAGCCCAGAAGAGAGAGGAATCCCAGAAACCTAACCCCTAACCAAACAACCCACCCTATCTCTATCTCCCCCAACCTGACAGAGATTTTATCCCAAAACCAACCCAAAACCACAGCCTGGCAGCCAAAATATTCCCCCCCTGCCTCTCACCCAACACACAAAAACCAAGAAACCATTGATCAGGTGATCACGTGCGATCCCACCTACACCCCCCACAGCAGCAAATAGAGCAAACAGTATAGACATCATCACCTCTTAACAACAAGTAAGTAAGAACATAGCGACCCCACCACCACAATCGCCCTCAGAACACAACATCTCCCACTCAGCAATAAGACAATCCCTCGGCTGTAACCCCAACAGTAAATCCGTTCATCCCACTCACCGTAGCATTCCCCGGGCAGATAGGAGGCCAAATAAGCAGACACCAGTATCCCCAGGGGAAGCAAGTGCCAAAACATGGGGACACAGCGTCCGATCGCTGCCCAAAACATGCAGAGTGACAGCAGCTCATCAAAGAGACAAGCAATCACAGGCATATACTTGGCAGTAATAGTAACACCAAATTCCAATAATAATGTAAGTCTTCCCGAAGGTGCTAGAAGAACCTTCCAATTGCCCTGGGCGGATTGGAGGCGTCCTAATCTACACGAACAAGGCTTAGTGACTACACAAAAACCAAAATGCCGAATCACAGCCATATAGCATCAAACCACCGCCCAAGATGTGCAGGACATTATTAGGAGACTAAAACATTCCAGAATAGCATCTACAATGGAAAAAAAAAATTTCCTTTTCTTTCCTTTTTTTCCCTTTATATATGTAGTTCGTACTCCCCCCCCACGGTTAGGTACAGAAACATATACACACAAGTATATATGGGCGGGAGTAGTAACAATGTAACCCAACAATATGACCAAACCCCCCGAATAAATCAAATATTACCCCCATCTAACCATCCGGTCTCATCGTCCCCAGGGCGGGTCAGAGGCGTCATACAATGTGTGAACAAAATCTAAGAACGTTGAGGAAGTCAAGTACCGAACCATGGCAATACAGCATCGAACCACCGCCCGAGGAACGCGAGACAGAACCAACAGATTAATAACAGCTCAGAAAAGCGAAAAGAAGAAAAAAAAAGGGGGAAAGTCATATACATAAACACTTATATAAATAATAGCAGTTTGTAAAGAGACATTTAGATTTATGCGTGAAATTATAGTATACCATTCCACCTCCAACCTCACCGCTCCAGCAGAGATCTTATAACAGTTCATCACAGAGTCCGAATCATGTAGAGGCGGATCCCAGCATCGGCAGTGCTCCGCATCTTGACTCAATGTCACATTGTCATGTCCCATTGAAATCCACCCCCATCCAGACAGTTCAGCAGGCGATGGAGCAGTTCAAACGAGTGCCATGTTCTCTGAGGATCATCCCAGGAGCACCAAAGAGATAGAGTAAATGAAGATACAGGAATTGGAGACCGCAGTAGTAGGATCATGAAGAGAGGAAGTGACGAAATGACTTTAATGAGTGTCCACCCAATCTCTAGCCTCCGAATCCGAGGTGAAAAAGATGGTGTTGCCATCATGGACAATTCTCAATCTAGCAGGAAACAGCATAGAGTAGGAGATGTTTTTCTCTCGAAGCTTGCGCTTTACCTCCAGAAACTTACGCCTCTGACACTGAACATCTGCTGAGAAATCTGGGTAAAAGAAGACTTGGTGATTTTTGAAGAGAACTTGGCCTTTCATCCTGGCCATTCGAAGAATGGCATCCTGATTCCTGTAATTCAGGACTTTAACAATCAGCTGGCGGGGAGGTGATCCAGGAGTCCTAGGACCGGTTGGTAAATGATGTGCCCTTTCAACAGTGAAGGATGGTGAGAGACCATCTGTGCCGACATGTTCCTTTAGCCAGGTCTCCATGAACTGTTCAGGGGCGCGGCCCTCACGGTCCTCCGATAGCCCAATTATACGGACATTATTGCGTCTAGACCTGTTTTCAAGATCATCCACTTTGGACTGCAAAGAACAGACTTGATTCTTCAAGTCATCCACCAAGGAAACCACAGGAGGAAGTGTGTCCTCCACAGTAGATACACGTTGTCGCACATCGGTGATGCTTTCATGCAGAGTTTGTTGGTCTGCACGTAAAAGGTTTATTTCTACCTGCACAGTGTCAGTTTTGTTGGTCAGGACTGCCTGGCAGGTAGCGATGGCTGACATTATTTCTGCAAATTGGGATTTTGAATCATCTTCCTCAGAAGCTGAAGACTGAGCCGGCGAGGCAACCGCAGAAGGGGCCTCCATCATGGCTGTGACCTCCTCCGCCGCCATAGCTCTCCTTGCAAATTTACTCAATTTCTTCCTGTATTTCGATGATTTTTTTAACCATACTGAAATTGAGAAAGCAGGTGTGGGCCAGATCAACACAATTGAGGATCAGTATAGGGTGGACAGCAGCTGCTGAGGCAGGCAGGTGCAGGCAGGACCCCTCAAAATCTAAATGACACACATGGTATGAACCATATTTTTATATACAGATTGAGGTAGATGAAGAATAGCCAGAGCATGTGTAGCTCATTTAGCAATACACGGGGTAGAGGAGGGGAACATATATATAGGAAAGGTATTAAACAAACATGGGGAGTTTGTATCAATACAGTGGTTTGTAGTTGAAGAGTAACAAAGCAATCAGAATTCTTCCAAGTATCTTCGCAGTATGCCAACATGGGGCAGAAGGGGGAAACATATATTGGAAAGGTAAAAAACAAGGGAAAGATTGCTCCTCCGATGGTAGAGGTAGGCCTAGAGGTAGGACCTATGAGCATTAGCCATGATTGAAGAACAGAGCATCATCAGTAGACTCCTCAGCCACTCTCCTACCCTTGATGGATAATAGATTGATAGTAGTAATTCAACTATGTCAAAAGGTGTAGCAACAATAGGCCTTTCAGTAACTTCAGTGTCATCAAAGCAGACCCAGGAGTAAAGTCAGTAATGATGCATCCAGCCAAGGGGCATTATGGCTACCATAATCCACCAGTTTAGTCTGCAGCCACAATATATCTTGATTGTAGATAGGCAAATGTAGACCCCCCCCCCTTCAGTAGCCAAGTATACATGGGACAGAAGGGGAAGACAAAAAAGGAAAGGCGACAAACTGGGGAGTCCACCACCCAAACTGTGCAGCTATCTCAAGTGCAGGAGGTGATACTAGAAAGCTATTGGCAAGAGAAGGGTTACTTGGAAAAAAATTAAAAATAGGAGGGCGCACTAAAACTCAAGAGGGTATTATTTGGCTTATCCCTTGCCCACAGGGGCCATAATCAGCAACAGAAGCAGGTACTTACTGAGTACAAACAGTGGACTGGCGTATTAAGTCAAAAACAGCAAGGTCTCCACGTCTCCACTGTACCTCTGCCCCGTTTTTTTTTTTCTTTTTTTTTTCTTTTACCTTTTTTTTTTCCTCCGGTAAGAAAAATGTGTGCAGGCAATCACTGTTCCTTCTTTAAGAAAAATACGTGCAGGCAATCACTGGTGCCAAGCAACGGGTCCTCCAGAGTGATCCGCCTCCATTCGGCGATCTGCCGGGCGGGTGCAACACGTCAGGCTGCAGCTCCCGGCCCAAGAGATCGGACACGGCACTAGATCCGAATGTAGAAAGAAAGGCACCGCCAAACAGCCCAGCAAGTGAGAGCCAAGAATACGTACACAGATTTACAAAAATACACCTGTAGAGCAGGGATGGCAAGGGATAGCAACAAATCGAGACGGACCCTCTCCAGATTGTGACCGCACAGTATGGCTGCAGGCCACGCCCTGAATTTCCATTTAGTGTTTACATTTATTGCAACTTCTGTGCTGTAGTGCCCCTAGGTTATTTGTAAATTGGACAGAAGGAGAGGACCAATTTAATTTAATTTTAGTTGGAAAACATCAGTAGGGCATTTATATCTTTTTTGGGGTAGGCGAATTTCATTACAGTGGGAGGCAATTCAGAGAGGGCTGGAGTGCTGCCTGACACCACTTTAGTTGACAAGTGTCAGCTGGTAGGGATTTTGCTGGGTGGCTATGTTCTGGCTTTAAAGTAGATTAAAAAATCAGACGCGTATTTTGGCCTCCCACATCAACAATATAAACATGCGAAACATCTGAACAACTATGCATTCTGAAAGTGAATTATTGCACATATTGGAAGAATGAATCAATAGATATTCCACTCCAATAAGGTTTTGATTAGGGATGGGCGAAAACTCACTGCTGGTGGTCGTGGTGGTGATGCACAGCTCCATTTCTTGTTGGTTTGGGCTATTAAGACCATTAATGTCTCTTCCACCCCAGCTTCTCCAACATCATCACCACAACTAGTCCCTCCTTGCTGCTGCTGCCCTATTACAGACATCTCACCATCCCCTATTGTCACACTTGCCATCTCTTATTGAGCTGAAGAAGGCAGACTGGCAGCACTAGCAGTGAGCACTGGCAGCCGATCTGTGCTCATGGTGGTGGTTGTATTATTGCTCCTAGTCACCAGTTCTGCCTTCTTCAGGATCATGTTCCATAGGGACAATACCATAGGGAGAAGGGGACTACCAGGGTTAGGGGAGTGTTGCTGGTTCCTTTCACTTTCTCTACAACTTCAGTATCCGCAGGAGGATCTACTGCAGTCACGCCAGTCCCAGCTGCTTCACTATCACTATTACTAATGCCAACCACTTCAATTTTAGTCTCTGAGCTTCCTCACTACTAGCATCACCCTCTCTCTCACTCCTAAGACTCTGAGCCTGTAACTTCTGGATCTTAGTAGTAGCAGTAGTGGCAAGACTGCTTGGGAGTGGCAAGTGTGACTTAGGGTCCCCTGCCATCTTTACCCCCCAATGAGAATCACAAGGTACACTGGCAGGCTCAGCACTGATGGCAGTGCTTCCTCCACCCGTGACACATGTTTCCCCAAGATCCCTAGGGGTGATGTAGGGGGACTGGCCATCATTGGGTTGGGGGAATCAGGGCTTTCAGATCCTTCAATGTTGGTAGTGGTCACTTCCTATCATGGTGCCTGTGATTTTGCCTGCCTGTTGCATTACCTGTCTTGTCCCCACTGATGGAGGAGCAGTGGCATGGCTGGTCACTGCCTGTCTGCTGACCTGTCTGTTGCAGGCGCGTGTCACTGACGTCACACTCGCTATTTTGTACCTTCAGCACTAATTGGGTGATTGATTTCCCTCCTTCTCTATTATCCTTATATGCGGCCTGAAGACTAAGCTTCAGTGCCCTTTTGTGGTGTTTTGTGGTGCATTAGCTTATAGTATTCCGCTCTCTGTTGTGGCCCTTACTTAGCTACTGATTCCGCTCCATGCGTGAACCTTGGCCTTGTCTGAGTACTCGATCCGTGCTTGAACCTTGGCTTTGTCTGATTACCTGCTCTGTTTATGAACTTTGGCCTGGCCTGACTACCCTCTCCGTGTATGTACCTTGGTCTGACTGACTACCCAATAAATGTATGACCTTGGCCTTGTCTCACTCTGCTTCTGTATGTACCTTGGGCCTGTCTGTCTCACTCCCCGTGCAGGTACTTGGGCCTGGTCTCTACCTCTCCGTGTGGTCTTGGGTTAATGAGCTGCCTTCTAGGCCTTGCCAGTGCTCTAGGTTCTTACCGTGGGTATTGGCCTTGGACCCTAGCATTCTAGGGGAATGCTTATCTGCTTGGGACCCTAGCGTTCTAGGGTATCGCTTATCTGCTGTGGACCCTAGCATCCTAGGCTATCGTTTGCTGCCTTCCAGCCACCCTCTCTCCATCACGGGTAGGCTGAGAGAACTGTGGTTAGGTTCTCTCCCATTCTGCATTACCTAGTTCCAGTAGTGCAGGCTAGGTTCAGTGATGCTCCTGGGTAGTGGACTGTAGCGCTGTCCTCACGCCTGACCCCGGGAAGGGTTGGGGAAGTGCTTATCTGTATATTTTCATTAATAAAGTGGTGTTGATCTTACAGTATCTGTCTGAGTCATTTTTTATCTGATACTTCCTCCTCCTCATACTCACTAGACAAATAATGGTCCTTCCAGCTCCTCCTTTTAGTGTTATTCCAGGTGCTCATAGTGATAGCACACAGTATGATCTTCTGCTACCTTAATTTTTAAAAGAATTTGCAAAGAACAATAGCCTAGCATCCTCTCTCTCTCTCTCTCTCTCTAGCTGCTTGTATTGTATGTCACTTCCTGGAAATGTCACGTTTTATAGCTAAAACGCAAAAACATGTAAGTAAAGGGGCAACATGTTTGTAGCCATTGAAAAACTAGTGAAAAATGTTGGCAATGGAACAAAATGGTGAAAATTTTAATTGATTTAATTAAAGTGGCTTTTCCCATGAAAAATAGGAAAACCCATGAGGTTTATGCAAATGTTTTTCACAGGAACAATACGGGACCTTTTGCTCACCCCTACTTGCAAGCCACTTTTAAATATATGGGAATATTTGTCCTCTATGGCACAGCTGGTTTACCCCAAAATTATGTAATTTTCCCCCTAATACAACAGCCTGAGTGTGTTGAGACTAGTTCTATACTATACTATGTTTTCATCTCTAACTTTACACTGTAAGTCAAATGTCAAATGCAAATTTAGATGGCTAATATCCAACTCCGATAAAATCATGAAAGGTTCAATTAATTTTAATTTAAAACTTTTTCTCAAATGTCCTTCAAACTATGGAAATTAGCCAACAACTGCATACAAGGAAAATTGAATTGTTAATGAGGTCATAGTCTATAGTGAATATCAATAATCTTTTTAAGAAATTACACAGCTAGTTATTAGTGGCATGTACTAAACAGAGCAAGAAAACCTTCTACTAGTATTATACTTGACATGAACAGCACTTATGTCTTACACAGAGCTGGATCATTCATTATAGCAACTTAGGCTACTGCCTAGGGACCATGGCAATATGAGGAGCCCTATCTGCAAGTGATAGGCCACAGATAAAGGCTCCCCTGTAGTTGCTCCTAGTATCTCGTGTCAGATGCCCTTTTTGTTGAAAGAGACCAGCATTGTCCAGGTGCTCTCACTTCCATTAAAGCCACAATAACAATACCTGCTTGCAGCACTCCATATCAGAAGCACTGGATTAAAAGATGTGAAGCCTCAAACTGATACCTTACCTAGGGCCCTATGGAGATTTAATCTGCCTCTGTTCTTGTGAGCTTGCCTCTGTGAATCTCCATACACCTTTAAATGAAAGCATGCAGGAGGATTGTAGTAGCAATATACTAGTAGCAATATTTTCGAAAAACTATACAAAAATGTCATCTGTAATGAAAAGGGATGGATCAATCTTTACTCATCCTCATACTGAATTATGCTTAATTGTTGCACATAGGAACATAGGTGTAATTCAGCTTGTGACACAGGGAACAAACAAACATTCATATTGATTTAGAGCAATGAAAGAAAGATATGTTTCTTCTATCTTAGCATTTACATAAAAAAGAAACTTCAAGAAACACTCTTACTAATTAAAAACGTTACCTCTGTTAGAACTATTTAAGACAATTATTAAGGGTAGCTCAACCAATTTTTTAAATTGCAAAAACAATTATTAAAATTACAATTCATTTCAATCATGTTGTCTGTTTTATTCCATGGCAATTACTTAATGTTAGCCATTGTGCTTCATATTTACTAAGCACCATCACATTTTACTATAAATCCTCTTCCCCTAATGTAGGTTACCTTTATATCAGTGCTTTAAATAATGACCCATGGGCTGCAACATGTTATATTTTATATGATGTCATAGCCACCCTGGAGGAGCTTGGTTACTGGATTCAATATCAGGCAATAAATCTTACTCACAGACTTGGATATTTGCCCTCTTGTGACTATTTTGTAAATTATATAAATCTTACCCATGTCAAAATTGACATTTATTTTTATTAGTAGAGATTAATGTTTTAGCACAAATTCACCTGGAGTGGTCTCTAAAACATTTTGTATATAAATTATGTTTATTTTAAGTTTTTATTGGACCATCTATTTTTGGAGACCATTCTATGAAGCATAGTTTTGTTAATCTTTGATTGAATGACATGTGTTTTGTGTATAGCATTTTTGGACACTGAAAGAGAAGATAGTTAATAGATGTAGACAAGACTCTATGATTTAGAGAAATGATAAAACAGACACACACACACATACACAATTCAAATGAAGTTAAAAAGTTCATATTGAATTAAATAGGACTTTTAGCCCTTTCAATGCTAGAGAGATATCCAATACACATTGTTTGGGGTGGAGGAAAAAAAATCCAATTTAAATCATTAGGAATTTTATTTTCGTCTCTGTGGTGCAGTTGATCTGTTCCAGAATTGCACTTCTTTAGATTATCAAATATGGCCCAACATCTTCAATTAGTCATGGTCTAACCACTGCAATTTCCCCCCACCCCCCAAAATGAAGAGGCAATGTGTCTGAAGAATACTGAAGTGGGCAAAGATTGGGGTATTATAGACCTGCTAGCAAATGTAATGTTTACATGTTTGTGATAATACAGTAACTGCATTTGATATGTGCTGCATCCTACGCCTACCTGTTTATACTGAAAAACACTCTTCTTATCACCTCTTGCTCAAAGGGAAGGAAAGTGTGGAAGTTAATTGGCATTTAAGGGTGCTCCATTCTCTTTTCCTCCACATACTGAACAAGGTGGAGAGGGAATGGCTTATCTCTGTTCCATTTTAATGTGCATGCTATAAGACAAATATTGCTTGCTAGCATACTGAAGTGCAGCTGCATTACTTAGAGGATAACATCTTTTGTCAGCAAATTAACTATCTTGGCAAATTCAGATGTACATAACCCAATATTTCTTGAAGCAAGGTACAAAGACAACATTCATAGTGACCATTATAATTATACGGACATAGAAAGGGAAGTGGTTGAGTTATTATTAGGAGGTGTTAGTGTTCCTTTACAACCTTAAGAAACAGAGGGATGAACAATACATTGTGAAGTAATTCATTGCAGACCTCTTTGGCCCTCAAGTGGTTAATATAGAGAGCTGGAAGAGATAGTATTTAGATCCAGATGACAATTATTGTAGAACTAGTTATGACAGGACTAATGTCCAGGGACTGCTGGGGTATCAGAACTATGATTGCTGCACACAGATGGAAGTGCTGACAGGCAACTAGGGTCTTTACCTCAACCCTTTAACACTGTTCAAAAGATTCATATTGCCAGGATGTATAATAACATTAGCATCTCTCAGCTGTTGTTGAATTATAGTTCCCATCATCATAACTTACTGTTTGTTTGCAGTGGAAGATGGGAATTGTAGTTTAATAAGAACTGGAAAAACAAGGCTGCACATATAAAATAGGTTTCCACATAAAGCTTTTTGTACTGTAATGTCTTGGTTGGCTCCTAAAAATTCTCTTTGGTTCCTAAGTTTTTAATATATTTGTTAATTCTTGGAAGTAATATGACATTTTTAAGAACTAAATATAATTAATTATAAGCAAGCTTATGTTAAAGAAAACACTGAAGCCTTCTTTATATACAGTCTTAAGATAGTTGCATGTCAATGAGCCTGGAGCAGTGTTTCTCAACTAGAGTGCAGTGGTACTTTGATATGCCATGAACATCCACTTGGGTGCCCCATTTTATCTACAAGGTTTTGACAAAAATGTGAATGTAGACTTTGAACTGTATAAGAATATTACTATGCAAAATATGTTTATTTTAGTTGTGAGGTGTAACAATAACTCTATATTTATGTATTTTTAACCTTCATTACACCCATGACAAATTACATAAAATGATAGGGGTGCCCCAAAAATGCCAGACTGCGTGTTAGAGGTGCCTTGAGCAAAAAAAGCTTGAGAACCACTGGAATGGTGTAATGAGAACAACTGGAACAATTCTGGAGCAAATCCATTAAATTGCAAATTCCTCTGCTCCTCAAGTAGTTAAAACATATCAGCACCCAGCTCATATGGTGCTCATCTTCTATGGTCACAACCTGCTTTCTCAACCCCGGATTAGAGTGATCCTACTTTCACTGTACGCAGTTTGCTGTCTGTGTATAAATAGCTTATACTTGGGCACAGAAAAATGACAAATCAGAAAATGCCCACACTCTTTGGTGTATAGATCCAAACATCCATTAAGATATCCAAAGTACTCTCTGCATAAACACTGATGGCTTGATTCTTCAAGCCGCAAATAGTTAAATGGGCAAGGAAATTAGAGGATTTCCTGCACGTTAGCCATTCACTGATTCAGAGATGGTAGGATCATATAGAGACATTGCTTATTCATCAGTGAGTGATGGCCAGATAGAAAGTGAAGTCCCATTTTCCAGCTTTAAGTTGGCAAGTCCCATTAGAGAATGTGGGTGAATGATGCATTTTTATATCCGAAATGTTGACATATACATTTGGTTTTCATTGCATTTCCCTGATTCTTGTGCACAAGGCAAAGAAATATGAACATTCATTGATTAATACTCAAAGTTATCCTATATAATAATTTGCTAAATGTGTGTTTGGCAGAAGCCGTCATGCACAGTAGAGACAGCTGCGCGCACTTCAGTCATGCGCACTACAGACTGCCCGCTCCAAGGCTGATAACAGAGCAGGGTTCCGAATTCAGATCGTAGTACGCAGAGAGGACTATGGTCTGAATTCGGAGAGCACTGCCCACAGTGTGGGCAGTCTCTACTGTGAATGACTGCACCACGCCCGTTGCTGGGTGGCACTGTGGCCCGTGTACACGGGCTCTTCAACTAGTCCATTAATATTGCAGCAATTCGCCAGCGATTGGGCGTGGACATAGGACCTGCTTGGTGCTTTTAAATGCTGCTCTACACATAAATAGCTGCTGTACCATGACCATACACCCCTATCTATTGACATGAACTTTGTTTTCAGATGGTAAACATGCCATTTTTCTGATCTGTTTGCATTTGTCAATAATGTTAATAAATTTTATATATAATATGAACTATAGCACATGGTAGCTTTAATGCATAGTAGTGGACAGTGTCCACCATCAGTAGGACTAAAGCATGCTCATGGAAACAAAATGCACTCACAAAATAGCATTAAACAAGGCATAGGGGAAAGGAATGCCTTGAAACACCCACATTTTGCCATAATGCCTTTCCATTGGTGTAAGGGGTTTTAAGGGAAGGAGTTTTGACATATTAAGCTTACTAAATTGACCTTCAACAAACATTGTGTCTAAAAACAATTTCTAGCTGCTGATACAAAACAGAATCTCCCTTGACTGTTCACCGCAATGTCTTCCCTCCCTGCAGACTAATGCTTCCATGTTTAGTCTTCCTTACTGTAAATAATTCCACCTTTCACTCTGCTACCCATGTCCCCTTTGTTTCCATTAATCTTTTATACCTGACATTCAAAATGTCCAATAAAATCCAACTATGCAGCACTGATACAATTTGGCATTTGTCACAAAAGCTTCTTCTAAAATGATCATACATTAACTCAGCATCTCCATGATTGACTATTGCAATACTTCTTGCTGAGGTTTCTCTCCTCTTGCATCTCCAGTCTAGCCTCAATTATGTGGCCTGACTAATGTCTCTCTCTCAGTGCTCAGCTGCCCCACCATTCAGATCTTTACACTGGCTGCTGGTCACTTCTTAAGCAATGTACAAGTTCCTTGTCCTCACCTAAAAAGTGCTCAGTGGTGCTGACCCACAGTGCTGATGATCCTCTCTCATTGGCAAATATTCTTCCATTCTCTCCCTTCTTTCTAATCTTTCCACTTATGATATACAACTCAAATTTCATCTAAACTCATGATCATGTCTACAAAAGTTGTCTGTGCTGCTTCACTGTGATTCTTTTAAGTCTTCAGACCTCATGCATTGTGGACCTCATGAGCTTAAACAAGAATTACTTACCTGCTCGACAAAGCACTGCAGCCAGACCCACCACCCTTTTTTCAAAATTAAACCATCTTGGCAGGCACACTGGACTCAATGTAATGATGTATTGCCTATTTGTAATAATACTCCTTTTGTGTTCAAATGCACCTCTAGATTATAAACTCTTATGAGCTGTGAATTTACTAGCTTTTTATTTTGTGTCTCTTTAAATTGTTACTAGCGCTACTGTCTTTATTATATGTCACCCCATTGTGTAGCATTAAGCAATATGCTGGCACTCAGTAGATAAACTGTGACAAGAATAATAATAGGCAGATGTACCAAGCATCTGAGAAATTCCGTAGCCAACCAATTTTACCACTGGGGACAAATTTAAATTCGCACAATCCCCATTGATATAAATTGAGCTTTTTAACCCCTTGTATGCTAGAAAGATCTTCAACCAATTGCAAAGCAATGCATTGGAAAGCACTCTCTTCTCTTCAAGGGATTAAAACCCAATTTAATGGGAAGATTGATTTTGACCTAGAATTGCTCCTTAGTAAATCATCTTCATAGGTGTGTAGTTATTAGTATATGTTTTAGCAAGGAAACTCTAAAATACTTGAATGAAAAAATATCAGATCTAACAATGTCAAGTTCTGGAAAATACATTTTAAAACCAAAAGCTGACATTTAAAACTAGATCATACACTTATTTTGATAAGACAGCAAGCAACAAATTGAAAGAAATGTTGACAGAGTTTAAATCATTTTACAAGGTTGGTCAAGTTGATTCTTGTTCTAGCATAAATATTGGCAGAACACTTGCTTTATCATAGCACATAACAAAATGGATTTGAGATAAGCAGAGAGGACATGAGAAATACAACATTCACCAATGTGAAAATATATAGGTACTTCTCTGCAAGGTTGGTATTGCAATGATATTTCATACTTGGTTGTAAAAAAAAGTTAGTATATATATTTCTTCTCTTTCTTTTCCTGTACTTTGTGCAGTGGAGGGTTTTATTACTTTTCATAGCCATGATTTGTTATTGAGTGTCTTACACTGATAAAACCCAAAATGGCTGAAAGAGTTGTCTGTGGGTTGATTTTGAAAGTTATATATTTCTAACTTAGTTATGCTTAGCAAAGCTGTGTTATACATAAAGTTTATAGACAGATTCATGTTAAGGGGTAGAAGAATCTATATATGGAAAGGATCCTAAACTTTGAAAGCACTCAATACCAGGTACAAGATACTGAAAACAAATAAAAATGATGTGAAAACAGAAATAGAAGATGATAGATCAAATAATTGATACTGAAATACAGAAAGCAGAAACAAATAAAACATATGTTGCAATAAATGATAATAGAGTAATGATAAAATGTCCAAAACTCAATAGAAATTATTGATGAATGAGATACCAATGATTGATGGGTGGAAGATGGAATGATATGGATGAAATGGATGAGGCAGATGATTGATGGAATGATGAATGACGATGGAACTCTAATTGTGTCTGCTGCAGGATGAGAGCCGACAAGTGACCTTGTCCACTGTAATAGAAACTGGATCCGGATTACCTCAAAAAACAGCACAAACACAAAGGAGAAGAGTATCTAAGTGTAATAGTTTTATTAATTTAAATGTGAATCATAAAACTAATGCACTTACAATAGCCCTTTTTGGGATCTGGGCGTTAAAACAGGTCCTTCCCCGAATAGCCAGCAGGCTGTGTCCTCCGTTACTCCTGCACACTGTATCCTCTGTGTTCTCCTTCGTCCGTTCAGTCCAGATGATATAGTCACCTGAGAAAAAGGGTGCTGTGATGCTGTCCTTAGATTTGGGTCCAGCTGCTAAGTAGTAAATTGTTCTTTGAGTGATAATGCTAATATAGATGGAGATATGTCGGTAGAATTTTTTTTGTCCAAGAACCTTGAGGAGGCGCCTGGCCTGGGATGCTGGGTGTCAGAGATGGGTAGGGGCAGAGTTTATTCAGGTCCCTCCCATGCCCCCTGTAATTTTCCCCAACTCCATCCCGACCCATCTCCGACATCCGGCGTCCCAGGCCAGCTGCCTCCATGAGGTTCTTGGACAAAAAAGTTCTACCGATATATCTCCATCTATATTAGCGTTATTGCTCAGAGAACAATTTACTACTTAGCAGCTGGACCCAAATCTAAGGACAGCATCACAGCACACTTTTCCTCAGGTGACTATATAATCTGGACTGAATGGACGAAGGAGAACTCAGAGGATACAGTGTGCAGGAGTAACAGAGGACACAGCCCACTGGCTATTCAGGAAAGGACCTGTTTTAACACCCAGAGCCCAAGAAGGGCTATTGTAAGTGCATTACTTTTACGTTTCATATTTAAATTAATAAAACTATTACATTTAGATACTCTTCTCCTTTGTGTTTGCTCTGTTTTTTGAGGTAATCCGGATCCAGATTGATGTTAAACCCTTTAAGGACAGGAGAAGTATGCAGCACATTGTGAATTGGGATGAGGGAAAAGCAAACAATAGTTTCATTGGGAATTGTGACACAAAAATTAATAATTTCCCATATTTCTTGTGAAAATTCCTGGCCACAGAAAATGCATTAAATGCCTGTCTTTCGCCAATGCAAATACATTTCCAGCAAAACTTTGCCACTTTTCACCCATGCTTTCTATGTCTGCAGTACACTACTGATGCTGAGGGCTGGAACTGAGAAATCAACACAAGCATCCTTGAAAAATAACTGTGGCTTGGGATATGCAAGCAGGGAGCAACATATGACATTTTTTCTTTGAAACTTTTGTTTCACAATAAATTAAAAGAGCAACATATCAACTCCCAACATTTTGGCAAATTTGACATTCCACTGGTGTACTCTAGTGAGTTTTGTGAAACTTTTTACCATTTAAAAGCCTCAGTGATTGTAGGTTGGTGGGACATTCATCTTTGTAGGAACTTTATCTGCCTATGCATATTACTGTGATGACAGTTAGTCGTTGGGGTACTAGTGGTAATGGCCAGTGAACAGGTAGTGGTGTGGGCAGGGTTGCTGTTTTCACTAGTAGTGGTGGAAGTGGGGGTAACTTGATGCTGCATGCCTACACAGATATCTAACTCATTGTCATCATCATCAGTTACAACACTAGTAGGAAAAATGGGTGACTGGGAAAATAATATGGATGCAAAAGATGCCCCACTCCCTGCAGGCATATCTAAACACTGGTACTACAAGCACTATGCCTGCCCTAGCCACACTTTAGAGTCCTCCTGCCAATGCTAACACCATCACTTACCTTTTGGAGTTGATCCCGCTCAAACCTATGGTTGTGCTTCAAGTGTAATATTAAAAAGGATGTGACTAGATGAGACCCAGCTTTACCTCTTCTCACACATTTTTGACAAATCCAACAGATTGTAATATGTTTGTCTTCTACATGCTGAGTGAGGCATCTACATACTCCAAACTTCTGCCCAGAATGAAGGCATCTGCCTCTTGTCAGTAGTACCATAAACAACACTAGTAGAAGGGTTACATGTTTTTTCATAAAAGCAGAAGCACTACTACCTAGGCTTGACCTCTGTAGAATTTGCTGTGACTGGGTAGAATTAGGAGAAAGAGGTGATGATGATGATGACAGAGATGGTGTATTTGTGGCAATCTTCCCAATTCTTCTATTTTCAGTTGCTCTCTCAAAAAAGCCTAAAAGCAGGCTTTTTGCTCTTTTGCACAGGTGGAATTGGAACACTGACATTGTACCTTTCAGATACTACTGCATAACCTTTTCTACAACTCTTTCTTCCTTCTCCCACCATTTAAGACCCTGTATTACACATGACTTGTGGAGGTGGTGGGGGTGTTAGAAGTATGTGTAGGCAATTTATGACTCTTTTCATCTCTAAAAACAAACTCAGAATCATATTCCTCTACAGCAGGAGCAGAAAATCTTGACACATCCTCTGGCACATCAACAACACTTCTATTATGTACTCCAGAGTACCATGAATGTTTAGGAGTACTTCTGCTGCTGCTAGTTGTGGTACCGCTGACCTAATGATGGTGTGCCTCCCAGTCAGGCTTGTGGTTGTGCTTCCCGTGGGAACTCATTGATGAGGTGTCTAGGTGTGAGCCTGATTTCCCCCAGCTCACAGGCTTCTTACACAGACAACAAATAGTAACTTGTTTAGCTTTTGGATCCTGAGTGAAGTATCTCCATACTGTGGACTTCATAGAGTGTGGGGATCCTAAGAGGCTTCTACTACTACTACTAATACTGGGGCTAGGTGTTACTGAAATTGTACTACTACTAGTTGTCATAGGTGCTGCACTTCAAAGAGCAGCAGAGGCACTCATCAAAACTAAGGCTGTAGATTCTGATAACCTGTGTTGTTTCTGGTTACTCAGCACTATTAGTGTTTATGGCTGAATGGGACTTGGAAGCAGTGAGGATGCTTATGATGACTGGCAGGATCACTGTGTATTGTTTGTCTGAGTTTCCAATGGTTTTCTCAAACAGTTTATAGACAGACACAGTTCTCTTTTATCAGTGGTGGAAGATTGAGCTTTTGCCTTTCTTCTAACTTTCTGGCCATGTTATCATCTCTTTCACTCTCAACTTCATCTGTATCTGAAGAGGAGGATGCCTGAGGGATATATTCTAGATCTGCATCATCATCACCAGTCATCATTAGGTCATCCTCAGCATCAACAACTTCTTGCCACTACACTTATATTCTTCTCATCTTTTAGAGATGTCAAACAATGTGTTTTTATTTTACTTCCACAAAGTTTGCTACTACTTTAAGTACTGGTGTTTTGATGCTTGTTTGCCTCACTGTCAGATGCAGCACCTCCCTCTATTATGCCATTGACATCATCAACACTAGAATGTGACTCATTGTCATCTTCAATGTTCTTCATATATTTTTTTTTATATTGGTGGTGGTGGAACATTTGTTGGGACCTTGACAAACTGCATCTTCCCAGGGAGGAGAGGGATCATCATAATTTATTGCACACGCTGCAGCAACCATGGTTTCAGTTCATTTTTGAACTACTACTTTACTCCTACTTCCCTGCTCTGTTCCTCCTTTCCTCCTCCCTCTACCCCTTGTGAGTTTGCTGGACATTACTCAACTACCATGTGTGTTTTTACTCTCTTACACAACTGATGGAGTGTGATATCTTGCCTTAATCCTCAACAAAACCCTCAATGTTTTCTGCTATCAAGTCAGCTTCAGTCACAGGCTCAAAATCAGCTGTCTGTCACCTAATATTTTTATTTATTGTTTTTTATTTTTTTTTGTAAGTTGTCCACCCTATCTTATCACAGTCTGTCCCAAAAAAATTATAACTGAAAAATAAAATCAACATCTTCTTCCCATTGATTGCAAAGAAATGAGCTAAGTGAAAAAAGCGTGAAAACTGCACTTTTGACTGGAAATTATTTGCCAAGCGTAAAGTGCTATTTTTTTTTCGATTTTTGTGTGAAGTGAAAATGTTCACCTATTCCTAATGGTTACATTGTGAATGACTGTAGAACGCAGCTATCAAGCAGCAGAGTCGGGAGACTAACATTGTTAAAAATAAACCAACATCTCATAACATCTGAGTATCAAGTAGCAGAAACCACACTTGACAGAGGAAGCCAGGCCAAATGTTTTAACAGCAGCACAGATGATGAGGAGGGATGTAAAGAAGGGTTGCTATCATCTACCACACTTGGGAGGAGTGCTATGACCAATAAGTAATGCTATGACCAATAAGTAATGTGTATCAATAATCTGAGAAGGATAGCTTACATTTGATACTAACATGATAATGGTAAAAATTGCTGTAGAATTCTATATACATATACATACACACATCAACACACCACCCCAGTCTACCACCACCACTACCATACACATCTGCTACATTGTAGTACTTTTTTATCTCTAGACATGATGCTACCTTTTTGTTTCTTTGAAAACAGAGGCTTTAAAGAACTGATTTCACATGTTGCACCCTGCTTGAATGTTTGTCAGTGTCACTTAGGCAGGAAGTTAGTGTTGTGGGCAAAGGACAAAGACACTCTGCATGCTAACAGGTTTTTCAAGGTATAGCTTGTTGTAGAACTCACAACTTTGATTTTCAGCTACTTATTTCTCCACTTCATCCCTCAGAAAAGTAATATTGTGATAATAATGTAATGTATTGTAATAATGTTGCAGCATAGGAAACATTTGAAAAATGCAAAAAAAGTACAGTTTTCATGAAAAGTCACATGGGAAATTTTTCTGACTTTTCGCCCCCCCCCCCCAATTTGGCCTTTAAAATAAAATTAATATTTAGAAAAAATTTCAAAATATCTTAAAAATAAGTACATTTTTCTTATACTTGGCTCAATATTTTGAGTATATAATTTAGGAATTTGACATCTTAACCACTGGCCCTATTTACATTTGATAAAAACATTTTTCTTCACATTTTGAAACCTGAGCTATGTATATGTGTACAGTTTTTTGCTCACACTGTACCCATTTGTCAGGTTACCTAACATTTCTCTGTGCACAATTCATTTAGAAAGTGTTTTCCATGAGATTTCCCTCATTTTTAGCTATGTTATATATAGCATTTAAAATACACACGTTACTTACACAATAGCGTTATATATTTATATGGCTGAAAAATGAAATGCATCCATCAAGTGCAGCCCATGCCAATATGCCACTGTTGAGAAAGGTAAAAAAAACAAACACTGAAGCCATTTCTAATTAAGCCCCAAGTGGGTAAAAAAATTCCTTTCTGACTCCAAATGGCAGTCAGATAACCTGCTTGGATAAACAACCAATCTGCATCGAAGCCATCTGTCATAATCATCAATATTGTTATGTGCTAGATAGGTATCCATTGCTTTTTTGAAAGCAGTTCCACTATCTGCAAGCACAACAAAGAATCCCATAGCTTTACCACCCTGTCTGTTAAAGGAGAAGTACCACCCTGCAATAACGTTACCTTAAATCAGTCTTCGTCTGGCAACTAGCTGCTTAGTAGTGCTAGTCGCCAGAAATATTACCCGGTTCAAAAGATTTTTGCCTTTTTCTGACGGTCACAGGAGCAAGAAGCACGGACATCTCGTCACAGTGACGTCCGTGCACCTGCCCTGTCAGTCCCTTTTGAGCCGGCCGGCAAAAATCTTTTGAACCGGGTAATAATTCTGGCGACTAGCGCTACTAAGCAGCTAGTCGCCAGATGAAGACTGATTTAAGGTAAAGTTATTGCGGGGTGGTAGTTCCCCTTTAAAAATCCCTGCCTTTGTTTTAGTGGAAAGCACATTTCCTCTAGGCTTAATGGATGACCTCTCATTCTTAGCTCATCACTTTGTGGAAATAATTAATTGGATAGTTCTTTGTATTGATAATCAGTATACATAGTATTAATACATCAAGTAATGTGAGTATTTGAAATACCTTCAAACAGTTAAAGTCTCTAGAGGCCATAATAATAGACAAATATGATTGTACTAATAAAAACCATGTTCAGTAATAAATATTTTTATAAGCCATACATGTAAAAGGATTTTGACATACTGTGCATTGTGATATATACCAGGAGATAGACTTCCTAATGCTTTTTGCATTGATTTATGCTGAGTTAGATGTATTTTCTTATTTCATACTGGCATCTAACCTTTAGATGTGTAATTGAGTGTTGACATTTTTTTAGATGCAATCAGATGACATTTGACATTTAGTTTTGCTAATCCCAATGGCACCAACATGCTTAGAATGTCAATCAATTAATGTCTGTATTTGATTATTACAGTTATGCACTGTGATTAGTAGAAGCACACATAAAATCGTAAGGGATTGTGATGTAGCAATTTCATATAAGTTTCAATATATTGCATATAGTATAATTCAGAATGTATCATGTGTAACTAGTCAAATAGCTTATTATCTAACTTAAAAAAATGGAACATATATAATAAAAGTGACTACTCAGCATTTGATCCAAAAAAAAATGTATTAATCAAATACATTGTTACTACACCAAATCTATTTCACCCACTAATTGGAAAACACACCATGACATAGTACTATCATCAGCCCATAATGCATTGCTCAATGTAAATATCAATTAATAAATGAACTTAGTCCCAAAGGAGCCCACATTAATTCTATTATAGTCCTTGTTGCCATCATCTGTCCTTTATAATCAAATACATTTAAAAATATGTGCAAAAAATTATTTCTGTGCACTTATGTAGGCAGTCTGAATTTTTGAGTCATTGAAACAGATCATTTACCTTTTTCTCTTAAAGGAATTTTTTTGTGAAAACATCCTTGTACATCGTCATACATTGCAGTAATTTTTGGCACATATTATTCAAACTATTGGATTATAAATGACCTCTAAAGAATGCAAGTATTATTATGGAATTAATTTGTGCTCCTTTGGGACTGAATTGTTATATGTATTAATTGACATTTACATTGATTATTGTATTGTGGGGAAAACTTTGGGTTAGGGATTAGTGATCGATTTGATATAGTGCATAACAAAATATTTGTATATTATTTATATAATAACCATAACTATGGTGTGGTATCTTTATTATATATGGAATGTTCATGCTGGAGGTTGGCCAGTACACCATGATTTTTCCTTGTTACATTTTTTTCCCATTGTGATTGTGAGGATGAGAGAGTCAGACGACAAAGCTGCAAAGCATAAAAATAACCAAAGAGGGGGCAGTTTTTTGTAAACTGGTAGTGCTGGAGGCAGGACTAGGGGAGGTCACTTGGTGACATATTGCCACCCCATTGTGTAACTAACTAAAAGATTAAGAGCAAGACCAAAGCATTTTATTTACACAGACTAATTCTAAACATACATATTTAATTTTAACCCTTTGAGTGCCAGAGGGGTACGAAACGCATTGCAAAGCAATGCGTTCCGTACCCCTCTGGCACTCAAAGGGTTAAACAATCATGTGAGTTTTATTCCTGTGGAGCAATGTGATACACATACGCACACCACACAGTCTGATCTACTACAGAGGGAAACCAAGTTGGAAAAGAGGGACATAGGGATTTTTACCTTAATGGGACAGTAACCCCCTAAAAAGGGACAGTTGGGATTCCTTTTATCCAGTCCCTGTTACAAATGCACGAACTGGACACAAACATCATTGGAAAACTTATAAACATTTTGGGTTGTTTTCAATTTTCCATATAATCAAAATAAACAGTGGGTTATACATATAAATGTGGCATTAAAAGAAAGCCTTTCTTTTCCTTTAAAAATGTTATATAATTTGTGTGGGTATACTAAAGGAATTAGAAGGAAAATATGCTTGAAAAAGCACATACCAAAAAGGACAAAATTGCTCTGGTTATCTAGAATAAAAAACAAGTGTTCCATAAAGGGATAGTAATACTTAGTTATTACTAATCCCTATATTAAAGTCATATTAAAAATAAGTGTATTGCAAAGAGGAGGGTCGCTATTTTAATGAAACGAGCGTTGCCTTGGACTCATATTGATTCTGTGGCAGATTCACTGTGTCGGTTCATTTTCCTTAAGGGTCTGTTGGCTGGCATGATGGTGACTCTTGTTAATGTATATGATCCAAATACAGCACAGACTGAATTTTTCAAGTCTGTCTTTCTTAAATTAGAATCCTTTCAATCTGTAATGGTACTTATGGGCTGGGATTTTAATTTTGCATTAAACCCATGTTTAGACTCCTCCTCTACTAGCTCCTCAAACTATTCACCCTCTCCTAAACACATTGTCTGTCTCTTCCATTCTCACCAACTGATTGATGCTTGGGGGACCCTTTACCCTACTGCAAAGGACTACACTTTTTATTCTCACCCCCATGCATCCTACTCGAGATTGGACTACCTTCTCATTAGCCAATATCACGTAAATATGATACAAGATGCCTCAGTAGGCTCCATTACTCTCTCTGATCATGCCCCAATATTTCTGACCATCTCCTTTTCACATGTACCCCACAAGATGGAGATTGGATGATTCCTTTCTCCATAATTCTGTTACTCACGCCCATATCCTGAAAGAACTACAGGAGTTTTTTCTTCTTAATGACATACCTGACACTTCCCCCTCTTCTTGTTGGGAGGCACACAAATGTTACATAAGGGGTCTATGTATTTTACTTAGTAGTTGGCGTAAAAAATTACAACGGCAAGAAATAGACTCTCTCCTATCCACTATTGCTACGTTAGAAAAAACACACAAATGTACACGGGATGCAGCCACTCTCATTCAATTAAAGCAAGCTTGCTCTTCCCTTTCTTCTCTATTATTAGCGAAAACTATCAAATCCTATATGTGGTACAAATACACTAATTATATACGTGGCAACAAATGTGGCAGGGTCCTTAGTAGAGTGGTCAGAACAGCCCGAACACATATGCATGTTCGACAAATTCATTCAGATACAGGAGTGTTGAAACACTCCTTTGATGATATTGCAGATTCTTTTAGAACCTTTTACTGCTCATTATATAATCTCAGCACTGCACCAAACCAAACACATTCTGTTATTCAGGACTACCTTCAAAGGGCTAACATTCCCCGGCTTTCAGAGTCAGATTCTTTGCATTTAGAATCCCCCATTACAGAAAATGAAGTTCTAAACACTCTTAAGTCTCTCCCTATAGGGAAAAGTCCAGGACCCGATGGATTTACGGTGTCTTACTATAAGACTTTTACTTCAATATTATTACCACACATAACATCGCTTTTTAACCACATTATGTCTGGGAATCCGAGGCCTTCTCATAACCTTTTGGCCCATATAACAGTGCTTCCCAAACCTGATAAGGACCCTTCTCATTGTGCTAACTACAGACCAATTTCCCTTCTGAATAATGACCTCAAACTCTTTGCTAAAATTCTAGCCAGGCGTTTAGTCCCTTTACTACCTTCAATTGTAGCCTCAGATCAGGCTGGTTTCCTGACGGGTAGAGAGACTTAGGATAATATTTTATGCTCCCTCTTACTTTTACATTCAGCACAAAACCCACCCCTTCCTTCTATTTTTCTCTCTTTAGATGCTGAAAAAGCTTTTGACAGAGTAGACTGGACATTTATGACTGCGGTTTTACAATGGATTGGACTAAAACCCTGCTTTCTTCAAGCTGTTCTCTCTTTTTACACAAAATCCATCGGCACAAGTTTCAGTAAACGGTATTCTTTCTTCCCCGTTCCCTATTAGTAATGGTACTCGTCAGGGATGCCCACTATCTCCCTTATTGTTTTTCCTGACCCTAGAACCTCTTTTGGCTATTATCCGTAACACTAAGGAGATTAGAGGTTTACACATAGGATCTAGTGAAATTAAAATCACCAGTTTTGCGGAAGACATTCTAGTCTCCCTCTCCTCTCAACAATCTTCTCTCCAATCTCTATGCTCCATCTTAGACTCATATAGTTTTATCTCTGGGTTCAAAGGTAATGTCTCTAAATCCAAAATATTACCTATACACGTACCCCCATCTTTACAGGAGACGTTAAAACTAGCTTTTCCATTCAAGTGGGTCCCTTCTAAATTAAAATATTTAGGTGTCTTTATTGCCCCTAACCTCCCTGAAACTATTCATCTCAATTTCACCAATCTTCTCACTGAAGTTCGAACCTTGATATCTAAGTGGGCTTCGGCATTTGTATCTTGGATGGGCAGAATCAATTTAACCAAAATGGTCCTATTGCCTGAAATATTATATCTTTTATGTAGCCTAACTCCACTGATTAAAACCCTCTCATCTTCATCTTTTGCAATCGGCGATAATGGAGTATATATGGAACAACAAACAGCCCAGGATAAACAGAAGCATTTTGATGCACCCTATCATTCAGGGAGGACTGGGACTTCCTGACCTAATATTGTATTGGAGGTCCTCAGTTCTGGCTATGTTGCTAGAACTTAGCTTTACACCTCCTCGGAAGGAGTGGGCCACCCTCTTACGTTCTATGAGCTTTCCTCTAGACCTCCGTCAATTATTGTGGTCTCTTTACTCTAGATTTCCTCATGATATCTTTTTGCACCAGATTCTTAAACCTCTATACTCAATATGGCATAAACTTAATGCTGCTCTACCTCTTGCCCCCTTCCCATCAACATTAATCTCCATTATTGGAAATCCTATTTTCCCTCCGGGTTTAACCGCTTGGACTGAGAGGGGCTTAACTGACTTGGACCACCTTCTTATCAGAGACGGCTTACCCCCTTTCTGTGATCTACAAACCACACATAATTTACCAGATCACGAGAAGTGGCGATATAATCAAGTGAAACATTTTCTCTCTATTCCTTCTTTAACAAACTATTCCACTCGTTCACTTACATCCTTTGAAAGGTTTATAGTAGACCAAAACTCATTTCAGAAAGGCATATCAACTCTTTATTCCTTGTTACAGCAGCTACAAGTCTCTTCTCCCCCCTATTTTAAGAGATTATGGGAATCCGATCTCCAGATAAACATTGAACCGACCCAGTGGAACAGAGCCTGTAAATTACATAACTCACTTCTCACTAGCATATCCATGAGGCAAACCTGTTATAAGCTTATGTCGAGGTGGTATCACACTCTGATTCAAGTGGCAATAATTTACTCTGATAAGTTGCATTTATGTTGGAGATATGGAAGGACTGTGGGCACTTTATTACACATATGGTGGACCTGTCCACAGATTCAATTATTTTGGTCTGAGATCCATAAATCTGTATGTATTATTACAGGACTCCCACTCCCTTGCTCTCCACAATTGCTTTTACTTTCTATATTTCCCACTACCTCCACTTCTATACCTAGAACTCAGCTTAGTGGGTGAATGCTCCTAATGACTGCCGCTAGACAACGTATTCTGAGAAAGTGGGGTTCCACTTCAGTGCCTAACGTTACAGATTGGAATACAAAATATCCTAGATATGGAATTTCTTCATCACTCCTCTTTAAATACTCTTAAGAAATTTTATAATCACTTTTCTGCTTGGTACATCCATCTAGGCCTTCCAATACCTCATTCACCATTCTCTGATTTATAAGTTTACATATAGCACCTAACATTCCTTACCATTCATTATCCTTCTCTTATCTAGCCTTGCTTTCCACTCTCTTTTTCTTTGTTCTCTGATTCTTTTCTATTTCTCTCTTCTGGTACTTTCTCCTTCTGTTCTTTCTTTTCTTTTATAGGTGTATAGAAATCTATTTTACGTTCAATGAGTTCATTATATTATGTCTTCAGGTTCTTAGTATGTGCCTGTAGATTTGATTATTGTATCTGCTCAACTTCGAAGATATTTGTACTTGATACTTTTGTTTGACGCTCTACGAATGTATACTTTCTCAGTTGTATTTGTCAATGCTTAATAAAAGAGAAAATAAATAAATGTATTGCCCCTTGAGAGACAATCGCTCCTAAAGTTGCCCTCTCCCACCCCCTTCCCCGAAGTCAGCGTTGTAGCTGACTGAAGGGAAATACAGTCTTACAATTATCAGTTGGCTCTGCAGCAGAGCCACAATCTCTTTAATAAAAAAAAAATCTTTCACTAAAACGGTCTTCTACGTGTGCTTGCAAACTAAGCACACTTAGAAGACCATTTCAGTGAAACATTTCTTTTTTATTAACCCAATCTTGGCTGTGCTGCAGAGCCACCTGACGATCATACGACAGGCTTCCCTGCAGTCAGCTAGAATGCTGACTACGGGGAAGGGGAAGGGTGGTGCAACTTTAGGAGCAGTTATCTCTCAAACCATAAAGGTTTGAGAGATGACACTGGGGGCAATACATTTATTTTTAATATGACTTTAATATAGGCATTAGTAATAATTATTACCTATCCCTTTAAGGGGTTATCGCCACAAATACAGCATTCATTTTACATATAAGATTTTTAAAAATGCAAATGTATTAATAAAATAAAAATATAATCAACAATCTATGTAATTAACCTTTTGAGCACTACATGATTTTTATGATGCAGTGGTAATGCCCCTGGCATTCAAAGAGTAAATTAGTTGCTAAACACAATGGCAGCTCAAAAACAAAAGCCCACAGCTGGAGCTGCTGTGGTGTAGAAGATAAATTACTTTCCCAACAATGATATTCACAGCATTGCACGTGGGACTAAAAATAACCTAGGTTTTGCATTAGCATTTATGAGAAGATACCTATGTAGGGTTTTATAATTAGGATATGTTAACTCATCTCATATATATTTTATTTATATGATGTCCTTTTATGTTCATTGTCTTGTATTACTTGGCATTTCAAAGGAAATAATTAATCTTCCTCCTTCTTGGATTGTATGAAGAAGCAAATCAATACTTCTGTTTGACACATCCTCAAACAAAGCATCTTGTGCCTGGGGTGCCCGCAGGAGACGCTTCTGCTGCGTCTTCCTAATCTTGTGATTGTATGTTCTTGTACAAAGGCATGAAAAAAATCCCAAAAGGCATCTAAAATTAATCCAGCTTTCCCAACCCTCCATATCACACAGTAGAAGTAAGTTTTGATTGACAAAGTATCACTTTGTTTTCTACGGTTGGCATTTGTTTTGTTCTGATACAATAGAACAGGCATATATGAAAACATTCAAATTCTTGAAAACAAAAGATTCTTGCAAATGTGAGTAAAAGAAGTATAATAGGCTGGTCTGTTAAACAGCTGCAGTTTGTTCAAAATAATAACTACTGCACAATCACTGGGAGGCACTGATCAATGATAAGGGTATTAACTGGTGATCTACAATATCTTGGATTAGAATGGCAACCAATAACACTCTTGCATGTGAGCCACACCTAATTAATATTAAAGATGTCTGTATACATAATTAGTATGATATACCCCGAATGCATAAATGGAAAAACCTCAGTCTTTCTATTTTTAGATTTAACACAGAAAAAAAAAAACCTTTAACAAATAATACACAGATGTGTTGCTGCTGAAAGTCCATATGCCACCAACAACCTAAACCAGGGCTATCCAAGTTCAGTTCTCAAGGGTCAACAACAGGCCAAGATTTAACCCTTTGATTGCCAGAGGGGTATGCAATGCATTGCATACCTCTCTGGCACTCAAAGGGTTAAGAGTTGAAGAGTATAACTAATCATACACTTTGTATAAAATTGAAGAAGAATCTTAAGAAAATATTTCATCAACAAGGACCCAATATTTATTAAAATGTAACGTTAGCAAAATATGTTGAAGCACTGGAGATTTTACACACACACACACACACACACTTATATATGCATACACATATTCACAGGAGATGGGTACTCTCAGTTCGTATGACTAGTAAGTCCAAGTGCTGCCACAGTATATACAAGATACGTGCACAGAAACACAAACGGGGAGGTTCACTAAAGGTCAGTGCTGTGGCGATTTGAATTTGGTGATGTGTTAAAAGCACTTCGACATTTCGATGTACACATACATCAACATATTCACTAAAATGTACGGATGGAAGAGGAGCAGAGGAGAAGGTTCCCATGGTATACAGGATTGTCAGTGCTGTCGATGTGGAAGGGATGCCCTCTCTCAAACCTCATCAGCACTATGACAATCCTGAAGTCTAAGAGCATTCTCTCTGCTGCCCCACTTGGCCAGTAGGGGAATAGAGAGGATCAGCAGCATGAAAAAAATCCCTCCCTTGACCCTTTGAGTGCCATAGGGATGTGCACTGCCCAGCCCCATGGCACTCAAAGGGTTAAAAAGTGCACCAAACAGTATACAATCACCTCCTCAGCTCTGTATCATACTTTATAATGTTGTGCACTCCCAAGGAAACAAGACTGGGGGTCATGCAGTGTCCATGGGGATTTATGGCTACCAGCAGCCCCCAGCCTTGTTCCCTTGCCCACCGGTAGTCATAGAATTCCATGTACACTGCTTGGCCCCTAGCTTTGTTCCCTTGCCCACAGGTAGCCACAGATCCCCATGTACACTGTCTGACTCCCCCAGCCTTGTTCTGTTGTGTACTGGTAGCCACAACTCCCCATGGACACTGCCTGGGCAAGTGAACAAGGCTGGGGGGGGTGCCAGGCAGTGAATGTGGGGCTAACATACAATAGTGATGTTCCCCATGCTGCCCCACAAAACAGCTCCAATTAATAGTTCTAGTATTGGGGCCACGGAAAATTTTATTTCTATACTGTCAGAGCTGTAGTTCAAGAGTAATTGAATGATAACGTTTCCTCCTCCCTCCCCTTTTACTGATGTAACACTGCTCACCTCAGAACAGAAAGGTGGTGTCCAGATGGCTTGCAGAGAGGGACAATCTTCAATTAGAATAAGGGAAAAACCTGTCAAGGGGGGCAGGGTTTTCATTGTTCTCACAGTAAGAAGAGTGTTCCTTGCTGTGAGCGGTCTGGTCTTAAGACCAGATTCCACATCTGAGGGGAGGTGGGTTACACTAGGTAAAGGGGCGGGAGGTGGATACTTTATCATTCAATTACTCATGAACTGCAAGTATAGTTAAGATTCGACATGTTGTTGCATATGTTAAGATACAACATGCTGCCCCAGTTAATTTTTGACATGCTGTCCCACACTATTAAGATTCCAGATGCTGTCCCATTAAACCCTTTGAGTACCAGGGAGGTGTAAAACTCATTGCTTTACAATGTGTTGTGCAGCTCCCTGTCACCCAAAGGGTTAAGATTAAATATGCTGCTGCACACACTATTCTACATGCTGCCCCCATTCTGGAACTTTGCCATGGGAGCAATAAAGTGCTTATATGAGAAAAACACACATAATGCAGAAACTTGCTGTTATATAGGCCTGCATCTGGGGTCTTCCTGGTGTCCCTGGTCTGAGAACTACACCTGGTGTGTGCCTACTCCCATCCTGGTCAGGGTCCCAGCTCAACAGAGATTAGACATCTGGCTTTGTGGCCAGCACATTTACTCCAGTGTTGGCCTCAGCAAAGGATAGGTATAGTCGGGCCACGCACCAGACCAACACCCCCCAGTGTCCTTCTCTAGCTACCTAGTTTTCAGACCTTAGGGACAACCTAGACCTCCAGGAGTCTTCCCTGTAATAATGTCATGATTAAGTAGGAGGGCCCTCAAGTTAACACTTTGAGTGCCTTTCCTCCAAATATGACCATAGAAGAAAAAAATAACAAGTGAAATATAGGCAGTGTGCACCCATTGGACAGGTACATGATGCCAACTTACTTTTTACGTCCTCCGATCCCCTGCAATTCTCTCACTTGGAGGGCATGGAGCAGGCATGTCATAAGGCAAAATCTTACTCTCTGACATCCAATGCGAGTAAGACTGTGCCTTGTGACACTCCTCCTCCAAGGCCTTAAAGTAAGAGAATCACAGGGAAACAGAAGACATAAAAAGAAAGTTGGCATCATGTACCTGTCAAATAGGGCACACTGCTTATATTTCACCTGTAATGTTTTCCTCTATGGTCAGATTTGGAGGAATGGCACTTGAAGGGTTAACTTCAGGATCCTCCTACTCAGTCATGCCGGCTTGAAGAGAAGGACGGGGAAAGTGCTGGTCTCCTTACCAGTCACCGCATTGATCATCTATTGGAGAGGTGCCAGGGGACATCGGGAGGGGTCCCAATGCCACAGTGAGGTCTGATTTTCTTAAAGAAACAAACAAAGAAACAAACAAAAAGGGCACATATTGCAGGATTAGAGTTTCTGCACTATGTGCATTTTTCTAATATAAAAATATGAATGCTCTCATCCCAATGGGAGCTATCGTGTATATGGCAAAGTTACAGAATGGGGCAGCATGTAGAATATTGTGTGGGGCAGCATGTTGAATCTTAACCCTTTGAATTCCAGGGAGCTGCACAACAAATTGTAAAGCAATGAGTTTTACACCTCCTTTGGCACTCAAAGGGGTTAACTGAGGCAGCATCTGGAATCTTAATTGTGTGGACAGCATGTCTAATATTAACTGGGGCAGCATGAAGAATCCTAACTGTATTCAACATTGTGTCAAATCTTAACTGGGGCAGCATGTCATATGTTAATTGGGGCAGAATGTCAAATCTTAACTGGGGGCTGCATGTCAAATCTTAATTGTATGGAGCAGCATGAGGAACAACACTATGGTATGTTAGCCCCACATACACTGTCTGACACCCCCAGCCGTGTTCACTTGCCCAGGCAGTGTCCATGGGGAGTTGTAGCTTCCAGTATGCAAGGGAACAAGGCTGGGGGAGTCAGACAGTGTACATGGGGATCTGTGGCTACCTGTGGGCAAGGAAACAAGTATAGGGGCCAGGAAGTGTACCTGGGATTCTATTATTACCATTTGGCAAGGAAACAAGGCTAGGGGGCAGTTGGTTGCCTTAAATCCCCATGAAAGCTGCATTACCCCCAGTTTCTTTGGGATTTAACAACATTATGGCATATGATAAAGAGGTGAGGGGATGATTGTTTACTGCTTGGTGCACTTTTTAACCCGTTGAGTGTCAGGAGGTGCAATGCACATCTTTGCACTCAAAGGGTTAAGGGAATGATGTTGTTTGTGGTGCTGAAAGTATACTCTCCATTCCCCTATTGGTCAACTGGAGCAGCAGAGAGAATGGTCTTAGATGTCAGGATTGTCATATTGCTGGTGATGTGTAAGGGAAATATCCTTTCCACATTGCCAGCACTTTGACAACCATCCATGCTACTAATTGATTGAGGGCTACTGCATAGGAAAGTACAGGGAGATCCCAACTTCACCAATCTCAGGTAGGAAAAAAGTTGAGACTGTGATCTCTGACAGCAGAGGCTGATATCGGAGTTTAGTGAACATGTCAAAATGCCACATTAAAATATCAACACTCCTCCTTGCATACGATATTGTCTCATTATCATGCATTTCTATATGGAAATGAGTCATTATGCTTCATTTCCATATAGAAATAGGCAATTTTTCATGTGATAAGTGAAAATTTGTAAAGTGTCAGATGGATGTTGATGTGGGCAGATTTTTGTCAGACTGATAGTGATGTCGAAAACACTTTAGTGAATACTGTTTATGTGCCTTTGACACTGCTCTGACAGGCCACTGGCATTTTCAGCCCTCTTCGAGCTTTAGTGAATCTAGGCAAAGATGTTTTAGCCAATCTTTGTCTTGAGGAAGGCTGAAATGTTGATATATATGTTGCCTTCTTTATAAGTCCTGTGAGTGCTGTTCTTTCTTTGAATATATATCATCATCTTCAGCCATTGTCGATATACTGCAGGATGAAGGCATCCTCAAAAAGCCTCCAACAACTTTGGTTCTGTGCATTTTTGCCACTGTCTACCAACAAATTTGGTAATTTTATCTACCCATCTTGTCTTTGTCTTCTTCTTGGGAGTTTAATATCAAGTGGAATCCATTCCAAAATTTGTTTGGTCCATCTACCATCGGGTCTTTTTGCTATGTGTCCTGCCCATTTCCATTTCAGTTGCTTTACTCTTTCAATGATGTCATAGACCTCTTTCTGCTGAAGAATCTATGCACATGTTTTTCAGTCTCTTTTTTTTGTTATGTGTAGAATTCACGGCTCTATACTTCTCTGTGTAACCTTAAGTGTTTTTTACGGCTTTGGCATTCAGTGTCCATGTTTCACAGCTATACATAATGACTGGGAGGACATATAGGATAAAAACATTTCTCTTGAGGCAGAGTGGTAAATTTGTCTCAAAGACAGTACTACTAAGTTTTCCAAATGCTTGCCATCCCAACTTAATTCAATGCTCAATTTCCATCATGGTGTTTCCATCTGGTGACATTTCCTGTCCAAGATAAACATACTTGTCCACTTCTTCTAGTTCTTGTCCATCTACTGTGATTATCCTTGGTATAGTACATTTGATAGCATGAGTTGTGTTTTGTTGATATTAAACTGCAGACCCAAATTTTTGCTTCCCTGTTGTAGCTTTTCAATGCATTCTTGCAGTTTTTCAGGACCACTTGCAAAGCGTATGATATCATCTGCAAAATGTAAGTGCTCTAGGTAGTCTCCATTGATCTTAAGTCTTTTTTTGTTCCAATTTAGTTTGCGGAAAATTTCTTCTAAACAAGCAGAAACTAGTTTAGGGTAGACTGTGTCTCCTTGTCAGAACCCTTTTTCTATGTTGATCTGGACTTGATAAGGACATTGATTATTGGTTTCTTTTTCACTGAGTAAAAGGCCTTTTCATAGTCAATGAGGAATATGCATAATGGAAGGTTGCATTAGTTAGGTCACTCTATAACATGTTGCAATGTCTGGATGTTGTCCATTATACTGAAACCTATCCTGAAGTCTGCTTGTTCTTTAGGTTGTGCTGCATTAAGTATTGTGCCCATTCTTCATGACAGTACCTTTGTGAAAACCTGGAAGACCACTGACAATAGGCTTATTGGCTGGTAATATCGGCCTTATAACTTTTTTTGTGCAGTAGGATGACTTCTGCATTTTTCCATGTTTCAGGCACTTTGTGCAGTAGGCATTTTGAAAATAGTTTAGCAAGGGCTTACAATAAGGGTAAACCTCTGGCTTTCAATAGTTCAATAGTAACTTTATCAGATCCAGCTGCTTTGCCATTTTTCATTGAATTTATTGCTGCTTCTACTTCTAACAAAACTTCTGGCACACTTCAGCCTTTGGCACTGCATTCAGTTTTTGTCCTTCACCCTTATAACGATTGGAAAACAATTCTTCCACTAGTTTTAGTATTTGTTGTTGAGTTTTTGGTGTTGTACCATCTTTCAATGGATAGAAATGTTTAATAAAATAAGCAGCTCCAATTAATCTTCATAGAATGTGGGCCATGGAGAATGGTATTTCAATACTGTCAGAGTTAAAGAGTAATTGAATGATAAAATATCCCCCTCCCTCAACTTTTACCTAGTGTAAGCCACCTCCCATCAGATGTGGAATCTGGTTCCTTGACCAGACAGATCACAGCAATGGACAATCTTCTTACTGTGAGATAAGGAAAACCCTGCCACCCTTGACAGTATTTTCAGGTTTTTCCTTATGCTCACTGAAAAGTGTCCCTCTCTGAGATACAGTCTTGTTGCTCTGAGGTGAGCTGTTTTACACTAGATATAAGGGGCAGGAGGGGGATACTTTATCATTCAATTACTCTTGAACTACAACTCTGACCGTACTGAAACAACACTCTCCATGGAGCAAATACTATGAAGATTAATTGGGGCTGCTTTTATTTCAAAACATTACTATCCCTTTAAGTTTTAATACAACCATTTGGCTCCTATGAGCGGTCATCTTTTGTTTTGCTTTCTTAGCCCTAAATTTTCTCCCAGGGTCTTTTTGATGAGCTCAACATTGAACTTGTGCATTTCTTGTTTAAAACGCCTCCTTATGGATTTGCACATGACTAATTTTACTGTTTTGCTTCATTTCTCGCTGCTTTTTCATCATGGCAACTGTTTCCTTTGATACTCGGATTGTTTTTTCTTGTTTTACAGCAGGTGCAAGGGCATGAACAGTATCTACAGTAGTTTCAATAACTTTTTCAATGTGGGTTGAATGTCTGAGTCTGGAAGGTCTTGCAGCACCCTGAACTGATTATACAATGCTATCTCAAAATTCCTATGATTTTTCAATAGCTGGATAGAGTCGACCTTCACATTTGTTGACTTGATCATTTTCTTTCTTTCTTTCTTGCAGTCAGCTTAAATTTTTGATCTCACTAGACAATGGTCACTTCCAACATTAAAACGATTTAAGACTGAGCAGTCAATGAATGTGTTTTTATTACTTGCAAGTATGATGTCAATGTCACTTTTATTACTCTTATGGCTTTTCCATGTCCATTTTCTCTTGGCCATTTCCCTGTAGAATTAATTAATGATGTACAAATTTTTGTTTTTCTGAAAATTCAATCAGTTGGTTGCCTCTGTCATCTTTTTTTCCAATTCCATGTGGTCCAATTGACTTTTCACCATTTTGTAGCTAACCAATTCTTGCATTGAAACAGTACAATTACCACTATTTGTAGTGCTAATTGTACTGTTTTTATAGGTGTAATAAGTCATCATAGAATTCTTCTACTTCATCATCAGGGAGATATATATAATACATTTTTCTCATCAATAAAAGTGTTACATAGAGTGAGCGGTATCAGTCATTCTCTAATATCACAGAAGTTAAAAAAAAATCTCAAAGGGATAGTAATACTTCATTTTAACTTTATTTTATTTTGTAGGCATTAAAAAAACATGAAGAATGATATAAGTCTTATCTCTCAAACCTTTATGGTTTAAGAGATATTCACTAGTGATGATCGAGCACCCCAATGCTCGGGTGTTCGGGTGCTCTGACCGAGCGCCCCCGGAGGCTCGAGTGCTCGGCCGAGCACCCGAGCCCCATTGAAGTCAATGGGAGGACTCGAGCATTACACCAGGCACCCCCTGCTCTGATGAGGGGAGGGTGCCTGGTCCATAGGAAAAGGGCAGAAAATGATGGAAACACCACAGAAATGGTTCAGGGACAGCATAGGGAGGATGTCTGGATGCATCTTGGACTCCAACATCGCTGCTGGGAACGATCTTTCGCCCGTAGTACGCCATTTTTACAGACTGACCGTAAAACACACAAAAAGGAAGATAAAAATGACTTTAGGCGAAAAATTGTTACCAAACAGTATTTGCTGTATATTTACTTGTATATCATCTGCAAATTCTGCAAAAAATTTCCTCAATTTTTCTGAACTGGGGCCATGATTAAGAGGGAAACGTGCGCAGAGGCAAATTCTCCCAAAAATTTCCTCGATTTTTCTGAACTGAGGCCATGATTAAGAGGGAAACGTGCGCAGAGGCAAATTCTCCCAAAAATTTCCTCGATTTTTCTGAACTGAGGCCATGATTAAGAGGGAAACGTGCGCAGAGGCAAAATCTCCCAAAAATTTCCTCGATTTTTCTGAACTGGGGCCATGATTAAGAGGGAAACGTGCGCTGAGCCGACCATCTAAAACATTATGGGTGAGGGTCTGCTGCGGAGCTGACCATCCTAAACATTATATGCGAAGGCCCGCTAGTGAGCTGACGCTATAAAACATTATATGAGAGGGCCCGCTAGAGAGCTGACCCAATAAAACATTATATAAGAAGGCCCGCTGGTGAGCTGACCTATACAAAAATTGTCAAACAGCCCTATATAAAAATTATATCACAGGGCCCGCTGGTGAGCTGGCCCTATATAAAAATTATATCACTGGGCCCGCTGGTGAGCTGGCCCTATATAAAAATTATATCACTGGGCATATGGAAGAGAGTCAACCATATACCCGTTTTTTGGGTGGAAGGGGTGAATGGGAATACAGAGTATTCCCATCATTGTAAATAATATATGTAAAGTGAGTTTATGTTCCCCCGGGGCTTTCCTCCAGTGGAGTGGAGAAGTCAGGGGAAATCCAGGCCTTGTTCATTTTTATAAGTGTCAACCTATCAGCATTTTCGGTGGAAAGGCGGATACGCTTATCTGTTATGATGCCACCAGCAGCACTAAATACCCGCTCAGACAGAACGCTGGCGGCAGGGCAGGCCAGCACCTCCAAGGCGTAGAGTGCCAGTTCATACCACGTGTCCAGCTTGGACACCCAGTAGTTGTAAGGCACAGAGGGATCAGTGAGGACGCTGACACGGTCTGCTACGTACTCCTTCACCATCTTCCAAAACTTTTCCCTCCTTGTGACACTAGGCTGCGCATCAGGGTGAGGGTGCTGGCGGGGTGTCATGAAGGTGTCCCACGCCTTGGAGAGTGTTGCCCTGCCTTTGTCGGAACTGCTGTGTGCTCCCCTTTTCTCCCCTTCTCGGTTGGCCAAGGTAGCACGTACTCTGCCGCCAGCGTTGTCAGATGGAAAATTTTGGAGCAATTTTTCGACAAGAACCTTCTGGTATTGCACCATTTTGCTTGTCCTCTCCACCGGAGGAATGAGAGATGAGAAATTCTCTTTGTAGCGGGGGTCCAGAAGGGTGAACACCCAGTAATCCGTGTTGTCTAAAATGCGTGTAACGTGTGGGTCACGGGAAAGGCAGCCTAACATAAAGTCAGCCATGTGTGCCAGAGTACCAACAGGCAAGATTTCTCTGTCCTCACCAGGAGGATTACTCTCAATCTCCTCATCCTCTTCCTCCTCTTCTGCCCACCAACGCTGAAGAGATGGAACTAAAGTTCCATGGCTACCCTCTGTAGCGGAGGCAACCGTGTCTTCCTCCTCCTCCTCCTCCGCCTCCTCCAATTGTCGCTGAGAAGACGAAGTGAGGGTGCTCTGGCTATCACCTTGTGTAAGCTCTTCCTCCCCCATTTCCACCTCTTCCACATGCAAAGCGTCGGTTTTAATTGTGAGCAGCGAGCGTTTCAGTAGACACAGAAGTGGGATGGTTACACTGATAATAGCGTTATCGCCGCTCACCATCTGTGTCGATTCCTCAAAATTGCGTAAAACCTCACAGAGGTCTGACATCCATTCCCACTCCTCACTTCTGATTACAGGAAGTTGAACGGAGAGGCGACGACCGTGTAACAGCTGGTACTCCACTACTGCCCTCTGCTGCTCACAAAGCCGGGCCAACATGTGGAAGGTGGAGTTCCAGCGCGTGCTCACGTCACACAGCAGCCGGTGAGCTGGCAATTGTAAGCGCTGCTGCAGCTTCAACAGGCCGGCTGAAGCTGTAGATGACTTACGGAAATGTGCACACACGCGGCGCACCTTGGTCAAGAGATCATGCAAATTGGGGTAGGTTTTTAGAAATCGCTGAACCACTAAATTAAGTACATGCGCTAGGCATGGTACGTGTGTGAGCTTGCCGAGCTCCAAAGCCGCCACCAAGTTACGCCCATTATCACACACAACCATGCCTGGTTGCAGGTTGAGTGGCGAGAGCCATTGCTCGGTCTGGTGACTAATCCCCTGCAACAGCTCTGAGGCCGTGTGCTGTTTGTCCCCAAGGCAGATCAGCTTCAGCACGGCCTGTTGACGCTTCCCCACTGCAGTGCTACACTGCTTCCAGCTACCGGCTGATGGGTGAGTGGCGCTGCGCGCAGAGAATTCGGAGGTGGAAACGGAGGAGGAGGAGCTAATAACGTAGGTGCTGGCGGAAACCCTGATGGAGGTAGGGCCCGCAATCCTCGGCGTGGGTAGCACCTGTGCCATCCCAGGGTCCGAGTCGCTCCCAGCCTCCACGACATTCACCCAGTGTGCCGTCAGGGAAATGTAGCGTCCCTGGCCACAAGCACTTGTCCATGTGTCAGTCGTTAAGTGGACCTTCCCAGTAACTGCGTTGGTCAGGGCACGGGTGATGTTAAGGGACACATGGTGGTGTAAGGCGGGGACGGCACACCGGGAAAAGTAGTGGCGGCTGGGGACTGCATACCGAGGGACAGCTGCTGCCATCAGGCTGCGGAAGGACTCAGTCTCCACAAGCCTAAATGGCAGCATTTCGATGGCCAGTAATTTGGAAAGGTGTGAGGTTAGTGCTATGGCCTGTGGGTGGGTGGCTGGGTATTTTCGCTTGTGCTCAAATGCCTGGGGTAACGACATTTGGACGCTGCGCTGGGACAGGGAAGTGGATGTGGTCGCTGATGGTGCTTCAGATGGTACAGGTGCAGGGCGGGAGGTATGCGGGCCTGCGCCTCCGACAGGCGATTGGCCGGCACCGAAAACAGGGGAAGAGGAGGCAGTGGTGTGGCCTGCAGACACAGATTGGCGATCCAGGCGTTCCTCCCACTTATTACGGTGCTTGGATGCCATGTGTCGGATCATGCTGGTGGTGGTGAGGTTTCTAGTGTTCATGCCTCGGCTCATTCTGGTGTGGCACAGGTTGCAAACTACAATTCTTTTGTCGTCCGCACTTTCCTTAAAAAAACGCCATACCGCGGAACACCTACCCCTTGGCAAGGGAGATTTACGCAAGGGGGTGCTCCGTGGAACATTTGCGGGCCGGTTTGGTGCGGTCCGCCTTCTTTCTGTAGCCACACCACTGCCTCTTCCAGCCTGTTGCGGTGCTGCAGATGGCTCACCCTCAGGACTGCTGTCATCGCTCGGCTCTCCACCTTCCCAGGTGGGGTCAGTCACCTCATCGTCCACCAAGTCCTCCTCCACTTCCTCACTCTGATCATCCTCCTCATGTCTTGATCCCACCACATACTCAGTCATTGACAACTGTATATCATCCTCCTCATCAAGGTCTTGAGACAGTAATAATGGTTGATTTAATGGCAACTGTGTCTCATCATCATCATCATCCACTTCCTTTGACCTTAAATGCCGTTCCCCTCTGTCATCTTCTTGTGATTGGGTACCCTCTAGAGGTTGTGAATCAGGGCACAAGATGTCATGTTCCTCTGCAAGCGTGCTTGGAGAGAGGTTCAAATTAAGGATTGGTGATGAGACGAGCTCCTCACTATATCCCAGTGTGGGATCACTTCTTTGACCAGACCCTCTATGGTGGGAGGAAGGATGATCAGGGTGAGGATTATGTTGACCAGACTCTTGGCTACTGAGAGTGGACTTGGTGGAAGACAGGGTGGTGCTTAACCGACTGGAAGCAGTATCAGCTGACATCCAACCGACCACCTGTTCGCAGTGGTCGGACCTCGAGAGTGATGTCCTGCGACGCCCTGTAAACTGAGACATGAAGCTAGGTATGGTGGATGTCTTTCTTTCTTGTGCTCTGGCACCAGGCTCAGTTTCTACCCGTCCTGACCCGCGCCCTGAACTATCAGGATCACGTCCACTTCCCCGTCCCTTTTTACCCGCCTTCTTCATATTACACGGAATATGTGCTGCAAATTTGCAACTTTGCACAGTAAACAGAATGTTCTCCTAATATGCAACTTTCCACACTAAACAGAATGTGCTTCTTATCTGCGGCTACGCACAGTGAATGGAATATGTGACTTTGATATTTTACAGTTTGCACAGTTAACAGAATGTTCTCCTAATCTGCAACTTTGCACACTAAACAGAATGTGCTTCTTATCTGCGGCTAGGCACAGTGAATGGAATATGTGACTTTGATATTTTACAGTTTGCACAGTTAACAGAATGTTCTCCTAATATGCAACTTTGCACACTAAACAGAATGTGCTTTTTATCTGCGGCTAGGCACAGTGAATGGAATATGTGACTTTGATATTTTACACTTTGCACAGTTAACAGAATGTTCTCCTAATATGCAACTTTGCACACTAAACAGAATGTGCTGCTTATCTGCGGTTAGGCACAGTGAATGGAATATGTGACTTTGATATTTTACAGTTTGCACAGTTAACAGAATGTTCTCCTAATATGCAACTTTGCACACTAAACAGAATGTGCTGCTTATCTGCGGCTAGGCACAGTGAATGGAATATGTGACTTTGATATTTTACACTTTGCACAGTAAACAGAATGTTCTCCTAATACGCAACTTTGCACACTAAACAGAATGTGCTTCTTATCTGCGGCTAGGCACAGTGAATGGAATATGTGACTTTGATATTTTACAGTTTGCACAGTTAACAGAATGTTCTCCTAATATGCAACTTTGCACACTAAACAGAATGTGCTTCTTATCTGCGGCTACGCACAGTGAATGGAATATGTGACTTTGATATTTTACACTTTGCACAGTTAACAGAATGTTCTCCTAATATGCAACTTTGCACACTAAACAGAATGTGCTTTTTATCTGCGGCTAGGCACAGTGAATGGAATATGTGACTTTGATATTTTACAGTTTGCACAGTTAACAGAATGTTCTCCTAATATGCAACTTTGCACACTAAACAGAATGTGCTGCTTATCTGCGGTTAGACACAGTGAATGGAATATGTGACTTTGATATTTTACACTTTGCACAGTTAACAGAATGTTCTCCTAATATGCAACTTTGCACACTAAACAGAATGTGCTTTTTATCTGCGGCTAGGCACAGTGAATGGAATATGTGACTTTGATATTTTACACTTTGCACAGTTAACAGAATGTTCTCATAATATGCAACTTTGCACACTAAACAGAATGTGCTTTTTACCTGCGGCTAGGCACAGTGAATGGAATATGTGACTTTGATATTTTACACTTTGCACAGTTAACAGAATGTTCTCCTAATATGCAACTTTGCACACTAAACAGAATGTGCTTCTTATCTGCGGCTACGCACAGTGAATGGAATATGTGACTTTGATATTTTACACTTTGCACAGTTAACAGAATGTTCTCCTAATATGCAACTTTGCACACTAAACAGAATGTGCTTCTTATCTGCGGCTACGCACAGTGAATGGAATATGTGACTTTGATATTTTACACTTTGCACAGTAAACAGAATGTTCTCCTAATACGCAACTTTGCACACTAAACAGAATGTGCTTCTTATCTGCGGCTAGGCACAGTGAATGGAATATGTGACTTTGATATTTTACAGTTTGCACAGTTAACACAATGTTCTCCTAATATGCAACTTTGCACACTAAACAGAATGTGCTTCTTATCTGCGGCTACGCACAGTGAATGGAATATGTGACTTTGATATTTTACACTTTGCACAGTTAACAGAATGTTCTCCTAATATGCAACTTTGCACACTAAACAGAATGTGCTTTTTATCTGCGGCTAGGCACAGTGAATGGAATATGTGACTTTGATATTTTACAGTTTGCACAGTTAACAGAATGTTCTCCTAATATGCAACTTTGCACACTAAACAGAATGTGCTGCTTATCTGCGGTTAGACACAGTGAATGGAATATGTGACTTTGATATTTTACACTTTGCACAGTTAACAGAATGTTCTCCTAATATGCAACTTTGCACACTAAACAGAATGTGCTTTTTATCTGCGGCTAGGCACAGTGAATGGAATATGTGACTTTGATATTTTACACTTTGCACAGTTAACAGAATGTTCTCCTAATATGCAACTTTGCACACTAAACAGAATGTGCTTTTTACCTGCGGCTAGGCACAGTGAATGGAATATGTGACTTTGATATTTTACACTTTGCACAGTTAACAGAATGTTCTCCTAATATGCAACTTTGCACACTAAACAGAATGTGCTTCTTATCTGCGGCTACGCACAGTGAATGGAATATGTGACTTTGATATTTTACACTTTGCACAGTTAACAGAATGTTCTCCTAATATGCAACTTTGCACACTAAACAGAATGTGCTTCTTATCTGCGGCTACGCACAGTGAATGGAATATGTGACTTTGATATTTTACACTTTGCACAGTAAACAGAATGTTCTCCTAATACGCAACTTTGCACACTAAACAGAATGTGCTTCTTATCTGCGGCTAGGCACAGTGAATGGAATATGTGACTTTGATATTTTACAGTTTGCACAGTTAACAGAATGTTCTCCTAATATGCAACTTTGCACACTAAACAGAATGTGCTTCTTATCTGCGGCTACGCACAGTGAATGGAATATGTGACTTTGATATTTTACACTTTGCACACTATACAGAATGTTCTGCTAATCTGAAACTTTGCACACTAAACAGAATGTGCTGCTAATCTGAAACTTTGCACACTACAAAGAATGTACTGCTAATCTGCAACTTTGCACACTGAACAGAATGTGCTCTAATCTGCAACTTTGCACACTAAAAAGAATGTGCTGCTAATCTGCAACTTTGCACACTGAACAGAATGTGCTCTAATCTGCAACTTTGCACACTAAACAGAATGTGCTGCTAATCTGCGGCTAGGCACAGTGAACAGAATATGTGAATTTTTTTTTTTTATATCTCTGCCCCCCCAAACAAAATAAACTGCTGCCCCCACACACAGTAGTCCTAAAAAGGACTTTTGGGTCTTTTTTTTTTTTTAAATCGCTTTTCTTCTCCCTACACTGACTTTCCCTTCCTATCCTCATCTCTCCCTGGCTAAGACTGAGCCGAACTCGCTGGTCAGGTGCTATACAGCACCCGATCACGGGTTCTGGCCAGCCAATCAGTGTAATGCCAGCAGCCAACATGGCTGCTGGCATTACACTGATGTCAGAGCCTCCCTGCACGTTTAGTGGCTGCGCAGCAGCCGCGAAACATGCGGGGAGGAGACCCGAACATGGCAGGCGAGCACATGCGGTACTCGTACGAGTACCGCCATGTGCCGAGCAGAGCGATGCTCGAGCCGAACCGAGCTTCGGCCGAGCATGCTCGCTCATCACTAATATTCACAAGCAAAGTTTCCCCCTCCCGCCCCTTTTTCCTAGTGTAAGGCATCTCTTCTCAGATGCGGAATGCAGTCCATAGACCAGACAGATAACAGCAGGGGACACTCTTCTTTCTATGTAAACAATGAAAGCCCTTCCCCCCTTGACAAGTTTTTCAGGTTTTTCCCCTATCTTAATTGAAGATTGTCCCTCTCTGCAGTGTACCTGGGCACCTCCCTTCTGCTGTGGCTGAATAGTGTTACATCAGTAAAAGGGGTGGGAGGGGGACACTTTGAATTACTCTAGAACTACGACTCTGACAGAATTGAAATAACACTCTCCAAAGTCCAAATACTATGATGATTAATTAGAGCTGCTTTTATTATGAAACATTACTATCCCTTTAAAGGGATAGTAAACCCCAAGGAAAACTGTAAGCCAAATGATAGGAATAATAAACACATACTTAACGCCCTCATAAGAAAATAAAGACCTCCACTCCCTCCCCCTTCTCATGCGTCCGATGTATAGCGGACGTCATGAGATCCTGCTTCCGGGATCCGATGGAGGCTCTTCAGGAGAGCTGTCATCGAGATTTCGAACTATAATTACTTCATCGGAATGGTCTACAACATATGCTTGCAAGCCAAGTTTTGTACTTTTAACCCCTTAACAAATGGTGACCTGTCTGGACCATCACTATTTTTTTCCCTGAAGGTACAGTGTTCCTGTGGGTTAATAATGCTACTTAACTTCTATTTAAGCTTGTGTTCTTTTCCCCATGGCCTTCAAATCTATAAAGCTGGATTCTTATTACCTGCTTTGTACCAGTTTTAAAGTAAGTAATATTACATACATAGTAAGAATACCAGTACAGGCACAGAGGAAATAAATGCTCCAGTTCTTAGTATGCCGGCCGCAATGTATTATTCTACCTTCGTTGACTAAAATGGGACTTGAACTTCATTCAAATCAATGGCAGTTTTCAAGATTTAAATATGTCCCTTGGATCATAACTGAACTATTTACACCTCTAGATTGAACACTGCCATTATATGATGAACTATAACCTATACTGTGGTAAAATTTCACTAAAATCATAAGATGACACTGATGACATTGCAGCTTCTCACTGATTAATAGTTAATTGGCTATATTGATCAATTGAAAGGAAGCAGCAGCAGAAGCACTAAAATAGCTTTTGAAAGCAGTCGGTGATCAACTTAGAATAACATGGAAATGTCCTGTTTTTTTGCAAAGATCAAAGCCATAATATAAGATATGAAAGAATGCTAAATATTACATTGAAAGATTAGATTTGCAAGCATAGCATTTTAAGGAAATCTAAAGATGTGTTTTATTTAAATATTCATCCCAGATGAAGTTATAGGGACAGTTCAAATGCTAAGGAAAATAATGTAATCTCATAGAATTATCATCAACATTATTATTATTATTAGTTTCATTATTGCTACTATTTTTATTATGCAGTGGAATTAGAGACAGATGAAAATGTTTGCCTCAAACCAAAATCATTGAAAAATGGCACTTCCCACTTGGCAAAAATTTTCAGAGAAAAGAGAAATGTTTCGACTTTTTTCACCTAGCTCATTGCATTGAAATCAATGGAACACTGAATTTATACACAACACATAGAAAATGTAATTTTTTTTTCCACAGGCATAATATAAAAGGGGTCTGAGGGTGCCTGTGTTGGTGGAGTGTGGGGAAAGAATCAGTTGAACAGGGAATTTTGTGGGGGTTTGTTGACTAGTATTGGGGGAACAGTAAAAAAGAAATAAAGAAAATAAATAAATTAGAAAAAAAAATTGGTATAAAAGGGGTCTAAGGATGGTACCTGCGTTGGTGGAGTCTGGTAAAAGTATCAGTTCAACCAGGATTTTTTTTTTTGGGGGGTAGGTTGTTGTCTGGGGGAACAGTTAATAGAAAAATAAAACAAAAAATTGGTATGTAATGTGGTAGAGACAGGGACACCCCTGATGTAAGATGTGACTGGGGCAGACTAATATTTGACTGGGTAGAGTATTTTGTAGATGATGATTTGTAGGACTTAGACTTGTTGTTAGAGGACCAATCCTCCAGGAAACATTGATTTTTATGACTTAGACTTTAGTCACAAGCCCTGAGGAAACATTGATTTGTAGGACCTAGGCTTGGTAGAGGTCCAAGTCCTAAGGAAACATTGTTTTCTAGGATTCAGACTTTTTAGGCCCAAACACTGAGGAAAAATTTTTTTTTAGGCTTTTGGCTTGTTAGCATCACCAGCCCTGAGGAATCAGAGATGTTTTCACTCATATCAGAGAAAATCGTATCACTCAGACTTGCTAACATCATAAGCCCTAAGGAATAAATGATTTCTAGGACTTAGGCTATGTTAGAAACAAGCCATCCTCTCCCCCACACACACACAATTTTTTTGTAGGCCTTTGATTTGTGTTCAAAGAACAAACCATGAGAGAAAAAAATACTCTCCTGGCCTAGTGTCATCAGGTCAAGTTATGGTGGCCAGTGCCCACTGGCCATTGGTAAATGCCCTGGTGTAATTGCAGCATTTGCGACTGCTGTTCTTGCTGCTGCTGAGTTGTTTAAGCAGAAGGATGATTAGGCAGCAGCAAGGGAATGGGATCAACAACAGCAGTTATATGGGTGATGACGATCATGGTTTGACTTGCCACTATTACATGTGTGGTAAATAAGGGGAGGACTGAGAACAATGGGCACATCTGCATCACATCAAACACCAGGCACAACTCTAACCCACCAACATGGTGCTTGAAATCATCCCACCAAAAGCCATGTACTGCTGTCACTACACTCCTTGTCCACTCCCCAGTAAGGAGACATGACCACTTACAGTTTTAATAATAATGATGAACCCTCCCTGCCACCATCATCTGATAGATAAAGTCTTCTCAGATGACACTTGATGTCCTAGTTATGATTATCCTCTACCACATTGTCATGTGTGGCCAGCCCACACACACAGTGTGTAATCGGTGGACAAGAACTACCACAGTCTGACATTTACACAATGGCGATCAGCTGTTGGAGGAGGTAATGATGAACAACGTGGATTGTTGGAAGATGTAGCAAACCAGATAAGCCCCGGTATTAGATAGGGAGATAGATAGGGAGGTATTAGATAAGTAGCGTTAATTAGACTGCAATTTTCTGTCATTTTCAATCTAACAGAGATCAGAGAGAGACAATTGAGAATATTGAGGTAGTTTAGGATTTATGGCAAGCCAGAAAATCCCTGGAATTTAGAAACCATTTAGTAGATATTTTCTCAAGGGTACAGAGATCATGAGGTTATATCCTCGAATAACTTAGAGTCACTTTAGGCTCTGTGGCAAGCCAGAACAGCCCTGGTATTTAGAATCAGTCTAGTAGACTTTCTTTTATTAGTATTATGATCCTGAGGTAATATCATCAGACATTGTATTTATTTATTTTTATTTAGAAAATGTTTTACCAGGAAGAATACATTGAGATTTCTCTCGTTTTCAAGTATGTCCTGGACAGTTTTCAGTAGAGGGTTGCTTATTTATACAAACTGAGAAACACTATATATTAGATGTCATTTGACCATTTATTCCTTCCCATAAGGTTATGACTATCGGCAAGCCAGACTAGCCCCAGAACACCTATACTTACAACTGATTCAATTTAGAATACGGAGCAGACCGCAGTAGCTCCGGCACCTAAAGAGTGCACTTTAATAGAGTGTGTAGTGGTATCTAACATGGTGTCTCATGGCAATCCAGAAAAGCCCCGGCATTTATTTTTGGCATTGTAAGAATTAATCATCAGTTAAAACCACTCAGAATAGGAGCTTTCAACTTGCCCACTAAATCAGTTGTAACTTTAAGAACTATTTGTTTACATCATATTATATTTTTTTGTTTGATAACCCTTATAGGAATGTAAGATCTATATTTGGAATTCAAAGTACCTTTTTGGATAAAGCCAAGAGTATTGTGTGGACCACATTTTTCAGTGGCAACAACCATTCACTATGAGTGCTATACTTATAACTAGACCACTAGTTAAAATGTTCTGAGACCTATCTTTCTAATTGATCTCGACTTACATTTAGAAGTGTTGATCTTTCAAGATCAGGTGTAGAAAAATAGCAGCTTCTATTTTTCACTCAAGATCTAAACAAATCTGGTAAACTGGATATGACCCTGCAGTACACTATATACAACTAGATTAATTACTCATTTGTCAACACACACCTCATAAGATCAGCTACAGATCCCTTTCATTAGCATGGTGATTATTTTATTATAATTTGCAAATTATAAGACATTTTAAGAGATATTTAAATAAAAGTTATATTTTATTAGTATTCCCATTCTTTGATCCTATGACTAATCCATACCCAGGTATTTAACTAATCTCGGGGTGAGTGCTAGTACTACAGGATTTTTTGTTTTTGATTTTCCATTGTTAATGTTCCCCTGCAGCACCTTTCTTTATTCTTTTTCTAAGAGGTAATAGGTAGGGAGGGTTTAGTCTGAGAAAGAGTGCACCAGGGCTTTTTCTTTTGGAAACCACAATAATAATTCTAATTGAGCACTGAACTGGTCTCTAGTTTAGAAGTAGCCTGTTGGGTAGTTGAGGCATCAAATAAAGGGCCTACACAAAACACTATTTTCTTTTGTTGTTTGTTGATCATTGGATTCAGACCTGCAGTGCAGTTACAAAAAACTAATACCCCCTCTAGTTTATTATTTTTTGTGGTTATATTTCTATACGAACTTTAGTCTTCATTCGGGGATCTTTATACTAATAGGTTATTCAGAATGGTGGAGTTATTATTAGGCCCCCTAGACTTCAATAAATGGAAGGTGAAGATGGAATTGTGTTTCAATCAGACATAACCACTAACAGTACAAAACAAGATCAAACTCTCAATAAAGTTTTTCAGGAACTGATGAAACATATGACGCAGCAAGCCAGGTTGTGATGGGACATCACTAAGTTAGAAAACTATTTGTCTCAACACATAGTACCTAGTGGCCTCAGTATACATATCCCATCAGCAAGGCATTTAAGAGACGAGGCCTTTTTGAAAAGGTGGGATAAAATTCTGACGCAATGCTTCTTAGATCTAATTAGACTAATAGTAGAGACTGAGAAAAAACAACTTGAAGTGACTAACAAGGTGGTAGATGGTAAGTTAAAGTTAGAATTAGAGAGTAAACAGGAAGCCAACTTTGTTAATTTAGAAAATAACTTAAAAAACATTGAAAAACTGGCCAATCATTTGAAAAACAGAATGTTTTAAAAGTTTAAAAGAGATAAGAAAAATGTAATGGAGGGACAGGTGTATAAACGGACTCTTACTGATAGACCAATGAATAAGGTGAATTGGACTGAGTCAGACACTGACCTTTCAGACACAGACACTGGACATGCAAAAGTTAATAAGAGAAACAAAAGGAAACAAAAAGCTAAGAATATAGTGGCACCAAGCAATTTTTTGTAACAGGTCCAGTCCCAGGACAAAGACCTCCAGGTCCATCAGTGGACCTACATGATCGGAATGTGTGGGGGTACAGGGGCACAGTGAGTCAGGAACCGACACCCTCCAAATCATTAATCTATCAGATTTCGAACTAATGAAAGATCATAGGGCTGGATAATTGTTATTGTTTCTCACATTTAGCGTGAAGCACCAACTCTGTTTGTATCCATTTAAAGTAGGGGACTAACATATGTGCCCACGCAGCCCATGAACCTTTTTGATTGGATTAAGGACATCAACCTTGGAAGGAGGATCCTGCTTCATAAACACTTCTGTTTACAATCTAGAGAAGGAAGAGCTACAATAACCGATCATAGAAATCTACAAAACGTATTAGATTTATTAGATGAAAATGATACTAGAGTGAAAGAACGTTCAGGCCTTTTTACCCCAAATATAGCCATATCACCTCAGATCATGTCTTTATAGAACAATGTACTAAATACCTGGAAAGGCTAGAGCATACAAGTAACTCAGAGATAAGATAGGAAAATCACAATTATATAATGTAGAGCCCTAAATGAGCTATGCAGGAAAATGGACTTAACTATTAAACCATATGATAAAGGTGGTAATGTGGCTGTTATGAAAACAGTATCAGAGAGAATGTTATAGTTGCTGGGTGATACTAAGTGTTATACCAGATTAAAGAAAGATCCTACTGATAGTGTTCAGATTCTGTTGAGAGGCATTCTAGAAGAGGGATTACATGAAGGGGTTATTGATAAGAATGAGTTTAAATATCTCTTTGTGAAAAATCAAATCATCTACACATTTTATTCAATACCCAAGAATCATAAAAATCGGGCAGACCCTCCGGGACGTCCAATAGTCTCGAGACCAAGCAGCAACTATGCAGACCACATACTACATCCATTTGTATATGCATTACCATCATACACTAGGGACTTTATTTATGCTATCAAACAAATTGAAGTCATTCATTTGGAGGATACACACCTGGTTAGCATCCCTTGATTTTAAGTCCTTATACACCAGTACCAGATGGGTACAATATGAAAGCATAATACATTTGTCATCAGACTTAAATTTTGTACTATATCATAACTATTTTGTCTTTGATGACAAGTTTTTTCACCAGACCAGGGGCACAACTATGAGAAGCACATGTGCTCCCACATATGCTAATTTGTTCTTGGGATGGTGGGAACAGTGCTGTATCTTTGTAAATAATGGACAAATATACAAGTTGTGTGAGATTATGGGCTAGGTATATAGATGATATCTTACTGATATGAACTGGCACTAAGGAATTATTTCAAGAGTTTGTGACCATGATCAGTATGAACACAATTAATTTAAAGGTCACTAGCGAGATTCAGCAAAACAGAATATCTTTCTTAGATATAGAAATCTTTTGAGGTACTGAAGGTAGGATTGAAACTTCTATATATGTAGAAGGTCCACTGCTACCAAAACATTCCTGGGGGCAAGCATTCAATATCCTCTGGGGGAATTCTAGTGGGGCAATACCTGAGGCTGAGACGGTTGTGCAGTAGTACGGAAGAATTAAACATAAAGGTAAAGGACCTGAGAAAAAGATTTAAACAGAGGGGTTACACCAATAAGGTTTTAAATAGGGCCTTAGAGCTTTAAATGCTGAAAGAACCACCTTACTTATCCCACAAAACAGGCAGTGTACTGACAAATGTATCAGAGTGGTAGGTGAATTTAATCCCCAATATAGAAATATACATAGTATTATTTCTAAGAATTGGGAAATATTGAAATCTGATACAGACTTAGCAGAGGTACTCACTCCATATCCCCTTATTACATAGAGACAGGGAAAAAAACCTTAGAGATCTGATAGTACACAGCCACTTCATGAGAGCAAGAAGGGAAATCTAGCATCCAGGTAACTTTCCCCTGTGGGAAATGTTTTGCTTGTCCACATATCTCCAAAGGGAAAACAATTACCAATCAAAATGAAAATAAAATCTACAATTTAAAAGATTTTATAAAATGTAATACAAGAGGAGTTGTATATCTGCTTATATGTAAATGCTGTAAAACATACGTAGGGAAAACTAAGAGGATCTTTAAACAAAGGATTTTAGAACATATTGGGAAAACTAGGAATAATAGGGAGTGACTGGTTTCTAGACATGTTTCAACTCATCATAATGTGGACCCTAGCACTATCAAATTCCAAGGCATTTGTCATATTAAAAGGTCAATAAGAAGGGGAGATACAGATAGAAGGTTGTTGATAAAAGAATCAAAATGGATATACAATTTGGGCAAATGGGTTAAATGAGGGCTTTACTTTTACCCCATTTATCAAAGATATATGAGTAACTGTATAAAAACAAAAAGATCTTGCCCTTGATTTTTTTTCAGGTTCAGCCTAAACTATTTGGATTGAAAATAAGAAATCAGAACAATTAAAAACAGACTAAATATCAACAATCAATATGTTATATATCCCCCCTCTTTAGAAATGAGCTATGCCCGTTCTGGGGTTTGCAAAAAGATTATTACACAATGTCTGTGATTTAGCCTTTAGTGGGGTGCCACCTAACTACTTGATATGAACATTGGTTTAAAATTGTATTGGGGGTTAATATAATAGGATATGGATGGAAAAGATCTCTATGTTTAACTTGAATTGGTGTAACTGGATGCATGGATGATACTAAAAAAGTATATATTTTATACCATAATTAAAGAGTAAAATTCAGGAGTACTGATCTTCACTGTCAGTTGCTTTGTTAGTGATCTTACAAGATTTTATTATCTATTGTGAAATAACTGGAAATGTAGATGATACCACTTATGTGTGAGCTACACATAGTGATTAGAGATGTATTTAGCCGCATTCATTAATTATAGCGTTAAGTTCAGGAAGATCGATCTTCACTGTCAGAAACTATGCTGCAATCCTGAGAGATCTCACTAATGTAGTTGTGGAAGATACAAGGTTTCATTAAGGAAACTATGATGTCTTTGAACACACCTTCTTTTGCACGGTATAAATATTGCGCCAGATGGGACCTATGAGACCTAGCCCTGGAGGAAGCCATGATTGTGGAGGAAAGTGTTGTGGTTTGGAAAGGGACAGTTCGTATCAATACACATGTACCACAGGGCTTGACTGAGGGGTAATTCATATGAATTGGATAGGGCTCAGATATTTGGGGTCATTTTGCTGTTGTTAAACGAACCCTAAGGATTAAGACTAGGGACTGAACCACCTCTGTCCATTGATTCTCCATTCAAATATCAGTGTGAGAGATCTTCATTTAGAATGCACTGCATTCAGGCTCCACGAAGATGTGGGCTAGCTGATACTTATTGATTGATTGTATCTCATTGTGGTCCAAGCTTACAGTGAAAGTCCAAAGGCTTCTACAGCCTGGCATCCACAAGTGACAGAGGATCACAGGGATTCAGTTTTATGTAGAGCTATGTCATCATCACCCCAAGAACTATAATATTTTAGAGATAGCTTTAGATGCCACCCATTGGTGCCTATATTTAGATTACTGTGTATATATCTCATACAATCTTGCAACTCTTGAAGTCACCATATGTGTAAAAGGGAGGACAGAAACTAAGGAAGGTCCTTTGAAGTGAAAATGGTAAAGTGGTGTTTACTTCTCTATGTTAATATTTTGCTTTGAATGGTCACAGGTAGAAGTGTAATTAATATCAGTGTGATATCATTAATCAACACTTTGTGTTATGGGTTTAACATCTGATACAATTAAAGTGACACCAAATATTGATATTACTATAACCAATTAGATCTGTAATACAGAGCACTATTCACTACATGAGGTGGCTAATCTTTAGGATAACTTATGATATCTTGATATCCCTAGGAGATACAGAGTAGAGAGTAAGATACTATATTTAGCCTCCCCACTGTTGGTTCATATCTGGGCTTTGTTTCCCAGACAAAAATGAAACCACAACAGTGGTTATATATTTAATATGGTGTTTTTAAAGATAACCATGACTGGTTATGGATGTATATAAAGGTTTTAATATGTATAATAAAAGTAAAGTTTTTGAGAATCTAATTTCTAAGCCTAATAATTCTAACTGAGCACTGAACTGGTCTGGTCTCTAGTTTTGAAGTAGCCTGTTGGGTAATTGAGACATCAAATTAAGGCGCTACACAAAACCTATTTTCTGTTGTTGTTTATTGATCGTTGAATTTAGACCTGCAGTGCAATTACAAACAACTAATATGCCTCTTTTTTTTTACATTTTTATAGCGCATAGGCTAAAAACACACAAATCAATGGGCAAAACTTTCTAGCCATTGAAAAAATGGTGAAGAATTTTGTCCAATGGGTGAAAAATACAAAGCGTTTAATGGCTGGTTTCAAAAGAGGATTTTCCTGTGAAAAAGCAAACAACAACGTGGTTTTCATGTGGTTTCTTGAGAGAACACGACAAGAGCTTTTGCCCACCTCTGTTGATGACCACATCAGGGTTTATGATCTATAGAAGTCTGCAAAAGATTGAACACCCCAATAAACCAGCATCAGAAGCACAACCAGAGAGAACCCCCCCCAGACAGGGCAGGTAGAAAAACCAATAGAACCCCTCGGACAGCAACCCTACTCAAATGAACAAAAAAAAGAAAACAGAGAAACTTTATCCCAGGGGCTTAATTAACCTCTATTACTCATCTCCCCTCAAAGCAAGGATCAAATGGGATGAAAAACATGCAGAGAGGCCCATAGGGTCAAATGTCCACAACTAAAATGTCACCTGCACCTGCGTACACACCCAGAAGGAGACACCTCTCCCAGCAGCAGGGCCCAGGAGTGTACAATGTGGCCAAATGGGGAAAGCCACCTCTAAGAGAAGGCTGCCCACCTGCAAGCCCTGATGGGAAGGAGCACTACCACAAAGAAGTGAGAAACCTGATGGTGAAAAGGGTTCCAAGTGAGTAAGGAAAAAAGAAAAGCCCTCCCCAAAGGGAGATCCTGTCCTCAGCTGTGTAGAGGAATTTAAATAAGACACATTACAGAAGGGGAGGTGACCTCTTGTTACTTTGGGATATAATTTCTATACAATTGAGGAATTTACCATTTGGTGATGAATTGAATGGACAGCAAAGGATTTTTTTCTAAATAGGGGTTTACAGTAAAGTCAATTTACTATACAACATCTCAAGCTTAGCACACCAAACAAAAAAACTATGAAACATGAATGTTGCATATCTCTTGAGTACATTGATAAACAATGCATATAGATAAATAAATGTATGCCTTTCCTGGGGCCCCAAATTGGTAACAGCAAATAACAGAATTGTGATTGAAATTTTCATGAGCTTATCAAACTGCTCTATACATAGTTAGTTATAAGGCATCTTTACCCCACAACATCAAAATAACCTCTAAAATCTTAGTAACAGTATTTTACTCCAGAGAAAGTTGTCCTACTTTCTTCTAATTTAAAAAATAAAGGACACATTCTTTAAAAGTAAGTTGTTCTAAGAAAAAGAAAAACAGATTCCTGATGTTCCAAGTACAACACAATTTTGGCAGCCACATTATACTGGAAGAATACTTTGTTATTCATGAGAAAATTGTATGCTTTTGATCAATCAATATAAAAGCCATTACATGACAGAAACCTTGCATACGGCAGTATATGCAGCAGTGCCATTCAAACATTTCATACAATGCAAATTGAGCAGATCAATTTACAAAAATAATGAAAGAAGCTGTAAGAGATGAATACTTCATGTGAAACTTTTCTTAGTTTAAATTGGTCTATAGAAATATATCACATCCATCTTGACTTTGATAGTTTACTTGAATGAAACACAATGATAAAATTCCCTAATCATTGTCAAACTTGCATGAACATTGCAGCTGGTGATAAAGTGTATTTACATTTTATATGTAATATTTAGGAATATTATTTACTTTATAGGATATATGAATCTGCAAATTTTATATAGCATAAAAAGTTAACATTACTATTTATAGGAAAGGCATAGTCATGTACTGATTATAAATAGGGAGATATTTTAAACATAATAATATGCAAAACAAGGTTGAAAGAATATGGGATGTATTGACTGAGTGATACACAGCAATAGATAGCAAAGTTAGACAAGTTAACAGTCTCAGCTTGCTTCACAACAGAGAGCAACTGAGACTGTGGAATCAGCAAATAGTATTCATCAATAATAGAGTTCATAAGAGGTAGCACTGCTTGTATAAAAATCCAGTCAGTAATGGAAGGAAAAACAAGTAGTAGTTTCCATATACAATTCATATAAGATAGTGCAGCAGAGATAGTGGAGAGAAGTACAATTTGGGACAGTAATAGTGAGCTTCAACGTTAGCAAACATGATTTATAATCCAGGTTTGTAATAGGGAGTAACATACATAACAGTGTTACCACCTCACTAATGTGAACAATACGTTGAGTGGACAATATTTAACCAGGTCATACACAGTATTTACCTAGCTAGAGCTGGAAACACTTGATAAATGCTTAGAGGGCATTAATCAGAAAGCATCTGTAAACAGACCTCAGAAATTCTGGAGGGGTCACAGCAGATCTCACAAGAAAGAAAGAGAAAATATATAAATGCATGGCAACAGAAATAATAAGATATTATAAAAAAGTGGGAAAATATCTTGGAGAAATGATAATAATCTTCATCCTCTTGGTAAAAGAATAAGGGACATTTTCATGTCAATACTAGTCTGCATATGAATGAGAAAAACAGATGAAGTGAACCTTAATATTAAAGGAAAGAAAGAGGGAAAGGTTCAATCATTTGAGCACCAGAGGGCTTTTGTGCTGCAATGAGATGGATACCTCTCTCAGGCACTCAAAGGGTTAAAACTATGCTCTATTCTTTCTGTTGTCACATTATTAATTAGACGTGGAAAAACTTACATTTAGAGTACTCAGTATTTGTGTACCTTTCCTATTAAACAAACATGGTTTTGCTTAGGGATAGGTGCAAATGTTCGCCAAAAATCCAAAATCGGCAAATAATGGCACTTGAAATGAAATAAGAAATTGGTATATAACTTGGCAGAGACAGGGACAGGGATCTGACGTAAGTTGGTACTTGATTGGATAGAGAATTTTATAGAGGATGATTTGTAGGACCTAGACTTGTTGTTAGAGGCCCAAGTTCCCAGAAAACATTGATTTGTAAGACTGAGACTTATTGGAGACACAAACCCAGAGGAAACATTGATTTGTTATAGGACTTTGACTTGTGTTAGGCCCAAACCCCGAGGAAACATTGATTTTAGGACTTTGGCTTGTTAGCATCACAAAACCTGAGGAATCATATCAGAGAAAATTAATTTTCACTCAGGCTTGTTAATGTCACAATCCCTGAGGAATCAGAGAACATTTTTAGCAATTTGGCTTGTTAGCATCACAAACCCTGAGGAATCACAGATACATTTTTGCCAATTCAGCTTGTTAGCATCACAAGCCCTGAAGAATCACAGATCATTTTTATCAATTCGGCTTGTTAGTGTTACAAGCCCTGAGGATTCTGTGATTTGTAGGACTTACGCTTGTTAGAAACAAGTGACCCAAAAAATGTTTTTTTTGTAGGCCGCTGGCTTTTGTTGAAAAAAATACCCTACTGGTTTTGTGCAAGCAGGTCATGTTATGGTGGCCAGTATCAAATGCCACTGTGTCATTGTGGTATTTGTGACTGCTGTTCTTGCTGCTGAGTTGTTTAAGCAGCAGGATGATTAGGCAGGTCCAAGTGAATGGGATCAACAACAACAGTGATTTGTGTGATGGATGATCATGGTTCCTCTACCAGCTCTAGTGATGTGCATGATGAAGTAGCAGCATCACAACTAGCCCCCACCTCTTTAGGTACATGTGGAAAAAATAAGTTGGCCAATAATGCTTCTCCTCCTTCCCATCCTCCAAAATCATGGGTGTGTTGTTGGAATATAAAATGTTCCCTTGAGGGAAGGAAGGAACTGTATCTCTCATTAGAAACTGCAATGTGCACAGTGTGTGTGATAAATATAGGAAGGGCTGGGAACAATAGGCACATCAAATACCTGGCACCACTCTAACTAAACTCTAACCAAACACCATGATGTTTAGGGTCCCCCATGTGGAATCATCCCACCAGAAACAAAGTACTGCTGCTGTACTATGCCCCTTGTCCACTCCCCGCTAAGGACATGTGACAACTTACAGTTTTAATAGCAATAATGAACTCTCCCTGCCACCAGCTTTGCATATTCTGTGGGATGGAATCTGATAAGATGCCGTTTGATGCACTGGTTGTGATTATCCTCAACCACACTGTCATGTGTGGTCAAAGCATCACACAGTGTGCAATGGGTGGACACGGACTGCCACATCCGGACATTTACTGAATGGCTATCAGCTGGTCATAGAGGTAAAGATAAATGAGATGGATCTCCAGAAGATGTAGTTACATCTTCCCACAACTGGACCCTAGAGCAAGAAAGTGATGTCAAGCTAGGTGTTTCACTCATCATAGTAACATACATAGTAACATAGTAACATAGTAGATAAGGCTGAAAAAAGACATGCGTCCATCAAGTCCAGCCCATGCCAATAACACCCCCGTTGATCCAGAGGAAGGCAACAAAAAAGCCCTCTGGAGCAATTTCCAATGTAGGTGTGTGTGTGAGTGTGTCAAATAGTTCCCCGGCTCAATATCCTATTTGCTTTGAAGCCATCTGTCATAACTGTCAATATTGTTCTGTGCTAGATAGGCATCCATTGCTTTTTTGAATGCAGTTACATTATCTGCAAGCACAGCATCCCGAGGCAAAGAATTCCATAGCCTTACCGCCCTTACTGTAAAGAATCCCTGCCTGTGTTTTAGTTGAAAGCGCCTTTCCTCAAGTCTTAATGGATGACCTCTTGTTCTTAGCTCAGCTCTTTGCATAAATAATTCATTGGATAGTTCTTTGTATTGGCCTTGAATGTATTTGTAAATGGTAATCATATCACCCCTTAGACGTCTCTTTTCTAATGTAAACAAACCCAGTTTGGCTAGTCTCTCTTTGTAACTCAGATCCTCCAATCCCTTTATCAGTTTTGTTGCACGTCTCTGCACCTTTTCCAGTTCAGTAATGTCTTTTTTTAGAACAGGCGCCCAAAATTGTACTCCATATTCTAGATGAGGCCTAACCAAGGATTTATACAGAGGTAGGATAATATTAGCATCCCTTGCTTCTACACCTCTTTTTATGCAGGCTAGTACTCTATTTGCTCTTGCAGCAGCTGAGTGACTCTGCACACTGCTGTGAAGACTATTGTCTATCAGTACACCTAAATCTTTCTCTAATGAGGATTTCCCAAGTTGTTTCCCATTTAGAGTATATGTAGCAAGTTTGTTTCTACAACCCAAATGCATAACCTTACATTTATCTACATTAAATGACATCTGCCACTTTTCTGCCCATTCACTTAGTTTATCTAAATCCTTCTGTAGGGAAAAAACATCAAGCTCTGTATGTATTTCCTTACATAGCTTAGTGTCATCAGCAAAGATTGAGATGCTACTTTCAATTCCCACTTCTACATCATTAATAAACAAATTAAAAAGCATTGGGCCCAGGACTGAACCCTGCGGTACCCCACTTATAACCCTAGACCAATTTGAAAAAGTTCCATTTACAACAACTCTCTGCCATCTATCATTTAACCAGTTCTCAATCCATGTACAGATACCACCACCCAAACCTTCAGACTCTGGTTGGGTTTCTCTTTTCTTCCTCCTCTTTGATTTACACCTCACCTCTTGTTGCCTTTGGGGAGAGTCAGGTGGTACAATAACAGCAGTGCCTAATTTATTTGGTGGGTGTTTGGCTTTAACATGTTTCACATAAATGTCATGGTGTCTGTGTTTCATGTGAGTTATCAGGGTGGTTGTGACAAGGTGCATTCCCTCCTTTCCCCTTTTCACTGACTTTTCACAAATTGTGCACAGTGCCATCACTGATGCCTGCCCCTGGAGAAAAATAGTTGCACACCCAGGACTTATATGGGGAGGAGAAAGGTGGAGAAGAATAGCCTTTTTTTTCTTCCTCCACATTCCCTTCACTGGCTGGGGCAGAGGATGATGTTGCTGCTGTTGCTGCTACGGCCTCAGAATCAGCACTGCAACTAGGATCAAGTGGAACCTTTCCTAGTCCTGCATCACTGGACCCAATCCCATTTTGTCCATGGTGGTCTGTTGCACACTAGCCTGCTCCTCATCATCCTGCTGCCATTGCAACTCAGACACAGCAGGAATTACAGCAGCAGGAAACTCCACAAATTCACCAATCTCACTGCTGCTGCTGCTGCTGCTGCTGCTGGTGATACCAATCCCCATTTCCATATCTGTCTCCCATTCCTTCTTGTTTTTGGGATAAAAAGACCATTTTTGTCTCTTCTACCCAAGCTTCTCTACCATCATCATCATCCTTATTCAACGGTGGTTGAAGGTGATGAGAAATGAGACAGACTTACCAACTCTTGTTGAGCTGAAGAAGGCAGACTGGCAGGACTAGTAGAAGGCACAGCAGATGATCTGTGTTCATGGTGGTGATGGTATTATTGCTGCTAGCCACCAGTTCTGCCTACTTTAGGATCATGTTCCATAGGGACAATTCTGTGGGGGAAGGGGACTCACAGGGTCAGGGGAGGGTTGTGGGCTCCCTTAACTGCTAGTCTGGCCATCCAGCATTACTTCCCCTACAACCTCAGCATCAGCAGGAGTATCTACTGCGGTCATGCTAGTCCCACCAGCTGCTTCACTATTAGTGCATTAGCTTCAGTGTATATGTATCCAGATTCCCCTTCAGAAGCCATTAGACTAGTTTATTGAATTATTACATAATATAGTATAGGCGACTAAAATACTGAAATTTAACTTTTCTTAGTTCTATTAAAAGAATTAGCAATAGTGGAATATCTCACAAAAATAGCCATTTGATTTGTACAGTTACCATAATGTATGCCACAGTATATTAAAAACAAAAAACTTTATTGAAAACATATATATATATATATATATATATATATATATATGGTACTGGATGTAGCTGGTTGTAGTAGTAGTATTAGTAGACGTAATAGTAGTAGTAGTCCAGTAGTGCCAGAAAGCTAGGATCTAATAGTAACATGATATGAGAAAGTGGATATGAAACAAAGTTGATTATAGAGATCAGTAACTATAATAGGGATTATCTGTGTTGATAAGTCAGTCACTTCAGCTTAAGTGACAAGCTAGTCAATATCTTGAAGTCATTTAAAAATGTTCAATCGCAAATGCCAAGTCAGTAATGTCTAATTAACCACTATCAGGATAAACAGATATTACAGGATTAGCCAGAAAGGATAATCAATCACCAGTAGCCATCTATAAATTGCAATAGAGCAGAGTTGAGCTTGATATTTGAAAGAAAATAATGTTTATGGAGTGATTAAGAACGTGGAGAAAGGAAACAGACTGAATATTGAGGAATATTATAGAACTATTATTTTAATTTCTTATTAACAATACAGAGCCTGCCAGAAAGGACAGGCAAAATGTTTCACCTCAAACTGAAACAGAGAAAAAATGGCATCTTCTGCCGAGCTGGAAATTTTATGTGAAAAGTGCATATTTTCTGCCTAGGTCATTGCATTAAATCACTGGTTATGACTGAATTTTCCCACCACGTGGTAAGTTTCCTTTGTTTTCTCGCAGGGATAGCACAGAAAGGGTGTCAGCATGCCATTCTGTGCTTGTTAGTAGGGGTGGACGAAAAGTGAGAAACATTTTTCGTATGACTTTTTGCGAAAAACAGATGATTCTTCTCTTTTTTCTCAAAAGTTTTCTCCTTTTCACCAATGCAAAATATTCTTCCTTTTTGCCTATTACAGCAATTTTTTTGCCTATTACAACATATTATTCTCCTATTCTAACACATTTCTTGCCTATTCAACACATTTTTCTACTATTCCAAGAACTGTCAGGTGATGCTGATGCTGCTGAGGATGACCTAATGATGATAATGCAGATCTAGAATATATCCCTCAAGCATCCTTCTCTTGTTCAGATACAGATGAAGGTGAGAGTGAGGATGATGACTGGGCTATAAGGTTAGCAGAAAGTCAAAGGCTGTGTCTTCCACTGCTTTTAAGGAGCACTGTGCCTGTCTATAAACTGTTTGAGAAAGTCATTGGAAAGTTTGATCATGGAAAAGTACAGATGTCAAAAAGCACACAGTCACCCTATCAGTCATCCTCAGCATCATTGCCTCTTCAAAGTACAAGTCCCACGCAGCCACACACACCTGTTTTGAGTACCCAGCAACAGCAACACAGGTTAACATCCACATTGTTAGATAAGAAGAGTACCTGTGCTGCTGCTGCTGCTGTAAGTGCTGCACCTTTGACACCTAGAAGTAGTAGCAGTAGAATTACATCAACATCTAGCTCCAGTAGTAGTAGTAGCAGAAACCACACATGACAGTCAAAGTCAGGACAAATATATTAACATCAGCACAGATGAGGAGGTGGAGGACAGATGGGACCACTGTATGACTGATAAGTAATATGTGTCAATAATCTGAGAAGGAGGATAGAGTATAACAATGGTAAAAATACATACACAAATCACACCGTGCCAGTCCCCCACCACCACCACTACAATACACATGTGACACATTGTAGGTTGCACTTTTTCTTTTATTACTTGATATCATCATGAATATGTGCCAGTGTCACTTAAGCAAGAAAGTGTTGTGGGCAAAAGACAAATTAATTCAGCTTGCTAACACATTTTTCAAGCCATATTTTCCTGTAGGACTCACAGCTTTGACTTTCAGCCACTTATTTCTAAACTTCAGCCCTCAGAATAAGTAATATTACAGTGGGAAAAGTAGTGCCTATAGGAAATGTAGGCAGAACATTTGTTAAAATAGGCGAAAAGGAGGAAATTTTTGCATAGGCACCTCAGACTGAAATTGGTAAAAAAATGTCACTTTCCCGCGAAAAGTGTAGTTTTTCTGCTTTTTCCTGTTTTTTTCGCCTAGATCATTGTGTGTAATAGAGGAAGGTGTAGCAGCTAAACCATCTGCTGCATCAGATAGTGAGACAAACAAGCACCAAAACACCAGTCCTCAAAGTAGTAGTGAACTTTGTTACAGTAAAAGCAAAAAAGAAATTGTGACCTCTAAAAGCTTGGAAGAATATAAGGGTAGTGGGCAAGAACTATCAGGTGATGCTGATGCTGCTAAGGATGACCTATTTATGATTGATGATGATGCAGATCTAGAATATATCCCTCCAGCATTTTTCTATTGTTCAGATACAGATGAAGTTCAGTGAGGATGATTACATGGCTATAAGGTTAGCAGAAATTCAAAGGCTGAATCATCCACCACTGAACAGGAGCACTGTGCCTGTCTATAAATTGTTTGAGAGAACCGTTGGAAAGTCTCACCCTGGACAAGCACAGGTTTAAAAAGGTACACAGTTGCCCTATCATTCAATATCAGCATCATCACCTCTTCAAACTTCAACTCCCACTCAGCCACACACACACCTGTTTTGAGTAACCAGTAGCAGCAACAGCAACACAGTTTATTGGCATCCACAAAGTTAGAAATGACGAATGCCTCTGCTGCTGCTGCTGTAAGTGCTGCATTCTTGACAACTAGTAGTATTGGCAGTAGAACTGTATCAAAAGCTAGCCCCAGTAGTAGTAGTAACACCAGTAGAAGCTCAGGAACCCCTCATTCCTTGGAGTCCACAGCATGGAGATAATTCACACAGGATCCTCAAGCTCAGCATGTTGCTATCTGTTGTCTGTGCAAAAAGCATGAGAGCAGGGCGAAAGTAGGCTCACACTTAGGCACCTTCTCTATGCGATCCCACTTGAAGCACAACCACAGATATGACTGGGAGACATACTATCAGCAGGCTAAAGGTGCCACAACTAGCAGCAGCAGAAGAACTCTAAAAAAATCCCAGGGCACTAGGGCAGAAAAAAGAAGTAGTGAAGTTATTTATGTATCAGAGAGTGTGCTAGTGCCAACAGTTAGTTCAGTCCAAATAACACCTATTGCTCCTGCTGCAGAGGAGTATGATGACTCTGGCTTTGCTGTAGGAAATAGCAAGGGTCATAGACTGCCCACACATGCTGCCTCTACCTCCACCACCTCTTCTAGTCATGTTGTTAAAGCAATAAAGTTTCAAGCTTCTTGTGCCATGTTCTGCCAACCCACACTCACTGAGTTCCAGGTAATGAGTGAAAATCTTCATAAAAACAATCCCAAAAGTACACCTGTGGAATGGCAAGGTTGCCAAGATGTTGACAATGGACATGCTGCTGTATTCTTTTATAGAAAACTGAGGATTCAGAGAACCGATGTCATGTGTAGCTCCACTCTGGAATATCCCAAGCTGCAGTTATTTTTCCAGGATGGCTGTGCCTGAATTGTACAATCGGTGGTTAGTGTGGCTGAATAGTGTGTATGGCATGAAAATCCACCTGACAACAGACATGTGGACAAGTGGGCAGAACACAGACTATATGATTGTGACAGCTCACTGGGTTTCCCTGTGAGCACCAACAGTGAACAACACCAGCTTTCAGCATCAGGTGAAAGTAAGTAATTAAGCTTCTGGTTCTGGCAGTGTGATTAAAAGGTGGCAGCAAGATAGCCCATACCATAGTCAAGCCACCTTGTGCATGCAGAGTTTTGAGAGACAGTCCCACAAGGTGTAGATGCTTTAAGTAAGCAAGAGCAGGTGATAGAGGAATGGTTTGTACCCCGCACCTTAAAAGCTGGTTTTGTGTCTGCTGATAATGGCTCCAACATAATCTCTGCTTTGAGAATAGATGGTATGGTTCATGTGCCCTGCTTTGCCCATGTGCTAAATTTAGTTGTGACCAGATAAGTGGCAGAATCCAAAACCCTGAAAGAGATGCTTATTATGTCAGCAAAATCTGTGCCCATTTTAGTAGCGCCTACAGTGCACGCAATGCTCTATATGCCATAGAAGAGCCTGCCCAATCACTAGCTGAAAATGGAGGTCACTACCAGGTGGAATTCCACAATGTACATGCTAGAGAATTTGTACAAGCAGAATAAGGCCATTAGCGAGTACACCATGCAAAACTGGAAGGCTTTGGAGGAAGCATCTTTGTCAACTGGCCAATGGCAACTAATGTGCGATGTATGTGAGCTGCTGAAACCCTTTGAGGAGGCAACCATACTGTTGAGTCGCATTGGGGCAGGAATTAGTGAAATTATACCACTGATATTTTTATTGCAGAAAAAAATAAAATTAGGTGCATGGCTGAGGATTCTTACCATAATGACAACACAGACATGCACCAACTGGTAAAGGACATGTTAGCATGCTTTGAACAAGATTCTCACATAGTGTCCATTAAAAGCAATGATGAATACATTCTTGCCACTTTGCTGAACCCCTGCTTCAAACACAAAATTTCAGTATTTCTGCCAAAGAGCCATCAGCAGTTTGTCACAACAAGGAGTCATGATGATCAGCAGCAACTCTCTGTGGAATCGGATTCTGTAAAGGAATATCAGGACATACTTATTGACCAAGTGGAGGGTTGGATTGTGGTCAGGGGTCAAGTCCTGGGAAAAAAGTGTGGGAATTCACCCAAGATTCCTATCCCCACCCAGGATTAAAGAGAGGGATATAAACTGATATAATGTAGCGCAGGTGCTGTAAATTCTGCCCTCAAACACCGCCCAACAGGGCGTATTATCAGGGCCTCCTCAATGAAACAGGTATCTCATACATATCCTTCTAAATTACTGAACCACTGACAGATTCACCCGTGATCATGTGGGGAGTCATTAAAATCCTGAACCACTGGGGACAAGCCTGAGCATCTCTGATATGAACACAGACAGAAGGGCATTCAGTGGGTCTTAGTTATAATCGGAGGACTTTATAGCACAAAAGATGCTGATCCTTTGAGACAAATATAATCCCTATAAATGAGAAAATAATTGGCACTCTCACAGCCAAACCCTGCTGCAAAAAGTAATATTTATCCAGTAGTGTTTCATGTGTATAAACAGGAGTGGGTAACCTGAGGCCCTCCTGCTATTAAAACAACAGATGGCAAGTGGCGAGCCTCTGCTTGCCCACCCCCAGTAGCTATGGCTATGTGAATTAGTCTTAACCCCTTGAGTGCCATGGGGTGTCCAGTGCATCCCTTTGGCATTGAAAGGGTTACTAGTGGACAGGACGCAGCATATAAAATGTGTAAAATCTTCGCAAAAACCCTGAAGGGGATGTCTCCAGTACCTCCATGACACACATCAAGTCAAGGGCCAATCTAAATCCAAACCAACATCCGAACGGAATTCTGGGGTCTGTAGTGCAGAGTGCCTACCCTGGCACCGTGCCATGTAGTGCTTCAAATGAGAGAACTACATGTCCCAAAAGGAGATCTCAGTATCCCGTGTCTTACCAGGCATGGCAAAGCAACCAAATAGAATGAAGTGGAGGATGCTGACCACTTCCTTCCTGAGTTGGTATGAGACAGAAGCAAATACCGGCTTTTCATTTCCCAGTATAGTAACTATACCAGCACTGGCTCCGGGTGGCAACCCTATGAGAACGGCGTCCCTGCTGTGGAAAATGTACAGGAACGCCATTCCCATACGTTCCTACAGGACTCAAGCATTGACTGTGGTGGACAAGAGGTAGAAAGTGAGGGCACAACAAACATCTTGACAGTATAGTGAAAAGGAAGACAGCAATGCATTTCAACCAGCAGAAGTAGCTACATCATCAACCAGAATATCCTTTTCAGAACACAGGGGAATTCATGGGTCTCAGCAGAGGCAGAAATACCCCAACACTGGTAGTGGTAGTGGTGGTGGCGGTGGTGTTCACAGCACATCTCTTTGGGACTTGCTTTCTGAGTATGGGTTGGTAAATGACACACAGGAATACCGTGCAGCTCCTAGAAGTGGGATACTGCATGTGAGATGGTTTCTGCATACTTGCAGGATAGCTACGTTTTAGGCAGAAACAATGACCTCATGGACTACTGGCAAACAAAGCAGTGTGGGTGGCCAGCATTGACATGTACTACAGTGAAAACCCTCAGTTGTTCTCCAGCAAGTGTTGCATCTGAGAAGGTTTTCAGTACAGCTGGTTACATTGTCAATGACAGCAGGACACGACTATCAAGCAGTAATGTTGGTAGACTAACATTCTTAAAAATGAACCAACATCTCATACCATCTGAGTATCAGGTAGCAGAAACCACACTTAACAGATAAAGCCAGGACACATATATTAACAGCAGCACAGATGAGTAGGTGGAATAGGGATGTGAAGAAGAGTTGCCACTAGACTTGTACATGGGCAAAATTTTCGGTAAAATTCAAATTCGGACAAATTTTTTTTTTCTAATTCAGATGATCCTAATTTCGGACCGGGCCTATTCGATTCGGACGAAATTCTGATCCATTCCGAATTATTCGGCCGAATTTAACATGGGTTAAATTATAGCAGTGCGCCTCCGTGCACACTGCTATCATTCTTTGCAGACAGGGTGTGCATTTAGAAAAAGATCCATCCCAAAAACGGACATTGTCGTACATTGCCAGTCTGTGCATGTCACCTCTACTCCAGCATGGGATGCCAGTCACAATGCAAATGTTGAACATCGAGAACCCATGCCTGTCATTCAATTTAGCATGTTCGAACATCGAAACCCCATGCCTGTCCTTCAAAATAGCATATGTTCAAACATCGAAACCCCATGCCTGTCCTTCAATATAGCATATGCTCGAACATCGAAAACCCATGCCTGTCACATCCTACTCAACATAAGTGGTCGACTCGAACATGGACAAACTACATATCACATTCTATGTTAGTACATGGGTAAAGATTAAGGTTTCATTTTCTGGTACCAGCCTCCTACCCTACTGTCCCTCTTTAGTACCCAAATTCCTCTCTCTCATTTTCCTGTCCTGATTTCCCCTCATATCAGATAACTCTATGTGTATATACATTGTAGTGTTTCATACTACAGCAAGAATAAACATCAATGATTGTAATGTGATAGATGTAATGTGTTAAAAAGAAAAATTTAGACATTCTGTTGTGAACAAACTGCAACACGGGAGAGAAATAAAAAAAAATGCTTGACATCTATTCCACAGCATTGTCTTAGTACAGCAATATCACCGTTTTCCGTGAGTGTGCAATACAGGGCTCTACGGTAATTGCTGGGCATTTCCCAATGTCATAATCAGGGGATGATGGGAGTTGTATTCTAACTACTGTTAGGAAACACATAAGTGATGCACATTCATCTCCCACCTAGAAATTATTTACACACGAGGCAACTCCCCCAAGTAATACCTAGCCCCTTTCCAAGTGAAAGGACTTCCAGAAAGGCTTCAGATCTCTTAGTGACTCACCTGTTATTGCCAGTCAGCGGGACCCGGAGAGTAGGAGGGGGTGATGCTATGGCTGCACGGCACGGTGCTCTTAGTTGGTCACTCGTCACAATGTTGAAGCTCAGCCCGGCCAGCACCTTCCGGGTGGAGACACCTCACAGCAATCCTGTTCAGGACACATCATGCACTGTTGTGCACTCATACTAGGGATCCCAAATGTTTAGACTCATTTCGTACAGGGGGTACCCTCCTGTATTTGTAAAACCTCTCTAGCAAATCTGGGACGGTAGACCTATTTACTCAAGTCTTGACTTTAGGTGGGTGATAAACAATACAAAATAGGCATAATGTTTCACTATCCCATAATTCATGTCACTGAAGCAGCCAGCAGGCATCGCCACTGAGTGAGCATAGGGCTGCCCGGCTGCTGACAGTCACACTGATGGGACACCCTGCAACACAGAACTGGTGGAAGAGAACAAAATAAACATACTATGTGACGGCAAATTGCCGCCCCTGTCAAAGTGCCGCCTGGGTCCATGGACCCACTGGGACCCGTGTAAGGGCCGGCCCTGTATTCGAACAAATACCTAATATTTTTTTATATTTTGCACAGGAACAAATATTACTTGCTCTTGCAGTGGCAATAACTGGAACTAATGCTGGCTGCCTACCTATGCCTAGCCTAATGCTACCTGCCTGCCTACACAACAACTGCACTCTCTAATCTCTTCTCTCTCTGAGCTCCAACAACGCAATGCGGAAATGCAGGCTGTCTGTCTGTGTGACTGTGTCATTAGTCCAACCCCCATCATGAAACGAAGAAGGCTATTCGAATACAGACAAAAGAGGGAAGTAGTGCATGAAACGGAGAATGGAATTGGACTAGAGACATGGAGGGAAATTATGGAGGGAAAGTAATTGAGCAAGCACAGGAAGTACAAAAAAGTCCTGGTCAAAAGTAGTCAAAACTTGGGGAAATGTGTCGATTGCCGAAACTTCCGAAAGTTTTGACGAATTTCGGACCTGACCTGTTCGGAGTCGGATCATTTTTTCCGAATGACCCTTGAGTTTCGGATTGGCCGAATGTCTCCGAATGACCCCATTTTCGACGAAATCCGAATGTCTCCGAATGAATTCGCACATGTCTAGCTGCCACCACCTACCCCACTTGGGACCACTGCTATGACCGAAAAGTAATGTGCGTCAATAATCTGAGAAGGAGGATAGAGATTTGACGTATGCATGACAATGGCAAAAACTATATACATATACAAATCACACCATACCAGCCAGTCCCCCACCACCACCACTACAATACACATCTGCCACATTGTAGGATGTATTTTTTTTTAAATCTCTTGATATCATCATGAATATGTGCCAGTGTCACTTAAGCAAGAAGTTAGTGTTGTGAGCAAAGGACATATGCACTCTGCATGCTAACACATTTTCAAAGCAAATGTTGCTGTATGACTCACGATTTTGACTTTCAGCCACTTATTTCTAAACTACAGCCCTCGGAAGAATTAATATTGCAGTGGGAAATGTACTACCTACAAGAAATATAGGTCAAAAAATGTGTTGAAATAGGTGAAAAATTGTAAAAATAGGCAAAAAATAGGAACATTTTGCATAGACAAAATGTTGAAAACTTTTGTGAAAAAAATGAAAAATCATAAAGTTTTAGCTAAAAGTAATGCAGGAAATTTTTCCCACTTTTTGCCCACCCCTACTCCTGAGGGGACCATTTGCAAATGTCACATAAAAAATTCCACCAACACAGCAATGTTAATAAACCATGAATATGACAAATCACATTCTAGTGTTAATGGCATAACGGAGGAAGGTGTAGCAATTCAAACAACTGTTGTGCCTTACATCGAGAGTAAAATCACCACTCCTTAAACTATCAGAGAATGTGCTGAAAATCCCTCTAAGAAGAAAAGTAAAAAGAAATTGTTTGCCAATTCAAAAAGCCTAGAGGAACATAAATGTAGTGGCAAAGAAGCGACAAGAGATGCAAAGGATGATCTAATTACTGATTACAATGTTGATCTAGAGTATATCCCTCCAGCCTCTTCCTCTTTTTCAGATACAGTTGAAGTTGAGAGTGAGTAAGATGATGACATGGCCAGAAAAATAGCTGAAAGGCAAAGGCTCAATCTTCTACCACTGAAAAGGAGCACTGAGCCTATTTATAAACTCTTTGGTATATCAATTGGAAAATCTTACTCTGGCCAAGTAAAGATGCCTAAAAATACACAATTATTCTGTTATTCATCATAGTATCATCGTCACTGCAAACATTATCATCAATAAAAAGGTAATCCTCAGCACTGTCTACCACTTCTTCCCCTTAGATGCATTTTTAGCACATTGTCCACTACTTTTTGGACTGGTGTTTTATCTCATTGTCAGACACAGCAGTTGGTTGAACTGCTATACTTTCCACAATATGCCATCAACATTATAATGAGACTCACTGTCATCATTATTGTTGTTACATTGTCTATTAACATTGCTAATGGTGGTAGAACTTTTTATGTGACTTTGACAAACAGGAGAAGAATCATCATCATTTATTGCACACACTGCAGCAATCATGACTGCAGTCAGTTTTTGGAATACCTCTTTAATACTATGCCCCTGCTACTACTCCTTTCACTGTACTCCTGTCCATAGTACATTTGCTAGACATTATTAAACATGTACACAACAGCACTTACTCTGTGTGATGTCTAATCCTTTGCAAAATACTATGTCTTCTAGTGTCTGTCAGCCTCAGTCACAGCTGATGTCAGGGTTCCTGTCACCTATCAGTCAAACTGTTTTAGTTTTGGGTGTTTGGGGTAAATTTTCTTAGCTCCATTCATACAGCACCACATTCCCCTAACAAAGAGAACAGTCAGCTGGAAGGAACTTGGTCACACCTGCCTGTGTCTTCTCAGTCAAACAAAATGTTTGGTATTTTTAGTTAAATTTCCTTTTTCTCCCTTCACAACCCCCCGGGCTCTTCTAGAAAAGAGATATCATCCAGATCAGGAAGGAACTTGGATCACAGCGGCCTATTTTGTACTATCTTAGGTAAATCTACTTTCTCCTTTCTTACTCCACCAGAGTCCATCTTTCACCAGACTCCCCTAACCAGACTTTGCTTGCCAAAGAGACTCCCTCAACTAAACTCCGACTTCAATTTATTTACAAATTTTAATGAGTTGCAGAATTGTACTTCTTTCTCTGTGAAACAAAAACAGAATGAATTTCTGAGGGAAACTGACACCACTTTCATACTATCCCCGTGGAAAAAGAAGGGAAGCTTGCCAAGTGGTGGGGAAATTCAGTCTTCCCATTGATTTCAATGCAATTAGCTAGTCAGAAACAAGCAGAAAATCAACACTTTTAGCAAGAAATTTCCAGGTCAGTGGTATGTGTAATTGTTTGCCTGTTTCATTTTTATGTTAAACATTTTTCCCAACCTTAACCATGACATGGATGCATGCTTTGCATACTATGGCCATGTTATGTGACTAAAACCTCAACTTAAATACAGTGATTATGTGCATGAAATATGTTGCAGTATAAATGGATAATATTGACTAAACATGGATATGCATTAGTGTTTTGTGTTTTTGCTTTTAGCTATTTTGGTAATATATATATATATATATATTACATATTTTTGGCACATATATAGACTTTTGACACAAAAAAATTGTTATAATACCTGCAACCTAAGTAATATATGTCATGATAAAACATTGATCCTCTTATGCAACAATCTGATGGGAGGTGGGATTTGACACAACCCCAAAAAATATAAGAAAACAAAGAGTACAGTTACATACAGCTTAGTCTAAATGCATGAATTGTAGTTAGACTACATGAGTCTGGCTCATATGGAGCACTAATTAAACTTTGATAAAGGTCTTTGCAGATATTTCTACATTAGTAGACATAAAAAGCATGTCCCAGTCACCATGAAAACTACATGGCTTTACTTCCATCTTCCATCTTTGAACTTTTGTTGCAAATCAGCTAAATATACTTCTGTCAAGATGGTAGGCCTTTATTAATATACATATGCAAATAACAATAATGGAAAGACATACACAATAAAAAAATATTTAATGTTTAAACCTAAATATCAACCTTTATACATTTCCATATCCCTTTATTTTAAAACTTTTTTTATTTTGGCCATTTTTATTATATTTCATAAGAAACAGAAAATGTGAGTTGCTACTTATATCAGTTTTAAAGAAGATTCATATAAAATTGATTTAACATAGTTATTTTAATGCATCTCAATATCTTTTTGCCTTTATTCTGAAAATAATATTTTATTAAGAAAAGATTCTCAGTTTCCATTTTATGAAACAAAAAAAGCAGCAGAGAATTAAGAGATCATAAAAAAGCTTTATAAAAACTCTTGTCATGTGTACTCAAAAAGACATATCAATTCTTTATAAACTAGCAGAGCTATCTACATTTTAGAGTCAGTGGCCTATTAAATTATGTAAGGTAATTTAAGATTGAGCAAGTCAATTACCAGAATGATGTAAAATTAAAAAGTCTATTTTGCAGGCAAAGATTTGAAAACATAAATCAGAAAACAAATTAATGCTGAAATAGAGTCTAACGCTGCACAAAATTATATTCGTTAATTAGTATAATTATGCAAGACATGTATGCTTCTTTTGAAATGCATATATCTACATTTATTGGATGTGGACAGACAAATAAAACATAGTGCTTAAATACCAAATGTAGCCAGATACTTATAAACCTTATATCAAATGGAATATTATAATACCTATCACAATTTTAGCTATACACTATATGTTCTTACCATTTTTCTCTTATACATAGATGGGAGTAATAACTATGAGTATATAACAATTATTTGTTCATAGGTTTGCTCATATTGAAGAAGGTATTCATTGTGAGTTGAGCAAAATTATTAGTACACTTTCTTTCACCCAGAAACAATCACTTCTTGAAATACTGCTAGTCACAGTCTATTACCCAGATGGATGTAACAAAGTATATATGTACGTATGTATCTTTATTTATATAGTGTTATGTACAGTGTTTACAAAAATAGTAATAGTATAATCAACAGGTTAAGAGAATCAGGCTAAAGTATGATCACTGCATTATAACTAGGGGAAAAGTGCAGCAAAGGTAATTATACATTGGGAAAGTGATCCTGCCCCAAAAGGAGATGTTTGAAAGTTATGTGTCGCTGATTGGTGAATGGTGATTGGGAGGAAATTCAAAGGTCAAGGCGCAGCCAGTGAAAAAGATTGCAGCTGAGAAATGGCTCACTTTGTGTAAAAGGAGGACAGAAAAAGCCCTTGAGAAGAAAGCAGGTGATGGGAAGGGGTGTATTGGGAGATGTAAGTGTAAGAGGATGCTGAAGAAGAAAGTGGCTTAAAGGGATAGTAATGTTTCATAATAAATGCAGCTCCAATTAATCTTCGTAGTATTTGGACCATGGAGAGTATTATTTAAATACTGTCAAAATTGTAGTTCAAGAGTTATTGAATTATAAAGTACCCCCCTCCCACCCCTTTTACTGATGTAACACTGCTCACCTCAGAGCAGCAAGACTGTTCGGATGGATCTCAGAGAGGGACAATCTTCAATTAGCATAAGGGAAAAACCTGAATCCATGTCAAAGATTGCAGGGTTTTCCTTATGTTCACAGTAAGAATATTATTCCTTGTTGAGAGCTGTCTGGTCTCAAGACCAGATTCCACATCTGAGTGGAGGTGGCTTACACTAGGTAAAAGTGTAATTCAATTACTTTTGAACTACAACTCTGACAGTATTGAAATAACACTCTCCATGGCCCAAATACTATGAAGATTAATTGGAGCTGCTGTTTTTGTGAAGCATTACTATCCCTTTAAGTCACTTTCTTCTTCAGCAGCTTCTTACAGTTGTACTCTTAATTGGAGCTGCTGTTTTTGTGAAACAGTATTATGCCTTTAAAGTAGTTGAGACAAATTCTGTTAGAAATATAAGACCTTATAGGTAACCAAGAGAGGTTTTGGTGACAGCTTGGATATGGGTGGAGAAAGTCAAGGTAGAACCGAGTATGACCCCAAGACAGTGTGCTTTGGTTACTGAGTGGATGGCAGAACTGCCAACTGTGATACATCATGTGAGAACTCAGAGCATAGTTATGTGCCCACTCCACATTATCTGCAGTATTACTTAATATTTCAGTCACAAGGACTGGTCTATATTGAATCAATGTATGACTTTGCTTTCAGGCAACTAGTGTTTTTCTAGATATTGCTCTTATTTTACTATTATCAGTTGGTAATTTGTTAGAAGTATGATATGGGAGTTAGAAGGAGATAGAAGAGATATGAGTTGGCATGAAGCAATAGACCAGTCAGGATAGACACATACAGCAGCATCATGCCACTTGTGCTAGCAAATTCTATACAAGTACGGGTCTGTATGTCTAACAACAACAGCTCCCCCAAATACTATACATTGATCTCTGAGAGAAAAGAAGGAAGGAGCAGGGAAATCTTTGACTGTGTTTCAAGCACAGTGTGGGCTTCAGGAGGTGATGGAGGAGGCTAGCATTGGTGCTGCAGTATCACCAGCACTGAACTGACTTATGACAGGTGCTTATGTGATTCTGTTACATACTAGTACATGCTACTCATTAGGGATTACCATTTATTTTCTTTTGTGGCTTCACAATACCACCAGCAGCAGGATCTGTGACTATGTTACAAGCATGGTATGGGCTTCAGGAGGTGACGGTGAAGCAAGCCTAGACATATCAGGACTACCATTTGATGTATTTCTTTGTAAAGCATCACTGATTTACCAGAAGCCCTTCATTTTCTGGATCAGGTGGGTGAATAAGGGGGTAGCCTTGCCCAAGAGAGCAGTGGCTTGGTTTACATTTTCTGTGAAGTCACTGAATCGCTTGTGGACTGCCACTACCTGTCTCATTAGAGCCTATTTCTCTCTGCCCAGTGGTCACCTCTTTGTTCTGATCAGAGGACATGGAGACAAATGCTCTCTGCTGCTCCAGTATCCTCTCCATTATCTCTAGGTGGAATTCTACAGGGCAACATCTTGGTGTAGCCAGTGCTATAGCAGACCTGCCTTCTCCTGCTCCTCCCTCAGCTGCTGGCTTGATGTGATACTTCGGTAGAAGGGCTTGGCAATCTTACTACATTAATCAATGAGGTTCAACAACCTGCAACTTCTTTAAACTGGAAGAGCTGCCCTTACCACCAGATGCAAAATATGTGCTGCTCAGAGCAAACCCACAAAATTATAATTTTTACTGCTCTGACTATATTTGCTGCTCCATTCATTACAAGTAATCCCATATCCTCCTATCTGCTGACCAATCCACTGTGGCAGAATCTTCCAAGATGGGAGCTTATGTGTGCTGCTCATCCATAACCTAAGCATGGAGGAGAATAGCCCAATAACCCAGCTGCCCTCCTGACTGACTTCTACCTCTCCTGACTGACTTCTACCTCTGCTGTCTCCTAATGTACCAACAACAGCAGTGCTGTCCTCCAAGTCTCTGGGTTGCCATCAATGTTTCATGAGCTAAAGAAAGGTATACAGTGCACTAGGAGCACTACATCTGTCAGAGTGGAAGTGGACAGTCTGTCCAGAAGCCTTGGACAGCCTGTCCTTCAACAATAACACAGATGAGAGGGAAAAGAGGGGGTGCCTCATTTCTGCTGATGGCGGTGCATGGTGAGTGGTGGTAGTTGGAGGGTGAGAGCCTCTATCACCTGCCTGGAGGGCTCCCCTTCAATCATGGAGAAGGAAGAACCTCACACAGTGATCAGCTGTCCAAGCAGTCATATCATAGCAATTGAGTAAAAATGTTAGGACAAGAGGCCATAGTCTAAAATTAGAGGGACAGAGGTTTAGATGTAATGTAAGAAAGTTTTACATCACTGAAAGGGTAGTAAGTAAGAGGAATAGCCTACCAACAGAAGTGGTAGAGGGTAATAGTGACAGAATTTAAGCAAGCATTGGATAGGCATAACGTAAGACAAGACCAAGGACCAAATAAGGTTTGAGGATTTTACAGAAGAAAAAATGGGCTGACTAGATGAGCCAAATTGTTCTTACCTGCCGTCAAATTCTATCTCTATATGTTTCAACTTATTTGACTGCTGCTTGGACATACCCTTGAATGGAAAGCTCCAGTGTTTGGTGTGGGCTGATGCAGAGCTCCCTTATCTTTGGGATCTGCTCTGATTCTTAGAGGATTCTGAGGCTTCTCCCTAGCCTCTGTTCTGATGTCTGCTGGTGGTGGTGTTCCTGTTGGTGCCAAAACTGCAATGTGGTGTGTATTCATATGTTGGTTCATATCATCACTGGGGAAATGTCCCAACACTTCCCCTGGCACATTTCCTTGTGACACACTTGAACACTGAGTGCACGCTTCGGTCAAAATGATTCCATACTCTACTACAGCGCGCTAGTTGTGCCACAGCTCGGCATGAAATTGATGGAGTACTGCTTTACTGGATGGAAGTGCAAGTGGTGGTGGTGGGAGCACATGTAGGAGAAACAGTGGCAGATGTTGGATGATGGATTTCTTACCTCCTCTTCCTCATTCTCCTCTGGCTGATACTCCAGCTCCTCTTTATGGATGTCATTCATCATTTGGACAGAGGTGGTAGTTAGGCTTACTTCTGCCAAAATATCAGATAACAGCAAATTTTTCTCCTATTCCACAATTTCTTCTTGACCAAAAATAGACTACTAACATAAGTCTGCCCATCTTTGCTCTGGGTAATTTAAAATATCACATGGCTTGCAGTGATTGTAGCAGTGGTGGCACTGATGGTGAGAGTGGTGGTGGTGGCACTGCTGGCGGTGGTAGTGGTGGTACTGGTGGTGATAGTCATGGCTCTGATGGCACTGATGATGGTGGTGGTGATGACAATGGTGATGGTAGTGATGTCACTGCAGAGGTAGTAGTGGCTATGGTTGAACAGGTGGTGATGGTGGCATTGGCAGTGGTAGTGTTTCTAGTCCTCAGTGGCTGACCATAACTATGGGATAGTATACATGTACAGTAATCACTTTTCTTCTTTGATCCAACCAATGCACCAATACATGACCCCTCTTTATGACCTTTATATAAATATTTTTGTGGATGAGGTGGATATTGTGCCACTAAGGCCAGGATGTTTGCTGATGATAATGATAATATTTCTGAAAAATAAGACTTCAGCATAGAGGGGCTGATGATATAATAATGGTGTTTATCTGTTTGCTTTCTCATGGCCCCCAGCCACCACTTGCCATAGCATGAGAAGTAAAAGCTTTCACAGACATTTCAATTACTAGAAAAATTATGAAGAAAATATTTAACTGTTTTATGTGTTTATTTTTACTTTTTCATTTTGCTTACTTACTTTTTTTTTTCTTTTATTTAACACAATTGGAATAAGGAATAACAGGCATAGTTGCTGGAGGAGACAGCAGTGGAGTTTGGATGGAACAGTAGAGGTGTGCACTTAAGTTTGAACTATAAATGTAATTTTCCTTTTTTTAATTAAATTAATACACCCATGATAAGGAATAACAGGCATAGTTGCTGGAGACATCGTTGGAGTCTGAATGGAACACTGCACAGTGCCTATTTGTGTGCAGCTGCACATTTAAGTTTCAACAGTACATTTTTGTCTTTTTTAAAATTATATTACCACACAGTCAGAAATAACAGGTATAGTTGCTGGAATTGCATTTACCTAACCTATTTACTTACCTACCTAAATATCTACCTACCTATTGTATTTATTAGCTAACCTAGCTATTCATTCTGTGCTAACCTACCCAATTAATTAGTATTATTAGCAAACCTTACTCTATCTGTTGCTAAATAAGTAATAGTACCAGAGCATCCCTCCATTGATAAAGGAATCAGAAGAATGAAATTCTTTTGTTTCTTCCAACAATTGATGGAGATAATAATCACCCTGCTTTTCTTCTGGCTGTTAAACTGTCAGTGAAAAAATGTTCTGAATCAATATCATATATGTTTGAAGGGCCATACCCTTGGAAATCAAGATTAATCAGACTATAAATGCATCACAGATAAACTAGAGATTCACAGGATGTTGCAATAATCACTCACATCATAAACAAGGTGACTGTTCTTCCACTTTTTCCCAGGAAATTATTGGCTAATCTGTGTATCAATAACTTCTTTTCTGCACCCTCATACACACAATCCCTTCTGACTTTTCCCACTGAAAGGGAGAAAACAAATGAAATAATTGATTTCAATGAAAATGCTGAAATTGGAGTTTGATATTTTGCTTAGTATATCATTTTAATCTGAGTCTCAGAAAACACAAGTTTCTGTTAAATTATATATATTTATATAACAAAGAACAGACCTGCGCTCCTCCATTCCTATTGATAAATGTGCCCTGTATCGTGCATGAGTGATATACTGAGTGAAAATATGGGGGTTTAGTCCCCAAAGTTTTTTGGCCCAAAAATGAAAGGGTTAAGCTTACCACCTCCCCATGGTACCCCATAATTAATGACAAGTCCTACTCTAAAACGCCTGAAGTACCCTATCTAAATTAAAAACAATCCTGAAGAAAGTAAACAATACATGGTTAAAAATTAGGGGCTTTTGTAACACAATGACAAACAAACATGAAGATTAAAAAGGAGAGAGAGAGTAGACTTGGTGACAACTGTGGAGAGTGGGTACCAGAAAGGCACTGAATTATCAGTTACCCTTATAGGTAAAATTACCCCACCCCCACAGGTCACATGGGCAGAAAATGTAACCGAAAGACAAGGGAAAATTTAAAGGCAAACTTACTTAAAGGCAAAGATAAATAAAGTGACGATATGAATGTGATAAATGTTTGTGCTAATAAGATGGTATAAAAGTATAAAAGCAACTAAGTGAATATATATTCATTCATTTTCTTCAGGATTGTTTCTAATTTAGATAGGGTACTTCAGAAGTTTTAGAGTAGGACTTGCTGTTAATTATGGGGTACCGTGGCGAGGTGGAAAGCTTAACCCTTTCTTTTTTGGGCCAAAAAGTTTTGGGGACTCAACCCCCATATTTTCACTCAGTATATCACTCATGCCCGATACAGGGCACTAGGAATGGAGGAGTGCAGGCCTGTTCTATGTTTTTTGTTTGCACTATGGGTTATATTCAGCACTGGTATATATAAGGTGTTAGCGCTGTGGGTTTCTGTTTTTGTCCATATATATATATATATAAAAGTCCGTGTACAAGGGCCAAGGTCTGGTTAATGTTAACCCTTTGAGTGCCAGAGGGGTTGCGTACCCCTCTGGCACCCAAAGGGTAAAGAGGCAGCTACCTCACTGCTCCATACGATGCAGTCTTGTGTCGCCTCACTCACACAATGCAATCATGCGCAGTAGAGACTGCCCAAACACACGCAGTCTCTACTGCACATGACGGCTTCTGACAAACATCCTAGCGAATTATTATATAGGATATACATATACACGCACACACCCTTAGTGAAGTTGCTAACTTTTGGATTTAAAGGCTGAAATCAAGGGAAGTCATGTCAGACACTTAATAAGATCTTGCAGCCAACAATATTCATGTGAAAAAGAAATGGATAATGTTTTGGAAAGATAATTAAGAACACAAAGTATTTATACCTTGATCACATACTCTTACTAAAACTTTGTGAAAGCACCTTTTGCCTTGATTACAGCAGTAACTCTGTTTGGGTATGTCTCTATCAACCTAGCACACTTGGATTTTGCAATTTTATCCCCCTCTTCATAGCAGAAGAATTCAAGCTCATTCAGATTGCAAGAGGATCTTCTGTGTGCAACCCTCTCTAAGTCATTGTGCAGATTTTCCATAGAATTGTGCCATTCCAGGACATTTATCTTCCTTTTTTTTATAAGACATTCCTTGGTTGATTTTTCAGTGTTTTTCAGCTTTCTTACAGAGGATAGCAGGTTGATAATTAACGCTATCTGAAGAGAAGTAACCCCATAGCATGTTGCTTGATACTAGGTGTGGTTTTCTTTGGGTGATGAGCTGTGTTGGCTTTGCAATAAACATATATTTTGGCAATAAGGTCAAAATGTTATACCTTGATTTCATCAGACCACAGAACATTTTCCCACATTGTTTACGGAGATTGAATGTGTCTTTTTGAAAATTTATAGAGGCTTAGATTTTTTTTTGTTAGAATTGCTTCTATCTTGCCACTTAACCCCACAGCTCTGACTTCTGGAGAGAATACAAAATGGTTGAAATATGCAGGGAGTAGTCAGTTACTGATATAACATCCTCCATCTCCTGATCTTTGCAATGTCCTTTTGGTGCCCTATTCCCTACACTTTTTAATGATGGTCATCTCTTCACAGTGTTCCATGAAATATGTAATGCCTTCAAAATCCGTTTATATCCCTCTTCTGATCTGTACCATTCAACAATAAGATCCTGTAGATCGTTTGGTAGCACCCAAAGTTATCTTTGAAGGATGCAATCAAGAAACCTTCATGGAACTCGTACAGGATCTAATCAGAACCACTTCAATTAATTACAAGTAAAAGCAAATTACCTTTGCACATAATTTAAATGTGATATGTACACAGTTATAACTCCCGTTGTAAAAAGTGTGTACACAGTTTATTTTTAATTATTTTTGAAGATATAATCCATTTGTTGTCCTCTGAAATATTGTTGGTTACAAGATCCTTTTAAAGGTGAAAAAGTTGTGACATGATTTGACTTGAATTCAGCCTTTACTTCAACAAAAGTTGCAATGTCATTAAGGATGTGTAGACTTTTAAAATCCATCAGTTGCTAATCCAGATGATGACCAAAATAATAGGAAAAATCACCTAAGTATTTCTTCAAATTCTTTATGGGTTCTTTTGTGCTCTGTGTTTCAGCTTTTACATACAGAATCAATAGTTCAGTAACAAAATTCACTGGTACAATACACAAAAACAAGACAGATACAGAGCAATATGATCTTTAATACTATCTTATGCGATATGCTCACTCACAGAATACTCACTAAAGAATGAAGCTAATCTGGCCTCATCATGGAATCTGTTATCCATAAAAAAGTATAATCACAGGGTATGAGGAATCACTTGTCAGCTCTATATTGATTATGAGTTTATTCTGACAAGATGTGCATAAAAACATACAATTAGTGTAAAAATCCAGAATGTTTCTGTAAGGGGTATAAATTATAGAAATATTTTTTGAAGAAGAGTGTCCTTTCTCAAATAGCTTTCTATTTACTATTTACTAGGTTGATGAAAAAAGACAATCTAAAACTTCTTGCACAAGTTATTTTGAATTCCAAATATTTGCATTTAAAGAGTACTTCAGCTACAACAGTCTTCTTGAAAATGTTATCCGTAAGTTGAAGCATCCTGAAGGAGAACAATTTAGAATGCTAAGAACAGCACAAAATCCTCTCAAGCTGAAGAATCTGATGGGTATTTTACACAGTACATGCTGGTTCATTTCAACAAATCGGTTAACACGGAGAAAATGTGTTTACTTCCAGGTTGTCCAACAACACCTAAGTTTATTAGCAACAGGAACTACATACAAATATATCAGCATTTGTAGTAGGAGGAAGGCATGCAATTATAACATAACTAGCTTTGTTAGGAAGCTAAATTTGAACTTAAGAGTCTGCAGCTGTTAAATTATGATACAGATGAGAATCTTGTTTTTATTCATGACTGGAAACAAACGTTTAAAAATGAGATGCTGTCTCTTTTAGAATATTTGTTTCTTTATTAGTAGGCTATAAGTAGGATTAAAAACCCCATTTCTCCATTTCCCTAGAAAACCTCACTACCGTAGTTTTTTTTTTAATTTCTAAAGTACTTGGTACAAAAGGTCTGCCTAACTAGGCACTAGTACAAAAGACAAATAATTTGTGTCCCTCTATATTTATTCAATGTTCCCATATATAAATTGTTTACACCCAATTCCTAGGATAATTTCTTGGTGCAAACTTCTCCCACTCCCATTTCTCATTAAATGTTCACTGCTACCATTCTATATAGAGAAGTTTGTCATACATAATACAGTCTAGTAAGTCTAGATGTATGAAAAAGCAGAATACAACTCAGAAAGGACAATCTGTCTGTCTGTCTATATGTCACAAATGGCCCGGGCCCATTCCCTATATTTTATACTAGAATGCATCAATAAGCATAAAATTTGTTTGTCTGCCTGTCATTCCAATTACCTGGATTACTCTGAAGTTGATCCCTGGTTTTATCAACTCAGATTCATACACATTTCAAGAGGAATATATGGAGTCTATTTAATATCACAGTGTAGTACAAACGTAATTATCACCAACACTTGTTGCTTCCTCATACATATGCTTTGCATAAAATGTATTTGAAAATGCAGAGATATATTTTCTGTATTTTTTCCCCATCAGACCTCTTTAGTGGCTGTGTACAGCAAAGGATCCAGTGAAGCAGCAAGATATTTTGGCTGCAGGAGCTGGAAGAAACCTCTATGGAGGTCTGATGGAAGAGTGTCTCCCAGTATCTTCAAATACAGAAAGTTTGTATTTAGAGGCAATAAGCACCAGTGATAATTCAGTTTATATGAAGTGCAAACTCAGATTCATCCATCAGACTGCCAGATTGTGAAGTGGGATTTATTGCTCCAGAGAACATGTTTCCAGTGCAGGTATGCTTTACACCACTTCAGCTGACACTTAGCATTGCACATAGCAATATTATGCTTGTGTACAGCTGATCGGCCATGGAAATGCATTTCGTGAAGCTCCCAATGCACAGTGCTAGTGCTAATGTTACTTTCAGAGGCAATTTGGAACTCTGTAGTGAGTGACGCTACAGTGAACAGATGATTTTTACATAAATGTGGGGCCCTGCTCTGTGAGTGTGCATGATCTACCACTTCTTGGCTGAGCTGTTGCTACTACTAGATGCTTCCATTTCACAATAGTAGCATGTACAGTGGACAGGGGCAGATGTAGTAGGGCAGAAATGTCACAAACTGACTTTTGGCAAAGGTTGCATCATATGACAGTACCATGTTTAAAGTCACTGAGCTCTTCAGGACAACATATTCTACTGCCATTTTTGTCTATGGAGATGGTATTCCTATGTGCTTGATTTTATACACCTGTTAGCAATGGGTGTGGCTGAAAAGGATGAGCCACATTCACATGACTTGTAGAAAGATCAAAGGTGCTATTTTATTGATCTTTCTACAAATCCTGTGACTGTGGATCATCCTTTTCATCTGCATGTACTACAACAGCAGGATTTGTCTACCAGTGAGTGCTGCACCCTAAAATTATATATTATCTATTTATTTTTATATATTTTCAATTTATTTATAGGAATGTCCTTGTTGCATTTAAACCATGAAGCTCTAAAATTTAATTTGCAAATATATGAATACTTTGGTTTTGATTAATAAAAGTTTATATTATTTTGGACTAACAATGTTATATTCAATGTAAATATTTAATTTATTTTAAAGGGAAAACATTAGTAATAAGTTATTTTTGACTTACCTAATTAGATGTTCTTCAAAAAGCAGTCAGGCATATCTATATACCTCTGGGTTACCCCTTTGAGTCCTCACCACAACAAAGAGGCTTAAATTGGACATGAAAGTCTCACAAGGGACCCTAATTGTTATCAGATTCAAACAGATTGAAACTGAAACAACTATAAGGAGACTAAAACAAACATACAAAGCAAACAATATGCAGACATAACTGACTGCTGTTTTAATGACACCCATTAAAAGCCACATATACTTAGGATAGTGTTTCACAACGTTAGTCATTGAGGAACAACAACAGTGCAGGTTTTCAGGATAACCCTGCTTGACCACAGATTGGTAATCAGTGGTTGAGTCACTATATATTATCTACCTTTGCTAAATATAGGATATCCTTAAAACCTTACATGTTGTTGTGCCACCAGTACTGGAGCTGAGAGTCACTGTGTTAGGGTATAGTTCCCCTTTAAGGTCCTAAAATCTAAACTGTTAGTCTCCTATAGTGCAAATTGTTTGCCCCAGAACCGTTCCACTTTTAAACATACTACCCTTTGAGTCACTTAACAGCAAACATGTTTGAGTCAATTTCATCTTTTTTCTCATGATGATAGGGGCTTGGGAATATTATCATGCAAGACTTCTAGTTTGTTTGCAGTACCAAATGAAAGATTCTGTAACATGTTTGTAAATGAAAGTGCACAGATTTTCCAACACAGATGATAGGAAAGGAGATATGGCATACTGCAAATCTAGGAAGAGTGGGATATATTAATGGAGAAGGATAATCATGCAAATAATTTCAAGATGGATGTTTCCACTAAGGTTAAGAATCTGAATGGAGAAAAGTCCTCTTTAACCCTTTCAGTGCTGGTTGCTTACCTTAGAGGGAATATTGCTTTCACCTATATTTTGAATGTGTTCACTTCCCTGACAAATGTTTCTTTGTAACGTTATCGGTATTCAGTATATTTTAGCTATACAAATTAATGGGTATCACTAATATTGTATAGCAACTAAAATATGTTTAGTTTTGCACACAAAGGTCTTCCTTCATGTCTCCTGATATATGTCTTACTGTAAACTTCTATATTTTAATAGAAATGTCCCCCTTGGTTGTAAGTGCCATTTTTTTACCTGTTTCAGTTTTGAGGCAAAAAGTTCCACCCATCCCTATTAATGTTCACAATGGGAAATGCTTTAATTTGTAATTATTTTGTATTATTAACAAAATGAAAATTCCCTTTAGAGCCACATACTGGAAACATTTGCATGGCCAAGCCTAGGGTTAGAAAGTCATATGACCCTTCATATGCATCTGGTTGTCATCTTCTTTCCAAAATGGGATATGTCTTACAGAAACATTAAGAAAACATTATGTGCTCTTGTAACCCCCTACTATATGTCAATACTGCACCGTTTTTCTTGGAAGGACAGTAGCTACCGAATCAGGCAGGAAATTTCATAGTTTCAATGATTTATTATCTTTGCAGTCAAAGAGATTTAAAGAAAAAAAATCCCCATAGCACTACTTCTGGAAACATTTGTGAGTTCTACCCTTGGGTTCTTCAAGTTTGTTGTATTTATATATATATATATATATATATATATATATATATATATATTTTTTTTTTTTTTTTTTTAATTAAGAACAGGCACGGTACAGGTACATGGCCACAGAACCAATTACAGAATATTCGTAAAGATAAGTAGATGCAAGTGATCACTTTCATATGCAAGCCATTAAAGAAGCCTGTCCATTTTTCATAACACAGCAACTCATAGCTTACCCAAAAAAATATCCTACGTAACTAAACTACCCTTTCCACCCACTAATCATTCCACATTCCACAAGAGGCCGAGTAACTCCCTTCCCCCTCCCCCAAGAGAGGAGTACCACTAAAATGATATGAAAACACATTGATGTTAACTGACTATCAAGGATCTGAAGAATGTAAATGTTCATGTGATAACCAGGCAACCCAGATGTGATACAATTTTGTGGTAGAAACCCTGTGCAGGTAGAGACCCTTATAATGAGGGTGACTGTTATTGACCTGTGTACTTCTACAACTAGGAGGTTTCTCTGACATCCATACTAGTGTCAGCACCTTTCCGAGCCATAATCAGTTGCTCCCTGACCAGGGTAGCCATGTCTTAGAGGTGAGAGGCACCCTCCACTGCAGTACTGTTGATATTGCATTCACCACATCCCTCCAGTAACAAAGAACTACTTCACAGACTCATATCAGAAGCATAAATTTGGCCCCTACTGTCTCATATCTTTTACATCTGTCATTGTCCAGCCAGAGCATTCTCTTAAGCCCAACTGGCATGTTTGTTGTACTTACAATCATTTTAATATAGTCATGTCCTGTTCCAACTAATGTAAGAAAACAGATTTTTGCAGATTTTGTACATTCTTATGCACATGTCAGTGCCACTCCTAAGTAGAAATGGAAGTAAGTTTCAACCTCAAAAGAGAAAAAGGAGGAAAATGGCACTTTTAACCGAATAGCTAAGTTTTCATGAAAAGTGCAATTTTTCTGATTTTTTTTCACCTAGCTCATTGGATTGAAATCAATGGGAAGACAGAAATTCTCTCCATCACATGGCAATTTCCCCTTATTTTCCCACAGACATAGTATAAAAGGGGTGTCAGGTTCTCACAGCATGCCATTTCGTGTTTGTGAGAGGAAGAGAGAGCAGCAAATTATTGAGTTAGAGAAGACTAGGCATATAGGGTATTCTTATATTCAGGAGAAGCTCTTTTTTTCTATTTTAATCAAATTAAAATATGAGGTATTCATATAATTATGGTATCAAAAGAAAGCCCTATTTCTGCTTAAAAAACAGTATATAATTTGTGTGGGTGTACAAAAGGAATTAAAGAGAAAATATGGTTGAACAACGACATAGTCAAAAACGTCAAAATTGCTCCGGTCCTTAAGGGGTTAATATATACAGCAATAATAGTATATTCCACACAACCCCCGGCCACAGGACTATAGGATCCAGGCTCCTACCCAGAGCTGCACACTGTGCTGTTCACTGCACTACTCATTATACCAAGACTAGGAAAGAGGCTCGAGTAGAACACCAGAGTGAACAGTGTATATAGCAAAAGTCCCCACTCCGAGTCTCGCAACCGGAGGCAACAGGTAGCGAGATAAGGCCAAAGCCAAGGAACACAGAGGCTACAGGTCAGGCAAGCTATGAGTGCACTGAGCGAGTAGGCAGCCAAAGCCACAGTTCAGACAGACCATGGACTACATGGAACCAGTAAAAGCCAGAGCCAGAGGTCAGGCAAACCGGGAACTACACTGAACGAGTGAGTAGTCAAATCCAGAGGTCAGGCAAACTGTGGACTACACAGAGTGAGTCAGTAGCCAGAGTCACAGGTCAGACCCAAAGTGGGTAGTCAGACAAGTCAGGATCATACACGGAGCAAGGTTTCAGCCAGAGCCACGGGTCAGAAACGATGTGGGTAGTCAGACAAGCCAGGGTCATACAAAGAACGAGTTAATCAGCCAGAGGCACAGGTCAGAACCGATGTGGGTAATCAGACAAGCCAGGGTCAACATGGAGCCAGTTAGCCAGAGCCACAGGTCAGAACCAATGTAGTCAGACAAGCCATGGTCATACATGGAGCGGATTCTGAGATAGGCACGGGTCACAATGGAGTGCAAGAGATACTGGCAGAAACACCAGGTAAGGGCAATGACTGCTAGGCCCAAGGAGGTATTTAAAGGAGCAGGAGAAGCCGGGAGCTAATTTGGCAAAACAGAATAGGCCCATAAACAGGAGTCCATGTCAGTGCCTTTTTCCTGACATCAGCAATGAGGAAGTAGCTGCAATCATGCTGGCTGACACACCACACAGGAAGGAAGAACAGGATCACTTAGGCCTCTAAGGGAGACTGTGATACAAACTTCCCCATCACTAGCTGAAAGTGGAGGTCCCTACCAGTTGGAATTCCACACTGTACATACTAGTCCATTTCTATGAGCAGAATAAGGACATTAACAAGTACACAATGCAAAACTGGAAGGCTTTGGATGGAGCCTCTTTGTCCCCTGGACAATGGCAATTAATGTGCAATGTATATGAGCTGCTGAAACCTTTTGAGGAGGCAACCATGCTGGGTAGTCGTGCAGGGGCAGGAATTAGCACAATTCTTCCAGTCATATAATTATTGCATAAAAAAATGAGGAACTTGGCTGAGGAATATCAATCTTACTATAATGACAAAACAGACATGCACCAGTTGGTCTAGGATATGTTATATAGTGTCCATTAAAAGCAACGAGCAATACATTTTTGCCACTTTGCTAGACCCCACTTTAAACACAAAATTACAGAATTTCTGACACAGCATCATCACATTGTCACAACAAGGAGTTGTGATGATCAGTAGCATCTCTCTGAGGAATGTATTGTGTCAAAGAATACAAAGGTATGCTTATTAATCCAGTGGAGTGTTGCATTGTGGAGAATGAAAGGAAATGAAATAATGCCATAAAAACTGCTAGAAAACATAGTGAAAAGGAAGGCACAAGGTGATTCACGGGTATCAGGGGCAGTAATCCAACATTTGTGGTGGTGGTGGCACCTCTGTGGGACTTGCTACCAGAGTATGGTTTGATAACAGATACACAGGAATATCATGTAGCTTCAAGGACTGGTCCCACTGCATGTGAGATGGTTACAGCATACATGCAGCATAGTTACATTCTCAGCAGAAACAATAAATAGACTACTACTGGCATACAAAACAATGTGTGTGGCCAGCACTGATACAAACAGCAAAGGAAACCCTTCGTTGCCCTCTAGCAAGCATTGAATCTGAACATGTTTTCAGTATACAGTGTTATATTGGAAATGACCGTTGGACATGGCTATCAAGCAGCAATGTTGGGAGACTGACATTCTTTACAATGAAACATCGACTACCATCTGTGTATCAGGTAGCAGAAGTGGGCAAAAACCACATATGACAGAAAAAGACAGTTCACATATATTGTTAACAGCAGCACGGGAGGAGAGATGTGAAGGGTTGCTGCCATCTACCACTGTTGGGACCAGCATTATGACCACTGTGTATCAATAATCTGAGAATGATAATAGCTTCCATTTGATTCAAACATGATAACAGTAATTATTGCTGAAGTAATCTGCCACATTGAAGATTGTACCTTTTTTTTTTTTTTTTTAAATCTCTTTTAAAATAATGTTTAGCCAGCATAGCAGCAGACTTACACAGAGAGAAGCCTGAGAAATATTTATGTGTGTAGGACTCAGGCTAGTCAAACAAAATCCCTGAGTAAACAAGCCTTAATGAAATAATTTTTGCAGGACTGTTTTTCTTAACCATACTAACAGAAAGACAAAAAAGAAAGAAAATGTGTATATTTGGTGCACACTTGTTGTTAAAACAATTAACTTTATTTGATAATTATAAAATATTAAGGAAACCACCAATTTCTAGGGTTATTAGTAAGGCAAAAGTCATATAATCAAGGCATAACGTACTGAGGAAATACCCCAGTACTATGCACATCAGTAGACTAGCCTTATTTGTGAAGCGCTTCAATTCGCAGTATCTGTTACAAACACTGATTCATTGTATCAAATCAAAACGACACAGTGAGCTACTCACTAGTTGTAATGTTGCTGATTCCTTAAACCCAGGTTGAACAATCAGTATCGTATGAGCTATCTAAAAGGATCACAACACACTCCACCGCACAGCTGAGTATAATATTAGCAACGTAAATCATTCAAAAACACGCTACCGACATCCGCGTGATAATATAAGATGAGACTAACGTAGCTATGCCTCCGCTCGTATGGATTAATGTCCAAACGTGCGGCTATTACTATCAACTAGTTGTGCCAGACAATCACACAGATATAAATACATATAATGGTATTCGGACATTACTTCTATCCTCCTCACATAGTCGTGTGGTTCCATAACCCAGCTAGTTAATAGTTCAGTTGTTACTAGAGAGCATCAAAGTTTCCCTCACATGGCGCTACCGTATGTCTGAATTTGAATTCAGTCATAAAGAGTTTGTTCATAGCATGCTGCAAGTCTACTCCCCCATGTATTAATAAGGGACAATACACAAATATCCCTCATTTTACCTCGTCCACAAGCTAAAATTGCCTGTTAACGTAAGCAAAATTAATTACATAAGGAAGTAAGAACAAATGCCCGCAGCATGCAAATTGAACAAAACTCCAAAAGTATGTAGTTCTGTGTCATAAAACAACATAAATTGTCTCTCAAAGTGCAAGACACAATAAATGTAACCCAAAAAAGAATACATTGGTGGTTCCCTAACACTAATAAAAACGCTCCTATTCATAGACTGGTGGCGGAAAAAACGTAATCATTCCCCTGACTGAAAAGGACAATGCCAGTCAGGGGCGCCCCACATACCAGTATCGATATACAGATGAATTGAAATTAAGATTGAAAGTACGAGGGTACAGTGGACGCAGTATATGTAAAGCCTATTATAGGGCTAAAAATACTCCTAGACGAGATCTGTTGATACCAAAATATAAGACAGAATCTCAGGGATTACAAACGGTGCGTTTTATAAGTACCTATTGCAATGAATCTAATAAAGTTTTAGATATTATGAATAATCATTGGCATATCCTTATGGAAGACTTAGAACATAAACAGCTTCTAGGTCCAAAAGTTCAGGTAGGATACAGACACAATCGAAATTTAAGGGACAATTTGGTGTCAAGCCATTATCTTTGGAAGGCAAAGAAAGCAGCTATAGTTAAAGGCACATATGCCTGTGGCACTTGTAGACTTTGTCCACATGTTGTACATCAGACTGAAATTATAGATCGATTTAATAAAATTCATCGTTTAGAAGCCTTTATTAACTGCAATACGACAAAATTGATATATTGCCTGGAGTGTCCATGCCCTAAAAGATATGTAGGGATGACATCTAGAACTTTCAAACAAAGGGAACTTGAACACATAAATAAAATTAGACGAGCCCCATTGGATGCTCAAAAAGAACGTGAAAGTATTACAGGTACTCTTTATATGACATCTGTGTCCAGACATTTTTATGAATATCATAAAGGTGATGCATCTGTGCTTAAATGCTGGGGTCTAGAGGCTGTACATATGGGTATAAGAGGTGGTGATGTGGAGAGAGTATTATTACAAAAAGAATGTAGGTGGATTTTTCTTTTGAATACAGTTCACCCAAATGGGATGAATGAATATATCAGCTATAATATGTTTTTGTAATTCCTAATTACATCTTAGGAGTATTCAAATATAATTATATAAACATATAACATCTTTATTATTATTTTTTCTAAATATATAACTGATATGAAGTTAGGATCATAAAGAAAAACTAATTTTTTCAGCCACCATTCAATAAATAATACAAGATTAGACCTTCTCAAAATGGTGTCTCCAGATCACCATTAGCCTCAGTCAGGATTAGATATAAATATTAGAGGACTTGGCCCCCCTTGCTACACCTCTGATGAAGGCAGTTAGTCTGCCGAAACGTTAGGTTAGGAGTTCAGTAGATACCGGTATGTGGGGCGCCCCTGACTGGCATTGTCCTTTTCAGTCAGGGGAATGATTACGTTTTTTCCGCCACCAGTCTATGAATAGGAGCGTTTTTATTAGTGTTAGGGAACCACCAATGTATTCTTTTTTGGGTTACATTTATTGTGTCTTGCACTTTGAGAGACAATTTATGTTGTTTTATGACACAGAACTACATACTTTTGGAGTTTTGTTCAATTTGCATGCTGCGGGCATTTGTTCTTACTTCCTTATGTAATTAATTTTGCTTACGTTAACAGGCAATTTTAGCTTGTGGACGAGGTAAAATGAGGGATATTTGTGTATTGTCCCTTATTAATACATGGGGGAGTAGACTTGCAGCATGCTATGAACAAACTCTTTATGACTGAATTCAAATTCAGACATACGGTAGCGCCATGTGAGGGAAACTTTGACGTTCTCTAGTAACAACTGAACTATTAACTAGCTGGGTTATGGAACCACGCGACTATGTGAGGAGGATAGAAGTAATGTCCGAATACCATTATATGTATTTATATCTGTGTGATTGTCTGGTACAACTAGTTGATAGTAATAGCCGCACGTTTGGACATTAATCCATATGAGCGGAGGCATAGCTACGTTAGTCTCATCTTATATTATCACGCGGATGTCGGTAGCGTGTTTTTGAATGATTTACGTAGCTAATATTATACTCAGCTGTGCGGTGGAGTGTGTTGTGATCCTTTTAGATAGCGCATACGATACTGATTGTTCAACCTGGGTTTAAGGAATCAGCAACATTACAACTAGTGAGTAGTTCGCTGTGTCGTTTTGTTTTGATACAATGAATCAGTGTTTGTAACAGATACTGCGAATTGAAGCGCTTCACAAATAAGGCTAGTCTACTGATGTGCATAGTACTGGGGTATTTCCTCAGTACGTTATGCCTTGATTATATGACTTTTGCCTTACTAATAACCCTAGAAATTGGTGGTTTCCTTAATATTTTATAATTATCAAATAAAGTTAATTGTTTTAACAACAAGTGTGCACCAAATATACACATTTTCTTTCTTTTTTGTCTTTCTGTTAGTATGTCAATTAGTGTGTGGGTAGCACCTTGGGGGGTAATTTAGGTAATTAGTGAATTTCAAAAACAGGTGATTAGACTATATTCCCCTTTTACAAATTATATAGGGATTAAAAGATAGTGCGATTTCTCTCATTTTTATTTTGTTTTTCTTAACCACTTTAGTTCCAAGTGGGTACAATGTATGCGTTTGGACAGCTATACCTGACATGGTCATCTGTGACATTAGGAAACTTCCCCCGATCTCATTCACTCCTACTGGGGATAGGATAGAGGAGCATGAGAGCGTCTTGCTCTCCTGCATCCCCATTATGATCTCCCAGCACAATCTGCTGAGCAATCAGTAATTTGGTGGTGTGGGGCATCAGAAGGGGTCCTGATGTCCCCCCATAAGGTCTGAATATGAAAATAAAAAAAAATTATAAAAAAGTAACCTTGTGAGTGCCGCAGGGACCCCTGAGGCACTCACATGGTCAATTCTTTTGGGTCCTATATTATTTTACTAAGACCTCATTGGGGGGCATCAGGAGGGATCTGTAATAAAAAATGCAAAAAAAAACAAAAAAAACCTTGTGTTTGCCACAAGGGTGGTCCAATACAGACCTGCCCTCTTGTGGCACACTTTTTTTTCATTTCTTTGTACTCATAGCTTATTGGGGGACATCAGGATGAGTCCTGATGCCCCCCAACAAGCTATGAATAAAAAATAATAAAATAAAAAAACTAATCCTCTGTGTGCCACAGGGGGTCAAATGCATTGCCCTGCAATGCGTTGGACACCCATGTGGCAGACAAAGGATTATTATTCTTTTTTTTCATTATTATATTATTTAGACCTCATTGGGGTGGCATCAGGAGGGGTCATGATGCAGTGCATTGGACTTCCTTGTGTAACACACATTTATTTATTTTTTATTCTGTCCCTGTTAGAGGTACATCAGGACCAACAAGGTATAAATATAAAACAGCTGTTAGGGCAGAAATGAATACCGGCCAGCCATACAATGTCTAACTCGATATTCAATTGCCCTACCAACTTAAGGCACAATGGACGCTAGGCCAGAGAAAAGGACTAAATAGCGTGAATAATGGGAACTACAAAGGAAAAAGGTAATGATCAGTGCCTGAGATACTTTCAAGCACTGATCGTTAGCTCATCTGTATTACATTAACCTGTCATCCATTGTCATTCTTTTTCTCTCTCCCTTCTTTTTTCTCTCATTGTCTTTCTTCTCTTTTCCTTCTTTTCCATCTTCTGTCTTCTTTCCTTCATCTTCTCAATGCATTGCAGAGCAATGCGCTGCGTGCCTCTCTTGGACCCAAAGGAATAAACAATGCTGAGATGCGCGGGTCACTATTTAACAAAAATGCCCACAGTCGAAAGATTTGTCCCCATTTTAAATCATAACATTTGAAATCAAAATATAATCCCTTTTTACATGCCTGCTGCTTGCAACGCTGGTGGTGGTGCAGAGGAGAAAGTGAGTAGGAACACATGCACCCCCATGTACCTTATGGGCCAATGCCTGTTCCATTTTGAGGGAATTTGAATATATGGGCAGTCTCTGTTCAAAATGCCTCACAGCCATTGGCTGGGATGTGTGCTTACGTACCTCCCAGCCAATCAGCTTTGAGAGGTGGATTGAATGAATTTGCTTGAAGCTGATTGGCTGAGAGGTGCATAAGCACACATCCCAGCCAATGCATGTGAGGCATTTTGAACAGCGATTGCCCATATATAAAGGCAGAGTATGTTCAAATTCCTTCACAATGGAACGGGCGTCGGCATGGGGGGTGCCCCTACTCACTTTCTCCACTGATGCCACCACCGGTGCCTCACACAACAGGTGAAATTGAAAAAGGGATTATTTTTTATTTCAAATGTTCTGATTTAACATGGGGACAATTCTTTCAACTGTGGGCACTTTTGTTAAACATTGACCTGCACATCTCTGCATTGTTTATCCATTTAAGTCCCAGAGAGGTCTGCTCTGCAATGCCTTGTGTTTCCCCTCCAGCACTCAAGGGGTTAAACTATGCATGGATGTGCAGGTTATTTATATGGAATTTGTATTAATATATCTTGATTTTCTTACAGATAAATGATGAGAAGATGAAAGAAAGAAGATGGACCAAAGGAAGAAAGAAGATAGGAGAAGAAGATGGCAGTAGCTGACAAGGGTGCTGAATACTCCACTAGACATCAGAATTAATAGTAAGTGTTTTTTCAAGGGCTGTTGCTTTGTAACTTAGTGGGATTAACCCTATGAGTGCAAGTGGGGTAAGAATATCTCACTGGCACTCATAGGGTTAATTCTACTAAAACTGGACACATTTTTTAGGTACTTTGGATATATTGATATGGGGCTTAGAATAAATATCAATACATCCACTAGGGACTTTTTTCACTTTTTTTGTTTTAACTGCTGCGTCAGCTGTTTTAAGATCCGATGAGGGACTCTGTTTCCAAAAACACTGAGTCTTAAATTTCCAATGATAAAGTGTGTCCTTATCACATCTTAAGGGCTAACACAGTCAATTGAATGGCATCTTGCAGCATTTGTATTATTTTCTATGGGTGAAAACCCCTTTAACTTATTCGCTGTTTTTCCAGCCATCTGACCTACTTGAATCAAGGCCTATATGATTTGATCTGCTTCAAATTAGTTTAGCTAAAAATACAGTAATAATCATTATTTTATTTTCTATCATGGATTGTGTTGAAATAGAAACATAGAAACATAGAATTTGATGGCAGATAAGAACCATTCGGCCCATCTAGTCTGCCCATTTTACTACTGTAAAAAAAAAACAACATCAAACCTTTTTTGGTCCTTGGTCTTTTCTTACATTAAGGAAAAGACCAAGGACCAAAAAAGGTTTTGTTTTCACTTTCCTTTGATATTACTATTTTACTATATCACCAAGGATTGTAATAAAATCATGAAATCATCATCACTTTTTCATAGTTAACATATACCCGGATATATTGTTTCCATTTTACTTCCCCCCTCACACAAACTGGGAATTTTCTTATTTGTTACTTGTGTTAGATACATTTTTAGTTTTAAATTTTCTGATTTTTTTTCAGGTACTGGCATTATCATTATAAAATGATTATGATCAGGGTGTGTGTCTGGTAGCCATATTGACTAGACACACATGGTGTGCTTCTGATGACCTGGAGATAGCTGGAATCCAGCCTTTACTGCCCACAACTCATATGGCTACTATGCCTTTGAACTCTGCACTAACACCTGCATTGATTGATGTGACCCCTTTCTGGTGCAGGTACAGATAAATCTCTGATCTGAAAAGATGTGGTTTAGGCCATGTTTACAGATGTAAGATGTTATGACTAGGCTCCAACTATGAGGTGCTGGTCAAGTGAGTATACCTAACTGGTCAATTTAGCTATTGCTGGGGACCCACTGATGTTTGGTGCATTTCACTCTGGAAAACTGAAACTACCCTACATGGTGATGTGAATGTTCAGTTGTAGGCTGGAGAATTTTCCTCCCAGTCATTTAGGGTGTAAGGTGAGTTCACTCGGTGTTGTTGGGGATGTCTTTAGGGGGTGGGTGTTGGATTTAGTGGATTTTTTTTCTCTCTCTTGTAGTTAGGACCCCCTCCTCTGGTGCCACTGGTGGCGGTGGGAGTTGATGCACAACTTTGCTTAATACAACATTGTTACACAAATCAATATGTTTCTTTAGTGGAATGTGAGGAGGCTTATTGATGCAATAAAATGCTCCTTGATATTTAACTACATACATAAGTAGTCCCTAGATATAGTCATGCTCCAGGAAACCCATTTGAGTGGTAGCAAAGTCTTATCTTTGAAAAAAAAGGGGCTACCTTTTTCCATATATGCTAGAGAAGTTTCAGTTCTAATTAGGAAGAATATACAATTTGAACAGGACAGGTATTTTTTTTTACATGCAGACTAGCTGGTGTTCTGTTTGTGCTGATAAATATTTATTTACCACGCCCCTTTTCTACTCCGGTTATGCTGGAAACTCTTAATTAAGTCGCATCAAGATCAGAATATCAAGTAATATGTATGGGTGATTCCCAATATGGTCTTGGATTGCATCTTGACAATTGAGAATCAAAAGGTATTTGAGACCTTTAAGAGAATCAATAATATGGGATTAGTGGGCATAATGTGGTTGCCACATCCTCTCATTCCGTTACATAAAATACTTTGTCATGCATTGACTATGCCTTTGTGTCTGGATGGGTCAGGAAAAGGACAGTGAAATGTGCCTTTCTGCCCAGAGTGGCATAAATCATGCACCTCTGTATTTGGGAGTTTGTCAGTTGATAGGGTTCCCTACAGATGGAGACTGAACCCGATATGGCTGGTGGTACACCCTGTCTCAGAGAGCCATGGTTCTAGCTAGCTGAGTTGTTTGAATTTAATACTAATTGTAGACTACAAGGTCTACATTAGAGGCTCATTGTTATCTCTTACAACCTCATATAAAAAAGAGAAGTGATCCTTTAGTCAGAGGATGATGCTCTGGAGGCAGAGAGAGATTATGTAGAGAGGGCAGATTCAGATATGAAAGATACGTTTATAGTTGACAGCCTACTCTTGAATTTATATCTCACTGATTGTGTGAAAACTGCACTGAAAACGGCCTATGTGTCATGTTAGCCAAAAGATCAGCATGTGTATAGTTAAAGGGATAGTAATACCTAAAATGTAAAAAAAATATGTTGTAGGGTTTATCTCCCTGAGTAAAACAAGAGTACTCCCACTGCTGAAAGATGTTTCATTCAAAAGTTATTAATTTTCAAAGTTGAATTTTTTAGGTGCAATATCACAGTGGCCTGAAATTGTACAGTGGCGCTGTTGCTACATGATCCTATGGACAGCTCTGGTCTCAGGACCATAAATCTCCATAGGATGGTGTAGCAACAGCGCCACTGTAAAATTTCAGGCCACTGTGATATTGCACCTAAAAAATTCAACTTTGAAAATTAATAACCTTTGAATCTTTCAGCAGTGAGAGTACTCTTGTTTTACTCAGGGGGATAAACCCTACAACATATTTTTTTTTACATTTTAGGTATTACTATCCCTTTAAGGAGATAGTCACACTTGTTACCTTTTGCAAATATATGCTAATTGTAGTTCCCTTGTGGTACCAGTAATATTTTCATATGCTGTCAGTGATATTTCATAAGCTAATTAAGCATTTTCAGTGATTTGTCATTTGCTAATGAAGGTTTCAATTACATTTCATATGCTAATGAAGCGTGGTGCAGTACCACAAAATGTTCCATTTCTTTTTGCCCAGAAATGAAGTACTGAATATCTCTTAAATTATACATCTGCGGGGGGGAGTGGTGGCCAGAAGCCAGACCAAGTGGATGTAAATAGCCCAAGCCCCGCTTGCATCTCATGAATCTATGGCCATCTAGCCCTTAAACCTCAGTAGTTTACTTGATAAACTTTATTTTCTTGCTGTGGATCATCGGAAAGCCACACTTTTGGAGGCTGGGCCTATGCGACATGTGAGGCCTCTGGCCTAACAAGATTGCCGGATCGAGTGCTGGACTAAGTGCCTCACTAACTGGAGGAGATGGCGCATGAGAGACTCACGGCCCCGGAGGGTGATTGGGGCACTTGCTGAAGTGGGTCACACATTCCACGAAGGTGAGCAACCAATATTGAACACTACCTGTGGACAGACTTGTGCATGGCAAAAAAATTTGGTAAAATTCGATTTCTGGCAAATTTGTTTTTCAGAGTATCCGCATTTCTTGACCAGACCTGTTCGACTCGGACGAAATTCGGACGAATTTAAAATATACAATAAAAAAATTGAAATTAGATAAATAAAACCATTTCCAGTGTCTAAATGAAGAAGGCTGAACAGGGTAAGGTGGATCTTTAGCCTAATGGTACTATGGATGAAGTAGATGAAGTATGGATGTAGCTAGTTAGCTACAAGCATGAATGAACAAACAAATTAAATTCCAAGGAAGAAGGAGGACTGAGGATGACTGGTGCAGGGCGGACTTGGGATGACAGCAACACTATAGATGTAGCCAGCAGCAAATTGCAGAACACTGGAGCAGGCAGGACTCAGTAGATAGATACCGCAGACTTTTGTTATAAGAGACTACAAAACTGAGGATGACTGGTGCAGGGCAGACTCCAGTTGACAGCAACACTGTAGATGCAGCCAACAGCAAACTGCAGAACACTGGAGCAGGCAGGACTCAGTAGATAGATACCACAGACTTTTTTAGAAGAAATGAAAAAAAATAGAACAAGACTGAACAACCTGTATAGTGGGACAACAATGTAGACTTTAATTCCCACCAAGTCAGGGGAGTGTCCTCTGTGCAACTTACCATGGTTCTAGAGCTGGGTAACTGGAGTTTTTTGGTACTATGGATGATTATAGATGAAGTCTATGGTCCTTGGTCTTTTCTTAAGTTAAGGACAGCCTTATGCCTATCCCATGCATGCTTAAATTCTGTCACTGTATTAACTTCTACCACTTCTGCTGGTAGGCTATTTAACTTATCTACTACCCTCTCAGTGAAGTAAAACTTTTACATTACAGCTAAACCTGTGTCCCTCTATTTTTAGACTATGGCCTCTTGTCCTAACAGTTTTACTCCTTTGAAATATACTTCTATCCTGCACTTTGTTGAATTATTTCATGTATTTGAAAGGTTCAATCATATCCCTTCTCTCTCTTCTTTCCTCCAAGCTATAAACGTTCAGATCCTTTAGTCTATCCTGATATTTCTTTTCCTGTAAACCAGTCACCATTTTAGTAGCCCTTCTTTGAATTTTCTCTAGAGTATCTATATCCTTCTGGAGACAGGGTCTCCAGTACTGTACACAATACTCTAGGTGAGGTCTAACTAGAGATCTGTAGAGTGGCATGACCACTTCCCTTTTTCTGCTACTTATGCCCCTAGCTATACAACCCAGTACCATGCTTGCATTCCCCACCGTTTTATTACATTGCCTGCCTACCTTTAAGTCATTAGAAATAATTACTCCCAAATCCCTTTCCTCTGTTGTCTCTGACAGTACAGTGCCCTTAATAGTATATTTTTCCCTTGGATTTTTATGTCCCACGTGCATTATTTTACATTTATCAACGTTAAACTGCATCTGCCACACTCTTGACCATTCTTCTAATTTACCTAAATCATTTGTCATTTGGCTTATTCCCCCTGGAATGTCTACCTTATTGCAGATCTTGGTATCATCTGCAAAAAGGCATACCTTACCTTAAAGACCTTTTGCAATATCACTAATAAAAATATTAAAAAGAATGGGTCCCAGTACAGATCAGCAGATTTTGGGGAGACCTGCTGAATTGCCTATTCTGCCTCGTGGCTACCAGGAAATGGTAAACAACTATCTCCCTCACCCTCAATAACATTTTTTGGAGAAGATATGCTCTCAGTGGCAGTGACAGTGGTGGCAGGAGGAATTTTCTCCAAATACTGCAATAATTCCCATTTGGGCTGCTTATACGGATGTTCGCAGTAAAAATCCTGCGTTGATATTTCTCACAGTTTCTGACCAGTAGTGTTAAACACGTTAGGTGTCCCCAGGTTTATGGAATTGGCTGTAGCGGAGGTGGTGACGGAACTGGCAGTGGCACTAGTCATTGTACAGGTGGTTCTGGGGGGATCATCACAAAACAGCTGATGAGGAACAGATGCCAGCTGCTTCACAGTCTCAGAGGAGGACCTGGACCTCTCTACCAGAGAGAGGTAAAATGACCTGCAGTTCCCTTCTTATTTTTATTTTTTGGTTTGGAGTGCTGCTGCTGAGTCTGACTAGTAGTACTAGTACAACTGACTGTCCTCTTCTTTAGCTGCCTGCTGTTGCTAGTTCTGCTTGAAAGCAAAGGCACTGTGGTGGTTACTGGGTCACTGCAGCTGGTATCAGGATGAGCAACATCAGGTTGTTTACTAGGACTCAAATCCATTACAGATAGGTTGGTAGTCTACTATAATAATTTTAACATTTTAAAACCTGGCCACACAACAACTGTCAGACTGGTTGTGTCACTCTGAAAATTGTTATTTACACACATTCTTAATATTTTTCTTTTCAACAGTAACAAAAATGACTTGTGGTGGCAATGAGGCGCTAATGATGGATGCCTATCTTCCCACACAACTGTGAGACTGGCTGTGTCACTCTGAAAATTGTTATTTACACACATTCTTAATATTTTTCTTTTCAACAGTAACAAAAATGACTTGTGGTGGCAATGAGGCGCTAATGATGGATGCCTATCTTCCCACACAACTGTGAGACTGGCTGTGTCACTCTGAAAATTGTTATTTACACACATTCCTAATATTTTTCTTTTCAACAGTAACAAAAATGACTTGCAGTGGCAATAAGACACTAATGCTGGATGACTGCCTGCACAAAAACTGTCAGATAGGCTGTGTAACTTAAAAAAAAACAGCTCCTGACAGTGGCAATAAGGCACTAGACTGGCACTATACTGGCTAATAAGGCACTAGACTGGCTAATATATCACTTTTCTGGATACTCTCTCTCTCTTTCTTCTCACTCTGAGCTCCAAGAACAGACTAACAGGAAATATGTAGGCTGTCTGTGTCGACTCTCCATCAGCTTCAGCCTCTCCTGCTCAGTCTCTTTACCAGTCACCAATTGAACCTGCTAAGTGCAGACCAACCAGCTATAAGAGAAAAAGTGATAGATGCAATGCAGGGTTTCAGAGGTCGAGGATGCTATGCCTGCTGTACATGAATCACTGGAGACCCTGAAACAACAAATGAGGGCCCTACAAAGAAAAGCTGATGATCTGGAGAATTGGTCATGAAGAAACAATCTCAGGATTCTGAGAGAAGCTAGGGCAGGAATCCTGAAAGCTTCATGGAGGAGTGGATTGTCAACAAGCTTGGATCGGAGGGGATATCTCCTAATTTATCCATCGAAAGTGAACGAAGCAGGGCCTCCTCCACTGGGTACTCTACCTGGTCCAGTGTTGCTCAAGGTCATAAATTATAAAGATAGAGATGCTGTGCTACAGCTTGCAAGATTGAAAGTCACTACTGACTTTGAAAACAGTTGGGTCTCCATCTTTCTGGATCTTTCACAGGAGGTGCAGCGGCAGCGTAAAAAAAATTGTGGAAGTGAAATGCAAACTCCATGACAAAGGTATAACATATTCTATGCTCTATCCAGCTAAACTATGAGTTATCCACAATGACAACACCACGTGCTTCACGTCTCACATCAGAAGCAGAGGCTTTGAGATGGCTGGAAACACTCTAATTTTCCACATTACCCCTGCTGTATAATTGTTTCTATTCTACCAATTGCTCATATCCTGGAGGGCTACAGATATGGAGGTGAGCCTGGCACTGTCTAACCACAGGATCCTAAGAGCTGAATGACTCCTGTCCTATGGTTAAACTGTTTCTTTATGCTGAACTCCCAGGAAACCTACCTTGATTGGATAAACATCATAGGACTGATACTGAATCAAGATGCCTTGATGTGGCTTTATACATGTGTATGGGGTTCATATCACTATATCACTATACAGTAGACATGAAATAAAACAATGTTATGTATACTCAGGGTGGGGGGGGTAGCCTGCTGGTTCTGGAGGGGGGAGATATGTTTTTTTCCTCTCCCCTCCCTTGGGCACGGGGGGGGGGGGGGGCGGGAAGTGGCTACCTACTTTTATTTTCATGTATGTGGAATGTTAAAATGGGGTTAATGCTTAAGGATGGGGAATGTGATACTGTATTCTTGTTGACCCCTGTTGCACCTATATGTCAATGATATAGTGAGTACTTACCTCTCTCTATTACACGGGATTGAGTTTGACATATTTGTGTCTTCTGGGCTGGATGTGGTACATCATTCTCTAATGGATATGGGCGCCTTCACTGAGGAAATTGGGGCTTATGGGATGAGGTTCTCATTGGGTTGGGGGTGTGTGGACAGGGGGGGTTTAGTTCACTATGGGAATCTTTCACTATCTGTTTCTAGGAGATGGGGGTGAAGTACAGGATTGTATAACTTTTTACCTGATAGGTTTTGGGGACACTGGTCGGGACAATGGAGTTCTCCCACCGTCTCTTTGGGAGGGCCTGATTGTTGTCCTGCCCAAGCCGGGAAAGGACTTAACAAAATGTGATTCCTACTGTCCCATATCCTTATTGACAGTCAATGTCAAATTTCTGGCCAAGATTCTGGCAAACAGACTGGGTGCAGTAGTTTCTTCCCTGGTTCATGAAGATTAAGCGGGCTTTATGCCCAGGAAGATATTTCACAATCTTCGCCAACGCTACTCATACACATGGCTCTGTGGCGCAATGGATAACTCATTGGACTTCTAGTTAATTGGCTGAAGCAATTCAAAGGTGGTGGGTACGAGTCCCACCAGAGTCGTATTTTAGCCCTCCACTCCCTAGGTCTCTGATTCTCCTGGTTTTCATCATATCTCTGCAACCCCTCTTTCAGTGTTTCCTACTCTGGCTCCACTTCCCCATCCCTCCCACTGTCTGTCGGAGTGCTTCAAGGATAGGTCCTGGGACCCTTCTCAATTTACACTGTGTCGCTTGGAAAACGAATAAACTCCTTGGGTTTCACCATCATCTTTATGCTGATGACACTCACATCTATCTTTCCTCCCCAGACTTCTCCCCATCTTTCCTGTCCCATTTATATGACTGTCTATCTGCTGTGGCTTCCTGGAAGTCATCCCGTCAACTCAAACTTAACCTTGGCAAAAGTAAACTAATTATCTTCCCTCCCTCTACAACCAGCCTTACCCCAAATATTACCCTCACCATTAACAACACTACCATCACACCAACTCCTACAGCACACTGCCTGGGGGTCACATTTGACTCTGCCCTATCCTTCATTCCTCACATCCATTCAATCTCCAACTCATGCCGCATCCACCTCTGCAACATCTCTAGAATCCAACCCGTTTTCACCCAAGACACTACCAAAATTCTAATCCAAACACTCATCATGTCCTGTCTTGACTACTGTAACTCATTACTAATTGGCCTTCCTCTCACCCAGCTAACCCCACTATAGTCTGTAATGAACTCTGCTGAACGACTAATCTACCTCACTCATCGCTTCTCTAACACCACTCTGCCAATCCCTACACTGGCTCCAATTAGCATACAGAATTAAATTCAAAATTCTGGTGCTAACTTATAGAGCCCTCACTAACAACACCCCCCTATATTTCATCTCTCATGTCCAAATACACTCCCACTCAAAATCTTCACTCTGCACACAAACTTCTGCTCCTCCACAGCTCTTATTACATCCTCCCACTCCTGGATAAAGGAATTCACTCCCCCACCACATCAGACTCTCCCTCAGGCTTCAGATCTTCAGACGCTTCCTGAAAACTCACCTCTTCAGGGAAGCCTATGAACTACCTCCATAAACCAAGAACCACCCCTTCCCTGGACCACTGCACTCAACAGCACTTCTCTCTCCCACCCACTGATAAGCAGTTCATGTGGCAGGAGGCACCTACACTCAATAGCACTTACTCCTTCTGTCTGAAACCTTCCTTCCCTTAGCTCTCATGAGCAGGGCCCTCTGATCCTTCTGCTCTCACATTTGATTGTACTATTTAATATCCCTGTATGTCTATTCCCTATTATACAGCACAGAATTAGTTGGCACTATATAAATAAAGAATAATAAAATACTAATAATACAGACACAACATACAAAGGTTGGAACTCGTATTATCGCCTCTTTAGATGCCTCAAAGGCGTTTGACTCAGTGGAATGGAATTACCGCTGGTCTGTCCTATGTAAATTCGGATTTGGCTCCACCTTTATTGAATGGGTCCAAATATTATATAGGTCTCCAATGGCGAAGGTAATAAGCCACTCACTGCTACTATCAGAACAGATCCATCAATTCAGGGCTTTTGGGTGTGAAATAGGGAAGGCAAAATAGCACTTTACACTGATGACATACTTCTTTTGCTTAGGAACTCTGGCGATTCTCTCACTAAGCTTCATAGGACAATTGATAATTTTGGCACCTTTTTGAGGCTGCTAATTAACTGGAATAAATACTCACTACTCCCACTGAACTCAGCGGTGGTGGCTGAAGATGCTGCTCTGCTGTCCATACGTAGAGAGAAGACTAACACCTATCTTGGTGTAAGGGTGTTCACAGATATGGCTAAATTCTAAGGACAATCTGGAGCCCCTGCTTGACTTCCTTTTTGACAGGACCACTAGCTGGTCCAAACTTCCATTGAGTTTACTGGGTAGAACAAACTTAATCAAAATGGTCTTCCTCCCCATATTTCTGTACATATTTTTAAGTGATCCAATACAGATGTCTTATTTTAAATTAATTAACAAAATACTTACTTCATTTCTCTGGTCGGGTGGTAGATAAGGGAAGTATAGATATCCATGAAGATGCTTTATGCCAAGACTAACAGGCAAGTGGGAAAATGTGGCATTTATGATATAGATTTGTCCAGCGGTGTGTTCTATATTTTTTTCACTAATTATTACTTTATATTTCACTTTTTAATATTTCATTTATTTAGTGAGCATTATTAATGGGCACTTGGATATATATATTTTTATAAACATATTCACATACCCAGACATTCAGAATTTCTCATGAAGAACTTCACCAACCCAAGAAACAAATGACTCCTAAAATGACTTAAATAGAACATCTACAGTAAAATAATTTGGGGAAAAAAAAACAAAAAAAAACTTCCTGATCTATAAAAAAGATTAGCACTGAAATGAAACATAGCACTTGCTAAAGAGTTTTGAAGTCTGCAGGCATGTGATATGAGAGCAAATGCTAATTATTTTTCTTGAATTCACTATCATTATTTGGTGTGTAACACACACAGTAGCTTTATATTGGCAATACTCCAAAGCTGTCTGATTCAGAGAATGCAAACATTATTATCTATAGTTATTGGATTGTTTTATGTATACAGTTTTTTGGCATTTTATAATATTGTTCATCAGGCAGACTACTGTAATTTGTATGTCATTTTGGTTAATCATTTTAGATGTTTTATACAATAGCGGATTTGGGAGAGCAAAGCTAAAATATAACTTGGAAGAGCAGGGATTGACTAAATATTCATTACCCATTGAAAATAACTGCAAGAATAGAAATAAGGATAATGTTTGAGAAACCCTCAGACACAGAAACACCCCTCACACACACACAGATACCCATATTTAGTTAATTTTAAAGAGAAATTAAAACTGCCTCTAGGTTTTACTGGCCATTGGTTTGTAATAAAAAATTGTTTTTGAGAAATTAAACTGAATTTGTTTGGCACAATGTGAAGCTTCACTCTAATTAGTTAAGTATTGGAAGTGATAAGTTTGGTCTCAAAACTAATTAGCATAAAATGCCACACTGTGCTACCAAAACATAAATGTGAACTTCACAAATAATATTTATTTTACAGAAAAAAATGGTTAGTAAAACAAATCAGACTTGTTTTAGCATGACAAGCCCATTTTAAGGGTTCATTCACGCTCTGTGACAACTTAAAAAAACATTTTTGCACTTTCCATTTAAGGGTGAGGGAGCAATGAAATGGATGAGCATTACTGTGAAAATGATGCACTACTATGAAGAAGCAATCTTTGCAAGTTCTACTATGTATTTATATGATTTTATTGTATTCCCTATTATACTGCAGAATAAGTCATTAGATTGACTCACTGTGTATGATGTGCATAGAAGTTGCTGCTACCAACTAAATTGGTTCAACAAACATTAAGAGAAGCTATCATCTTAAAGGGATAGTAATGTTTCACATAAACAGCAACTCCAATTAATCTTCATAGTATCTGAGCCATAGAGAGTTATTTCAATACTGTCAGAGCTGTAGTACAAGAGTAATCGAATGATAAAGTATCCCTGTCCCGCCCCTTTTACCTAGTGTAACCCAACTCCTCTCAGATGTGGAATTTGGTCTCTTTACCAGATAGCTCACAGCAAGGGACAATCTTCTTACTGTGCGAACAATGAAAACACTGGACAGTCTTGCTACTCTGAGGTGAGCAGTGTTACATTAGTAAAAGGGGTGGGAGGGGGATATTTATCATTCAATTACTCTTGAACTACAACTCTGACAGTATTGAAATAACACTCTCCACGGCTCAAATACTATGAAGATTAATTGAAGCTGCTTTTATTGTGAAACATTACTATCCCTTTAAAGGCTAGAAGAAAAGGACAATACAACAAAATGTGTTCCCTATAACAAATGAAGAGTTAAACCAGGCTCCTGTTACATATTTGTGCTCAACATATTCATAATTTAACAAATATGTCAATATATTAAACATGTAAAAAATAAGAAATGTGTGGGAAGATAATTCGTTTTAACATGTTTGGTTCTACAGCCACTTTAAAAGCAATGCAATCAATACATCTCTAGCACCCAAGGGGTTAATCACTTTCTGTAATCAGCTAGATTAGCTGCCTCCCATATATTGAATTTTTTTTGTAGTTGTCTTTCATTATACAGTGAAATTTACCAGAATCTTGAAATCCACCATGTTCTTCTGTACTTGTTCAAATAAAAGATGCTACTCATAAATTACTGTTAAAAGATACATTAGTACTAAAAGATAACATGATATTATAACAAATAAATCTTACTGTGTATAATACTAAACATCTAGAAATAATATATGTATGCATGGCAAGGCATAGCTTAATATACAGTTTACAATGTCATTTTTCTTGCTTAAGACAGAAATAATGATTTTCACGGTCCCAGCAAGAGTTTACACTCCCAATTCACTGCCTTATCCCCAGTGTTTCAGAATCAATGACAGCTAAACCATAATTTTTACTTACTGTTTTGTAAATTTGCTGTATATAGACAAATACACCTTAAATACAGGTGCATGTAGCAAAATAGAAATAAAATATGTCAATCAGTTATTTTACATTGAAGCTGATTGTTCATACATTTATAGCTAAAAGGATTAAAAGAAAAGTGAACACCTGAGCCTAGATTCACTAAAGGCCGATGTTGTGTTGATATGATCTTGTTGATGTGTTCGAAAAACGTTGACATTTCGATCTACACACAATCGACATATTCACTAAAATTGTCAGATGCAAGGGGAGGGGTGGAGAAGGTCCCCATTAACATACAGGATTATCGAAGTGCTGTCGATGTGGAAAGGATGTCCTCCCTTCACACAACTCCAACAATATGTCAGTTCTGAAGTTGAACAGCAGTCTCTCTCTGCTTCCCTACTTGGCCAGTAAGGAAATAAAAAGAAGGGTTTCAGCACCATGGACAGTATTGAGTGCCATAAGGATGTGCTTTGCTCACCCTGCGGCACTCAAAGTGTTAAAATAAACCAAAATAGTACACCAAGCACTACACAATTATCCCCTAACCTATGTATCATATATTATAATTGTTGTGCACTCACAGGGGAACAAGACTGGGGGTCACACAGCATCTGTCGGGATTTGTGGCTACCACTTCCCCCCAGCCTTGTTCCCTTGACCACTGTTAACCACAGATCCCCATGTACACTGTCTGATCCTCTCCAGCCTTTTCCCCTTGCGCACTGCTAGCTACAAATCCTGATGGCCACTTCCTTGACAAGGGAAAAAGGCTGAGGGTGTCAGGCAGTGTATATGGGGCTAACACACAAGGGAGTTGTTCCCCACATTATAGAAATCTGACACAGAGTACCCCCTTCAACATATTAACCACCCCTTAGTAATTCAACAAATATTGCTCCCATTCGACATACTAACTGTGATGGTCATACACTTTGCTTTATTCAACACTTAACCCTTTGAGTATCAAAGAGGTAGCAAGGAATTGCTTTGCAATGCATTTGTACCCCTCTAGTACTCAAAGGGTTAATAGGCAAGGTATGCTGCTGCATACCTTGCCTGTATGTGTATAGGTTTATGTTTTTATACATTGTATTAAAACAAATATAGTTTAGACCTCAAGGGGGGCATAAAGATCGCTCCTGACCCCCCTCCGAATGAATGACAAAGTGATTGATTCATTCATGAAAGTGCAGCAATGCGCTTCTCATGAATGAATCCAGAGACAGGGTTCACTACAAGAGCTTCTACTGGAGTTGGCATATACAGCTGCTCCAGTAGTAAGAAAGGAAGGCAGCAAATGGTAGGAGGGGGTGTCAGGAGGGGTCCTGATGCCCTCCTAGAGGTCTGAAATAAATGTCTATTAAAATAAAGCGCATATAACCTATGTTACACATAGGTTATTACTTTATTAAAAATGCTGGCAATTATCACCAGCATGGATCACCTATCCTACTGGATAGGTGATCGATGTGGGGCATCCTACTGATGCTCTCCTCGAGGTCTGTAATAAATGTCTATTAAAATAAAGTGCGTATGCATGCAAATCTGTGGTTAACAGTGGTCAAGGGAACAAGTGTGGGAGCCAAGCAGTGTATATGGGGTTCTATGGCTACCACTGGGCAAGGGAAAAAGGCTGGGGGGCAAGTGGTAGCCACAAATCCCCATAGATGCTGTGTGACCCCCAGTCTTGTTTCCCTGTGAGTGCACAACAATTGTAATATTGTCACGGTTTGTTAAGACTCTCAGAGGCAAAGTTAGGTAAAAACACAACTTTATAGAAAAGTTTAAGACAATCCCATAGGATCTCATACATATACATACACATACATAGAAATGACAGGAAAGTGGTAATAATAGCGAGTAAGGCTCTACCGGCCCTGCCAATATACCGGGCAAGGCAGCCTGGGCAAGCAGTGGAAAAAGGTGGCTCTACCAAACCTGCCAATAAACCAGGCAAGGTAGCCTATCAGAATACAAGGAGAAGTAGGCTCTACCGGCCCTGCCAATATACCGGGCAAGGCAGCCTAACGGAACACCATAAGGTATAGGCTCTACCGGCCTTGCCAATACCGGGTAAGGCAACCCCAAAATGGAAATGACTGGAAGGTTCTACCGGCCTTACCAATATACCGGGCAAGGCAGCCTTAGAGGAGATGATGTCAACCACTATGGCCTCATTGACTGTCAGATGACAATGACAATATAGAGATGGTATATGGTGGCTTGACGAGTTAGTGGTAATACCAGGTATTCTGCACACACCAGTACCCGTGTACTGGACGAATAACTAGCTGTCTAGGACTGGACAGCGTGAAGTAAACCATTGCAGCGTACCAGGGACCGTCGGATCACATAATGTCAGCCGTGAGGCAATGGAGCGAACCAGCGCCCACGCGCTGGGAACCAACAGTCTCAATGTATATTAAGCCGTAAGGCAGTGGAGCAAACCAGCGCCCGCACGCTGGGAACCAACAGACTCAATGTATGGTAAGCCGTAAGGCAGTGGAGAGAATCATCGCCCGCGCCCTGGGAACCAACAGACTAAATGTATAGTAAGCCGTAAGGCAGTGGAGCGAACCAGCGCCCGCGCACTGGGAACCAACAGACTAAATGTATAGTAAGCCGTAAGGCAGTGGAGCGAACCAGCGCCCGCGCACTGGGAACCAACAGACTCAATGTATAATAAGCCGTAAGGCAGTAGAGCGAATCAGCGCCTGCGCGCTGGGAACCAACAGACTCAGTGAATAGTAAGCCGTAAGGCAATTGAGCGAATCAGTGCCCGCACGCTGGAAACCAATAGACTCAGTGTATAGTAAGCCGTAAGGCAACGGAGCAAACCAGCGCCCGTGTGCTGGGAACCAGCAGGGTAGAAATGTCGCCTGAGCGACCGAAGATCACAGCCGTTGCAGATGAAAAGGAAAGTGAACGCTGAAGATGAAACAGGAGCCAGCCCTATGATGGTCAATCGGATCAGGAACGACAACGAGGACTGGCAGCAGGAAGCAGCTACGTCAGACGACTCCAACCGGGAATAGACATGGAATCAGGCACAGCTGAACAGGGGACTCAGGAACTGGACGAAAACAGGATAGCAGGAACACAGTTATGGCCCATAGAACTTCAGGAACATGATGAAAGTGGAAGCTGCCAGAGACACCAAGAAAGGGCAACCAAAGGGTGCCCAAACTCAGTCTAAATAGGCAAAGTGAGGCGGGCTGAAGGCAGACAGCCAATGGGAGCCCCCTACAGGTGATAGACACACAAAGGCAGCAATCACGGGCACCGTGATAAATATATGATACATAGTTTAGGGGATAATTGTGTAGTGGTTGGTGTACTATTTTTCTTTATTTTAACCCTATGAGTGCCACAGGGGTGAGCAATGCACATCCCTATGGCACTCATTGCTGTCCATGGTGCTGAAAGCCTTCTCTCTATTCCCCTACTGGACAAGTAATTAAGCAGAGAGAATGCTATTCCACTTCAGATTGTTGTAGTGTTGGAGATGTGTGAAGGGAGAAAATCCCTTCCACACCAACAAGAGGTCACAGCCCTCCCTGCTGTTACTGCATAGTTGAGTACAGGGAGAGACCAACTTCGCCAACCTCAGGTAGGTGAAGTTCAGACTGTGAACTCCGACAGCAGAGGCTGCTAATGGTGTTTAGTGAATGTGTTGAAATGTCACATTAACATATCAACACACCCCCTTGCATACAAATGTGTTTCATTATGCCTCATTTCCATATCGAAATAGGCCATTATCGATGCACTGAATGAAAATTCGTAAACCTGTCAGGTTGATGTTGATGTGGGCATATTTTTGTTGGCGTGCTGGTGATGTAATGTCGTAGACACTTTAGTGAATACTGTTGATGTGCCTACAACACTGCTCCGATGGGACATAGACATTTTTAGCCCTCTTTAAATTTTAGTGCATGTGGATCATTCCTTTATGGCTTATGGGTTTAGATAGTAATTGCAGGTTAGACTAGCTAAGATTTAACCCTTTGAGTGCCAAATAGGTATTCAATTCATTGCAAAGCAATATGTTGAATAACTCTTTGCAATCAAAGGATTATAGTGAGTTACTAAATAAATATTAATATAAGACTGGCAAACATTGAGCACCAGCAATGTGTCGGGCATTGCAATAGTATGTTAAATCAAATAAATTCTCTATCAATCAAAAAGTTGCTGATGTGTCCTGGGTAATTTTTTACCTTTTAGGATAGAGGAACAGAACTACCTATTTGTGCATGTGGTGCAAAGTTTCCATTTTATATCTCAAAAAGCTTTGTTCGTAAGAATTGCAAAGGAACAGGAGTGCACAGAAACAGGTATTTGGACATATATGTGATCAAAATTCTGTTTGTACATTGCCCCGTTTTTCTCTTGCCCTAAAATGAAATGCTGGATCATATCAGCACAATCATTTTTTGGCCACCTTGAGAGGATATGATGAGGAGGAGCAGCCTTATCCATTTCATTCGAGCAGTTTCTGCACATGTTTTTGGGGCAGTATAAATTACCCAGTTGAATTTTTGCTGCTAACCATATACAGTGGGGCAAAAAAGTATTTAGTCAGCCACCAATTGTGCAAGTTCTCCCACTTAAAAAGATGAGAGAGGCCTGTAATTTTCATCATAGGTACAGTTCAACTATGAGAGACAGAATGAGACAAAAAAATCCATAAAATCACATTGTCTGATTTTTAAAGAATTTATTTTCAAATTATGGTGAAAAATAAGTATTTGGTCAATAACAAAAGTTCATATCAATACTTTGTTATATACCCTTTGTTGGCAATGACAGAGGTCAAACGTTTTCTGTAAGTCTTCACAAGGTTTTCACACACTGTTGCTGGTATTTTGGACCATTCCTCCATGCAGATCTCCTCTAGAGCAGTGATGTTTTGGGGCTGTTGCTGGGCAACACGGACTTTCAACTCCCTCCAAAGGTTTTCTATGGGGTTGAGATCTGGAGACTGGCTAGGCCACTCCAGGACCTTGGAATGCTTCTTACGAAGCCACTCCTTCGTTGCCCGAGCGGTGTGTTTGGGATCATTGTCATGCTGAAAGACTCAGCCACGTTTCATCTTCAATGCCCTTGCTGATGGAAGGAGGTTTTCACTCAAAATCTCACAATACATGGCCCCATTCATTCTTTCCTTTACACAGATCAGTCGTCCTGGTCCCTTTGCAGAAAAACAGCCCCAAAGCATGATGTTTACACCCCCATGCTTCACCGTAGGTATGGTGTTCTTTGGATGCAACTCAGCATTCTTTCTCCTCCAAACACAACGAGTTGAGTTTTTACCAAAAAGTTCTACTTTGGTTTCATCTGACCATATGACATTCACCCAGTCCTCTTCTGGATCATCCAAATGCTCTCTAGCAAACTTCAGACGGGCCCAGACATCTACTGGCTTAAGCAGGGGGACACATCTGGCACTGCATGATTTGAGTCCCTGGTGTCGTAGTGTGTTACTGATGGTAGCCTTTATTACTTTGGTCCCAGCTCTCTGCAGGTCATTCACTAGGTCCCCCCGTGTGGTTCTGGGATTTTTGCTTACCGTTCTTGTGATCATTTTGACACCACGGGGTGAGATCTTGAGTGGAACCCCAGATCGAGGGAGATTATCAGTGGTCTTGTATGTGTTCCATTTTCGAATAATTGCTCCCACAGTTGATTTCTTCACACCAAGCTGCTTGCCTATTGCAGATTCAGTCTTCCCAGCCTGGTGCAGGTCTACAATTTTGTTTATGGTGTCCTTTGACAGCTCTTTGGTCTTGGCCATAGTGGAGTTTGGAGTGTGACTGTTTAAGGTTGTACACAGGTGTCTTTTATACTGATAACAAGTTCAAACAGGTGCCATTAATACAGGTAACGAGTGGAGGACAGAGGAGACTCTTAAAGAAGAAGTTACAGGTCTGTGAGAGCCAGAAATCTTGCATGTTTGTAGGTGACCAAATACTTATTTTACTGAGGAATTTACCAATGAATTCATTAGAAATCCTACAATGTGATTTCCTGCATTCATTCCCCCCATTCTGTCTCTCATAGTTGAACTGTACCTATGATGAAAATTACAGGCCTCTCTCATCTTTTTAAGTGGGAGAACTTGCACAAGTGGTGGCTGACTAAATACTTTTTTGCCCCACTGTATTTGGTTGCCAGACACTTGTTTTGTGAGTACTCACATGCTGGGCAAATTGGTAGTGCAGTAAGAATAAGGAATGACTACATCAGAGGTGCCCCATTTTTTAACTTTTGTTCGCTTTTATACAATAATTTCATTGTGCGATTTGTTTCAAACAATCCCCTATGCAAGAAATAATAGTTAATAGAAATGGCAGTTTATACACTACAATTGTAACAAAACACAATTGTAGAACTGGTTTATAAAATACAGTTAGACAGTTATAGCTAACAGTAGCATCCTAACTACATTATATAAAGCCTGGGAGTTTAGCCTAGGCTTAAACTTAGACTAAAAAAAAAGTTACTGAAAAAATAAAATTTTTAAGAACTTGTACAAGGAGTGAAAAGTAAAGTCCCTTCAACTGGAATATCAAAATTGCTTGGAAATTAGATCAACTCTAAAATAATTTCTTTTTTTCTTATTTTTCATGCAACAGCACTGAACATGTCACTAATCTCTATTTGCTACAGATAAAATGCCTTGAGCTTGATTTTTAAACAATAGTATGCTAAACAAAACAACGTGGGTAAAGGTGCTGTATTATGAAAAAGCACAGTAATTATTTCTGTAATTGATAATAATGTACCTGATTAAACTATAATAATTATGTTACTCTATATTAAACTCTTTTATATTTCTTACTATTCACTCATTGCTATAAGTATATGCCACTTCATAAATAACAACTGCTGTACTGGCGGGAATGCTCCTTGTACTCTAACAATTATAACACCTAAATAATGTTTGCCATTAAAAGGTTATAATTTGCTTAATGTAAAGTAAATTGCTTGAAATAGTCTTGTTAGAAGTAAATTTTCTCCCCGAGAGCTGGTAGCACAAGAAACAGTATTAAAACTGATTATTTATATAACTTCTGGTACAAAAGGCTATATTTACTTTGCCCATAAGAGAGGGTGCATCTTGTTAATATTGTAATTCAGTACTGCATTCAACAGTCTGTCCAAATCTTTTGAAGTCAAGTTAAAATGCATTGTGCTGCACATCCCTCCGGTCCTTAAAGGCATTTATTCAATGACATTTTACTCACCCCTATAGGACAGTTGGTTTGCTGTGGAACTGTTTATCTTCCTAAATATAGCCGTATGAATGATATGCTATACTGATCAAAAAAGCTTAGGAACAGTTTCCAAGGTTTTCAGAGGTTCAGGACATTTGAGTAAATTCAGCTATCTTAGAGCAAGGGGTGCAGTCTTAGAGCCCCAAGTCATTTATACATCAACAAATATATATTATGCATGCAGACAATATTCTGTGAATAGTAACCTTGTCAGTAGGCTTTTAGATCTGAAGTCAAGAGTGCTAGTGAGAATGCAAATTCAGTCTAACTAGAGGTTAATATTTTAGGTTTCCTATTTGTGAGGAGCATGAAGATAAATAGAGACATCCTACTGGTATAAATATATACTGCTGAAATCCAAGCTGGTGCAGAGCTACCTGCTCCAGACCAGTGTTCCCTAAGGTGAGCAACCATTATCAAAACAGTTAAAATATTAATTAAAACTGTGCTGGGCTGCATGGTGTATGTTTTATAAATAGTCTATAAGTGTTGGGTTGCTTGATTTTGCTCACACTAGAAGCAACACTGCTCCTGGCTGCATGCCCCATCTTATTTGTTCTGTATCATATAGGGATTGGACCTGGAAGCTCCCCAGCAACACTGGGGAAAATGGTGCTCCTTATTGTCCGAGTTACCAAAAAAGCTTACTAACAATGTGCAGCTACTCCTCAAATTCTCTCAGTGCACAGTACAAATAAAATGAGCAAGAAAACAAACAATGAAGAGAGCTCAATTATGTTAGTAATATAAAGAATCCAATAATGTAAAATATCAAATATAATGTATTACAAATAAACACTGTTGAAATATCCTACTCAAGTGTCTGATAATAATCTCTGATAATATCCGTATAAAAGACAATAGAATAAAAAATATATGTAGCTAGCCAGTGCTATTATTACTATAATACACCCTTGAAACTATGGACAATCTCCAATGATATCATCAAGTGTCCATATGGTAGTTCAACACCTAGAATTCCAATAAAGAACAATATGTGTGATATAATGATGCAAGAGATATATGTAGACGAACTGGTAGATACAATCAATCCTCAAAACAAATAAGCAAACTCTTCCGTCTTTACTTATCTGGATCAGCTGAATAATTTCCAGAGGCATCTCGTGGGCAGAGTGCAAAGCGTAGCACTAGTCAGTCCACACAATAAAATAAAGACTTGTTAGATGATATTAGCTGAAAACTTCGACACCCCTTGCAAGCAGAGAGCCAGTCTCTTTATTTTCTGGATACTCCCCCGTCTTCACAATAGAAGCGCGGGTATCTGTTAAACAGCCTCCATTAACTTCAATACACCCAACCGGGTGAAGGTGTGTAAGAGTAGATATCTGTGGACTGATATTGTAGCGCTGGACAGTGTGAGGAATGAGAAAGACGTCACGTCCAGTTCTCGTACTGAAGCTGGATATGCAACAAAAGTAGCAATATGAAGTAAAGTAGCAATGTCTCTGATAATAAAAGATAGGTGGTCAGACCGCTTAACTTGGCAATCAATGTTAGTAGTAAATGGAGACACTAGCAAATTATTGGTACATGCAGTCAGATGTAAAGAATGGCATCTCAGGCAGATCCACGCATTTTGTGTTGATAATGCTTACTCATGATCCCTGGATGTCCATATAGATATGCATATAGTTACCAATAAAGTTTGCTGCTTTTATCCTTGGACTCATGAGAATCTCATTGGTGGTAGTGAGTGATGTTGCTACAGTTATTCTCAACTATTTTGACTCAGTTATTTCAAATGTTGAGAATAGCTGAGAAGGGTCATCAGTGTCAGAATACCAGGGATCAAATACCTTATTTAGAGATGTTAACACAAATAGCTGAGCAGAAAACACAGAACAGAGACAATATGTGGGGCAAAATAGACAAGGGATCTGAGAGATAGAGATTTGTGGTTACAGAATGCAGAAGGTGAGAAAGAGGAATCAATCTTAAAGGAGACAGTACCACTGAACAGCATTCATTTCACTCAACATATTTTAGAAGAGCATAACAGTGAAGTCCTCAGTAATGAACTGTAAAAACCATAACCCACCCCCAAACTTACCTGATACATTTGAAGTATATAAAGGCCTCTTTCTGTTCTTCAGAAAATTGTTATTGCATGAATATTATTCTAACAGAGAGGCTAGAGCCAACACAGCACTGGGTTTATTTGATGCAAAATGTTTCCATGAGAGGAATGTTGTACTACTTGCTGACAATACACAATTGCCAATCCCCAATCTTGATACTCAAAGTAAATTAGCCCAACCCTATAATATAAAAGGCCACATGTATGTTTGTCTTTTGCGGTCATGAGCAGTAGAGACTGCCCAAACGCACAGAATGCAGTCATGCGCAGTAGTGACTGCCCGAACGCACACAATGTATAGAAAGCATCATCATTCAGTTACTGTCCCGACGCTTTCCCTACCAGAAGAGTGTGCTACACCCCCGAATTAAAGAGGAATACACAGACATGTATAGAACTATATAGTTATATATTTATATACACAGAGCAATATATGTATACACAGAACTATTTATGTATATATTATACACACAGAGCTATATATATCATAATCATAATAAAATGGTACAGATCACCTAGATTCTACCTACAGCATACCTTCCTCCCTGCTTCTGCCCTAGGCTGTGATCTCTATCTCTGCTAAATGGGACCCAGTTTTTGCCCTTCTCCTCCAAGAGAGATATCTGCACCCACAAATAACATCTACCCCAACCCTTCAGCTACAGAAGGACACCAAGAAGACCTCTCCAGACTAAGTTACCTAACCTGATTTGGCTTCATCACCTACCAAAGTGAATATAAATAGATTAATGAAGGAGATGAAAATGATGGTCTGAGCCCTTGAAACTCAGAAAATATATACCTCAAGTCAATCACTGCATTGATTTTCAGAAGATGATCATGAACAATCCAACCTTATCTCTACAGTATGTAACTGTGATAGATGGCTATTACACAGTGACCGACCCCTTGAATAAGAGAGCAAAGGACACCTGGGAGCCCTTTACCACAGTGTTACCTTAGACAGATGAATGCCTCTTAAAGTTTCTACTACCACAGAGATTCTTATTTCCCTGCTACACTTTGAGCTTTATATAAATGATGATATATTTTATATTTTTTACATTTACATGAAGTACCTCATATTCTTTTTGCCACCTCACTCCCATTACAGAGGGCTCTCTCCTGAATAAGGGTAGGTGAAAAGTCAGAAGCATTTCCTGAATTACTTTTTATGAAAAACAAAAATGTTTATCAGGAACATTTATCCTTTTTGCCACTGCAAAAGTTTTCTCCAATTCACCACTGTCAATACATTTTCACCTATGTTTCTATGACTGCAACATTTCCCATCACAATATTACTTCTTCTGAGGGCTGAAGTAGAGAAATAAAAAACTGAAAGTAAAAGTTGTGAGTCCTACAACAACATATGTCTTGTAAAGGTTGTTAGCAGGCTGAGTGCATTTGTCCTGTGCTCACAACTCTAATTTCCAGCTTATGTAAGATCCTTGATAAATAACTGCGGATTGGGATATTCCAGCAGGGTGTAACACATGACTTCAGTTCTTTAAAGTCTCTGTTCTCATGAAAAGAAAGGGCAGCATGTCAACTGCTGACATTTTGTCAGTTTACTATTCCTTAGGCATATGTTTGCCTTATTTTCGTGCAGGTTTTGGCTTCTTTCTTAGAACTTAGTAAGTGTGGAATGGCAGTACTTAGTAGAAGAACTGTGGAACTTTATTGCTTTAACGACATGACTTGTGGAGATGGTGGGGGTGGTGGAATTGTGTGTAGGAAGTCTATGACTCTTGTCATCTTCAAAACCCATACTCCTCTTCATCAGGAGCAGGAGATCTTGGCACACTAACTAACACATCAATAACACTTTTATATGTACCCCATGGTCCCATGAATATTTAGGAGTACTTCTGCTGCTGCTAGTTGTAACAACTTGACCTGTTGATGGTGTAACTCCAAATCAGACCTGTGGTTGTGCTTCAGGTGTAAACTCATTGATGAGGTGACTAGGTGTGAGTCTGAAGACGCTCCGCTGGACCACCAGGGACTGGAGGTACGGGGGCATTGCGGAGATGAAGGGGGCATTGCGGAGATGAAGGGGGACATTGTGGAAGAGGGGCATAGACTCTATGCCCCTCTTCCACAATGTCCCCCTTCATCTCCGCTATGCCCCTCTTCCACAATGTCCCCCTTCATCTCCTCTATGCCCCTCTTCCACAATGTCCCCCTTCATCTCCGCTATGCCCCTCTTCCACAATGTCCCCCTTCATCTCCTCTATGGCATAGAGGAGATGAAGGGGGACATTGTGGAAGAGGGGCATAGCGGAGATGAAGGGGGACATTGTGGAAGAGGGGCATAGCGGAGATGAAGGGGGACATTGTGGAAGAGGGGCATAGCGGAGATGAAGGGGGCATAGCGGAGATGAAGGGGGACATTGCGGAGATGAAGGGAGCATTCGGAGATGAAGGGGGCATAGCGGAGATGAAGGGGGGCATTGACCAGGCACCCTCCCCTCATCAGAGCAGGGGGTGCCTGGTGTAATGCTCGTGTCGCCCCATTAATTTCAATGGGGCTCGGGTGCTCGGCCGAGCACTCGAGCCTCAGGGGGTGCTCGGTCAGAGCACCCGAGCATCCGAGCATCGGGGTGCTCGCTCAACACTACACTTTATGAAAAGTGCATTTTTTGGTGGTTTCTCTTTTAAGGTAAAAAATGTCACCCATCCCTACTTCTGAATGCCTTATTATTAACTGAGAGGGTGGGAGCATGTCTAAGCTATCCCCTCTGCCATATGCATCCTACTTAGATATTTAGCACTGAATATACTAGGAGCAATGTTTTACTATTCTATACTCAATGTTTAAGCTCCAAATAAGCAAATACTTGCTTTTACATCTTGTTTTATTTATTAACCTTAGTTAACTTCATTTGTTCTCCCTAATTTCTCCCACCCTATCCACTGGTGGATGCCTCATCTCTTGCTGGGTCATATTTCTTTTTGAGCCATCTGGGCTTTATAACTTCCTAGGGAGTTGCCCAAGGGACACACCTCCCACCCACATACTCATGCAGTATCATCTTGATATACACTTTTTTTTAATTTGGGATTCATGGCTAGAATAATAACTCCAAAGTCCTTTTCCTTTGATGTTATTGTCAGCAAAGTAAGTACTGAACCTCTGTGTTTCTGTGACCTTACTGGATTATCTTCCACTAATCTTATCCATTTGTCCAGTTCTCTTAATCCTCATGTGTTTGATTTATCCACCTGGAGAGTAAACCCTATTAGAGATATTTGTATCATTTGCAAAATAGAGACTCCATATCCTGCATATCACTAACAATATCAGAAATGAGTATATTTAAGAGAACAGGCTTGAAGCTGATTTATTATGTACACATTGAGTAATTCTGGAGTAAATAAACTAAGCAATATTTTAATGCATGCAAATGACACATACCACCTGTCTGTAATTCAGACTTTTAACATGCCATATGTTATAAATTAAACACCTTTTTAGAAAGTTATGTTCTCTTATAAGTCAAATTTGCATTATATATTAAACAAATGCAATCACACTTCATGACATATACTACAATATATTACAAATGGTTTGGGTGTTACAGATTTGATATGCATCTGATAATGACTTTAAAGGAATATCATGTAGCCAAAAGGGAATGATCTCCAAGGAAGACAAACATCTACACAGTTAAGTATTCCTTCTGGTTTCATTGATAGTGAGACACTTATGAAGCCAAAAGCCCATTATTTTGGCAAATTTTCACGTTATATACATTATAGATTTATACTTAAATAAGTTAAATGTTATATTTCTCTGTCTGATAAAGAATTATGTCTATCTAAAATATAGAAAATTCCCATTTTCCCATTTTCTCCATACAAAATTAAGTGACACTTTGATGACTAAAAGGGTCAAATAGGTAGTGAAAAAAAATAAAAGGGAAAGACATTTGGAGATGTTCCTGGGGTTATATTCTATTTGAAAAAGTAATAGAAATACTGTGAGTAATTATGGTTAACTTAAAGGTAAAATAATGTATGCATGGCTCAAGCTTTACTAGATATGTACCTAACATATAGCATTAAGGTGTATATACTTTTTGCCTAGTTTACAACAGGAATATTCAGTTGTCAGACATCAAGCTGTTTGGGATTACCCCTTCTATCATCACCATCCAGTCATTTTATGGTTAGGGATGATGGGAGTTGTAGTCCCCAGTAGCTGCAGGTCTGACAATTGACTGTCTGTGATCTACAGAGTACAGTCCCTTTTACTGTTTGAAAAATGTACTTAGTTCTAAAGAACTTTTCACTCTCACATTTCCCATTCATTTTGATAACATCTATTTTCAGTTTTAGGAAGTATAAACTGAAGGCAGGCTAAAATTGAGCTCAGTTATGTATTAAACTGCAGATTATATATATATATATATATATATATATATATATATATATATATATATATATACATACATAGAGAGAGAGATACCATATTAAGGACTCAATTTAAAGAGGGGTTAAAAGCCGATTTAAATCAGTAGGAGTTCATGTAATTTTATTTATCCCTTATACTGAAATTGGTTTCTACCAATTTCCATTCATACAAAAGGCCCAATGTATTCTTTCTCTAGACATGTATAACATTGTTTATAAGACATCAATGCTATTAGCTTTTTTTTTTGCTGAATTAATAAATGGTCATTGTTACTATTTCTTATAACTGTGATAGAAAGTAGAATATATTAGAGCAATAACAAGCTACCCCAGAATGCCGAAATGTTAAAAAAGATATACCTAATGCATGCAACATCTTTTCCAGCATACATATTTGCCAATACCGTCTATTAAAATCTGCAGGAGAGTACATTGTATTAGCTATACAATCTTCAAAGAGCATTGCCTAACTGCCCTGCTAAGAATGCTCAGCCATGCTAATTTGTATTCCATTATGCCATTAAACTTGTTATATCTGTTTTTCTGTGCTACAAAATTACACAACCTAAAGATGCATTTACCATTCTTAGCTGAGATTTTCAGTAATCTCTGATACATCTTAATAAGTAATTTCCTTCAGAGCACTCATCTGGGGCGACTGAGAAACCTTAGCATGAAATTCTCAACAAGTTCTCACCTACCAGCTCCCTTAAGGATTTAAACAGAGCATTTATCATGTAAAAGTCTTACAGAGGTTGATGCACTGAGAAGACCAGGGTGGGGGATGCATCTTCTCTTTATCAATTATTAAACAGTTATTCTGCTATTTCTATCAACCTGCAGCATAGTATGCGTGTATGAGTATGCATGTGTATAAGTGGGCATTTTGGACATATGTTTGAGATGGAGAACTTTGAATCTTAGTGCTAGAATATGAAATTTGGAATTAGAATACCAAAACAGAACATTTTGTACTTGTTGCCTTGCTGGTAAGTTTAACTGATATGTTTTGCCCATGGGAATTTCCACAGAAAAGAATAATATAGCCCTGTAAACTCTCTCAATGAGGAAAATTCAATTAATTTCATTAAAATTTCTTTTGTATGGCTGTCAAATCTATTATGTTAGGTAGACCCACAAAGTCTTTTCGGTTCAGGAAGTCATTAAAGCTATTATTAAAAAGGAATGAGACACTCCAAAGAAAATATTTTCTTCTCCCAGAAAATTATAATGCTTGTTTCCCTTTGACCCTAAAGACACTTCATGCTGGTATAATATTCCTAAAATTTATTTGGTGTTGTATGTTTTATGAATTAATGAATTAATATGTTTATTTATTGTCACTCTTCCTTATTTGCGGTTCTGCCTCCCAAGGTTTCTCATTGGTCACCTCTGTCTTTATCTACCTGCCTGGCGCACAGGTTGATGCTCCATCTTTGTTCACAATAACGAGAGATTTTGCTCTCGGTATCTTCACTTCTGACTTTTATGTTCTGAACTGGCTTGAGCCTGCCCTTGCTTCTTGCTTACAGACTTGATCTGTCTCCATCTCCTGGCTTCTGACCTGGCTTGTCTTAGAACATGATTCTGCCGACTCCTCCTGTCTCTCTACTTTCTGGTGAATCTTTGAGTCTTGGCCTACCCTAGACTATCCAACTGTCTTCTCCTCCTGTACTGCTTTATTTCGACCTTCCAAGTTCCTAGTATGTTGGTGTTGAAGGCTCCCTGCCTTGGACCTTCCAACATCTCCTGTTTGCTGCCTCAGCTTGCTGTGTTCCCTCGGTTACTGCACATCGATTTCTTCCAGTCATACAGCCATCTCCTGCAGTGTTCCCCCAGGTGGGTCAGTCTGTTACTGTATATTGACACATCTGGTAGGTCAAGTTCTCTACTGCACATTGACTCTAGCTTTTAGCTGTTTCAGTTATCTTCAGCAGTGTTCCAGTATTTAATTTGCTCTATGACTCCTTGGTCATTCCTGCCTATCTCCACCAGGCTCTTGGCTTGGCTTGCATTACATTGCCTGACCCTGGTTCAGAACCATCTGACTGCCTTTTCTCTGGATCCTTATATCTTTCCGAGATTTTGCAACCCCTAGTGATCACTGGGAGGGTTCATCCTGGTTCAGTTCTCAGCTACTCTTGGACTTAATATCTGGTCAGTACCTTCATTTTGGCTTTGGCTGCAGCAAGACCCCCCCAGACACTATCACCGCTCCCAAGCACCGCACTAAACTGCTTGCACCCTAGCTCTGTGGTTGCCCATCTCTCTGTCCATTGTTAGTAGCAACCTGACATTTAAATAGCACATCAAGGGTATGCAGCACTTTACTATTAAAGGTTTTCAATAATACAGGGTGAGCAACATGAATACAAAGCACATAAGAGTTTATGCAGTTTGCGTTATCATAGTTTGTTTATGATATTTTTTGTGTGTATTCTGTACCAGGGAAAAAGAATATGGGTCTGGAGGTATGGTCATCTAAGAAGTAAAGGGGACCATTTTCCATGTGGTCTGCTGCCTGTGCACCTTCTTGTGACAAATAAACAATAATATATAGTATGATTGTACAATGGTTACATTATATTACTTGTGTGAAAGTAAACTATAATGTGCATATTTAGTGATGGACAGTTTAATTGTTATTACTATAACAGCTGCTACTACATATATATACCCATTCAGTTTCCATAGTGCTTTTTGTTGCAAATCAGCATGAGTAGCAGAGTCCGTGAGTCACAAAAATGATTAAAGTAGGAGTAAGGTCAAGTGCATGAAGGGTGTCTCTGAGGAGACAGAGAACAGATCGCATTCACATCCCAGAATTCCTGTCTCTGCCGCCTGCCACTTTATCTCTGCTATCTCTTTATGAATCATATGTCTCCTACAGCACCCAGACACTAACTCACTTCATGCACATTTACTACCTCCCTATTTTCTCAGGGGACATCTATTATCCCCTTCTATAGCAAAGGCCACCTCTCCATATCTCTTCCTAAGGCACCAATCTTTTTCCTCCTGCACTGCCTGAAGCCTATCACTTGCCTTCATTGCCACTGTTTCCCTCTCCCTTAGGACTCATGCACTGTATCACTCACTTCCAGGGACCTATCCCCTTGCCATCTCTTTTGCAATAACTTATTCATTGTTTAACTAACTTTAATGACCTGTCCCCTCTGTCATTCATTTTCAGGACTCATCTTCACCCCTCTTTGTCATGGACCCATCCACTGCCTCCCTGGACCAATACCCTATCTCAAAAATCCTCTGATAACATCTATTGCCTGCCTTACTCTGAGGAACAATCATCAGCTCTTTCCCAGGGACATAGCCACAGCATTGCCCCTAGTTGTAGCTAGGTATGCCCCTGTATTTAATAAAATACAAGCTATTAAGCATTATAGTATATTTTTACTGAGAAGTTTGGAATCTAATTTACTACCTCAGGGTTTTATTTACAAAATCTGAGGCAGACTCCTATGTTGTTGACTATATTAATTTAATAAAAACATCTAACAAATTTAATATTAATTAATATTAACTGTGTGGAGAAGCATACTGAACATATGTATTTTGGGGCAGCATTGGGAACATAAACATCATGGGGCAGCATGGGGAACAGTGTGTTAGCCCCAGATACACTGACCGACACCACCCAGCCTTGTTCCCTTGCCCAAGCAGTGGTTCATAGGGATTTGTGGTTACCAGTAGGCAAGGGAACAAGGATAGGGGGGTCAGACAGTGTATATGGCGATCTGTAGTTACCAGTGGGCTATGGTACAAGTCTGGGGCCAGGCAGTGTACATGGGGTTCTATGGCTACCACTGGACAAGGGAACAAGGTTGGGGGGAAGTTGGTAGCCACAAATCCACATGGACACTGCCTGACCCCAAGCCTTATTCCCTTGTGAGTGCACAACATGTATGAGTATGAAATATGATACAGACCTGAGGGAATAATTATATACTGCTTGGTGTAATTGTTTAGCCCTCTGAGAGATGTAATGCACATCCCTATGGCACACAAAAGGTTAAGAGAGTGATGCTGTTCATGGTGCTGATAGGATCCTCTCCACTCCCCTACTGACCAAGTGGAGAAGCACAGAGAATGCTCTTAGATTTTAGGGTTGTCTACTGCTGGTGATGTTTGAGGGAGAGCATTTCTTCCACATTGCTAGCAGTTCGACAAACCTCCATGCTTATGATTGGTTGAGGGCTGTTACTACATAGGAAATTACAGGGAGATCCCAACTTCACCAGCCTCAGGCAGCTAAAGTTGAGATTGTGAACTCCAATAGCAGAGGATGTTATGGGAGTTATGGAAATTGGCCATTGTTAATGTGATAAGTGAAATTTTGTAACCTGTTGAAAGGCATGTAAGATTGATGTTGATATGGGTAGAGTTTTTTCAAGGATTGATAAGGATATGATGTCAAAGATATTAAGTGCACACTGTCAATGTACCTTCAACACATCGACATTATGAACCCTCTTTGATCTTTAGTGCATTTCGGACACTGGGTTAAAAAGGAATTTTAACCCCATGGATGCTAGAGGTCTTCATTGCATTGCTTTGCAATACACTGGCTCCCTCTCAGGCATTTAACAGCTTAAAAGCCCAAGAATGAATCAATGTGACATTTTGCCATTTTTACTTGCTCCCTATGGTAAAGTTTATTTATTTAGCTTCAATGGGAGAATTAAATATGTATTGCACTTTGTTAAAGCAAACTAAACAGTACCAATGTTTATAACTAAATTGCACTGTGCAAATTTGGAAATTTTATATGATTGCATACTTTCTATGATTGGCTGATGTGAAGTATCTGAAGTCATCAATCACTGTATTGTGTTGTTGGTAATTTCAGTGTCACCATCTGGATTACTCATAGTACAGTTTGAACAAAGGAAAGAACATGTGCTTCTTGCATTATTTGTTTTGTTTCCCTCTCTCCAGACCAGTTCATTCTAAAATGTTTGGTAATTTTAATTATGTTTCCAGACAATTTCAATGAAGAAGCAATGAACTTCTAGCAGCTGTGTTACTTAGTATAATCAATCATTTCAAGAGGCCTATTATGTGTAATTATCACTTCAGATTGTACCAGTTTCCATCCTTCTTTCAATCATGCTTCCTGATTGTTTCAGACAAACATTGTTGTCATGCAGGTGTTAAACTACAAGAAGTTCTATACAATTATTGTTCTTGTTATGTTATTATACAATCCACTAAGCACTGTATTTGAAGCAAAGAGCTACTTTTTTTGCAAGTTATTTTCCATTGTCAGGTTCTACAAGGCTGAATGAACAATTATGAGAAAGGTGAACTTTTGATGTAGCTATCATATCAATTCTACATTATATTGCCAGTATCTATTCTGATATATCTGTGGCTACAAATCTTTGAAAATGTGTTGCTATATTTAAGACTGCATGAGGAAGAAAAACAAAATCTGGAGCATGTTATACCATAGAGTACAAATAAACATTCACCATATTACCATGACTGACAGAGAGGTCTCCAACACATTGCTCAGCAATGCGGTAGTCATTTGTAGCATTCAGTGGGTTCAAAACCACTTTTAAATCAAAGGGAATTTTATTAACCCCTATTATGCAGCTAGTTTGCATAATAGAAATGCACTTCTTTAACTTAACCCCTAGAGTGCCAAGTGGGTACAACGTACGAGTGAGGACAGCTGTACCTGCTGTGCCAAGCTCGTACGTTGTACAGCTTAAATGCGGTCACTGCATAGGCCGGTATAACCGGCATGCAGTGGCCGCATTTAAAAAAAAAAAATGCCTGGCACTCGTGGGGGGACATGAGGATTACTCCTCATGTCCCCCCAGGTATTGATCTCCCAGCCGATCGCGCTGGGAGATCAATATTTACTAAGGAGAAGCAGAGCTTCTCCTATCCCTCCTCTCCTACCCGAACTTCCGGGTAGGAGTGGGCGGGACCGGGGGAAGCCTCCTAACGTCATCGGTGACATAGTCACCGATGACGTTGCAAGGCATTCCCCGACCGAGATCACTCCTACCGGAGGTAGGAGTGAAGAGAAGGAGAGCTTTTGCTCTCCTTCGGTCGCCATATTCAGCTCCCAGCCCAATCGGCTGGGAGCTCAATAACTGGGTGCACATCAGGAGGGGTCCTGATGTTCCCCAGCGAGGTCTGACCATAAAAAAAAAAAAACAAATGTAAAAATTAACCCTGTGAGTGCTGCAGGGTTCCCCAATGCATTGCTTTGCAATGCACTGGGGATCCCTGTGGCACTCACAGGGTCAATTGTTGAAGCCATTATTTTTATTACAGAGACCTCATTGGGGGGCTTCAGGCAGGGTCCTGAAGCCCCCCAATGAGGTCTATAAAAAATAGACAAAAAAAAAAAAAAATTAACCCTGTGTGTGCCACAGGGGAGGGGGTTCATTGCAGAGCCCCCCTCCTGTGGCAGACATAGGAATATTTTTTAGTATTTTATCATCAGAGATTGTTGGGGGGACATCAGGAGAATTCCTGATGTCCCCCCACAAGGTCTGATAATAATTAAAAAAAAATTAACTCTGTGAGTGCCGCAGTGGTCCCCAGCACATTGCTTTGCAATGTGCTGGAGAACCCTGTGACACTCACAGGGTCAATTCTTTTATCCCATATGTTTTTTTTTACTAAGACCTCATTGGGGGACATAAGGAAGGGTCCTGAAGCCCCCCAATGAGGTCTATAAAAAATAGAAAAAAAAAAAAAATTAACCCTGTGTGTGCCACAGGGGAGGGGGTTCATTGCAGAGCCCCCCTCCTGTGGCAGACATAGGAATATTTTTTAGTATTTTATCATCAGAGATTGTTGGGGGGACATCAGGAGAATTCCTGATGTCCCCCCACAAGGTCTGATAATAATTTAAAAAAAATTAACTCTGTGAGTGCCGCAGTGGTCCCCAGCACATTGCGTTGCAATGTGCTGGAGAACCCTGTGACACTCACAGGGTCAATTCTTTTATCCCATATTTTTTTTTTACTAAGACCTCATTGGGGGACATAAGGAAGGGTCCTGAAGCCCCCCAATGAGGTCTATAAAAAACAGACAAAAAAAAAATTAACCCTCTGTGTGCCACAGGGGAGGGGGTTCATTTTAGACCCCCTCCTGCGGCACACACAGGACTTTTTTTTTTACTATTGCTTTACATTCAAAGCTTGTTGGGGGGCCCTAAGGCCACCCAACAAGCTATGAATAAAGAAGAATTTTTTTTTTAAAAAAAAAGAACCCTCTGTGTGCGACAGGGGATCAATTGCATTGCTTTGCAATGCATCGGACATCCCTGTGGCATGCACACAAAATGACTCAATCCCCCCCGTACCCTACCCACCAGCCCAGTTCCACATTCTACTGGCAGTCCCATTCCCACAGTTTGAACCCCCCAGCCTGGTTCCACTGCCTACTGGTAGACCCAAGTGCCAATACACACTGGATTCAGGCTGGAAATCAAACAGTGTATGTGGGGGACTTACAGTGCACAGTGGTAGTCACAGATCCCCCATATGTACTACCTTACTTCCCCCACCACCACTGCCATACTTGCGCTCTGCCCAGTGGTAGATATACCCACATACACTGCCTGACCCCTCGTCCCTCCCCCCACCTGGTTTCACTGGCAGTCACAGGTCCTCACGTACACTGACTGACCACTGATAGCCATAGAATCATACATACACTGTTTGCTTCCCCATCCTTGTTCAACTGGTAGCTACACTCCTGGCACCCAATATGGTATGTCATCCCACAGCAGTGGGGTACCATTTATCGTAGGCTGGCAGGAGGTCCTCCTAGGAAATCCCATGGTGTTGAACCATTTTCGGATCTTTGAAGTGACTGATTTGTAAAAAAAAAAAAAAATGTTTTTTTTTTTTCTGTAGCACCACATTCTGGAAATAGTTGTGCACACTAACTTAGGGGTAGAAAGGCAAGTGACCCCTCATTAGATGCGGCAGGTTATCTTCTTTCCAAAATGGTATGGTTTCGCTACATTTTCTTCACTTCTATAGCTGTTATAACCATTTTCATACACGCAAGAATGTTTGAGAAAATGTTAGAGAAATCAGGAGGTTGTAGCAGTAGTAGTTTTGTACTTGTAGCGCCCCCTAAGGTAGGTCAGTTCATACCAATGGGGTGTCATTTTTCTCCTAAGAGCAATAGCTAATGGATACAGTTGGAAATTCCATGGTTTTTACAGATTTCAATACATTTGAAGGGGCAGAAATGTAAGAAAATGCCTTTTTTTTTCATTAGCACCACCTTCTGGAGGCATTTGTGCACTCCAGGCTTGGGGTAAGAAGGCAAGTCACCCCTCACTAGATGCGGCAGGTTGTCTTCTTTCCAAAATGGTATCATTTGTGTACCCTTTCTTCACTTCTCTAGTTCTTATAACCATTTTTGTATAGACAAGTAATGTTTGAGAAAATGTTAGAAAAATTAGAGGTTGGTGTAGTTTTGTACTTGTAGCGCCCGCTAAGGTATGTGAACTCATACGAATGAGGTGTCACTTTTCTCCTAAGAGCCATAGCTAAAGAATACATTTGAAAAATCAATGGTTTTCACAGATTTCATTACATTTGAAGGGGCAAAAATGTAAGAAAATGCCTTTTTTTTTCATTAGCGCCCCCTTCTGGAGGCATTTTTGCACACCAGACTTGGGGTAAGAAGGCAAGTCACCCCTCATTAGATGCGGTAGGTTGTCTTCTTTCCAAAATGGTATGGTTTGTGTACCCTTTCTTCACTTCTGTAGTTGTTATAACCATTTTTGTATAGACAAGTAATGTTTGAGAAAATGTTAGAAAAATTAGAAGTTGTAGTAGGTGTCGTTTTGCACTTATAGCGCCCCCTGAGGTAGGACAACTCATGCCAGTGGGGTGTCATTTTTCTCCTAAGAGCACTAGCTAATGGGTACTACTGGAAATTCCATGGTTTTTACAGATTTCAGTACATTTGAAGGGGCAGAAATGTAAGAAAATGCCTTTTTTTTCATCAGCGCCACCTTCTGGAGGCATTTGTGCACACCAGACTTGGGGTAAGAAGGCAAGTCACCCCTCATTAGATGCGGTAGGTTGTCTTCTTTCCAAAATGGTATGGTTTGTGTACCCTTTCTTCACTTCTGTAGTTGTTATAACCATTTTTGTATAGACAAGTAATGTTTGAGAAAATGTTAGAAAAATTAGAAGTTGTAGTAGGTGTTGTTTTGCACTTATAGCGCCCCCTGAGGTAGGACAACTCATGCCAGTGGGGTGTCATTTTTCTCCTAAGAGCACTAGCTAATGGGTACTGCTGGAAATTCCATGGTTTTTACAGATTTCAGTACATTTGAAGGGGCAGAAATGTAAGAAAATGCCTTTTTTTTCATCAGCGCCACTTTCTGGAGGCATTTGTGCACACCAGACTTGGGGTAAGAAGGCAAGTCACCCCTCATTAGATGCGGTAGGTTGTCTTCTTTCCAAAATGGTATGGTTTGTGTACCCTTTCTTCACTTCTGTAGTTGTTATAACCATTTTTGTATAGACAAGTAATGTTTGAGAAAATGTTAGAAAAATTAGAAGTTGTAGTAGGTGTCGTTTTGCACTTATAGCGCCCCCTGAGGTAGGACAACTCATGCCAGTGGGGTGTCATTTTTCTCCTAAGAGCACTAGCTAATGGGTACTGCTGGAAATTCCATGGTTTTTACAGATTTCAGTACATTTGAAGGGGCAGAAATGTAAGAAAATGCCTTTTTTTTTCATCAGCGCCACCTTCTGGAGGCATTTGTGCACACCAGACTTGGGGTAAGAAGGCAAGTCACCCCTCATTAGATGCGGTAGGTTGTCTTCTTTCCAAAATGGTATGGTTTGTGTACCCTTTCTTCACTTCTGTAGTTGTTATAACCATTTTTGTATAGACAAGTAATGTTTGAGAAAATGTTACTGTCAGAACCTAACAGGAAACCCAAAGTAGGCGTAAGCCTGCAGGAGAGGGAGTGCTAGAGTGCGCTGCCTAGAGATCGTGGCTCGTGGTACGGTGACTGTCACGGTAAGGCTGTGCTGCGGCTAGGGCCGGGTTATAGTTGCTGACCGCAAGGCCAGATGTCTGATCCTAGTTGAGCTAGGACCAAGACCTAGATAGCTCTTCCGTGGACAGTACAAACTCTCCTGCAGGGGGGAGTGAAGGCTTGAGAGCGATGGTTAGGGAGCGTAGCTGGAGTACGGTGGCTACAGAGTAGCAATAAACTCCCCAAGAACAGGAGATCAATAGGTTAAATTCGGCAATACACAATAGAGGAGTCAGGAGTCTAGCCACAGGTCATACACTGGATATCAATGGGTTAAATTCAGCATTCAAAAATAGAGGTGTCAGGAGTCTAGCCACAGGTCATACACAGGAGATCAAAGGGTTAAATTCAGCATTCAAAAGTAGAGGTGTCAGGAGTCTAGCCACAGGTCATACACAGGAGATCAAAGGGTTAAATTCAGCATTCAAAAGTAGAGGTGTCAGGAGTCTAGCCACAGGTCATTTACAGGAGATCAAAGGGTTAAATTCAGCATTCAAAAGTAGAGGTGTCAGGAGTCTAGCCACAGGTCATACACAGGAGATCAATATAAAATAGAATGTCTGATGACTAGGAGCGAAGACAAGAGGTCAGTACTAGACTGGAACACTGTGATAGTGCTCCGAACGAAGCAAGCTGTCGCCCTATATAGATGCCGGGTGGTGACGTCACTCGCATGCCGACACGCCGAACCCGGAAGACTCTGAATAATCAGAGGCAACCAGAGGAGAAACAGCCGCGACCGGAAGACAGGAGGAACAAGAGGTAAGCGGCGTGACACTGCCCCCAACCCAATAGGGCGCCCCAGGAGCCCTAAGAGCCGGGTTTTGAAGGGTAAGCCCGATGAAATGCACGAACTAAAGCAGGGGCGTGAACATCAGAGGAGCGGACCCAGGAGCGCTCCTCAGGACCATAACCTTTCCAGTTAACGAGGTACTGTAAACCCCCCCGAGAACGACGTGAGTCCAGAATACCATCGACAATATACTCCTCCTGCCCATCTACCGTGACCGGTGCAGGTGGAGAAGAGGGGCGGAGCAAAGTACTGGACGGAAGAAATGCCTTCAACAACGAGACATGAAAGACCGGATGAATGCGGAGGCTACGAGGCAGAGCCAGACGATAAGAGACGGCGGACAGACGTCGCGTAATACGATAGGGACCAATAAAACGAGGACCCAATTTAATGGAGGGCTGGGCTAAGCGTATATTCTTCGTTGACAGCCAAACCCGGTCCCCGACCTGATAGACATGTGACGGAGTCCGAAGGCGATCAGCAAAAGATTTCTGGGAATACTGTGCTTTCAACAGTGAGGATCGTACAGACTGCCAATGTGTGACCATAGATTGTACTCTCCTTTCAGCCGCTGGCACTAAAGAAACTCCAGGAGACAATAAAAGAAGGCGGGGATTATACCCCAAAGCCGCAAAAAAGGGAGAACAACCAAGGGAGGACTGTCGAAGGGAGTTGTAGGAAAGTTCAGCCAAAGGCAAAAGAGAGGACCAATTGTTATGATGTTGGTTGCAATATGTCCGTAAATAGTGCTCAAGGGATTGGTTCAATCTCTCAGTTTGGCCATTCGTCTGAGGGTGATATGCCGAAGAAAAATGCAAAGAGATACCCAAACGGGAACAAAATCCCTTCCAAAAGTGAGCCACAAACTGAACTCCCCTGTCTGATGTGAGGTGAAGAGGAAGTCCATGAAGACGCACTATGCCTTCAATAAAAATATCAACAAGTTCAGGAGCAGTAGGCAATTTAGGGAGAGGTAGAAAATGTGCTTGTTTCGTGAATCGGTCTACAACCACAAGAATCGTGGTTTTACCCGAAGAAGCAGGTAGGTCCACTATGAAATCTAAAGCTAAGTGGGTCCAAGGCAAGGCTGGAACAGGTAGGGGTTGGAGGAGACCCATTGGTTTAGCCCTAGGTGTCTTCATCCGAGCACAGAGAGAACAAGTCTTTACCCATTGAACAACATCCTGTAAGGAGCACGGCCACCAAAAATAGCGCCTAAGTAAATCATGAGTGCGCTTTACTCCGGGATGACCAACTACAAAAGACTGGTGAGCCCAAGCCAACACCTCCTTACGATACACATCTGGAACATAAAGGGAACCAGGGGGAGTATTACATGTAGAACGTTGATCTAGCTGAGCATCTTGAATGCGTTGGAGTACAGCAGTTGTCAAAGCACCCACAAATTTAGAAGGTGGGATAATGGGTTCCCCCGATTTAGGTGGGGTAATGGTGGGATCGAACATCCTGGAAAGAGCATCTGCTTTCAGATTTTTACTACCAGGTATATAAGAGATATAGTAAAATCAAAGCGGGCAAAAAACAAAGACCATCGGGCTTGACGAGCAGTCAAGCGTTTAGCAGAAGCTAAATAGGCCAAATTCCTATGATTCGTAAGTATGCTTATTGGATGTACAGACCCTTCCAATAGATAACGCCACTCCTCCAAAGCCATCTTTATGGCTAGTAACTCCCTGTTGCCAGTATCGTAATTCCTCTCCGAGACAGAAAAACGTCGAGAGAAGTAACAACAGGGATGTAATGCTCCGTCTGAGCCAGTGCGCTGAGAAAGAACAGCTCCAGCTGCATATTCCGAGGCATCAACTTCAAGGGTAAATGGCAAAGCAGGATCAGGATACGTCAGAATAGGAGCACTGGTAAAAGCTTCTTTCAAAGTATTGAATGCCTTCAGAGCCTCACCAGACCAGGAAGAGGGGTTGGCACCCTTACAAGTCAGTAAGATAATGGGCCGGATAATCTGTGAGAAATGCCTGATAAACCTTCGGTAATAATTAGAAAACCCAACAAAACGTTGAATGGCTCTAACTGTGCGAGGTACTTGCCAGTCCAAGACTGCAGAGACCTTACCAGGATCCATAGCTATACCAGAAGTGGATATGATGTAACCCAAAAATGGTAAAGAAGTTTTCTCAAAGGCGCATTTCTCGGGTTTAGCATATAGTCGGTTGTCTCTTAAGCGTTGAAGGACCAGAGACACTTGGGCTCGATGCTCCGTAATATCCTTGGAATATATTAATATGTCATCCAAGTACACAATGACACAAGATAGTAGAAGATCCCTAAACAGATCGTTCACAAATGCCTGAAAGACCGCTGGGGCATTCCTTAAACCAAAGGGCATTACACAATATTCGTAATGCCCAAAACGGGTATTAAAAGCGGTCTTCCATTCATCACCATCACGTATACGGATCAAATTATATGCGCCACGCAGATCTAGTTTCGTAAACACAGTAGAACCTCGTAAGCGTTCCAAAAGCTCAGGTATCAGTGGTAGAGGGTAACAATTTTTCTGAGTGACGGCATTCAATCCCCTATAATCTATACAAGGGCGCAAGGATCCATCCTTGTTCTTTACAAAAAAAAACCCCGCCCCGGCCGGAGATACGGATGGCCGGATGAAACCACGTGCAAGATTCTCCTGTATGTATTTTTCTAGTGCTGCAGTCTCGGGTAACGATAAAGGGTACGTCCTACCCTTAGGAGGAATAGCACCAGGCAGGAGATCTATGGGGCAATCGTATTCTCGATGTGGTGGTAATGTTTCCGCTTGTACTTTAGAAAAGACATCAGAATATTGTAGGTAAGGCTCTGGTACTTCACAACACAGAGCATCAAATCCACTTAGAGGAGAAGGAACAGTGGACAGAACCACTGAAGAGAGAGGTAGAAATGAGAGAGTCCCCTGTCTCCAATCAATGTTAGGATTATTAAGACGTAGCCATGGATAACCTAGTATGAGAGGAGACAGCGGTGCAGTGATAATGTCAAAAGACAACTCCTCATAATGCCCCGGAGGCATGAAGACTCGAATGGGTATGGTGGCAAGGGTAATAAGACCAGAGCCAAGAGGAGAACCATCAATGACCCTAATATTCACTGGAGGGTCTTTGGGCAATAGTGGTATAGCATGCCGTTGAGCAAAGGCTAAGTCCATAAAGACCCCTGCAGCTCCAGAATCATTTAAGGCGTCAGCATGTATAGAAAAGGAAGCCCATGATAGATGGAGTGAAACAATGAGGCGTTGAGAGGAAGCAGAGGGAAGTACTGAGTGGCTTAGAGAGAGTCCCTCCGGTCTCACTAAGCTTGACCGTTTCCCGGTTTATTAGGACAAACACGGGCGATATGGCCTGGCTGTCCACAATAAAGGCATAATCCTCGTTGTCGACGCCTAGTCTTCTCCTCTTCAGTGAGGCGAGTAAGTCTCCCAATCTCCATAGGTTCTGGAGGATTATCTGCTGGAATGGGCGGATTCTGAAAACGGGGTGCAAGGCGAATAGGAGGACGGAGCATAGGGCGTCGGGACCGATCCCTTTCTTTTTCTAACCGCCTCTCTTGCAAACGGGTGTCCAGAGATGTACACAAGGAAATTAATCCCTCCAAGGTGGGAGGTATGTCGCGCGTAGTCAGCTCATCCTTTAATTAATCAGAGAGACCACGCCTAAAGGCTGCCTTAAGAGCTCCATTACCCCAGTCAGTATCATAAGCTAAAGTCCTGAATTCAATAGCGTATTGTGCAAAGGACTGAGTACCCTGCTGCAATTCTAAGAGCGAGGCCTCTGCTTTGGCCTGACGGCCAGGAATATCGAAGACCGAACGAAAAGCATTCAAGAAGGCGTCAAAATCATCCATTAAGTGGGATTGACGATCCATTAGGGGGGTGACCCATGACAAAGCCCTCCCTCGGAGAAGGGATACAAGAAAGGTAATACGAGCCTGATGGGAAGCATATACCTCAGGCTGATTACGAAAGTGGAGGAAACATTGGTGCACAAAACCCCGCAATTGAGCTGGATCACCATCATAACGGTCAGGAAGAGGTAAACGGGAAGGCGCAACAGCCGATGTTGAAGCAGGAACAGATGACACAGGTGGGGGAACAGGCGCAGGCGAGGGCCGTTCTAAACTTTCCTGCAAGTTTTGTAAAAGAGAAGCAATAGAATCAAGCTTCTGGTCCAAGCGCTGAATGTGGGTAGCATGTTTCTCTAATACGGCTGCTTGCTGGATTACCGCCTTAGAGACATCCTTTGGATCCAACGCCATGAGAATGGTATGGCACTATCACTCTGTCAGAACCTAACAGGAAACCCAAAGTAGGCGTAAGCCTGCAGGAGAGGGAGTGCTAGAGTGCGCTGCCTAGAGATCGTGGCTCGTGGTACGGTGACTGTCACGGTAAGGCTGTGCTGCGGCTAGGGCCGGGTTATAGTTGCTGACCGCAAGGCCAGATGTCTGATCCTAGTTGAGCTAGGACCAAGACCTGGATAGCTCTTCCGTGGACAGTACAAACTCTCCTGCAGGGGGGAGTGAAGGCTTGAGAGCGATGGTTAGGGAGCGTAGCTGGAGTACGGTGGCTACAGAGTAGCAATAAACTCCCCAAGAACAGGAGATCAATAGGTTAAATTCGGCAATACACAATAGAGGAGTCAGGAGTCTAGCCACAGGTCATACACTGGATATCAATGGGTTAAATTCAGCATTCAAAAATAGAGGTGTCAGGAGTCTAGCCACAGGTCATACACAGGAGATCAAAGGGTTAAATTCAGCATTCAAAAGTAGAGGTGTCAGGAGTCTAGCCACAGGTCATACACAGGAGATCAAAGGGTTAAATTCAGCATTCAAAAGTAGAGGTGTCAGGAGTCTAGCCACAGGTCATACACAGGAGATCAAAGGGTTAAATTCAGCATTCAAAAGTAGAGGTGTCAGGAGTCTAGCCACAGGTCATTTACAGGAGATCAAAGGGTTAAATTCAGCATTCAAAAGTAGAGGTGTCAGGAGTCTAGCCACAGGTCATACACAGGAGATCAATATAAAATAGAATGTCTGATGACTAGGAGCGAAGACAAGAGGTCAGTACTAGACTGGAACACTGTGATAGTGCTCCGAACGAAGCAAGCTGTCGCCCTATATAGATGCCGGGTGGTGACGTCACTCGCATGCCGACACGCCGAACCCGGAAGACTCTGAATAATCAGAGGCAACCAGAGGAGAAACAGCCGCGACCGGAAGACAGGAGGAACAAGAGGTAAGCGGCGTGACAGTTACAAAAATTAGAAGTTGTAGTAGATGTCGTTTTGCACTTCTAGCGCCCCCTGAAGTAGGTCAACTCATGCTAATGGGGTGTCATTTTTTTCTTAAGAGCACTAGCTAATGGATACTGCTGGAAATTCCATGGTTTTTACAGATTTCAGTACATTTGAAGGGGCAGAAATGTAAGAAAATGCCATTTTTTTTCCTATAGTGCCACCTTCTGGAAGCATTTGGTCACAACAGGCTTGGGGTAAGAAGGCAATTCACCCCTCATTAGATGCGGCAGGTTGTCTTCTTTCCAAAATGGTATGGTTTGTGTGCCCTTTCTTCACTTCTCTAGTTGTTATAACCATTTTTGTACAGACAAGTAATGTTTGAGAAAATGTTAGAAAAATTAGTGGTTGCAATAGGTGTAGTTTGGTACTTGTAGCGCCCACTAAGGTAGGGGAACTCATACCAATGAGGTGTAATTTTTCTCCTAAGAGCACTAGCTAATGAATACAGTTGGAAATTCCATGGTTTTCACAGATTTCCATACAGATGAAGGGGCAGAAACGTAAGAAAATGCCATTTTTTTTCTATAGTGCCACATTCTGGAAGCATTTGTGCACAACAGGCTTGGGGCAAGAAGGTAAGTTACCCCTCATTAGATGCGGAAGGTTGTCTACTTTTCAGAAATATATAGTTTTATATAGTTATTCCACTGTTTTAGGGTAGTTTTACCACAAAAACCCTAGAATGCGCATTTTAGTTTATAAAGTTGAAAATGTAATTTTGCGCTGCTGGTGATTAGGGCTCTACGCTAGCCATGGACGTAGGTAAAACTATACAAATTTTGTATTTTTTTACTCGGGGGACTCAGGGCTTTTTCAAATAATTGAAACTTTTTCAATCAAGGTAAATGTATTTGATACATAGTATGTGATTTTAGCAAAATTAGTAAATTTTCACTTTTTTTTGTCATTATGACATCATAGATTTTTGCACGATGCAAAATTCTGTTCATGTAAGGTACCATGAGAAAGCTCAATTCGTTCTGAAAAAAACAATATATAGTTTTCCATATTTAACTAAAAATCCCAAGAGGAAATCAAGCGTAAACAGAAGGATAGCAAAAATGCTGAAAATGTGTCTGGCCTGCAGGGTACAGGAAATGGCCCGAGCCTCCGGCACTGAAAGGGTTAAATGTAGCAGCTAGGGCTGTATCAGAAAGTATCAGTTCTGGAGGAAACAATCTGCTCCATAGGTGATGAATAGAAATTTGATTTGATTTAATTGAGGATTTTAATACCAAGAATGACTGAGGTCAACTCATTGTGAAGTAAAGAAAATTCTCTAGCATTCAGTGGATTATGGCTAGGTTCAAATCGGTGATTTCAACATGCGCCATTGCAACACAGATCAATTCACCCTTGTGAAGCTTGTCTTAGCTGCCCTGGCCACCTTTTAACTGGAGGCCATAATGGAAGTGGAGCTAATGCCCTGGTGTCATCCAGATGTTATTGGCAGCCATTAATTGCAGTGTGTTGTAATTCTTTATTGCCTACTACGTTACTTTTGCTGACGATAACTTTTTCAGAAGGATTACATATTTTCATCCTGCATGAGTGTTAAAATGCACTGATATGCCCATCCCCTACACTTCAGTATTACAGATACTAAAAGAGGAGATATTCTGGGACACACCAACTGCATTTTGGGGACCAAAAAGTATTACAAAAATAGGCATAGGAAGCACAGGAGTCTGTCATCAATATTCTAAATGGTCTAAATAACTAAGAAGATTAATATATGCCATAAACAATAAACTGAGACAAATCTGTCATCAAACAACTATAATATGTCCTTAATAATAGTCCATATAAGGAATCAGTTGTACTTATATGTGAAAACTCATAAACATTGAAGAGTTCACCTTCATATGAAAATGATGAAGATGAATGATATCATTTTTAAAATGGAGATGAGTGGATGGGATGTAATATATAGTCAAAATGGGGTAACCCACTGTCGTCTCCCTGCCCTCTGACCATGCAGCTCAGACTTAACACTCCTGTACCACTAAAACTATAAAATCTTACCAACAACTGGAAGCACACAGACACAAGAAGATACTCTAAGTATAGTGTTCAATAATTAAAATACATAAAATTACATTTATTCTTCTGTATACTCACATTGCCAATGTTTTCAGCTTAGTGATTCTCAAAGCTCCTTGTCATAAAGCACTACATAGCTGTGTCCCTCTTCTTACGGTTTCTGCTCTCCACTTTGTATTCTAATGTTCTGCTGATGAATCCATCAAAATATATAGCAGAGGTCAGAAAATGGATTAAGATGGACACATCTATGTGGTGCTTTATGACAAGGATATTTTAGAAGAACTAAACCTAAGATATAGGCAGTGATGGTAAATAGAGGAATATGTGCAATTGTATGTATTTTAATTACTAAATGATATGTATCTTCTTATCTTCTCCTTGTGTTTGTGTGCTTATATGTGTCGGTAAGACATACAAAGCATTTAACCCTTGAGTGATAAATAATTCCTAACTGCATTGCTTTGCACTGTATTGGAGACCAGTATGTGCATGTGTGTGTGTTTGCATGTGTACATGCATGTGCATTTTATTCCATTGTGTGCAGAACTCTATCCATGCACTCATTTCCCAAAAAGAGTGCAATAGCATGACTTTGTAGGTGAACTGTTTGAGGCACTGGTAGCACTGTTAATAAAATAATAGTCTGAACTACAATAATCTTGCAATGAACCATCTACTATCAATTTGAGTAAGCATAATTTACTCATCAGCAAATGACCAACAATCTATTTTTGTTAATTTGTTCATAATACAGTTTTAATTTTCCTTTAAGAAGTTTATATTACACAAAACAAATAGCAAGCAGTTAAAAACTGTTAAACTAGGATAGGGTAGGGCAAATAAGGTTTACGTATGCTTTAGTATGGATATGTGAAAGCTGAAGAAAACAAGGGCAAACTGTTTAATCTGTCACCACATTTTTTGTTTGAAAATGTACAATGAAAGGAAAAGATTTACATACTTAAGAAAAGACTGATAGATTGCATACCTTATTAGTCACTAGAATAATGTTTTTTGCAATGCTGTAGTTAAATAATTAGAGGGATTTTAAGGTAATGTTTCATAAACGTATGGCTGGTTTGGCATGGAGGCTATAGAAGGAGTACAGTAAGAAGTAGAAAATAAAAGCACAGAAATAACAGACCATAGAAGCCAATAAAAGAAATATTATGGTGAGAGTGACAGATTAAGTGATGCTAATGTACTAACAAGAACTGTAGTCATTTTGGGACAAATTTATTGTACCACCTTAATTCCTACAGAGCTTAGACAGTTCAAGTTTTTGTCATAGCCTTGATTTTAAACATACTTCAAAATAAGTGCGCTAATTATTGATGCCTGCACAATATCAGTGTAATCCTCAAAACTTGGACAAAAAATGTGCCCACTGAACACAATTCATTTAATGTGGCAATTAAGATCATGAATGCTGCAGCTCTCTAGCATTCTAAAATTAAAATCCCCATTTAAATCTCCCTTGTGGTGCAGTTGGTTTGCCCCAGTTCCCTGTAGTGGTGGTTCTCAACAGGTCTTATGTATAAAAGCAAAGTGGTAAAGTTTTGGGCAAACTGACTTCACTATAAGGTCACAATGTTTTGAAAATAAAGTAAGATTCAAAGGGTTAAGAGTACAATTTAATTCAATGTGTGTATTTTGGTTTGTCCCCTACTGTGCAGTGAATGTGCCTGAGAATTGCAAACTGTGTACCATTCGGTATCCATTTTTTACCTACCAACAGTTTTACCAGGGACAATTGAATCGAGCCCCAGATGTGCAGCAGATTTCCAACTCTTAAGTACCTGATATAGGGCAGGTTTTCTGGTTTTCTCTGCCTGAGCACAGATGCGTAAATAGTGGATGTTTTATTCTTATTAGTTTATCTGTACTTAATCAGAGATCCAGAAAACCTGCACTATTAGGGGTACTTAAAGGGATAGTAATACTTCGTTTTAACTTTATTTTATTTTGTAAAACATGAAGAATGATATAAGTCTTATGTCTCAAACCTTTATGTGTTAAGAGATATTCACAAGCAAAGTTTCCCCCTCCCCACCCCTTTTACCTAGTGTAAGCCATCTCTTCTCAGATGTGAATTTGGTTGTAAGACTAGACAGATAACAGAAGGGGACAATCTTCTTTGTATGAAAAGAATGAAAGCCCTTCCCACTTGACAAGTTTTTCAGCTTTTTCCCTTATCTTAATTGAAGATTGTCCCTCTCTGCAGTCTACCTGGGCACCTCCCTTCTGATCTGGCTGAACAGGGGGGGGATACTTTGCTTGTGAATATCTCTTAAACCATAAAGGTTTGAGACATAAGACTTATATCATTCTTCATGTTTTTTTAATGCCTACAAAATAAAATAAAGATAAAACGAAGTATTACTATCCCTTTAAGGAATGCAGTTGAGACACTGTCCTAAATTAGTCTGCTTCAATAATGTGATTTAATACAGATTGATGCTTTCTAACCTGTAAAAACTGTTCTTATAAATTTGAACATTTAGGCCATGATAAAATGGATTCTCTTAACTCGTGTTACTATCCAACGCATGGAATTGAATCACAAATTAATTTTCATTGCTTCCAATGGGTGCAAATTTAGCACCCAACATGTTTTTTTTTCCTTCGGCAATTTGTCACAGCACAGGTAATTGCATACCTGACTGTGACTTAAAACTGCTGACTACACTTTGTTTATTTTTAACACTGCCTATTGAATTGAGCCATTGGTGGGCATTTAAATAGCCAGAGGTTATGTTTGTCATGAGATAAAGATTGCAGGACTGATGAAGCAAGAAAACAAATTAATACATTAATACATTATATCTATATGGGGGTTAGGATGGTCTTGCGCACAAACAGAGGAAAACATATTAAAATGAAAAAGGTGCAGGGGAAAATAAAGTATATTTGATTATGGAGAGATGCATTTCTATCAGTTTAAATTGAGTGGAAGACAATTTAAAGGTCTGGAGACCTTGGATTGAGTCTGAATAACATGGCATGGATATAACATGATACTAGTTAGTGTTGGAATATATCATTTGACAAGGTTTAGAAGTATTAACTTTTAATAAAATCCTATATAATAATATGCTAAATGTATGTTTGTCAGAAGCTGTCATGCGCAGTACAGTCGGCTACATGCTCTGCAGTCATGCGCAGTACAGCCTGCCTGCGCCGCGGCTGATAATGGAGCAGGTAACTCCAAATTCAGAGCGTAGTCCTCTCTGTGCACCGAAGGTCCGCTCTGTATCAGCCGTGGTGCGGGCAGTCTCTACTGTGCATGATTGCACTGCGGCTGTTACTGGGTGGCACTGTGGCCCATGTACACGGGCTCTTCAATTAGTATTAATATAAAGAAAGAGGTACATGGTTGACAAAGTCTGATTTATCTTAAGGTGCAATTACACATGCTAACTTGTTTCTTTCCTCATAACGATTACTCAGAGGTACTGAGGACCTAAATGAAATTCAAAATCAGTATTATTTTTGTATGTGTTTACTGTTAGTCCCATAAAATGTCATCCGTTTTATGCACCACTTTATAATACCCTTTTCACTAAACAGTTTTGTTTTTGGCTATGCAGTTGGGTGTGATTTCACACAAGCTAATAAGAATCATAAGCTGATTCTCTGTAGCTCAAAGAATCAGCAGTGGGAAGGAAAAACCTGAGGACAGCACTGTTATAAAGGTTATAAATGTATAATGTTTTTATTCCCAGAGGTGCTAGTAGCAGTGAATGTGAAGTACAGGACAAACCATTAACATATCTGTTTTCCATATCTGTTGCCATTTAGCCAATCAAAATCATTTACTGTTTTACATATTTACTGTTGGTGAGGGTGTCAAACCTTTGTTACATAATCTGTATTCAAAAATGTCCTAAAGACAAAAACAGCCTACATTAGAAAAATGTATTTATAATGAAATTTGTATTTCCATATACCATGTGCATGCGCTTGAGTGTGCTCTGTCACTTACATGCATTCTCTCGCATACATTAATTTTCTTTTATTTGAGTGCATTCTCTTTTGAATGTGTTCCTTCTAGCAATCATTCCTTTGTGTATGCTCTCCATCTCTCTTACAATTGCTCTCACTTTTGAGTGGTTGGTCATGCTCTTTTCTGTGGTGCATTTTCTCTTGTATATGCTCTCTTTCTGCACTCTTCTGCATATTCTGTATTGTTCTCTTGTATGCTATATGACTTGTGTGTTCTGTCTTGCATGTATTCTCTCTTGTGTGTCCTGTCTCTTTCTTGTGTGTGCTCCCCCTGTTGCATTAACTATCACTGTTTCTATTTTTCTGTTTCGCTGTGTCTGTCTCTCTTTCTGTGTCTCTATATCTGTCTCTCTGTTTCCTTCTGTATAGCTCTGTCTCCTTCTATCTGCCTTAGTCTGAAGATGGCGAGAACTGAAATACAACAGCCAGAGGACCAAATATTTCCAACTTCTGTGTGTAATTAGAACTTCAAGTTTTCCACTAATAGTATGTGTGACATCTGTGATGTTAAAACATTGTACCTTTATATTCTAGGCTTAGACACAAGCCCCAGAACATTTGTGATAAGGGTATGTATTTTTTGGCACTGCAGGAAATAGAGGAGATCCTACGAACTCAAGTCTACAAATCCTAGAAAGTACTCAAATCCTCCCAGCAGGAACTAAGGAATGCATACAGGGATGACATAAATAATTCAGAGTCAATTCAAATAATATCTCATGCACTGGTGAAATTTCGAAAATATCAGAAAATCTCTATGACCTTAATATGCTGGGAGGATAGAACAGTATAGGGGTTATATTTAATATTCTAAATATTAAATAAATGTGAGGTTTTTAAAGTAATATGAAATTGTCAGACTAAATGGGTCAGTTGGATCTTATTTTGTGTCAAAGTCTATGTTTTTAAACTAAAGATGAGCAACAATGGAACAAACCAACTGCAACATAGGTGACAAAAATTCCTTGCATTCTCATTGATTTAAATAAGATTTTTACCCTTGAATGCTAGAGAGATTTCCAGCACATTATAAATTGATTATTTCACTAGCATTCAAGGGGTAAAGGCTCCATTTAAGTCACTGAGGAATTTTCATTCATCTTATATGGTGCAGTTGTTATGCACCCAAATTGCTCATCTTCTGCTCCCTGCATAAGGCCCTCTGTACAGTCACGTACACTTTGGAATAATAATGAACTATCCACATGACAATTCATGAATTAAAAAAACGCTAACACCATCTAATTAAAAAAAACACAGTAGAAAATTTTAATGACCACACTCAGGCTGATTTAAAGGGATAGTAATGTCTCAATGAAACTTTTGCCCCGAGCATTATTTACTTTTTTTTTAACATTTTGAGCTGTATATAGCTACTTACAGATTTTTAGTTCAAAGCTATTCAAGAGGAAAAGATCCGCCTCCTGAGGTGGAAGAGACATTGATGGTCTTTTTAGCCCAAACTGAGAAGGAATGGGAGACAGGGATGAGGATGAGCATCACCACCACCAGCAGTGAGCTTTTGGAATTTGCAACTGCTTTAATTCCTGCAGCTGAGTTGAAATGGCAGTAGGATGCTGAGGAGCAGGTTAATGTGCCACAAACCACCGTGGACACAGAGGGTATGGTGTCAACAAGTGATGTGGGACTAGGACAGGTTCCACTTGCCAGCAGCAGCAACACTCCTGGTCCTAGTTGCAGTGCTGATTCTGAGGCAGTAGCAGCAACAGCTGCAAAATCATCCTCTGCCCCAGACAGTGAAGGGGAATGTAGAGGACTAAAAGAAAAAGGCCATTCTTCTCCACCTGTTCCCTATACCCTGAAGTCATGGGTTTGGGACTATTTTTCTCTTGGGGCAGGCACAGTGCAGTCATCACCAACAGCACTGTGCACAGTTTTTGACAAGTCAGTGAGAAGGGGAAAGAAGGGAAAACATCTTGGCACAACCACCATGTTAAAACACATGACACACAGACACCATGACATTTATGCCAAACACGTTAAAGCCTAACACCCCCCACAGAAATTGAGCACCGCTGTTGCTGTACCCCCTGACTTGCCAGAAAGGCAACAAAAGACGAGGAGGAGAATAGAGAAACCAAGGCAGAGGCTGGAAGTTCAATAAGGAACAAAACAACTAGCTTGCCATCACCTTCTTCCTCTAGGGTAACAAAATCTTTGCCAATCCATCTTGTTCATCAGTACCTCCCCCACCAAATGATAGCCACTCTGTAGATGTTAGGATTTGGCAGTTCGTGTCTACCCATTCCACACTGTGTGGTGCACTGACCACACATGGTAGTGTGGTGGAGGAGAATAACAAGCAGAGCATCAAGCAGCATCTGAGGAGATTCCATCCTGCAGAAAATACTAAGATGGTGGCAGGGAGGGTTCATCTTTACTATTAAACTGTCAGCAAGTTGTCATCTGTCCTTAGCGGAGTGTGGCCAAGGGGTATACTGACAGCAGCAGTACTTGGTTTCTGATATCATCATGGTGTTTGGATACAGTTGTGCCCCCAGGTGTTATTTACCACACACACACACACTGTGCACATTGCAGTTGCTGTTGAGATGCACAGTTCCTGCTCTCAAGGGAAACATATCTATTTTAGTAACACCCCACCCATGATTTTGGAGGAGGGGTAGGTGGAGAAGATTTATTGGCCAACGTCTTCTTTTCTCCACATATACTCGGCACTTCTTATTGTACTGCTACTGCCTCGGGCACATCACTGAACCTAGTTGTGGCAAGTGGAACCTTCATCAACCATCACTCATGTTACTGATGTTATTGATCCCATTCCCTTTGAGCTGCCTAATCATCCTACTGCTTAAACAACTCAGCAGCAGCAAGAACAGCAGTTGCAAATTCCGCATCTATATCTGGGCATTTGGCATTGGCCACTGGCCACTGGCCAACATGACATAACATGCTGGAACTAGGCCTGTAGGGCTTTTTTTTCTCAGGGCTTGTGCTTTAAAAATTTTTTAAAAAAGTCCTACAAATCAACGTTTCCTCAGGGTTTGGGCCTCTAACAACAAAATACTCTATCAAATCAAGTTTCAGTCTATCCCAGTGGCAGCTTACGCCAGGGGGTTCTTGTCTCTCTCAGTTTACATACAAAATGTCTTATTTTATTTTGTTTATTTATTTTTTTATTAACTGTCCCCCCAATACCAGTCAAGAACCCCCCCCAAACAAATTCCCTGTTCAACTGATTCATTCCCCAGACTCCACCCACCAACACATGCACCCACCTCAGACCCCTTTTATATGATGTCTTATGGGCTTTTTAATTGTATTTAGGTTCTTTCTTATTAACTGCCCCCAATCCCAGTAAACAACCCCCCAAAAAACATTCCCTGTTCAACTGATACTTTCTCCACACCACATCAACACAGGCACTCTCATGCCCATTTTATACTATGCCTTTGGGAAATAAAATAATATTTGATATGTGTAGTGTGTAAATTCTATATACACATTCATTTCAATGGCATGAAGTAGGCTGAAAAAGCAGAAAAACTGTGCTTTTCAAGGGAAATTATTCACCAAGCAGGCACCATTATTTGCCAGTTTCAGTTTGAGGTGAAAATTTTCACCCATCACTACTCGACATCCCACAGTCACTCAGAATTCATTCATAGTGGCCATCTGGATTACCTGACCAGATGAAGGTAAGTGGGGTTTATCACTAGGAAGCAGTAGTGTTCCTTTAATAGCAACTTATATAGAATCTCCCTCTGTCCATCTATCTCCACGGTGAAATAATTAAATCTCCACATATAAAACAAGAGAGGCACTCATCCATTGTTGCTTGATGCAAAGGAATTTTTATTTTCAATGCATACCAAATAACAAAAATTACAACAGGTCAGAGATGCTCTGGCTAAATGTGAACATTTCCAGAACTTACGCCGTCCCCTACCTCAACACAGCCTGCTATACTATGTACTCATGGGTCTCCGTTAAATGGAATCAATCAACACTCGAGCCAAGTCTCTCTCCCACTGATGTGTGTCACTATGCACTCACTACACCACATGCATGACGGCGCCAGGCAGTGGTTGGTCAGCCCAGTGTGAGAATATAACCAAAACAACCACATAGAAATATATACAAAAGAAAAGAGCATATTCAGGGGGATCACTAATGTTTGATTTCACTTAAAATTACTCCACAGTGGGTTATATTTATGTGTTGAAACTCTTATCACATAATAGTTCCCCAGCATACAGCAATGTTCTGAAAAAGATAAAAACAGAGAGAAAAAAGAACAATTGCAGTTAAAAATAATGCAAGAAGTTTTATTTTAGCACTCCAATCAAAAAAGTACATCATTTTTTTAAAACATAGCATATTTCCTGCATGTATGCTAATATAACCGACTATAACCTACATTCTGAACTTTATCAACTTTTGTAGGGAATCCACCTATATTCTATTCTTACATTAAGACCAAGACGTGTTAGAGTATTTAATTTATAAGTCCACCTTGTTTCTTTCTGTAATAACATTTTACAGCAACAACGGGTGAGTGCCTCTCTTGTTTTCTATTCAGAGTGTTCCTTTATACTTTGTGTGCAATACTTTGCCTACCTCTCTGGCACTCAAAAAGTATAGTAACACAAAATCAGTGACTGTATAATTGAGCACACATTTTTAAATGTACCTTTAAATTTTTAATATTTCTACAGCAAGCAAGACCAAATAATATCAAACCTGAGGATTTAGCCCTCACTGTGACAGGTTAATTACACAAGCTATATGAAAACACTGAAACAAGTCAGTTGTTCCCAGAAGACTGTCAACAAAAATGTATTTTGAACACCTTGAAATCTAGCAACTAATTAAAAAGCAGCAGCTTAATTTTATTGGCTTGTGTTTCAGCTGACAGGCCTTGTTCTATGCTCACTACATTTAGGAACATTCGGTTATTACTTTTGTATTCATAATAGAACAATCCTGTGAGAGGCTCTAGGCAAAAACAAAGGCTATTCAATCACCAGATTTTACTTATGTTGGAACGCATACATACTTCAAATAGGCAAGTTATTTTGTTTGGGATCTTCATCTATCTGTTGTTATTAGTATATAAATGTTAAAATGAGTGCATTTTTATTTTGTCATCAAAAGTGTATTTACCTTTATGTGTTTCACATGATATACAAGGTTGCATTCAGAACATTTAACATACATTTCTTTTTATTAACTTAACTAATTACAATGTAAATTTTAATGAGTAACTATCATGCTTTACTAATTCTGTCATTTACTAATTCTGTATTTGAGACCCAAATGGCCACTGTGATCTGTGTTCATAAACTGACCCTCTTTGCTGGCAGAGGGCTGGACTAAAGCAGGAAGTTTGTAGATCAAGTCAAATGATTTACTCCTTGCACATGCATCACAATAGACAACTCCCAGAGGAGAAGACATGTCTTTACAACAACATGAGAGGAACATGAGAAGAAAGAAAGAAAGAAAGAAAGAAAGAAAGAAAGAAAGAAATAAAGAAAGAAAGAAAGAAAGAAGAGTGCACTTAATTCATACATAGAATGTAAGGATCTGGTCCAGAAAATCCCCGCTCTTACCTGTCTTCAATTCTGCTTCCAGGAAACACCAGCTGAGGCATATATCAAACAGCATTATAGACACTTCAGTGCACAAGTATGGTGTCTTACTGACTAACTTAGCAGTGCTGAAATTCCTGTTTCATGTGTGTGACTTTGGCTTTGTTTTCTGACCACACTTAATTGCAGCCTGTCCTGACCTTTGCTTCACTCTAGACCTGATACTGGTTGCTGATTTGGATCCTGTGACATTGTTTTTGTGTGCTTCTACTCCTGTATTCACCTGCGTGAGCTACTTCAGTTTACATAGCTCCCTAGCTTCACACTCTAGCTTTGCTATCAAGCAGCAGCTGCACCTTTAAGAACAAGCTTCATCTGCCAAGCCATGGAAACCTATCACGGTGCCCGTGATTGGTGCTGTTCAGTGTCAGTCACTTGCTGAGCATCATAATTGGCTGTCTGTGATTAGCCCTCCTCACACAGCCTTTTTAAACCCAGGCTGAGCACTTCCAGGTTGCCCTTTCGTGGTGTTTCTGACTCCACTCTGCCTGACCTGCTTGTCAGGCTTCTGGGCCTGTTCCTGCTGTTCCTGCTGTACTTGCTGATCCTGTGTTCCAGTGTTCCAGTGTTCCTGTATGCTAGTGTTCCTCTGTTCCAGAGTTCCAGTGTTCCTGTGTTCCAGCACCTCGCGGGTTAATCTTACTGAGTTCCTGAATCTCCTGCTCCAGCCGTCGCTCTGGTGACATTGTTCTTCTCGCTGCTGATCATACTTTGTTGGTTTACCCCACTAAACCTGGTTGCGATATACATTGTTGGTCCCAGCGTGCGGACGCTGGTTTACTCCACTAAACCTGGTTGCTATATACATTGTTGGTCCCAGCGTGCGGACGCTGGTTTACTCCACTAAACCTGGTTGCAATATACATTGTTGGTCTCAGCGCGCGGATGCTGGTTTACTCCACTAAACCTGGTTGCGATATACATTGTTGGTCCCAGCGTGCGGACGCTGGTTTACTCCACTAAACTGGTTGTGAGATACATTATTGGCTCTAGCGTGCGGACGCTGGTTTGCTCCACTAAACCTGGTTGCGATATACGTTGTTGGTTCCAGCGTGCGGTCGCTGGTTTGCTCCATTAAACCTGGTGGCGCTATTACCATTAGTCCCAACGTGCGGACGTTGGTTTGCTCCTGAACTCCAGTACTCCTTTGGGCTGCCCTGCCCGGTATTGGTAAGGCCGGTAGAACCTTGTAATTCACCATCTTTAAGGTTGTCTTACCCGGCATTGGCAGGGCCGGTAGAGCCTATATTCAGCATTCCGTGTGGGCTGCCTTTCCCGGTATTGGTAAGGCCGGTAGAACCGGTATATGTCATCTCACGGTTGCCTTACCCGGTATAGGCAAGGCCGGTAGAGCCTGTCATTAAAACTGTCACTTGGGTTGCCTTGCCCGGTATTTAGGCAAGGCCGGTAGAACCTATTATATGTTATATTACTGTTGTATTGTTATGTATGTTTACCCTACGGGGACTGCCTTTAACTTTTAATAAAGTTAAGTTATTTTACCAAACCTTAAGTCTGAGAGTCTTCAAATCCGTGACAAAACCCATCATCTAGCTTTCAACTGCATGAGAGTTTAACTTTATATTCACTGCTTCCAAGTACAAAGTGACTGTTCCTAGTTTTAGTTTTTGCACCTGTTCTGCCCAGTAACCCCCCTCTGCCCTGCGGGTCCACCTCCTGTTCTGGTAGCCAGTGTGACATTTAAGTCTAACGAGGCTTCCGTAGTTTAGTGTGTTGGAAGGTTCTGTGTCATTTGACAGGTTTATTTTGGCCAGTGAAATTGCCTGAAATATTGGATTCCATTTCTGATTGGCGGTTCCATCAAACTATAACATAAAATTAGAGGGGTAGTTTCTGAGTACCACATTGCTTAAAAAAAATATTTTTTTTCTCATGTGGTACAATGGGAAAATTTAGTCAGACCTCCAGTCACAAATAATCTATGGATTTTTACCAACATTGGCAGGGAGAAGGGTCTTGGTGATTACTTCGTGCCTTTTTAAAATCTAGTATATTGGGTCAGAAGAACCAGAGATGTTAGTGTTTACATTTAAAAAAGAGAACTTATTGTCATAATAATTGTTGCAGATGCTTAGTTACCATAGTTATGGTAGTCTGCCATCTACAGATGATTTACGGAATTGGCCTCTGATGTGTTTAAGATCACATAGATCACATCACATATGTTTCACATAGGTATTGTCACGGGCACCCAGGAAAGCTCAGAACTCAGTACGGTAATGTAATGCAAAATATTTATTAGAATAAATCACAGCAATAAATATGTAGTACAACAAGCAGAGGGTTACTAGCTGGCGACACTACTACCAGAAATAGTAGGCCTCACACTAGACCACAATGCTGGAGACTGGGCCGAAGCCCCTGTGAGTCTCAACGGGAAACAGGAACACTAGCTCTTGATCCGTCGACTGGAACACTGGAACAGTAATCTTGATCCAATGAACAGGAACACAAGGACTGCTGGACTGGAGAACTGACCCACGCCTGCAATCACCACTAAGAGACTCTGTGACTCACACCTGCAGTCACTATAACGAGACCCTGTGACTCACGCCTGCAGTCACTATATCGAGACCCTGTGACTCACGCCTGCAGTCACTATATCGAGACCCTGTGACTCATGCCTGCAGTCACTATATCGAGACCCTGTGACTCATGCCTGCAGTCACCAATCAGATTCTCTGTCCACAACAGTGGTCTGTCTTAGGCCAAAAGTACAAATTGGTCACAGTAAGGGGTACTGAAGATCACTGGGTCATACACAGAGAGGGTTCTCGTACTTAGCTGGGTCATACACAGAGAGAGGGTTCTCATATGTATCTGGGTCATACACAGAGAGGGTTCTCTTACTTAGCCGGGTCATGCACAGTGCGGGTTCTCATAAATAGCCAGGTCATACACAGAGCCCAAGTACTTCACCTAAGAACAACAACGCAAGGGCATCTGAGTCAGGCCTCAGTCTGCCTTATAAACCCCTCCACAGGAAGTAGGAGGAGCAGCTCAGAGGGAGGAAGTAGGAAGTAGGTAGGAGGAGACTACAGTATGCAAACAGATAAAACAGAGGCCTGCAGCCTGCTTGAAGCCTCGTGCCTGTAATCATGCTGGAATCAAGGTAAGCTGTGACAGGTATGCTCTCACAGATCACAACATACAATATTGCCATCCCAACCTCATTTCATTGCTCTTTGAGTCACTGACCCCAAAAACCACTGTCCCACTGTGAGACCTTTCTAGCATGAGTTAAAAGTCTCATGAGAGCACCAGGACTTTTAATTTGATCCCTGTCCTACAATTTGCTTGCTCAAGAATTGCACCACTTTAAGAAAACTGGTTGGTCAAAGTCATTATTTTATTATGGGGCAGGCTATTGTTACATCAACAATATAATATTTTGTTTATTTATTTACTTATTAATTAACATTTATTGTACCCTTTCCCTTTAGATTCATATTTTAAAAGCTACAGCAATGAAGCATGTTTTTCTTTTGTAAATGGCAGAGCTAGTAGGATTTAATTAGGGCTATTGCACAATTACTGCACTGTGTGCAAACAATCTAGGGTAGAATTCTGAAAAAATAATATAATTTTTTTAGCATGTTTTTATATTACCTGTATGTAACTAGGGGATAAAAGTTTACCAATGATACCAAATGAAAGCTTATTGTATCCTGAAAAAAATAGTTTGCATGGGTGCACTTCAGAATACAACAACAAAACCATGTTTAAGTGATGTATACTATAATCCTAAACATTTTTGGTATCACAAAGGTGAAAATAGCCTACTCCTTAAGGGGTTAAAATGTATCAGCTACAAGAAACAACATTTTTTTCAGGACCAAGACTGCTATCTACAGTATTTTTGTATATCAACCTTGTCTTTTAGAAATGTTAATCTAGTTCTTCTATTTAGCACATTTATTTGTCTGTATGGAATGGTAAGAAATAGTTTTCAGGAACATAACACTATCCAAAGCATAAGGGCATGCTGAAAACCAATGTGCCACAGGCTATATACAAATTATCCAAGACCATTAGGAATTACTAGAGCTGAATACATTGTGCCATCAGATTTACAAAACATGTAGTACAAGTATACATACAAGAACAGCATAATTCTTACATTATGTATTAATTCAAATAGCAAACATGTCATTGATTGATTATATGTGTGTAGTAGGTTCAGTTGCGGTATTGTATGACAGCAAACAGTTCCCAATTGCACAGAATGTAACTGGCCCACAACATTATTCTTGCTGGTCCACAGTGAGAAAAAGAGCTGGAAATCAGTTCAAAGTTATATGATTAAACTGCATGTCTACTGAGATTCTTCACAGAAGAGCATATGTGATCTTCTGGGTTATGGTGGAAAGCATGCTGGGTAGTCATGTTTATCCTTGGGTTGAAGCTCTAAGTTCTAACATGCTTAGTGACTGCTTTCAGTTCATAAACATGTTTGAAACTGGTATCCTAACATAAAGATAAATATAACGAACAATCTCTGTACCATAACCCAAATGATAATATGTGCTCTTCTGTTGTACCACTTTTACATGTCAGAAAACTGAGCAATGGTCACACACTTAAAATGACTTAGAGTCTGACCATTGTTAATGGAATAAATGTGTCACCCATAGAAAGTTATATCCAGGTGGATACACATACACATTGAAAGACATTTTGGGGAGTATAGGAAAATGAACACCAAGCTGAACATAATGTTTTGCACTGACCTCTGGTCCTTAAAGGGCAAGGAAGAAAAGATAAGTGGCTCCATAACCTTATCCTTATCTTACTGGCTGTCAGTGACTATTTATGATGATGTCAGCTTAGCAGTTACTAGTCAATATACTAAACTGGCCTGATTGTAATGGGGTGCAAGATAATGCAGAGCCAATGGGCCCCCTTGGACTCTGAGCCCTGCTATGTATAAGGATCCTGGGTCTTTATACAGTTTTCTTCTCTGTATAATGACCCTTTTTATACAGATTTCCACTATTTGTAATGACCCTGGGTATTTATACTGAAATAAGGATAGTTGTCACTCTGTGTAATTACTCATTGTGTTCATACAATGCCAAAGATGCTTGCTAATCTGTGTAAGGTCCCTGGGTGCTGGTAAGAATGCTTTCACTCTGTAAATGAGTCTGGATGTTTATACACCAGTAATCATGCTCATTTCTCTGTCTAATTACCCAAGATGTTTTTATGCTGGTAATGATGCTTGCCTCTCTGTCTAATGTTAAAATGTGAAATGCTCTGAGTATGAACAAAATAACAACAGCTATCTAGAGCCTTAATGAAGAAGAAATTCCCATATTAGAATAATCCTGCCCCAAAAAGGGAAACCTGGTTCCAATATGACAGGCAAGTCCCCTCTGCCCAGGAATACCAGTTAACCACAGGAGTACAATAGTGAAGGGTAATACAGATTTGGGCCCCTTACTCTTAGTGCCTAGGGAAACCAGCTGCACATTACTGATAAGGCCCAGCAAGGAGGAAACATATGTCTAGTTTTAGCTGGTATTCCCGTGCAGAGGGTACCTGCCTGTCATTTTGCAACTGGCCACCCTTTTGAGTGGGATATGTACATAGAAAGCTCTGTAATGGCACAAGAGAGATAAAACATGATGATTCTGAGAGGTGACTATCCATAAATCAAACCATTGTGATTTTGTTCATCCTAAGAACCTCTCACATATTGGTATGTTTTTTTGAATACTTTTAGGGGTCTCCCTAAAAATAAAGGGTAATTCAGATGTGAGCCCCTTATTGTAAGTGCCAAGGGAAACCAGCTGCATCTCACTGACTAGGACCAGCAAGGCCAAAACATATGCTTGGGGTTAGCTGGTGTTCCCATGCAGAGGGGACTTGTCTATCATTTTATAACTGGACCACCCATTTGGCTGAGATTAGTCTATGTTAAAACATATCCACTACAACAACACTAGAGAGCTAAAACATGATGCTTCTGAGTAGTGACTAGCCATAGATCAAACCATTGTGCTTTTGTTATCCCTCAGAGCCTTTCCTTTCTTGGTATGTTTTTTATACTCTTAAAAGTGAAGGGTGGGATTAGTCTAATACATACACAGAAATTTCTCCTCTGTAATGAATCTAGAGAGGTAACGTGCTGATTCTGAGCAGTTACTAGCTGTAAAACCATTGTGCATTTGGTAATCATCAGAAACCCTCACATTTTGATATGATTTTGTTCTCTGATGACCCTGGTAATGGTCTGATAAAGGAATGTTTTCCTGTAATGTGGTAACTGTATGATAGTCTCATGTAATGCTATGTTGAAATTTTAGAATGGGCAATATTCAGCTGTGTTTGTTCTCAAGATGATATGATGGTTTCCTGAGGTAGTGCTCATATTGTCTCATGTAATGGTATGATTACCTGATCATATCCTGTAATCTTCAGATTGTCCTGTGTAATAGAATAAGGCCCTTATGGTGCCATGTAGTGGGGGGAGGTTCTGCTCTGGCTGGTAATGCCCAGGTCTGGTCTCATGTAGCAAGGTAATGCTTGAATAGCCTCACACAATAGGATGGTGCTCAGCTGTGGCTAGTCTTGTGCAATGGCTTATTGCTCTGATGTATGTTTGCATATCAGTTAATCTTTGTGTACATGCTTCTGCATGAATGTGTGATTGCATATGTGTCATTGATGGAGATGTATAAATATGTAGTAAAAAAGTGTCTGTCAAATTGTCTCAAAGTGAAATATACACATGTATAAATTTTTAATGGCATTTCTGCACTAACTCTCAGTTGTTAAATGTTTTGATGAGTGGAGTGCAAATGGCCTTGTCCAAATAAGAACTGTGTCACAATGTATGTATTGATTTGTAGTACTTAGACTTAGACTGAGGAAACACTGATTTGTAGGGTTTAGACTTCTTAGATTCCCAAGCCCTTTGGAACAATTGATTTGTAGGACCTAAACTTGCTGGGCACAAGCCCTGTGGAAATATTGATTTGTAGGACTTAGACTTGTTAGGGACAAGTCATGAGGAATCATTTATATTGGATTTGAAGGAATTTGGCCTGAGGATCCCGTGATTTTTTGGACTCAGGCTTGTTAGATAATAATGATGAATCCTCCCTGCCACCAGTTTAGCTTAATCTGTAGGATGTAGGATGGAATCTCCTCAAATGCTGCTTGATTCCATGCTTGTGATTATAATCCACCTCATTGCCTTGTGTGGTGAACCCACCACACAATGTGCAATGGGTGGACATGAACTGCCACATCCTAGCCTCTACAGAATCACTTTTAGTTGGTGGAAGTGATAACAATAACAGAGGTGGTTCAACAGAAGATGTTGATGTATCTTTCCAGGACCCTAGCACAAGAAGTTGATGTGAGGCATGTGTTTTGCTCAAGTTTGAACTTTCAGGCACAGGCTGGGTTTCTCTATTCTTCTCCCTCTAAGATTTCTGCCTCAATTCTTGGTTCCTTTGGGGAGAAACAGGGGGTACAGCTACAGCAGCTCCCAATTTCTTTTGTGGGGGTTTGACTTTAACATGCTTCTCATAAAAGTTATGGTGTCTGAGTTTCATGTGTGTTATGAGGGCAGTTGTGCCAAGGTGTGTTCCCTCCTTTCCCCTTTTCACTGACTTGTCACAGAGAGTGCACAGTTCTGTTGCTGGTGAGTGCACTGTGCTGCCCCAAGAGAAAAACAGCCCCACACCCATAACCTCAGGGAGGAGAGGAAAGGTGGAGAAGAATGGACTCTTTCTTATTTTCCATAATTCCCTTCACTGGCTGGGGTAGAGGATGCTGCTGCTGCTACTGCTGCTGCTCCCTCAGAATCAGCACTACAACTAGAAACAGGAATATTTCTGGCAAGTTGAACCTGTCCTAGGCCTGTATCACTACTGCTGGACCCCATTCCCACTGTGACACATGTTCATCGTAAGCCTGCTGCTGCTGAGACAGACCAACATCAGCTGGAATTACAGAAACAACAAACTCCACAATTTCTCTGCTGGTAGTGGTGATGATGCCCATCCCAATTTGCATGCCTGTTTCCCATTCCTTTTCATTTTGTTATTGTTTACACCAGCTGCTCTACCATCCCCCTCATCACCACCACCATCAGTCCCTTGCTGCTGCTGCTGCTGCTTTTCTATGAGCATTGGACTGGTTGGAGATGGTGACAAATGTGACAGATGCTTCCCTAGTGTCACAATTGCCTTCTCTTTTCAGTTAAAGTAGAAGCAGGCTGCCAGCACTAGCAGTAGGCACAGGCAGCTGATCTGTGCTGATGCTAATACTGCTAGCCAGTTCTATCCTCCTTCATTTCCTCTATCCTCTCATTTCCCAGTGGCACAATGCCAGGGGGAAGGGTAATCACAGGGTCAGGAGGATGCTGTGGGCCACCTTGAGTGTTAGTCTGGCTGCTCATCATCACTTCCCCTTCCACCTCAGCATAAGGAGTATCAATACTCATGCTAGTCCCACCACTTGCTTCACAATTACCACCACCACCACCACCCCTCCATCACTTTCACCAATCTCTAGCTGCTGTGTGGTACTAGTGGGACTGCTTTCAGGCGGCAAGTGGGACTTAGGGTCCTCAGCTGTCACACTTGTCATCAACTCCTCCTCCTCCTGAGTATCACAAAGCACTATGGCTGACCTGTGCTGCTCACACTGCTACCCATTTCTGCTTTTGTTACAATTTTCCCCCAGGTTTAAATCGATGATGTAGGGGGACAGGGCATCATTGGATACAGAGAATCAGGACTCGCAGACCCTTCCATGCTGGCAATGAGATCTGAATATCTCCTCCTTGCTGCCGCTCCTGGGTGTATGTGGAGACACAGGTTTTCAATTTTACATATATAGATGAATATGTGTAATTATCTGCAATCTACAGATGTGTGTGCATGTTTGTGTCTCTGTGTGCATACAATATGTGCATATATTTCTGCATACTCATAATTTATATGTATAGGCCCAGAATGTGTGTGGGTATGCACGTTCCCAGAATATGTGTCTTTTTCTCTGCATTTCCAGAATGTGTATGTTTTTCTGTGTCACTGCATATGTGTCTGTGTCCCTGCATGCACAGAATGTTTGTTGTCTGTGTGTCTACAAGATTAGTATATGTGTGTGTCTGTATGACTAGAGTGTCTATATGAGCATGCATGATTAGTGTGTGCGTACATGACCAGTGTGGCTGTATGTGTCCGCATTTCCAGAGTGCATGTGTGTGAGAGTAAAAACTTAATAAAAAATGTAAATACACAAAGTACTCCCTGAAAAAGTACTATTTCAATATGAAAGGCTTCGGAGAGGAGATTGGTTTTTATATTGTCTATTATATCGTATTCTGTTGAGCTAGTAAATTACAGTTTATGCCTGCTTTTTATATTTGGAGTGATACTAGGGCCAGCATTCATATCTGATGAAGATATTGCATACGCAGTGGCAATACTGTTTGCTGGCTACATTGTAGCATTCCAGATCAACAGGACCTCTGCTTGCGCGCGGCACTTCCATCTAGGAAGACCTTACCATAATTGTATCTCTGCCTGCTGCCAAGAAGATCAGAAGATCGGCCACAGACATCAAAGAGCACAGCAGAAGATGTTACCATATTGTCTGACATCCACAAAGTAGCACAAAGTCACACTGTGCATAGGGGGGTGCAGCTAGCTATGGTCTCCATATTTAAAGGCACCCAGGAAGGTAGCTACTGTGGACTGAGCTGAGGACGCCAGATGGGAGAGGTATCCCAGTCTTTACTCCACCTTGATGGGAGAGGTCTAGTACTATTGGTGGCCTATATGGACTTATTTACAGCTTTGTCCGGAGGACTTTAAGACTCCAGGCTATTTATTTTTGTACACTCCAGCTTGGTATTTGAGGTTTCATATTATTTTACTATATCTTATGTATTTTAGGGTATTGTATATATGTGTTATTATTAGTATTTTTAAATATTTTGCTAACAATATTATTATTATTTCTGTGCATCGTTGTCTCAAGGGATATTAGTTTATTTATTTAGCATTATACATTATAGTTTATCCTAGCACTCTAATTTTATTCCAATTTCACCTCTTGTTTCCTTTGGCGAGAGTCAGGGGGTATAGCAACAGCGGTGCCCAATTTTGTTGGTGGATGTTTGGCTTGAGCATGTTTCACATAAATGTCATGGTGTCTGTGTTTCATGTGTGTTATCAGGGCGATTGTGCCAAGGTGCGTTTCCTCTTTTCCCCTTTTCACTGATGTCACAAATTGTGCACAGTGCTATCACTGATGACTGCACTATGCCTGCCCCAAGAGAGATATAGTCTCAGGCCAAGGACCTCAGGGTGGAGGGGAAAGGTGGAGAAGAATGGCCTCTTTCTTCTTCTCCTCCACATTCCCCTTCACTGGCTGGGGCAGAGGATGATGATGCTGCTGTTGGTGCTAATGCCTCAGAATCAGCACTGCAACTTGGACAGGAGGATTGCTGCTGCTGGCAAGTGAAACCTGTCCTAGTCCAGCATCACTTGACCCCATTCCCACTGTGTCCATGGTGGTCTGTAGCACACTAGCCTGCTCTTCAGCATCCTGCTGCACTTGCAACTCAGCAGCATCAGGGATTAGAACAGTAGCAAACTCTGTAAATTCCAAAAACTCACTGCTGCTGGTGGTGGTTGTGATGCCCATCCCTATCACTGTCTCCCATTCCTTCTCAGTTTGGACTAAAAAAGCCATTAGTTTCTCTTCCATCCCAGCTTTTCCACCATCAGCATCAACAACACAACCAGTCCCTCCTTGCTGCTGTTGCTCTATTACAGATGTCTCAACGTTTGGAGGAGTTGATGAGAAATGTGAGAGAGGGTCCCCTAATGTCATACTTGCCATTTCATGTTGTCCTAAAGAAGGCAGACTGGAAGCACCAGCAGCATGTACAGGTAGCTGAGCTATGCTCCTAGTGGTAGTGGTATTATTGCTGCTAGGCAATAATTTTGCCTTCTTCAGGATCATGTTCCACCTGGACAATGCTGTGGGGGGGCTGCCAGGGTCGGGGAAATGTTGTGGGCTTCCTCAACCTCTAGTCTGGATGCTATGTATTACCTCATCTACTACTCACCTAACACTAGTCCCACCAGCTGCTTCGCCATCACTGTTACTACTACTAACATCAACAGCATCAATTTCAGTTCCTGAGTCTTCCTCCTCACTAGTAATATGATCACCCCCTCCCTCACTCACTCCTAACACTCTGTACAAGCTGCTGGACCTTCTTAGTAGTAGTACTAGTGGTGGGACTGCTTGGGTATGGCAAGTGTGATTTAGGGTCCCCTGCTGTCACACTTGGTATCATCTCCTCCCCATTCCAGAGAATTACAAGACACACTGGCAGCAGGTGTAGCACTTGCAGCAGGCACAGCACTGGCAGCAGGCACAGGTAGCTGACCTGTCCTGCACACAATGCTACTACCCCCTTCTTCTTCCCATGAGAAATTTCCCCAAGGTCCCTACGGGTGATGTAGGGGGCTGGACATCATTTGGACCATCATTGGGCCTGGGGAACCAGGACATTCTAACCCTTTCATGTTGGCGGTAGTGGTCAATTTCTTCTCCTCAGGCTCACTGGTCACATAACAGTCCTTCCAGCTCCTCCTTTTATTATTATTAAAGTTGTTAATAGTGAAAGCAGTCACTATGAGCCTCTCCTGCATCAATTTTGCAAACCAACTCACAGCACAACAGCTTAGCACCTCTCTCTTGCCCTGTAGCTGCTTGTATTGTGTTTCACTTCTTTTCTTTTATAGAGAAAAGGTGAAAAATATGTTATTAAAGGGGAGTAAACTTTCTAGCCTCTGAAAAAATAGGAGAATTGTTTTACCAATGCATGAAAATGGCAAAGATTTTAATTTTTTTAAGAGGATTTCCCACGAAAAAGCAGACAACCATGTAGTTTTCACTGATTTTTTGCAGGAACACGAAGGGACCTTTCGCCCTTGCTTTATCACTTCTTTATCACACCTTAGTGCATAACCCCCTATGTACACTTAAGGTGGCTATCAAACTGGGATCTGTGGAACATGAATTCCTAAAGAAGGCTTGAGTGGCCCACTGTGAATGTATGGATCTGTCAAAACTAGTGGATTTCTGGGAAATTTATAATAAGTGCTGTATGAAAATGAAAAGAAATTATAACTGTTACTTAAACAATACATTTCAGCCTAATAACTATTGGTTCTAACTAGCCCTTATATATATTGCCACTTTATCACTTGGGTATAAGTCAGATCTTTCGTGCTTTGCCAAGAATTGACCCTTTGAGTGCTGTGTTGCATACCCCTCTGGCACTCAAAGGGTTAAAAAAATTCTCAATAATGACAATAACATTTCTCTGTTAACAGTTATGTTTTTTTCTTACAGGATTATATTGCAAGTAAGTGTGTCTTAATCATGGCCCTACCACCAACAGCATATGTTATAAGTAAGTCATTACCTAGGTAAAATACATCCATCTATTCTTACCCGATTCATAAGAAAAGTCCAAAACAGAAATGCAACCAATAACATGCACTTTCACAATTTTTTTTAAATATTGATTGTGAAGAAGTCTGCTGACAGAACTGTTTATTTGCAACTAGTGTAAAAGCCTGTGTACACGGGCCAAGGTCCGGGTGATGTTAACCCTTTGAGTGCCAGAGGGGTACAAAACGCATTGCTTTGCAATGCCTTGCATACCCCTCTGACACTCAAAGGGTTAAGAGGCCGGTCCTGCTCTGCGTCCTGCCGCCAATGCAGTCATGCACTGTAGAGACTGGCCGAAAGCACAGAATGCTCCCAGCACAGAACTCCCAGCATTCTGTGCATTCAGGCAGTCTCTGCTGCGCATAACGGCTTCTGACAAACATCCTAGCGAATTATTATATAGGATGGATCAAATATAGAATCACGTTATTAATGCCTATTGTTATTGACTTTCATGGTGTAACTTCACACTTGCAGCTGTGATTTGATGTATAATGCATTATTAATCAACCTCTAAAATAATGGTTACCAAATGGTAACTAAAAAAAGTGCATCATTGACAAGTAAGTTCCACAAAGACTGTATAAAATGATCACACCAAATACTTATTTATCAGTTTTTCATATTATTGACTGGTTAGTTAACTTATCCTCTATAATACACTCTAAAAGTTAAAGGGGAACATTGACATTACAAAAACTTTTTCCCATAGGTTTTAATAGCGCAATGAGGTTAGCGGAGTTTTTTGTTTGTTTGTGTTTTTTTTTCATTTTAGTTACTGGCTATTGAAGATATGAAGCCTTAAAATGTGCCACTTCTGTGTTCTGCGGCACCCTGTATATGTGGCACAAAGTTGCAGGACTTCCCACCTCCCTCCCAGCTGTCACAGGGGGCTTTCACGCTTCCCTTTGTGGGGGCATTTATGTGGGCTAACGTTACAACAAGCTCCGTTGTACAGGAGGTGGGAAGTCCTGCGGCTTTGTGCCCCATATACAGGGTGCCGCAGAATGTGGAAGTGGCACATTATAAGGCTTCATAACTTCAATAGCTAGTAACTAGAATAAAAAATAAAAATAAAACCGCTAACCTCATTGTGTTACGTAAAACCTATGGGCAAAAGTTTTTGTAATGTGAATGTTCCCCTTTAAGGTATGTTTTAAAGTTATATAACATCTGTTAGATATTAAGTGGAATATTAAAATAATTGGCCATCCTGAATATTGCCTGGCTTAATTGACAAAAATAAGTTAGAAAATAGATGCAGAATATTGAGTTTAAGGAAATAAAAAATATTAAATATAGAAATGCACTAGTAATGCTATTCTCAGTTCATCACAGTTTAAAAATACAGTGAACATTTATATGTCTTTCTCTTCTTGAGTTTAAGGTAAGGAAGTAGATTTACAATTTAACTGAGCATGATCAGTTATTTGATATACTCAATGGTTGCACTTTGTAATGATGACAAATTATGGGCTATTTCTGCAATATATTCACAATTTACTTGCAGTTATCCTGAAATTTAGATGCTAGAGTAGACATCATTTTAGTTAGGTCAAAAAAAAGGTATCTTGGTTATGACGTATACAAACTGTAACATCTACATTTATAAAATGTTCTTTAACCCCTATAAAAAAAACAGCATCTTTCTAAGAACAAAAATAACCATTACATAACCATATAACCAAAACAAATAATCTGGAGGACTAGACCTCATATAAAAGAAGGGAGACTCTGTGCTAACCCCTGGACTGGATGTGCCTCATGACTTGTCAATGGGACAGCTATGTAATAATGCAGTGGTAGCTGTTAGTAATTAATTAGAGACCATGTACTCAGGCTACAGCACAGATTCCTAACATATTCTTGGTATTCGCAGCTAGCCAATGAATGGTACTGTATGTTCCATCTACTTCTGTAGTAGGTATATCTACATTGTACTTCTCTTGTTTACATGAAGGTAAGCAATGATGGCTCACTCAGTTCTTTAGAATTTATACTGGGTGTAGCTTTTTTTAAAGTGAAGTTGTTAGTGTCCACTTTCAGCTCAAATTTTGCATATAGCACAACATTTTTGCTGTTTAAATTAAGTGGATTGTCATATTAATGTAGTTAGTGCCGAGGCCTCTCACTTCCTACAAGAACCAATCTGCTGAGTATTGTCATTCAAGTTTTTGCTCCTTACCTTAGCTTTCTCATCATGTGTAATTATTTAAATTCAAACACATTTTCTAGCCTTAACATAGTAACATAACATAGTAGATAAGGCTGAAAAAAGACATGCGTCCATCAAGTCCAGCCCATGCCAATAACACCCCTGTTGATCCAGAGGAAGGCAACAAAAAAGCCCTCTGGAGCAATTTCCAATGTAGGTGTGTGTGTGAGTGTGTCAAATAGTTCCCCGGCTCAATATCCTATTTGCTTTGAAGCCATCTGTCATAACTGTCAATATTGTTCTGTGCTAGATAGGCATCCATTGCCTTTTTGAATGCAGTTACATTATCTGCAAGCACAGCATCCCGAGGCAAAGAATTCCATAGCCTTACCGCCCTTACTGTAAAGAATCCCTGCCTGTGTTTTAGTCGAAAGCGCCTTTCCTCAAGTCTTAATGGATGACCTCTTGTTCTTAGCTCAGCTCTTTGCATAAATAATTCATTGGGTAGTTCTTTGTATTGGCCTTGAATGTATTTGTAAATGGTAATCATATCACCCCTTAGACGTCTCTTTTCTAATGTAAACAAACCCAGTTTGGCTAGTCTCTCTTTGTAACTCAGATCCTCCAATCCCTTTATCAGTTTTGTTGCACGTCTCTGCACCTTTTCCAGTTCAGTAATGTCTTTTTTTAGAACAGGCGCCCAAAATTGTACTCCATATTCTAGATGAGGCCTAACCAAGGATTTATACAGAGGTAGGATAATATTAGCATCCCTTGCTTCTACACCTCTTTTTATGCAGGCTAGTACTCTATTTGCTCTTGCAGCAGCTGAGTGACTCTGCACACTGCTGTGAAGACTATTGTCTATCAGTACACCTAAATCTTTCTCTAATGAGGATTTCCCAAGTTGTTTCCCATTTAGAGTATATGTAGCAAGTTTGTTTCTACAACCCAAATGCATAACCTTACATTTATCTACATTAAATGACATCTGCCACTTTTCTGCCCATTCACTTAGTTTATCTAAATCCTTCTGTAGGGAAAAAACATCGAGCTCTGTATGTATTTCCTTACATAGCTTAGTGTCATCAGCAAAGATTGAGATGCTACTTTCAATTCCCACTTCTAGATCATTAATAAACAAATTAAAAAGCATTGGGCCCAGGACTGAACCCTGCGGTACCCCACTTATAACCCTAGACCAATTTGAAAAAGTTCCATTTACAACAACTCTCTGCCATCTATCATTTAACCAGTTCTCAATCCATGTACAGATACCACCACCCAAACCGAAGCCTTTTAATTTATGCAGTAACCTGTTGTGAGGCACTGTGTCAAAGGCTTTTGCAAAATCCAAGTACACTACATCAACAGCAATTCCCCTGTCCAAATTACTACTCACTCTTTCATAAAATGCAAGTAAATTAGTCTGACATGATCTGTTCTTCATGAAACCATGCTGATTCCTACTAATGATATTGTTTGTCTTCACATAGTTCTGAATACTATCAGTTAATAACCCTTCTAGTATCTTACCCACTATGGAAGTCAAGCTCACAGGTCTATAATTTCCTGGTTTGGATCTTGCTCCCTTTTTAAACAATGGAACTACATCAGCTTTCCTCCAATCACAGGGCACTATGCCTGATGAAAGCGAATCAATAAATATTAAGTATAATGGTTTTGCTATTACTGAACTAAGTTCCTTAAGTACCCTTGGGTGTATACCGTCCGGTCCAGGCGCTTTATTCACTATAACCCTTTCCAGTCTCTTTTGGACCTTGTCCTCAGTAAGCCATGTAGATGTTGGAGGAAATTCCATGGTTTTGTCTGTTTGCCCATAGCTTGTCATTTCTGCTTCCTTTGTATATACTGAAGCAAAGAACGTATTTAGGGTCTCAGCCATAGCTTTATCCTCACTAATCAATTCACCTGTTTCAGTCCTAAGAGGACCAATATCAAGCTTAACTTTTTTGTTGTTAATATACTTGTAGAATTGTTTAGGGTTATTCTTGCTCTCGTTTGCAATGTTTCGCTCATTTTCTATTTTAGCTAGCTTAATTGCTTGTTTGCAGATTTTATTACATTCTTTATATTTTTTAAATGATGCATCTGACCCATTTGACTTAAACACCTTAAAAGCCTACTTTTTATTTCTCATTTCCCTGCTAACCACATTATTAATCCACATTGGTTTTGCTTTACTTCTCTTGTGCTTATTCCCCAATGGTATATATTGACGTGTATATTTGCCCAAGAGCATTTTAAATACATTCCATGACTCTTGTGCATTTTTATCTTTGAAAATTACATCCCACTGGATATCCTTTAATGCTTCTTTTAACTTTGTAAAATTAGCCTTTTTGAAATTGAATGTTTTGGTTAAACTCTTGCTATTGGGTTTCTCATAACAAACTTCAAAGGATACAATATTATGGTCACTGCTGCCCAAATGTTCCCTTACCTGCACACTGTTTACAATGTCAGAATCGTTTGAGAGCACTAGGTCAAGCAAGGCCTCTTTTCTAGTTGGCTCCTCTACTAGTTGGGACATAAAATTATCATTTATCATACTTAGAAAAATATTTCCCTTTGTTGTGCCTGAAGTCATATTGCTCCAGTCAATTTCAGGGTAGTTGAAATCTCCCATTATAATTACCTTTGCTGACCTAGCAGCCTTTTCCATTTGCAGTAAAAGCTGGGCTTCCTCCAACTCCCCAACATTAGGTGGCTTGTAGCAAACCCCCACCAATATCTTTTTATTATGTCTGCCCCCAGTGTGTATTTCAACCCACAAGGCCTCTACCTTTTCATTGGACCCTTCATTTATATCTTCCCTTAGCCTTTTGTAGGAAAAGTATATTGATTCATTGTACCAATGAAAGGGACATATAAGACATTCTATTCTTGTGAAACGTTGATCTAACTAATCTGGCTTTTCAATTGCTATACACTTATTATTTTTTTTCTTTGGTTTGTCAAAGACAAGTTATAGTAAATAATGATATTAAATATATTTCTGACAGAAAGTAACCCTAGAAAAGTCATAATCTATTACCTGAGAAAAGCAAACAGGTAAATTCAAGGATTTTCCTAACTTCGTGAAGGAAAGTTAGGATTTTATTAAAGACGCGGAGGCAAGTATTATGCATTTAAACTCCGTTTTTACTAATCCAGCAGCAAAAAATAAACCGATACACAAAGAAAAAGTGTATACAACAGAATGATAACCCCACCCCTTAGATAATGCTTTTCCAATCACATCACAATAAGCTGTATACATGTATGATCCAATAATCCCACTTCCTCTTCTTTGATGCCGCGAAAAACAACATCAACTGTAGCAACATCTATAAAAAGGATTCGGGAACATAAGTGTCTGGAACTCCTTAATGATTCCCCGAATACTGAGGTCGTCTATCCTAAAGGAGAAAAACATAAAAGTAGAAAAGGGAGGGTTAATTAGGGAGGGATAATACTTGCCTCCGTGTCTTTAATAAAATCCTGACTTTCCTTCACAAAGTTAGGAAAATCCTCAAATTTTATGGCAAGACATGGAGGCTCCTATTATGCAAGTTCAAAGCTGTTGTATAACATTAGCAGTTACATGAGTACTAGGTTTGAAATAAAAGGTCTTAAAGGTGGATTCTCTGGACCAATCAGCCACTTTGAGAATGTCCTTAAGTCTACAACCTACAAGAAGCTATTTGGAAGCATTGCTTCTCTAGAGGAGTGTATTTTGCATCAATACCAGGTGACTGCATGATCCAGCTAATCCATCTTGCCAAAGTATCTGTTTAAACTGGAAGGAAAGGTTTCATAAATTAAATCCGTAATTGGTGTGAATTAGTGGCTCTAAATTTAGAGGTAACAGATTCATATGCCTTCAGACAAAGAACAACACAAAGCTGAGGATCTTGAGGGAAGCTTAGATAAAAGATTTCCCTAGACAAAGATTTAGTACGTCTAGAAATCAAAAGTCTTACACCGTCAAGTTCAAGAAATCTGTTAGAAATATCCAAAGCATGAATATCAGACACTCGTCTGAATGAAATTAGAAAAAGCAACAAGGTTAGTTTGGCCAAAAGCTGTTTAAAAGAATACATCTAGTTAGGAGGCCAGGATTCTATGAAATGAAGGATGATATTGACATTCCAAAGATCAGAATACCTAGAAACATAGAATCTGACGGCAGATAATAACCATTTCGGCCCATCTAGTCTAGACAACTTAATACTTTTCATCAATTTACATACTAAAGGATGTTGACCTGAAGGGAAACCTTCAATATGATTATGATCCGCTGAAATAGATGATCTATAGCAATTTATAGTTCTATAAGCTTTCCCTTGTTGAAAGCAAGAAGACAAAAAGTTAACATTGGCTGTTAAATTGGAAGAAATGGGATGCAGGTTCCATTCCAGGCACCAACGTGTCCAGACATTCCAGCATGATTTGTAACATGATCTAGTACTGGGTGCCTAAGTCTCTAAGATAAGAAGCTGAGCCATTGCGTCTTGAAATTCACCAGCCACAAGGTGTAATTAATCTTGGAGTAACAGGTTCCGACGGATCCAGAAACAACTCGGGAAGGCGGAGTTAGATAGAGAGGAAAGTCTATGGACATCGAGAAGTGGAGGGAATCATGGCTGAGCTGTCCAAAAGGGTGTGATTATGACTGTGGTGACTTGCTGTTTCCTGATCTGGAGAATGATTCTGGGAATCATGTCAAAAGGAGGAAACACATAACGGCCGAGAAGAGGCCAGTCTTGAAGGAAGTCGTTTAAAGCCAGAGCTTCTGGGTCTGGTCTCTAACTGGAAAAATTGAGGAAGACGAGTGTTCAATCTTGACACAAAAAGGTTTAAATGTAGAGGACCCCAAATAACATCTATTTTCAAGAAAACCGTAAAGTGAAGCGTCCAATCATTGGAATCTGCTAGGTGCCTGGAATTCCAGTCCGCAATGGTATTGGATAGCCTAGGTAGATATTCTGCCTGGACTGAAATGTTCTTGTCTAAGCAAAAATGCCAACATTCTTTGGCCATAATTGCCAGTGTTTTGAATTTGGTGCTCCCCTTATGGTTGATGTATTTTACCACGGATACATTGTCTATCTTCAACTGAATGCAGCAATTTGACTTGTCTTTTGCAAAGCTTTTGACAGTGAACAATCCTGCCAATAACTCCAAGCAATTGATGTGCAGAGTTTTCTGAAAGTGACCATTTCCCTCCTGTGTTGAGGTTTCTGCAACAAGATCGCTAACCCAAATTGCTGATGTCAGAGTCTATGACATCTGGTGACATTCCAAAAATCACTTTCCAATTCCAAGCATCTAGAAATTCTATGTTTTAGATAGGTAGAATGACCAATTTCTTCCAGTTTATGATAAATCCAAGATTGATCAAGGCTTAAATAGTCAGATGGAGATGTTCCTTGAGCATCTCTATGTCCTGAGACATGATTAACATATTGTCCAGATAAATTATCATGTGGACCCCTCTGCTTCTCAGAAAACAGATTACAGGTTTCATGATTTTTGTGAAACACCAAGGGGCCGGTGATAGGCCAAAAGGGAGATAAGTGAACTGAAGGAATTGAAGGAGATTTTGTTGATCTTGAGCCATGGGAATAGTTAAATAAGCATCCTTAAGGTCTAGCTTTACCATCTAATCCGATAGCATCAAAAGTTCTGAGGCAATGAATGCCTTAAATCTTGAAGTGCCTGTAAAGGACAAATACAGTTCTTTCAGCTTTATGACTGGTCGTACAGCTGAGGAAAATATTGCTTATACAACCTGGTTTTAAAATTCAGGTTGGAATAATCCATCCTTTCCTCTGTAAACTCTATATTTTTGTCTACTAACAGAGCTTCCTCTCTGGAGTTCAGGAAAGAATTTGGTATTAGGGTCTGATGAGGAGTACAATAATAATCTTGTATTGTCTGTAATAACCATAGATTTGCTCTTATCTGACACCAGGCTTAGAAAAAATGGGTGAGTTTGCCACCCATTTTTCCTGGAGAAAGGATAAGGAGGGGAAAAAACACTTACATGAAAAGGGTCATGAATGAGGAAATCCTCTCGAACTCTTGGCTCTTTAGACTCTGCCGCATAGAGGGAAGAAAGGAAGGGGAGCTCTGGTGTCATGGGAGAAACTTCCTCCCCAAAATAAGAAGGGTCTTGGTAGTTCCTGTTTGTCCTCTAAAGGAACTGAATGACCAGCCAGGAAATGGCCCCTGCTCTTCCCAACCCTAATGAAAACCTTCCTGTTGAAAACCTTCTTTATTGAAGTTTGGGCTTTATCCAAAGCTGTGAATGTATTCACGAATTTACCTACATTTTTTATGAAGGTTTCACCAAAAAGAAGACCATTAGCTTATGGTCCTGCTTCCTTGGAAGCCATGTCAGACAACTTAGGATCTATTCCAAGTAAAATGACCCTGTGTCTTTCTGTTGAGAGAGCCGTATTGCCATTAGTTAACAGACAAAAGGTTCTTTACATCCAACCTCTAGGAATATTTAAGTCCACTGGGGTATTGTTAGATACCACTTCCTCAGTCAGATTAAAGATCTTGCTAGTGGGCCAACAATATCTAAAAGTTTTTCCTGACATTGCTTCAGAGATATTTCAACTCCCTTTCTAGGGTCCCTACCAGATTTTGATATGTATTGATCCATATGAGGGTCCCTAAATGGGCTTTTGCAAATCTTACTAATAGATGGCTTCAGGTGTTCAGACTTCATTTTATATCTGGATATTGCATCCAGAGCTTTCCTGATCCAAAATTCTATGTATTTGGATACATGATCTTTAGGTATCCATTCAGCTGATCTGGGGTATTTAATATCCTCTGGATTGAAAAGTGGTTGACCCTGTTCATCACAAATGATGTTATTTCCTTGTGTAGTATTTTCTATATTATTTTCAATAAAATTTTCATCCTCTGATATTTCGTCAGAAAATTGGACCATATGTTCCTCTGACTCATAATTGGACTCCTCCGTAGAACAGTCCAGACAAAAGGAATCTGGTTTAGAACGATTCCTGTTTCTCTTTCTCTGCAAATCATCCTCCCGAGCTGAGGTTCGTTTGTGTGGGTTTGAACCACAATTTTCTGAGTTAGATGCACAAATATTTCATCAAAAAATTGGCCCATATGTTCCTCTGACTCATAATCGGACTCCTCAGTAGAACATTCCAGACAAATGGAATCTGGTTTAGACTGATTCCTGTTACTCTTTCTCGGCAAATCATCCTCCCGAGTTGTGGTTTGTTTGTGTGGGTTTGAACCACAATTTTCTGTGCTAAATGTTCTAGATTTTCCACGGTGAGAACAAGAATGTTCTCTTTTCTGTGAGGAACAATGTATAGTTTTATACTTCATTTAGCCTTTGATATTTTCCTGACTTTCTCTCTCTCAGATGAAGTGTCAGAAATGTTTAATTGCCCCATTTTTCTCCCCCTCTTACCTCCCCTTGCTCTCAATTTTCTTCCTCTTCCATCTTTCTATCCTTTAACCTACCTATTGATTGTTGCCAATTTCCTGTCTTACGAGCACAGGTGCTGACATCTACTTGTAATCCCATCCCTATTGCATCACTATGTTCTTTTACTGTATTTGAAATCCAAAAAAAAAGTGGCAATTAATTGAGGTTTTAATAAAGTTTGAGGAGGCTTATTCAAATTAGTTTGATTAAGGACATCAGCAATCGCTACAGTTTTTGTTATCTGATTCTTGCAAGAAGAAGTGGCATTAGATACATATTTATTGACAGATTGATTCATCAAGGCTTGAATATTCTGTTCATTATCCGGCCTTGATGACATGCCAATTGCCTCTTGCAAATCAGAATTGGAAACATTATCCTCAAACATAAAATGAGGAGGGATCCTATTACATTTTTGTGGATTAATGGGTGAAATTAATATTTTATGAGACATTTTTAATGTCCAAGGGAACAAAACACTGAAGACAAAACTGGGATGAAAGATACAAGAAAAACAATCTATCACTTTAAACCAGCAGAATTGTCTTGCAAAAGTAAATTCCAAAAGGACAGCAAAAAGGTATGTATAAAAAGGGAAATATATACCAGAAAAGTATAAAAACAATGCCTAATATATAATCACCAAGTTAGAAAAGGTCTGTTGTCTAGCAAAAAACATCTGTAGTGATAAGAAACATCACAAAATAGTGTATATTGTGAAGAAAGGTTTGCACATGCTCAGAAAAGCAGAAAGGGCAAGATGCCCAAGTCCAAGATGCTTGCCGCGAGCAGGTATATACAATTGAAAATGGGCATTTAACAAAAATAAATACACATATATCATTTGAAAGGGGAAGAAGAGTAGAGTCTAACCGATGAAGAAAACTTTAAAAAATGAAAGTACAAAGAATAAAAGGAAAAAGAAGGTGGAGGCAAGTTCTGAAGTAGGGAGTATGCTCAGAAAGCCAAAGGCAGCTGAGATGAAGACAAGATGAGGGGAAAAAAACATTAGACAAGGGAAATAGATATGCCAGGGATACAAAACAACGGGCAATTCTCACAAGGAAATTAGAGGCAAATCAATAGCCTCAGGGGCCATGAAAAACTAAGAATGAAAGTATAAACAAATTGAATAGACAATATAAATTAAACAAAAATCACCTACACACCAGATAAAATATAGTACAGATTTTATCATACACAAAGCAAATATTTTATCGAGTTTACTAAACAAAACCACAGAGTAGTTATCTTGTGCCAGGAGCAGCAAAGAAGAGGAAGTGGGATTATTGGACCTTACATTTATACAGTTTAATGTGATGTGATTGGCTAAGCATTATCTAAGGGGTGGGGTTATTATTCTGTTGCATACACTTTTTCTTTGTGTATCTGTTTATTTTTTGCTGCTAGAGTAGTAAAGATGGAGTTTAAATGCATAATAGGAGCCTCAGTGTCTTGCCATAAAATCCTTGTTCAGTGTGTGTGCTAGTGGGATAATATTTTTTATTAATATTTAATCTAGATAGAAGGGTGTCTTTTTACAACATAGTTGTGTGTGTTCTATTGACAAGATTAAGATAGTGTATAGTATGATTGGATGTTATGTCTGTATCTCATTTATGCACTTTTCCTGAAAGGAAATAAGTCTACCCAAGAGTTTCTAATAGCCATAGAAATATTTACTTCAATAAATGTGCTCAGATGCTTGGTGTAGCATATTATTTTATTGAACTGAAGTGCTGCACACAAACATCATCCTTCAAAAGCCTACAGATTTAGTATGATTCTTAAATGCAGAGGAGTAGAGTGATTTTTTAAGAAGCAAGTACAAATCTTGTTTATGGAAGTTATATAAATCAAAGCTAAATTAGAAAATGGGTAGATTGTAAGCTTTCTGGCAGGGACCTCCTGCCCAATGTTTCACTCTACAAAGCACCTGTAATCCTGTATTGTTTAAACCCCTAAATTGCAAAGTGCTGCGTACACTTGTGGTGCTATATAAATAAACATTCATTCATGTATTTCTGTTACATCATAGCAGTTTCCTATAACAATAGTTTTATATGCAGTGTAAATCTAAGAGCGAGAGGTGACACAAACACATTTAATGTTTCACGTGTAAACCCTGTGTTTTTATTTTTGGCTTATATATTCATATAGACTGCATTTTCTTCCACTTAAAGCATGGTTTTCAAACTTCATTCCTAAAGACTGATCAATATCTGGGATATCCCTGCATTTGAAACACCTGTGTAATATCTAAAAGCCTTTAAATCCTACAATGTATTTGCCCTTTACAAATGCAATTTGAGCCCAGAGGCCAATAAACAACTTTTACCATTTGAAGGTACAGTCTAGCCAAACCACTCTCTGCTGACCCACTGTACTGTTGTTGAACAATAATTCCCATCATCCGGACCACTCACTAACTGAATAAGAAAGATGACATAAGGTGCGTTAATGGTGAAATAAAGGTGAAATCAACTATCAGTGACAGACTCCCCAACTCTCCAATTTCAGTGTTATTCTATGGTGCCTAGCTATATAGTAATATATCTAATTTTTTCACAATCTAAATATATAGTGTCACTAGTGAGTGTTTCTCAGTCTATGGTATTATAAGTACTCCTTAGGGTAATTGACTTTCATGCTTGATATCTGCCATAATGAGGACATGTTCTCAGTGCAGATGTGCCTGGCTGTACCTCAGCAACATTCTGCAAGCTGTGACAGGGGTGTGCTTATATCATGTCTATACTGTGAGTATGTCCTCTGGAATAGTAAACCTTATGAAATGTTATCCATCAGTGCAGGCAAAGAGTGGATAAGAAGCTTGGTAGGAATGGATTGTAACATGCAGCTAGAAGCAGCAAGCAAATAAGTAGTAGAGAATAGGAATGGGTGCTAGCTAGCTAGCTGTACCCCATATCTGTGCCCCTTATAGAGCTCATGAATTAGAAACCTCCTTTTATGTACTGTATTATTGCTGTCTCTGACAGAGCATGTTTGTGTTTCAATATGTTTTTGTGATAGTGCGTGTGTATTTGTATGTGTGCATGCTTCTAGAGTAGTGAGTCTGTGTGTGTGTGTCTGCAAAAGTGAAATAATTTAATTCAGCGTGAAACTCAAGCTAGCTCCCCCCTTTATCTCCTTTTCCACATTCATAATCACACAGAAAGTTCATATTCTTGCATTTTATTTAAACAAATGAAAAGAATGACTAAACTTTTATTTGTAAAAATGACTAGTGATAATTAAGTAACTGAATGTGGGATGTGACTGTGCCCTTGTGTGAGTGTGTTTGTGTGAGAGAGTTTTATTTTCGCAATAGTATAAGCTGTTTTAATATCTTTTTTTTATCATTTTTGTGACAGGGTTTTTATTAACTTGTAAGTATGAAATAAAGAAAGATTGACCATTGGGGTACTTGGAAAGCTTATCTCAGCAGTCAGTTTATTTCGCCTTTATAACAAACAAGTGCTTAACACACTCCTTCTCAAATCTAGCTGCTTTTGGAATACAACCTACATCATCTTCAGCCTGACATGGGCTTAAATTCCTGAGAAATACATAAAATGTATTACCATAAGCTAATTCTTCTGATTATGGAAATATCCGTCATGTATAGGGTGGACAAGTTTTTTTGGAGAGTAATAAGTTCTATAATAACGGATGCATGTTATATCATTTGAGTTTGCTACATTCATCCAATATCTTTCTGACTAAGAGAGACCAACGAAAGCATTTATTTCTGTAAAGTAGACAACCTAAAGTATTTCAGTAGGAGTATTTACAGTGTGTTAGTTTCTATATATTCACTACATATTTCTGACAATATGTATGGACATACTTTTGTATGCATTTTTGCTTCAAAAAGGAAATCTATTCCTATATGTGTTTAGCTACTTCTCATAGTTAAGGAATATTTTGCATTTATTGGTCTAAATATTTTACTGAAATGTGCTATAGAACAGTAAAAAGGGGGTTGCACACCCGTGCACTTTAAATGGTTAAATTATAAATTTCCTATTTACAAAATAAGAAAAAGAATATTGCATATATGAGAAAGGTAATTCTATTCATATTTAATTCACATTAAGTGCCTCATACTTAGGCACATTGATTTTATACCCTGGAAACGATAAGAAAATTTGAAGGAAGGTATAAAGACTGGATAGAAAAGTATAAAGCCTTGACATAGTCCAAATAATATTATCTGCAGATAAAAAGTCAATATCAGGTGAGCTCAGCTGTTGAGCGACAAAACTGGTCAGTGATGTTACAGCATTTTAACCCTTTGAGGGCCAAAGAGGTATTAAATTCATTGCAAAGCAATGCAATGCATTGAATACCTGTATGGCACTCATAGGATTAACCAGTATACTCACTCTTAATGTTCCCTGGAGCATTGTCCTTTGGTTTACATAGGTAAAATCCCATGGGTCAGTTTTAACCCATTCCTGTTTGGGTACTGGCTCTCAGAGTGTGTGGTCTCTGCAAATAAGCCTACCTTAAAATGCTCTTGACTTAATTGAATACCCAAAATGTCAGGGTTTAATCTGATGAATACAGTGAGGAGCTCTATGCAAAGGGTGAGGTTAAAATGAATCACTCTTGCCTTGTAACAATTTTTTTTAAGAAACATGGAGGCTAATAGAAAGGGCCCAGAAAGAACAAAGTATTTAAGTGTAAGGGATATATAGTTCTAATCGATTCTGTCAAATTCCTTTTCCACTCAAGATACAACAGAAGCGAAGGAATTTGATTGGCATTAACATAAACGAGAAGGACAGTCATCTTACTGATATTGCCTGGGGCTTTTCAAAATGGTTTAAAAGTAATCTGATGTGAGTCGAACAGATATAGGAGTATGGGGACCAATCTATTAGCTATGCATTTGGCAAACAATTTTATGTCAGTATTAATAGGGAGCTAGGTCTATCACACTGTAGATTAAAAGATCTTTCCCGTCTTTAGGTATAAAAACTACCAATGTACTAAGTGTCTCTGGTGGAATCAACTCCATCATCAAGGTAGCAGTTAAGAAGGTATACAAGGTGAGATATAAGGCGATACATTTATTTTTTGTACTAGAGAGGTTAGTATCCATCAAGGCCTTGGGATTTAAGAGACTTTATCACTAAATCTATCTATTTATCCATAAAATAAGAATTTACTTTGTCTAGTGTGCCAGGGTTCAGTTTGAGGAGCATGTCTTTTCAGAATACTCTGCAACAGAGTACCTCTTGGAGAAGTTTTGTTGCCACCATAGACCCAGGAATAGAGCATCACAGAGTTATTTTGGATGAAAGGTAATCACACCCAGTAGTTTCCTCCCTATTAGTGGTAGCCTGTTTAGAAGCAAATGTATCTCTGAGGCGGCAGGCTAAGAGTATATCTGGCTTGTTTTTATGAAAAAGACCCCTAGTCCAAGCAATCAACATCTCTGCAGAGATTGAAAATAACAGAATAATTGCCCAGGTGCACGTTCCCATAGTAGAATGGCATATGTAGAACATAAAGAGGGGTTAGCACCTGTGGGACTATTTTGAAATTATTTTATTATTAGGCAAATGATTAAGAATAATGGTCAACGTTTCTATCAGTAGTGCCCATATAACTGCATGCTCCTTGGAGAATAGTTGTTATGCATAGAGTGAGTAGACCCTATACATCCAATTTAGTGGCTATGTTGGGAGGGGTTAAAATGCATGGGTGGAATGGCATATAAGCCTCCTGCAGCATGACATTCTGTGTTTGTGAGAGGAATAAAAAGCAGCACATTTTTGAGTGAGAGAAGGCAGGCTAAAATTGGAGTTGAAGCTTAGTTTAAGGAGTCCTGTAGACAGGATATTTGTCTCCATATTATGGGAGTCTAGGGGTCTCCAGAGGAGATGAAGGGAGAAAGGATGTTAACACCAAATACCCCAAAAGTGACTGACTGGGAAGACACAAGCAGCCATGATCCAAGTTCCTTCCTGATGTAGCTGTTATCTCCATTCTAGTGGAGTCTGGAGGTGGGAGAAAGGAGCAAAGAAGAATCATCCCAATTACCCCAACAATTACCCCAACATTCTGTGTTACTGACTGGGGAAACACTGGCTGGCATGATCTGAATTCATCCTTGATCTGGCTGTTATCTTCGTGCTAGCAGAGTCAATGGAAAGAAGCAGTTGAACAGGGAGTTTTTATGTTTTGTTTTTGTTATCAGTGATAGGGATAGGGGTGGACAGTTAATTAAAACAAAAAACAAAAAAAAATAAAATATAACATTTTTAAAAATGATAGGTGGCAGAGACAAAAGACCCAGACGTGAGCTGTCACTGAGGAAGACTAATGCTAGATGTGAGAAAGTATATTGTAGAGGGCCAAAGCAAGACATCACACCATCAGTTTTATTTTGTACTTCACAGGAAAAAACACACAGAGTTGTTGAGCAATGACCAGAAAACACACAAAGGTTAAAAGAAGGGTGAAATTATTAGGAGCGGTGCAGGGATGCCTGCGTAAAGCGTCAGTCCAAAAATTGATAGCAGCCGTGGATGCTGCAGCATGTGCAATAAACAGTAGTGATACCATTCCCCCCCCCCAAGAAGTCCCACCAAAAGTTCAGCCACCATCAGCACCAGTACTATTAATAAACAATCTAAGAACACTGAAGGCAACAAGTGTTACGGTTGGCAAGCAAAACCAGGAGTCAGACAGTATAGTTAATAGAACCTTTATTATGAGAATAATGGCAATAATTTTATATATATATATATATATATATATATATATATATATATATATATATATATACAATGGGTGATAGAAACGGCGAGTACTGTATCAGGAATAGCAGTCTCCCAATCTCTGCACCACACTGTGGTGCAGAGATACTGCACCAAGAGATACTGACTCAGCCTGCAGTCAGTCTAGAAGCGGAGTCTCAATCGTATGTAACCAAGGAAGCTGCTGACCCAAGCCTGCAGTCAGTAGCTAGGAGTCTGCTAGAGCCCTAGGTCAGTGCTAGGAAGGAAGTCTGAAAAACAGAACCAACAAACTGAGTGAACAGACAGAGCCTACTAGTAAGCACCAGATAGGATAGTCAGACAAGCCAAAGTCATACACGGAGCAGGTAGTCAGCCAGAGCCACAGGTTTGCACCAGATAGGATATCCACTGGAGCGTATGTATGCTGGATGTGCAGTGGATAGAGCCCCAGGTCAATACCAGAGTGGGTAGTCAGACAAGCCTAGGTCATACACAGAGCGGGTAGTCAGCCAGAGCCACAGGTTTGCTCCAGAAAGGATATCTGAGTCAAATTGGAACGCACAAGGAGAATAGTCAGAGCAACAGGTCAACATCAGAATGGATGGACAGACAAGCCGGATCATACACAGGAATCAGGAATACTAGAAAATGAACTGCTCAGAACAACAATGTAAGGGTAACTGAGTCAGGACGTAGACTGCCCTTTAAACCTCTCCTCAGGAAGTAGATAGTAGGAGCAGGCTCAGAGGAAAGAAGTAGGTAGGAGGAGACTACGGGAAGCATGGCATAAAGAAGAGGCCTGCTACACTCTGAAGCCTCTCTCCTGCAGATGACGCTTGGAAAGACTTTGAGCGTCACTGAAGTGGTGGCGCTAGAAACAAAGTACTGTGACAGTAAGTCACATTACAGTGTTTATGAAATAGTGGAAGACTATGTAGCAGCTCAATCAACTGCTGCATCTGAAAGTGAGACAAACAAGAAAAAAACACCTGTCCTGAAATTAGTAGTGAACAATGTGAAAATACCTCAAAGGGGAAATGTAAAAAGAACTGCTTGAGACCTCTAAAAGCCTATAGCAGGGCTGAAAATTTCCACTCGCCACTAACCAATGGCGAGTGAAAATTTAGCCCTGGCGAGTAGAAATTCAACCCTGGTAGGTATGTTTTGGCTTGCAGTGGCGAGTAATTTTCAGGTCTGGCTAGTAGCAAAGGACTTCAACTTTTAAGGCCTGGCCTTGAGGAATATAAAAGTAGTGGGGAAGTAGTGGCAGGTGATGCGGAGGATGACCTATTTACTGATGATGATGAAATAGATCTAGAATATATCCCTCTAGCATCCTCCTCTGTTTCGGATACATATGAAAATGAAATTACAGTGGAGTCATTATTAGCAGACACAAAACCAGCTTTCAAGGAACAGGGTACAAGCCATTCCTCTATCTCCTGCTCTAGTTTACTTAATACATCTATGGCTTTGTGAGACTGTCTCTCAAAACTCTGCATGCAGAAGGTGATGTGCCAATGGTATAGGCTCTCCTTCTGCTACTTTTTTTTTTTAATTATTATTTTATTGTACAAAACATACACAACCCAACAATATAAAATATTTTTTTCACATTATCTCTGAAATTCACAAAACAAAAAACAAAAAAAATAAACACAGGAAAGTATACCTTTAACACGATAATTTTGGTCTTTCAAGACCCCTATTAATTCCTCCTACCACTTAATCCTAATTATTCCAACTTTCTTAAAGATAATTACTCCCATCTCCATTTTCCCTTGCTATATCACTTGCTTTTTAATCATATTCCACAGGGGAGTATTTGCCTTTTTCTTGCCAATAATATTTTTGTAGCCATTAGCAGATTTACTATCCACATCTGTCTACACTTGCTAACCTTGGGTAGATTTATATGTAGCAACACTATATCAGGTGACAAAGGAATAGTTCTTTGACATATTTTAGATATAAAGTCAAATACTTTTTTCCACATTTTGTCTAGGCTTCCACAACTCCACCATATATGCATATAATCTCCTGGTACAGAATTACATCTTTGATAGACTAATTGGAACTAGGTACCACCTATTAATAATCTTATAACGACAGTCTAATAAATTCACGTAGTCAATATCCTTCTTTAATTGACTTATGGAATTATTCCAGAATATTCTATTAATATGTCTACCAATATCTCTTTCCCACTTACTTATTGTTGGAATGCTAATTTCCTTTTCTAATTAATTTAACATAATTGAGCATTTCTTTAAAGTAGTTCTTAACATTATCCCCTGTAATCATCTCCCCTACTTTAATAGACACTGATGAATCTATATTTATCAGGTATTTATTCACAAAATATTTAATTCTTAAATATGTAAAGATTTCTCTGTCTGGAAGGGAATAATCATTCTTCAAACACTGAAAAGATCTCATCTTCCCTTTTACAATTAGATTGTTTAAAGTGGATACATGTCTAATATTCCATGCCTCTACATCAATATCCTCTATCAAGTCTTGCAGTATAGTCAATGGAAGAAAGGGGAGAATTTTATTGTCAAGACCCAATTTTTTTTTTATCTTCACCCAGCAATATCAAATATTTTTCAAAACTGAAAGTTCCACTTCCTTAAAAATTACTCTCATTTTATTTTTTACTTTTGGTACCCAAAACACAGAAAGTAAAAATTTTTGTTTCACAAATTTTGTTTCAATTTGATACCAGGCATCTTGGGTGTAATAACCCTGTTGTGTTATCACTGGAATTCAGAGTTAAAATGTTTCTACTCTGACAGGGATTTTAATTCTGCCAAATGGATTTATCCATGGCACTCTGTGTTAAGATTAACCATGGTTCAGGGAAGTTCAAAGGTATTCGGTGAAAAAGGTATAACCATTTAGACAAATAATAACTCTTTACACAATTACCTCTTTCCATCCACGAGAGATAATAGTTTTTCCACTCTTTAAAGTCCCTGTTCATCTGTTTTAACAATGGGAGAAAATTTATTTCTACTAAGTTATGAATCTGGGCAGATATATTTATGCCCAGATACCTAAATTGGTCTGAAACTCACTTAAACTGAAATCTAGTTTTAAGAGCACTTAATCTCTCCATAGATAAGTTTTTAACTAGTGCAATGGACTTATCCATATTTAATGTATATCCAGAATATAAAGAATATTCCTCTAGGGTCCTCAATAACTCCCTAATAGACTTTTCAGGTTCTGTAAGTGTAAGTACAGCATCATCAGCATACATGTTGTTTTTTATTCCACCCCCCTCCCCATATGCAAAGCCTTTAATATTTTCATTCTCCCTAATGGAGACCGCCAAGGGTTCTAATGAAATAACATACAGAAGGGAGGATAATGGGCAACCCTGCCTAGTCCTATTAAAAATGGGAAACCACTCAGAGGCGAAATTTGAACTGATCACCCTAGCTTTAGGTGCTGAGTATAAAGCAGCAATAGCATCCAAGATTCTTCCCTCAAATTCAAATCCTCTTAAAGACATAAACATGTTTCTCCAGGTAACCCTATCAAAGGCTTTCTCACTATCAAGTAAGGGAGCCACAAAAGGAATATTCTTTTTATCTACTATCTCAAAGATATCTATAATCCGTCTTATATTATCCTGGGGGAGTCTATTAGGGATAAACCCCACCTGATCCTTATTAATTATCTTAAAGATCACAAGCTTTATTCTTTCTGCTATAATAGCAGATTTTTTAAAATCTGTATTTAATAATGATATTGGCCGATAGTTTTTTTTTTTTACCTCCAATAGATCTTAATCAGTTTTAAGAATGGGTACAATATTAGCTCTTAAGAGCTCTTCTTGGGTCTCTCTTGATGTTATAATATAATTGAGTACCCTAGTAAGATAGCTTTTCAATATATTGCATATTTAGCTTAATTCTATTAATACATGTTACCACTTCCTTTTCTGTAATAGGTTCATTTCAGGTATCCAAATCTGCTTTAGTTATTGTCTTCTTACTATGCCATTTCTTCACCTGTTGTCCATCTAAATCGACTCCTTGGCTAGTTAGGTTATATAAATTTGAATAGAATTTTTTAAATACCTCTCCTATTTCTGTGGGTAAATATACTTATCTTGTGTTCTTAATTTTGTTATTATCCCCCCCCTTCTTTTTTTAGTCTATTTGTCATCAACTTATTAACTCTATTCCCCATCCCATACCACTTGGTTTTAAGCAGTTCCAATTTATTTATATCCATGATTAGTTTTTCATTTATCACCTCTCTCACCTCCTTAATTAAATCTGTGTTTCCGTTTGTTGGATCTTTTTTATTCTCCTCTGTTAACTGCTCTAATTTAATATATAGTTCAGATAATCTAGGGCCCTTGGATCTATGCCATTCTGAGCTTAATTTGATAAAGTGACTGCTAATAACACTCTTGTTTGCACACCAAACCATTGGAAATGCAACCTCTTTATCACTATTTTCTAAAAATTATATTTCTGTGATAAATGTAATATAATCTGAATTTTTGTAATTCCCCAAAAGTCTGGCGTCTAGTTTCCATTCTGGTCTAATTATATTGTGAATATCTTTAATCTCAAGTAACACTGGATTATGGTCAGACCATGTGATGTTTTTTATATATACATTATTTATATTTTTAGCCAAAGTTAAATTCCCCAGAATTTGATCTATACGAGAGTATGCATTATGTGTAACCGAGTGGCATGTAAAATCTATTTCAGATGGATGCCAGATTCTCCATATATCATATAATGATGAAGGTCCAGTGAGGGACTGAAAACATTTGGCTCTGTGAAGCATGCCTTTGTGAAATAAATTTTCAAGACCATATTTTTTGTGTGCTGTCTCCTCTTGGTAAGCACAGGTTGATTGTATTTGTGAGTTAGTATGGGACGTGCACCAGGTTTTTGTTTTTATTAAGTTTGAGTGCCACTGCCTGCTCCTTGTTTTGTTATGAATTATTTCTTAATATACCTTGAAGTTTGGTGGAATCATTCCACTTACCACGTATCACATTCAATTTTGTTGATCTTCTATCCACCAATGAGTCTATTACACTATTAAAGTCCCCCATCATAATAGCAGTGCCCTGTTTTATCCTATACATTTTATTAATCGCTCTGCTAATATAAGAGCTATTTTGCACATTAGGGGCATATATATATTCACAATAGTATATACTCTGTTATTTAACTCACATATCACAATCATGTATTTACCCTTGGGGTCTAGTTCTTGATAAATTATGCTAGTTGCAACATCTCTTGAAAATATAAGCGCAACCCCCCTCTTTTTTTTCCTGTGGCATGGAAGCCCCAATAACCAATGGAAACACTTAGACTTCAACCTGTTCTCACACTTTCTATTCTAATGTGTCTCCTGTATAGCACATCTCTGAACTTTCTGTTTTTTTATATAATCAATCAAAATCCCTCTTTTTTGAGGTGAATTTAATCCTCGTAAGTTTAAGGTCATAAATTCAATCTTGTCATTAAAATTAACTCAGTATCCAAATGATGTATCCTCTTCTCTCGTGTACATGTAAACATATAAAACAATACATACAATCTCAACACACATACAATTTTAAAACAATATGTACGTGTATCCAAGGTACCCCCCAAAACCCCCAAATGTCAGGTGTCCTACTCAAGTGTTGTGTCTCATCTGCTACTCATATTCTCCCTGTGATATAAAAAAAAAATCACCCCATTAATACCCCAAGGATCCTCATATACATATCCCCCTAAATCATTACTATAGTCCCTAGCAATGTATACAAAGAGCTCCACCTACCCTCATCTTACCTGGAGAAACAAACTCCAGGTGCCTTCTGCTACCTTTTTTTAAAAATGCCAGAACAGGAGGCAAGGTCCATGATGGTATTTTAGGCATACACAAATGGTGACATTCTGACATTTACTACTGCTGTAATTGCTGCTCCCGAGTTGTCTAAGCAGAAAGATTAGACTGTCCAAAGGTACTGGGATAAACATCAGTGATATGAGACACTGCCACTAGCTCCAGTGCTTTTGAGGCAACTGCTCTCTGCCACATTGCCATGTGTGGTCAATTCACCACACAATGTGCATTTGATGGCTATGAAGTGCTCTTATTATCTCCTCCATACCAGCTGCTCCACCATCATTCTCCCCTGATCATCACCACCAGTCTCTTGCAGCTGAATGTGAGTGGGACTGGTTGGTGATGACAAATGTAACAGAGGATCCCCTGCTGACACACTTGCCATCTCTTCTGATGAAGATGGCACATTGATAGCAGTAGTAGCAGATACAAGCAGCTGAAATGGGCTGCTGCTCATACTGCTAGCCAGTTCTGCCTTCTTCAACAGATGGACAATGCTGGACAGATGGACAATGCTGGTGGAATGGGAATCACAGGGTCTGACTTCTTCTTTCACCTCAGCAGCAGCAACAGGGTCCATCCAGCTAGTCCCAACAGCTGGTCCACCATCATCACCCTCACCGCTACCAGTTTCTAGCTGTTGTGTGGTAGACTGTGACTGCTTTGGGATGACAAGTGCACCTTAGGTTCCCCTGCTGTCATCTCTTCAGAAGAAGAAGAAGCAACATTGGCAGCAGTAGCTCAAACAGCTACTCAGTTCTGCCTTCTTCAAAATGTTCCCCCAGATCCGAAATGATGATGTTGGCGAACTGTGCTTTATTGGGTCTGCCGGAGTGTGGGCTCTCAGTCCCTTTAGTGTTGATGGAGACTTCCTCCTCCTATTCTGTTACACTGAGCACATCAATGTCCTTCCAGCTTATCTTTTTTTTATTACTGTTGCTTATAGTGTCAGCAAGCACCATGAGCATATAATAACCTTATTAGGCTTTATAATCTGCTTTTTATTTCATTTTCGGATCTTCTTCAGCTCTGTTTACTTCCTATTTACAGTATGTTTTTGGTGTGAAACTCCATGGTATTTATAGCACGTGAGCAGGAAGTTTCACCCCATGGAATGGTGTAGGTGAAAAATGTAACCATTTTCGCAAAATATTTTTGGGTGTAAGTGAAATGAAGGAAAACCTAATGTCTTGCTATGGGTGAAATTTCCCAAGAAAAAAGTGGAAAGCCATGTGGTTTTCGCTAAATAATATACGAGAATAAAACAGAACTTTTCACCTGTCCCTAGTCACAAGTGGCATTTGCCACAATAGGGAATATAATATTTTTTTCAGGGGTTATTTTTGCAAACCTGAGTCCTATAAAAATGTTTTGCAAGGATTGTTTCTTACAAGTCTACATGCAATTTCTGCTTAGGCCTTGGTTTTGGCAAGCCTCAGGCCTACATTCAATTCCTTTTTTTCATGACTAGCCTTAATTTAACCCTTTCAGTGCCCAGTTGGTATATATATATATATATATATATATATATATATATATATATATATATATACATACACCAATTATTTGCATTAATACCTTTGAATCTAATCTAAGTTTGTATTTACAAACATTAGTCAGTGGACATAGCGGTGGCTCTAACAGTGGTATATAATAGTGTAACGGACCACAGGCCATTACTTGGGGGCTCTTTTAGGAGCCATACCAAGCCCTAAAAAGAGACTGAACTTCACAAACTGTAATGGGCCACAGGCAGTTACTTGGCAGCTTTTATGCCATTGTGGGGTGACCCATTTACAGAGCCCCATAGACTTTGCACGGAAAGGTAGGCGGCTTGCCGATTGGCTGCCACCGTCAGGTGACGGGTTAAAAGGCCTCCATAGAGTTTGTATAGGGAAAAGTGGGCGCCCTAGTGATTTGCTGCCTCAGAAGACGTCACTCCGCTTCTCATTGGCTGAGAAGGCTGGAGCGACCAGATTGGTCCCTATGCTTCCATTGTATCTTGTCGCTCCCCTTCCTATTGGCTAGGAATTGGAACGGCAAGATTAAAGACACTCCGCACCAGCTCAAGTGATACCCTTCCCCTGGGGAGTGGGACCGCTGTCCTCCCCAAGGGCTCTGATGCTTCTGCTCTGGAGAGTGGGAATATTGTCCTCTCCAGTGTCTCCTTTCACCCTGCCCTGGGGAGTCGGACCAATGTCCTCCCCAGTGGCTCCGTTTCTCCTGCCCTGGGGAGTGGGACAGTCATCCTCCCCATTGGCTCTGATTCCCCAGGACTGGTGAGTGGGAAAGTGCTCCTCACCAGCTGAAGTGATACCCTTGCCCTGGGGAGTGGGACCGCCATCCTCCCCAGTGGCCCTGATGCCCCTGGACTGGTGAGTGGGAATGCACTCCTCACAAACACAAATGATACCCTTATCCTGGGGAGTGAGACCTCCATCCTCCTCAATGGCTCAGATCCGTGTCAGTGGAAGAGGGGTCACTGGAACCAGCATCGCCCCGGTTTGCCCCTTAATGCGGGCCCATTCGCCTCACGGGACCCCCTCACAGACTGGCCATGGATCCAGAGCTGATGGCCCCAGACCCAGTGAAGACTGACACAGGCTATGCCTGGGTAGCTAAACCCCTGAGTCCACATAAACTTTGCTGATCCTTGGACAAGAAGAGGGGAGCAACCCCTCATATTTCACAAAGTCATGGATCTCTGCAGTCTCCTGTCCCTAACAGACTACCAACACCTCCCACAGTCTATCGACTTCAAGGACAGGAGATTCCCTCCAGACAACCAAGCCACCATTCACCAAGGTTGACGCTGGCTTGGGACTAGAAAGGGGAAGAAATGTAAAGGACCACAGGCCGTTACTTGGGGGCTCTTTTAGGAGCAATACCAAGCCCCAAAAATAGACTGAACTTCATAGACTGTAAACGGACCATAGGCAGTTACTTGGCAGCTTTTATGCCATTGCTGGGCCAATGGTTTACAGAGCCCTATAGACTTTGCATGGAAAGGTAGGCGACTTGCCGATTGGCTGCCACCGTCAGGGTTTAAAAGGCCTCCATAGAGTTTGTTTAGGGAAAAGTAGGCGCCCTAGCGATTGGTTGCCTCACATGACATCACTCCGCTTCTCATTGGCTGAGAAGGCTGGAGCGACCTGATTGGTCCCTATGCTTCCATTATATCTTGTCACCCCCTATCACGGTGTCCGTGATCTTCTTTGCCAGCGACATTGCTACTTCCTGTTCTATTCCCGCTGGGCTCTTATTGGCCTCTGGGTTAGCCTTTTTAACCTCAGTCTTGTCATTACTTTGGCGCCCTTTCGTGGTGTTCCTGTACCTGGCGTTTGTACTGCTGTTGGTTCCTGCTCCGTGTATGACCCGGTTTTGCCTGACCTTGCTCCTGTCTCTTCTGCCCCATGATTCTGTTGCTGACTAGGACTGGCTGACCAGCACTCTGTGTACCGATCCTGGCTTTGGCTGACTACCCGATCCGTTGCTGACTAGGACTGGCTGACTACCACTCTGTGTACCGATCCTAGCTGTGGCTGACTACCCGATCCTTTGCTGACTAGGACTGGCTGACTACCACTCTGTGTATCTATTCTGGCTGTGGCTGACTACCCGATGCTTTGCTGACTAGGACTGGCTGACTACCACTCTGTGTACCGATCCTGGCTGTGGCTGACTACCCAATCTGTTGCTGATTAGGACTGGCTGACTACCACTCTGTGTATCGATTCTGGCTGTGGCTGACTACCCGATCTGTTGCTGACTAGGACTGGCTGACTACCACTCTGTGTACCGATCCTGGCTGTGGCTGACTACCCAATCCGTTGCTGACTAGGACTGGCTGACTACCACTCTGTGTATCGATTCTGGCTGTGGCTGACTACCCGATGCTTTGCTGACTAGGACTGGCTGACTACCTATCACAGTTCCTGTGATCTCGCTGTCACTCTCTGCTGTGGTGCGCTCCCATTGGCGGAGCTTGTTTAGCCTGCCCAGTGTGGCCTTCATATACCGGGTCTCTGGCACCTGTCAGGTGCCCTTTCGTGGTGTTCCTGTACCAGTGCTTCCGTTGCTGTGTTCCTGCATTCCTGTGTACCGACTTGGCCCGTCTGACTATTCTTGTTCGTTCCTGCTCCGTGATTGACCTGGCTTGGCTGACCTTCCTGCTCCATGATTGACCCGGCTTGGCTGACGTTCCTGCTCCATGATTGACCCGGCTTGGCTGACGTTCCTGCTCCGTGACCTGATTCCGGTGTTCCTGTCGTCCTGAGAGTTTCCAGCGAGATCCTGATTCTATGTCGCCTGGTGACATTGTGAACTATATAGTACAGTGCTGTGCAGACTGATCATCCACTTAACCCTTGCAGAGCTTGTTGCCTCCGATACTGAGCCTGTCCGTTATCACTTGAAGAGCTTGTTGCCTCCGATAGTGAGCCTGTCCGTTAACACTTGCTGAGCTTGTTGCCTCCGTTACTGAGCCTGTCCGTTAACACTTGCAGTGCTTGTCGCCTCCGATACTGAGCCTGTCCGTTAACACTTGCTGAGCTTGTTGCCTCCGTTACTGAGCCTGTCCGTTAACACTTGCAGAGCATTTGTGGCCTCCGTTAACTGTGCTTCCATCTTACACCTTACAAGCACAGGGTAGCAGTTGTTGCACTGCGTGGTGCTATTGGGCGATACTTTTCAGCTCTTGCAGTGTTTGTCACTCTGTTAACGCACCAGAAGGGTGCTATTGGCTCTGGTCCCATTCAGCTCTTGCAGTGTTTGTGACTCCGTTACCACACCGGAAGGGTGCTATTGACTCTAGTTCCATTCAGCTCTTGCAGAAGTGTTGGGTATCTCGCTTATCTCCTGTCCTTGGAGTGTTTCAGCTCTGCCTCACTGCTAAGGTGCTTCCCACAGTCTCTTGCTGCTCTTACCATCTACTGGGCGTTGTCTAAACTCACCACAACAGAGACTGATTACTTGCATTGGACTTTAACCCTTGTGCTACTACAGTTCTTCGTATATGACAGTATTGCTCCTAATCCATACTGTGCCTGCAAAGACATCCATTATCCATATCCATTTACATGTCATTACCTATTTTAGCCCTTAGGGGGCAGTGTCCCTTGTTTCTCTCAATAAAACTGTGTTTTATTCTAACCTCTGGTCTGAGTGTCTTACAAAACCGTTACACTACCACTCTGTGTACTGATCCTGGCCGTGGCTACTACCCGATCCATTGCTGACTAGTGCCTTGCCAGTGCCTGTCAGTGCTGCCTCCGGTTACTCTAGTCTCCTGGACTAGTGCCTTGCCAGTGCCTGTCAGTGTTGCTTCCGGTTACCCTAGCTTGCTAACGATCTGGTCACTTTCTGTGTCCAGTATTGTAGCCTTCTTCTATCCAGTCCTCTGAGATTTGGGCACTTGTGGTGACCATTTCCATTCCTCCGTTACTTCTAGTTTTCTAGGCCAGGTCACTCTCCAGTGCCCTGGCTAGCTGCCGTTCTATCCCTAGCCTTCTAGGGATTCTGCCCTGCAGTCACCTACCGTCTCGCTAGTTGGGTATGCTTCCTAGGTTTGGTAATGCTGAGGTTCTGTTCCTGGTTCCTGTTTTCTGATCCAGCCTGCTGTATTACTGTTTTGTTTTGCTATTCTCCTGCACCCTGACCTGTGTCAGATTTGGAAAATGCCACGGTACTGTCCGGATCTGGACCTGTGAAGGGTCACTTTGTGCACTTTATTATTCTTAATAAAGCTGATTTTACCTTACTAAAATGTCTGAGTGTTCTTACAAACCGTGACATCCCCTTCCTTTTGGCTAAGAATTGGAGCGGCAAGATTAAGTTATGTAGAATGCCCTTCTTTTGTGTAAAGCCCCATTGTGCCTTTTGTTCTCTGACTTCTTACATTTATGATTCCCATTGTCTGGATGTGTATTGCAGCTGGACACTGTTGTTTCCCTCAGTATATCTTTGTAATGAACCCATTTGTATTGTGTCAACATTTTGCTAAAAAGAGATGTTTTTTACAATAAACTTTGTGTTCATTCTGGAACAAGAAGGATGGTCTAAAGGGGCTTCTTTTGACCCCCATTCTAGGAGGAAGCTCTGGAGCAATACCGGCAAGGCTACCCCCTCATAGCCGACCTCAGGAGGGAGAAACCTGGCACGACAGCCTAGGTCCATCCATTCCCTTTACATATAGCATCTCTTCAAATCCCTCCTCCTCCTGCTTCTACTCCTCCTCAGTGCAGCTGTTAATTATATATTTTCTGTGGCTTTCCTTGTGATGTGTGATTTTGCCCACTTCTGATAACTGATACTTATATGGTATTAGTAACACAGTATTACATCTTGGTTAATTTTTTTAAATGTTAGCCTCCAACACCCAACACTGCAGTACCACAGTAATTTATAATATAATCCATTGCACTGAAAACATGCTTAGACTCCACACTTGGTGCTGGGAAACTAAGGGTGTCCACAGCAGTACGTGTCAGTGTTGGACACACACTGTTTTGCTTGCCAGGAGTCCATGGGGGTCATTGTTTCTTCCAAGAAAATAGCTGTCCTGCAAGTATGCTGAAACCATTTCACATGCAGGAGGACCACTCCTAGGAGGTGTTCCTGTGTATCAGTTACCAATCCACACTCAGGAAGAAAGTCCCATTGAAATATGCTGCCACCCATATAAATGTTTGATTGCTGCCCCTGAGACCCATGAATTGTTTAGGTAATGACTATGACGTGTTCAGAAATATGTTGAGAGTGGAATGTTCTTGTAGATGTCATTGCTGCTGGTATAACCCCTTGGATGAATTCCTTTTTGCTATGCTTTTTAGCATGTTTTGGCTGTAACTTTCTGTCTTGCATGCCCCAAAATGCAACACTCCACTCAATCGAAAACATATCTTTATATTCTTTAATAGAATCATATTCATTAGAGAGATGCTGCTGATCACAACTCCTTGTTGTCAAAAACGAATCAATCTTTGGCAGAAATTCAGAAATGTTATATTTAGAGCAGGGGTCTGACAAAGTAGCAAGAATGTATTCTACATTGCTTTTAATGGATACTATGTGAATATCCTGCTCAAAGTGTGACAACATGTCCTTTACCAGCTGGTGCATGTCTGTATTATCTTTATTGTAAGATTTCTCAGCCATGCTCATCAATTTTTTTCAGTAAACATATCAATGGAAGAAAATTAGAAATTCTTGACCCTACACAACAAACCAACATGACTGCCTCCTCATAACGTTTCAGCAGCTCACATACATCACACATTAGTTGCCATTGACCAGGTGACAAAGAGGCTCCCTCAAAAGCAGAATTCCACCTGGTAGGGACCTCCATTTTCAGCAAGTGAGTAGGCATGTTGTTATGCTCTTATAGAATATAATGCATTGCATACACTGTAGTACCAGCTAAAATGGAAACAGATTTTGTGGGAGATATTCAGCATCTTTCAGAGTTTTGGATTCTGACAATAATCTGGTCACAGCTAAATTTAAGACATAGGCAAAGCAGAGTATATGCACTATAACACCTTTTATCAAGGCAGCTATTATGTTGGAGCCATTATCAGTAGACACAAAATCAGCTTTCAAGGAGTGTGCTTTCAAGCCATTCCTCTATCACCTGCTCTAGTTTATTTAATACAACTATGGCTTTGCGGGATGGTCAATAAAAATTATACATGCACAAGGAGGTGTGCTGATGGTATGGGCTATCTTGCTGGTGTCTTTTAATCATACTGCCAGAACCAGAGGTATGATTACTGGCTATCACCTGATGCTGCAAGCTAGTGTTGCCTACTGGTGGTTGGAAGGGAACTCAATGAGCAGCCACAGTCATATAATCTGTGCTCTGCCCACCAAGCTAACCACGTATTTGTATGATTTTGGACAAGCATCTTTGAAATTGTGACTCTAGATATGCCAGTGAGGATCTACCCATGGCATCCGTTCTCTAAAACCCCAGTTTCCAAAAAAAGAATATGGCAGCATGTGAACTGCCAACATCTCGACAACTATGTCACAGGTGTACTTTGTGATTATTTTTGTGAAGTTTTAGACTTCTTCCCAAGAACTGAGTATATGTGGTTCAGTAGTACATTTCAGAATAATAGTTTATCTTTATTTCTTTAGCAATATGACTGGAAGATGTGATGTAATTTCCTACAGTAATACTCCTCTGCAGCAGGAGCCATAGGTGTTATTTCAAATGCAGGAACTCTTGGCACACACTTTTACATATCAACATCACTTCTTTTATTATGTGCTCAGAGCCCCAGGAACTTTTAGGAGTGCTTCTGCTACTGCAGGTTGTGGCACCGCTGACATGTTAATGGTGTATCTCCCAGTCAGACCTGTGAATGTGCTTCAGGTGGGATCTCTGTGAGGAGGTGCTAGATATGATCCTGCTTTCCCCATGCTTCCTACACCAACAACAGATAGAAACATGTTTAGCTTTTGAATCATGAGTGAAGTATCTCCAAACAGTGGACTTTATTGACTGAGGGGTTCCTGAGGAGTTGCTAATACTAGTACCAGGACTATCACTGGTCCTTCAGGGAAAAAAACAGTGAAGGTCCTGACCCATCACCAGTCATTAAGACGTTAACAGTACTGTTGATGGTGGTGGAACTTTTTGTGGGACTTTGATAAACTGCCTCCTCAGGATGAGAGGGATTGTCATCATTTATTGGAATGCTGCAGCAAGCATGGCTGCAGTCAGTTTTTGGACTGCCACTTTACTAACATATCCCTGCACTGCTACTACTGTTTTTACTTTCCCCCTGCCCCTAATACATTATTCATCTACTGTGTGCATTTTTACAGTGACGTACCCAATGGAACTGATTGTGTGGGATATCTTGCTCTTTCTCTTCTAGTATCAAGCTGCCTCAGTCACAGCTCACTTCAATCACCTATCTGTCAAACTATTTTTATTCATTTTTTTTAAGTAACTGTGCCTATCCTTATCACTGTCAACAAAAAACAAAAATCACACTTCCTGTTCAACTTCTTCTTTCCCCAAACTCCCCTGACATAGCCATATCAAGAAGAAACTTGGATGCTGGTTGCCTGTGTCTTCCCAGTCAGTCATACAGATTTTAGGGTATTAGTGGTAAGTCTTCTTTATTCCTGTTCCATACTATTACACTCCCCTAGCACAGATATAACAGCCAGATCAGAAAGAAACTTTGATCATGACTACCTAGGTCTTCCTGGGGTGAATCTTCTTTGCTTCCTTTTCATACTCCTCTAGTGCAGGATGAACAGCTAGATCATAAAGGAACTTGGATCACAGCTTCCTGCCTCAGTCAACTAGGATTCGGGGGGATTGGGTACATCTCTTTTCTCCCTTCCCCCAGACTCCTCAAACACAGAGAACAAATTTCCTGCCTACAAGACTCCCTAAACTGCATTCCAATTTTACATTATTTGCCTATCCTAACTAGCAAAATTGTGATGCTTTCTCTGTCTATCACAAATACAGAGGTGATATGCTATGGGAACCTGACACCCCTTTTATACTATGCTTGCTAGAAAAAAAAGGAAACTTGCCATATGGTGGGGGAAATTCATTCTTGCCATTAATTTCAAAGCAATGAACTTGGAGGGAAAAATCAGAAAATCTGTGCTTTTCACAAAAAAATGTCCATCTTGGCTGGAAGTGACATTTTTCACCTGTTTTGCTCTTGCCACAAAAAGGTTTGTCTGTTCCTAATCATCATTGCAGCAATACATCAATTCTAAGCTCAGTGAATGCACTGTGAATCGGTAGTGTTGCTCCATTTCAATTGCAAGCTCTGTGGTATCTCATGTACAGCTCAATTTCAATTATTAGCTTTTTGGTACCTTAAAAACAAGTGGAATATTAAAAACTATTCAAGTTATATACCACATATCATGCTACATGAGAAAAAGCACAATGCAAGGGGGCAGTACTCAAAATGAACATCTTTTCCATGTGTGTTTCTTATGATCTGGCAGTGATATAGCTATCATGCTATAAACATTCAAAAGTCAGGTATATCACAGGAGAAAGGGCTTTTATTGGTCTCCCCAAATATAAAATCCACCCTCAACCAATGATCAGATTACATTCAATAGTCATTTTGAGAGAATAATAGCTTATTTTAATTTACTATTACATTTTGGACTCAGATCAATAATAATGGTTAGCTGTTGGATTCCCCATTCATTCCTAAAATTAGCCTCTACTTGTCTACCATGTCATTTTATTTGTATAAAGTAGTGTTTAACAAGGTATCAGCTTGGAAAAATATATGGCAATGCTGATAATTAAAAAAGTATATACTGCAAGACAAAACTGGATGAAACACTTGAAGTACGAAAAACATGAAAATACAAATATTTATTTTACCAAAGCAACATTCCTATAATTAGTTGCTATTTTAACCCCTTAGTGACCGACTGCGCACACACGCGGCTGTCACTTAACACCCAGCTAAGAATGTATTTTTTTTCCAAATTATTCCGGAGTCCCCGAACGGCGTGCAGCCGCGTGGGGACCTGGACTCCTGGGACATACATGCACGTCCTCTGTCACTAAGTGACAGTTTTTGCGGGACGTACATATACGTCCATTGTCAGGAAAGTTAAAACTATGACATGCCAGAAGAAAAGCCAGAGAAGATAAAGTATTTAGGAAGTAATCTTAGGTCAGAGACTACTTTGTTCTAAAATAAGATGTTACATATGTAAGACAGCTTTTTAAAGACAGATTTATTTAAAGTGGTAGATGTAAGCTATCAAAGGTTATGCAATGTGTACTTATTTGCTACAATATCATAATAATAAAGTAGCATATTGCTACAGGTTTTGCACTTTTTTAGTAAAATTAGAGAGGTTAATATAAAAAAAAATCTTTCATATACAGAAAACCTTATTCTGTTTTTATGGTGTGACTGTGTCAAACGTAAGAAGCTTTTTAATTAGGTACAAACAGATTATTATGTCACTGTCAGAGGTCTTAAGCGTGTAAGCCCTACATTTTTTTTTATCTGGAACAATCCTCTGATCAACTCCCATTTTAGAAGTGATGTCCGTTTAGATTTATGTGATGTGCCTATCCTTCAGCCAATATATCCTTCATTTAACAATTTTAAAAATAACGTCTAGGAAGATTAACTTGTACAGTTGTCAAGCAGCTCTAAAGGCTTTACTTACATCTAATTAACTAACATTTCAGTATTCCACTCTGATTAAATCCCACAGCCTATCAATCAATGCTATGAGATTTGTTTGATATGCTCTTTCAGCAGTTAGCCTTGTTAACTATCTTTGGGATGGATTCCACTGCCGGTGATACGCATTGTCAATGTTCTTATCACAAACACTTTCCTATTGAAGTCTATGGATAAATGCAAAGCTGAAACCAGAGATACCATTATCATCTGCAATGGAATCTTATTTTTGTTAGTTGCTTATACATTGCCTGTAAGTGGGAAACATACTCTAAGAATAGAAGACATTTAATTTTTTGCATCAGAAATATGTCTTTCAAACAGTAGTCATATATATCTATGTACTTTTTTTGCATTTGTATTTTTTTTTGTTAGTTGTAAACAAAATTCAGACTTCCACAGAGTTCAGTATAAATGCTACATTTGCAGATGCAATGGAAATAGACAGATAGATAGATAGATAGATAGATAGATAGATAGATAGATCATTTCCTAGTAATACTTCCTTATTTAATGCAAGCACCAACTCATTAATTGCATTAAGAATATACAAGTTATAAATATATAGACAGTATTGTTTGAATAAATGTGATCTATTAGTGGACTAAGTACAAATTTTATATCACTGTGCAAGTAAATGATTGCTATAAACAAGACATAGCATGTCACTAAAATACAGCTTATGCAGATTGTTAAGGAAAATGGCCAAGTTATAGGTACATGTGTTTGATTTGAACTGACTGCTGGCAAGTGGAACCTGCCCTAGTCCCGCTTCGCATGTTGACCCCATTCCCACTGTGTCCACGGTGGTCTGTGGCACACTAACCTGCTCCTCAGCATCCTGCTGCCCTTGCATCTCAGCATCAGAAGGAATTAGAACAGTTGCAAATTCCTCTAATTCCAAGATGCCCTTGCTAGTGGTGGTGGTGATGCCCATCCTCATTCCTGTCTCCCATTCCTTCTCAGTTCCTGCTAAAAAGGCCATCAATGTCTCTTCCACCCCAACTTCTCCAGCATCATCACCACCACCACCACTAATCCTTACATGCTGTTGTTGCTGCTGCTGCTCTATTCCAGACATCTCACTGTTGCTTGGAGGAGGTGACGAGCAATGTGACAGAGGGTCCCCTAATGTCACACTTGCCATTGCCTTTTGACCTTAAGAAGAAGGCAGACTAGTACTAGCAGAAAAGGCAGCTGATCTGTACTTCTGCTGGTGGTGGTGGTATTAATTCTCAGCCTACTCTCCTCCCCCAAAACCAGTTCTGGCCTCTTCAGGTTCATGTTCCACCTGGACACTGTAGTGAAGAGAAGGGGAGGACTCCCAGTCCCAGGGTCAGAAGAATGGTGTGGGCTCCCTTGACCGCTAGTCTGGATGCTGTAAAATGTTTCCCCTACCACTCCAGCTGCTTCACCATTATTGCTACTACAAACACCAACCACATCATGTTCAGCCACAGAGTCTTCCTCCTCAATCTCACAGTCACTAGTAATATCAGGATATTGTTGATTACCCCCTCCTTCACTCCTAAGGCTAACAAGCTCCTGGACCTTAGTAGCAGTAGTACTAGCAGTGGCAGGACTGCTTGGGAATGGCAAGTGTGATTTAGGGTCCCTTGCTGTCACACTTGTCATCATTTTCTCCTCCCCCCTGAGTACTACAAGAAATACTAGCAGCAGGCAAAGTATTGGTGGCAGCAGGTTCAGCACTGGCAGCAGGTTCAGTGCTGGCAGCAGGTTCAGCACTGGCAGAAGGTTCAGTACTAGCAACAGGTATAACACTAGTGGCTTCAGGATCAGAAATGGTGGCACCGGCAGCAGGGGCAGCACATCTGGCAACAGGTACAACACTAGTGGCTGCAGGATCAGAAATAGTGGCACTGGCAGCAGAGGCAGCACATCTGGCAACAGGTACAACACTAGTGGCTGCAGGATCAGAAATGGTGGCACTGGCAGCAGGGGCAGCACGTCTTGCAGCAGGCACAGGCAGCTGACCTGTCCTGCTCTCACTATCCTTTTCCCCCTTCCTTCCCATTCCATTTTCTCCCTTGCTTCCCTTTCCTCCCTTCCTTCCCTTTTCTCCCTTCCCATTCCCTTTTCTCTCTCCCTTCTTATTAAATTCACCAAGATCCCTTGGGGTGATTCAGTGGGACTGGACAGCATTGAATGAGTACTGATAGTCACTTTCTCCTCCTCCTCAGACTCAGTGGATACATAATAAGGGTCCTTCCTATGAGCCTCTCCTGCCTCAATTTTTGCTAAATATCACAAGAGAATAGCACAGCATGTCTATCTCCCTCTGTAGCTGCTTTTATTGTGTCTGCCATCAGCGAAAACATCACGTTTTTATAGCAGAAGTGTGAAAACAACGTAAATCAATGGGCGAAAACTTTTTAGCCATTGAAAAAATGGCGAAAGATTTTGGCCAATGGGTGAAAGATGCGAAAATTTTAACCGCTAGTTTTAAAGTGGATTTTCGTGCAAAAAAGCGGATAACATTGTGGTTTTCACAAAATTTCCCGCTGGAACACGAGATTTAGTGATCAAATATGAAGTAAGCTACATTACCACCAATTATCAGAACCACAGAGGTATAACAGACCCCAATTTAGCACAAAAAATGCTGTTACTTTGAAGTTAGCCTGAAGGATAAATCAGAAATTAATGAAAAGAGGAGAAGATGGAGATAGTACCTATGATAAGAGGTTGAGCTCCGTGGCTTGTGTGGGTATCAGTGGTCCTTGTGCCAAAGCATAAATGTGGATAAAAAGCATAGTCCAAGGTCAGGCCAAAGATAGTGAAAGGTGGAGTTCTGGATAATAGTAGATGTGCAACAGATCTGGGCAGGCAGAGTTCAAGAGTATTTCAGAGCCAGGCAAATATCAGGATAGCAGAAGAGTAGGTAGAAAAAACAAGGACCAATATGAAATCTTCAGCCAAAAGCCTCTCAACTATATAAAGTGTTCTGTGCTGAGAAAACTGAAGGTACTAAAGGCTGCAAATTTACAGAATTCCCTATATTTGCTAAGCTGACACAAAAGCACAAACACTGGTGTCTGCTTGCCTATGACATCGTCTATGAAAATGACAGTGAAACAGGTAGGTATGTGTGATGTAATGTGTTTGAAAATGCACCAATTATCATCATAAGGAAATGTCCTTAGTTGGGATCTTATAACCCATGACATTGATAAAACGATTATTTTGTATTAAAGAGCAAATATAAACAGATATTCCAAGTTTTGGGGCTTGTTTTGTTTTTAATGTGTGCAAATGCACTCTTCTATTTTGGAGTATTTTTATTCCATTTTAACTATGTCTTCATTTAATAAAGGGACAGTTATTGCTTTTAACATATCCTTGATTGGAATCGGAGAGTGCAGGTTTGTAACATACATATGAAGGTCTTGTTGGTGATCATATTAGAGTCAGTAAACACAGGAGTCTTAGTGTTCAACTAGACTTTCACAGTCATAATCAAAACTGCCAATTCCAGGCCAGAAAATAGATGTCAGTGAGAGTGTCTGCTATAATTAAGTGAACATTAGAGATAAGAGGGAAAATTGAGAGGGGATTGGGGGGAGGAGAAGGTAACAGAGACATCCACCGGCAAAGGGAGCATATGTGGAGTAATGAATCATTTTCAAAAGTGAGCCAGGCATCATAGCAGACATGAAAATTGGGTAATGTGTCTGAGGAGAGATGTCAAAGCTGTTCCATTTCCAGGATATTACGAATGCGAAGTTTCCAGTCACCTATTAATGTTTTTTTAACACGTCCTCTCCCAGTGAGAAAATGTGTTAATATAGGGGTACTGGACCTCATATTAATTATTCATTTTTATTTTGAAATGTAAAAAAATAATATGATCTGGATGGGCCCCATATTATAAAAAGATTGTGACAAGCAGTCACTGAGAATAAACAATAAAAAGTGTTTTGTTCTAAGGTATTGTGGCCTCTCAGAGAAAATATCAAGCTGGTTCCACCCATAGACAGTCCAGCTCTGAAATTTCAGGCAAAATCTTCTGCACATGAGTGAGAAAGCATAACCATAGATGTACATTTCGGCCTATGTTAGCCTTGTCAGTCTGGTGCCCACACAGACTGAAACATAAGTCTCTGGTTGTTTCTCTAATATGGAGAAGATTTGCCTGGCATTTTTTTTGTGTCATTTTGACCTTAACTTACTTGATTCACCTCTCTATTATCAATGCCTCTAAATCTAGTTACAAAGCAATGCAATAGAGACAGTGCTAACATTCAAGAGATGAAATGTCCAATTGGTCCCATTTAAATTAATGAGAATGTTGGATTATGTTCATCTGGCCAATACAGTGTAGCTGGTTTGCCTGAGAATTGCTCTAGTTTTTCTTATTAAAAAAGCCTCTAAGATTGCAGTCCTCTAGTAACCATAGCAGTGCAGGAATTAAGGAACTCTTTTCTTCAATACAGGTGTGTAATAACCGGATCTTTCATTCTGAATAGTTTCAGGCAGAGAAATTCTTAAGGCCTGCACTATATGGGGAAACTTGAGGACTGTGGTTTAGAAACACTACTTTATTAGCAAAAATAGGACTTGGACAGTTATTCATTTGTTTTTATCAAATCATTTTACCATGACGCATACACTGAGATTGTCTTTCATTTTCAAGTATGTCCTACCACGAAGCATACACTGAGATTGTCTTTCATTTTCAAGTATGTCCTACCTCAGAAGGATGAAAGGCTGAGTTTACCTTGCCAGGACTAGAACCTGCAACTTGGATGACTGAATAGATTCTACAGCTGATGCATTAACTAACTGAGCTATCACAGTTAAATGCATAAAAAGTGAAGTAATTCTAGGGTAGCCAAATATACCATTGGTGAAAAGTAGAAATTCCTTCTCAAATCCTCAAAGCTTCCTCAACTTGACCACGCCACTGCGGATTCTTTAGAATCAGAAGTCACCGAATTGGAAATTCGTCAGACTATATCATCCGTGAATCTTGATAAAAGCCTGGGACCTGATGGCTTTTCAATAGCATACTATAAAAAATTCCAAGACACCCTCATTCCCCACTTACGCTCTTCCTTTAACTCTGTTATATCTGGGCAGCCTCTCCCCCAGCAATCGCTAGAAGCCCATGTAGTAGTAATTCCTAAACCTAACAACGATCCCACTCAATGTGCAAACTACCGCCCCATTTCACTTCTTAACATTGATTTGAAAATATTTGCCAAAATCTTAGCTAACCGTCTCAGACCTCTTCTCCCTACCCTAATTCACCAGGACCAAGCGGGCTTTGTGCCTGGCAGAGAAGCACGTCATAACACCGCCTCTGCTATCTCGCTGATTCATTTTGCGCTTTCTCAAAAAATCCCTGCAGTACTTATCTGAACCGATGCAGAGAAAGCCTTTGACCGCGTTGACTGGCATTATATTCTTGAAATTCTACATTTTTATGGTTTCGGTCCTTCTATGATTACTGCTATCATGAGTCTATACTCCTCCCCTTCAGCTAAAGTTCTGGTAAACGGAACCCTCTCTCAGTCCTTCTCTATTTCTAATGGAACTAGACAAGGTTGCCCTCTATTGCCTTTGATCTTCATTCTCACATTGGAACCACTACTTTGTTTTAACAGGACCCTACGATCACAGGATTAGAAGTGGGATCTTTCACGTATAAAATCAGTGCGTTCGCTGATTATGTCCTCTTTTACATCTCAAATCTGCAGACCTCTATTCCCTTCCTTGTTACTGCTCTTGAGGAATATTATTTCCTCTCTCAAGTGAAGCTCAATTACTTAAAGTCAGAGATTCTCTGTATAGGAGTCTCGGACGAGGTTACGTCTCTTCTGAGGCGTGAGTTACATTTTTTGTGAGCGGATTCACATGTTAAATACAATATATTTTCCTCTCTCCCAATCTATCATCTCTTCCTCACCTTAATCTTCAAGCTCTCTTACGCTCTATTTCCATAGACCTCACGAAAATGGGGTAAGTTATTTTTATCGTGGATGGGTAGGGTACATACTACTAAAATGATGATTCTCCCATGAATATTGTACATCCTTAATGCCCTTCCAGTGACCATCCCTAAAAATCTGCTCTCCTTCATACAATCTGTTATCATGTCCTTCATTTGGGCTAACAAATTGCCATGGTTAGGTTCCTCATACCTCTACAGAGACCTGAACAAGGGTGGCATGGCTCTACCCTACATCCATAGATATTACAAAGTGGCTTCCTTAGTTAAGCTCTTTGACTTTTCCTCATCCCCTCCTAAACACTGGACCGGGACTGTCTCACCCATTTTGGGTAAGATGGACTTTTTGAAAATTTGCTTAGCCTCCACAGGATGATCCTCCTCTTATATATTGTATCACCCTATTCTCTCACATATTCTTAATTCCTGGGTGATCCTTAACCATCGTCACTCTCTCGCTCCCCATCCCCCCCCTCTCCTCAATAATTGGAAATCCTGATTTTTCCACAGGACTTCAGTCTCAGACTTTGATCTCTGGCAGAACTGACCCCCTACAATCTCTGACCCACACCTCTGGTTTTGTTTCCACTTCCACCCTTCAGGAACGTCTCCAGATTCCACACATTCCATGGTGGACTCTTCTTCAGGTGCAGCACTGGCACTCTTCTCTCATCAAAGCATCCACTGACATTCAGCCGCTCACACCGCTGGAGAAGCTTTTGCACAATCCCACTCCATCTCTCAGACCCCTCTCCTTCTGCTATTCACCACTATCTGACAATTCCTTAATTTTACCTCACTATATCTCGGCCTGGAACAAAGATCTCAGTCAGGTGATTTTGATGCCCCAATGGTAAAATCACAAGCCTTCAACGTAAATACTATCCCGACATCAAAACCAGGGAAATGAACTTCAAACTCCTGACACGATGGTATTCACAAAAACTCCTTAATCCACATATGGTGGGAATGTCCTCTAATTATTCCTTTTTGGTCCTCTGTACGAGACCTTATTCATCATACTCTTTCTCTCTCAATCCTTTTTGACCCCTTCTCTTACCTTTTCTTCCCTGCTCTTCTGGACCCACCTCTTACTGGGACTCTTGAATGGTCCTTTTTATCCACCATTCTCAACACAGCTAAGTCCCTTATACCTCTATTTTGGGGCAAACAAGAGCTCCCATCCTTGAATCGTTGGTTTCATGCTCTTAATTCCTATCTGTTGCTTGAGAGATGTCATGCCATCTCCCTTGGCAAAATAGACGACACTCCAAATGGAGGACCTGGCTCGCTGTTTACCCACTACCCCCTCATCTTTGTTGATCCGATATTCAACCTTCCCTATGCCATGCCTGTTGGGACTTAACGCTGGGCGTATCTCACTTTATTTTATACAATTTTAATGCATCTTTCCCTGAGCTATCCCTAGCTCAGGATTGGTCTTTAACAGATGAGTTGGTCTGCTGTGGGGTCACCGACATTTTATTAAGCTTCGTCACACCTAATATCCTGCTCTAGCGCCCTTTCTAATTGAACACAAATATTCTACTTGATCCAACTCACCCTTTGCATCTACATGCATATATACTTCACTATTTTCTATTTTACTATTTAAGCTTTTACTCCTTCTGGTATTGCTTTACTGTGCTGCAAATTTGTATTCTTCCTCTCCATATACTGTATCTAGTCTATGTTATTCATGTAAGCTGTAACCGATAATATGTTTATGCTTCTTCGCACTCACCTGCAACTATGTTCATCTATGTTACACTTTATTTGCCTGCACCACAATCCTTTTGCCAATAAAGCTTCTTTGAGAAAAAAAAAGTAGAAATTCCAAGTTACAGTATTTAAATTGTATTTGTAACCTCTTCAATGCTAGAATGGTAATCACATAGTGTAAAATACTACTTTTCCAGTTGTTATGTCTCATGGGCATGTACACATTGTATTTTATAAGCATATTTATCCCTTTGACTAACACAGTATACTCCAGCCAAAATCTAGCATGTGCTTTGAGGAAATCCACTGAACCCCACTGACAATGCCCACAGGGGCTAAAATGTATATCTGTGGCTGTACTGTTTCTCTCATGTGGAGAGGATTTGGAAATGTACTTGCATAAAATTCCTTCATGTCTATAATTATTATTACAATTTTAGTACAGGCAGCCAATTTTAAAGGGATAGTAATACTACAAAATTACTAATCCCTATTTTGTAGCCCTTAAAACAAGAAGCAAAATGCGCCCAGAGATAACTGCTTACAAAGTTCAGCCCTGCCTGACGTCAGTGTTCTAGCAAACAGAAGGGGAATACGCTCCTGGGATCAGCCGGCAGCTCTGCAGCAGAGCCGAGATCAAGTTAATGAAAAAGAAATCCTTCACTAAAAAGGTCTGCTACGTGTGCTTGGTTTGCAAGCACACGTAGAAGACTTTTAAGTGAAGGATTTCTTTTTCATTAACGGAATCTCGTCTCTGCTGCAGAGCCCCCGACGTTCCCGGGACCGGATTTCCCTGCTGTCAGCTAGAACATTGACTTCAGGCAGGGGTGAACTTTGTAAGCAGTTATCTCTCAAACCATAAGGGTTTGAGAGATGCTGCTGGATGCATTTTTCTTCTTTTTTTCAAGGGCTAAAAAATAGGGATTAGTAACTTTGAAGTTTTACTATCCCTTTAATAAAGAAAGCATATAGGTGTATTTTAGTTCTCCTAGCTCTTCCATGGTGTCTCAACCCAATCAAATGGAGTACTACTTTTTAAGAGTGGCACTAAGTACTGAACACAGTGTGAAATTCCACAATTTTGAAAGGTTTTAGTGAAAATATATGTGTTTTTCTATAGTACCATATTCTGCAAATAGCTTTGCACACTACTCTATAGGTAAAATCTCATTTGACCTCTCATTTAATGCAGATGTTTGTCTACTTTACAAAACAGTATGCTTTGTCTACCTTTTCATCATATATGTAGTTGTTACTTCCGTTTAAAAAAACATTTTACAACCAACATAAATGTATGTGATATTAGCAAAATATGTACTTTTTTACACTCTCTCTCTGTTTTATCATAGTTTGCTGGTGAGGCACCATGAAAAAATTGTTCTGAAAAACAATATATAATTTTCCATATATTAATGGAAAATGACCTTTCATAATCATACCTAAACACACATGCAGAAGTGCCCCCAAGCCTCTAAACCCGAAAGGGTTACAATAATGGGAATTTTCATTTTTTATTCCCTATCAAGCAACTGATTTCGCCAAAATGTCTACTGTTTTTTTTTCTGCATATGACCATATATGTATTTATTTTCTTATCTTGCCATTTGTTCTTCTTAGTAGACACCTATGATACAATCATTATTCAAGTGGTCTTTTTAACTAGTGCTTAAGGAAAGATTTTGTTAAGCACAATAAAAAGCTCTTTATTATGAATGTATATTTGTTGCATCTCCTTTTCTGCTCTTTTATAGGAATCTCAGCACTTAACTCTCACTTGATTTTAAAGGGATAGTAATACTTCGTTTTAACTTTATTTTATTTTGTAGGCATTAAAAAAACATGAAGAATAATAGAAGTCTTATCTCTCAAACCTTTATGGTTTGAGAGATATTCACAAGCAAAGTTTCCCCTCACGCCCCTTTTAGCTAGTGTAAACCATCTCTTCTCAGATGTGGAATCTGGTTGTAAGACCAGACAGATAACAGCAGGGGACATTCTTCTTCCTTTGAAAACAATGAAAACCCTGCTCTCCTCGACAAGCTTTTCAGGTTTTTCCCTTATCTTAATTGAAGATTGTCCCTCTCTGCAGTCTACCTGGGCACCTCCCTTCTGCTCTGGCTGAGCAGTGTTACATCAGTAAAAGGGGTGGGAGGGGGATAGTTTGTCATTGAATTACTCTGGAACTAGAACTCTGACAGATGATGATTAATTAGAGCTGCTTTTATTGTGAAACATGACTATCCCTTTAAATAGAAGTTAACACTGTGAACACTGAGAACCTTGTTTCACGAGAGACAAATTTTCTGTCTAACCATTTCTACAACCTGATTAATGCTTTGCTAACTTTTTGCCATTTAACCCTTGTTGGATGCTATATCACAGGATTATTTACATGCTGGATATGAGTATTTATAACAACATGCATATGAGATTGTTTTGATATTTCTGATATTTCTGGGACTGTATCCAGTTTTTCTGTGCCTCTTTGTTCTAGCATGCTACATTAACATCATATATGCTGGACCCATTATTATTTATGGATCCATTAGGAGAGGATTATTGATGTGAGCATTTAGGGTGTTAGCAGGTTTCATGCTCTATATTTGGTTTTACTGTATTATTTATGGGACATCTGGGGGAAGGATGGGTACATGAGCTTGATAAGGTATGTGCTGCTCACTGATTTTTTGACTAGAATATATTTTTTTGATACTTACGTGATAAATTTTTATATGCAATTATTAAATTGGAGAAGTTTGAATGCCAAGACAAGAATGTCTTTGTTTCCTTCTTTTTTTAATATTCAGTTATTGTCTTTTTGGACATCCTATGTGTTCATTATCCTATATAATAATTTGCTAAAAAGTTTGTCACAATGTAGTCATGCACAGTAGAGACAGCTGCGTACGCTGCAGTCATGCGCAGTAGAGACTTCCAGTGCCATGGCTGATACGGAGCGGGGCACTCCGAATTCAGACCAGAGTCCTCTCTGCACACCTTCCTGGGACCGCTTGGTCCCAGGACGGTGAGCAGAGAGGACTACAGTCTGAATTCAGACATCTCCACTCCGTATCAGCCGTGACGAGTTCGGGCAGTCAGTACTGTGCATGACTGCAGCGCTGCCAGTGCTGGCCCTTGTACACGGGCTTTAAAACTAGTATGTTATATTTTTGTAACTGACGCACTTAATCAAGAAGCAATGAGTTACATACCTCTCTGGACCCTGAGGGGCAAAAACGAGTGAAGGCAATTCACACCCAATGTTGCAATTTATAAGAAATAAAATGAAAATACAATTTACTACCTCTTAAGAACAAAATAAGTAATTCCAGCATAAACATACTACATGACCGAGGGCAAATAAAGTCCCCTTTGCTTTAAATGGGGATTTACCTCTAGAATGGTAAGGAGACTTCTCCAGGATTCAAGGCGTTAAAAGCCCCATTTAAATCAATAGGACTTTGAGGACTTGATATTCATCCTCTGTGGTATAGTTGGTTCACCCCAGTGTTGCTCCAGATCACCATGTTACATCTGATTCATTGCTTGACATTTCCCAGACACAGAAGGCAACCTTACAGCCAGGGACTGTTTTTGTAAATTAATCAGATATCCAGAACAGATGCATTGTTTTTGTATCTCATTTATTCCGACACATTTTGCAAGGGAAAACATAATTTCAATTTATATTGACATTGTCACCTGTGCTCTGAAGAACAAAATGCCTTTTGACATATCCCCACTACCTGTAATAAGAGACTCTCTACCTATAATATAATGTAAAATATGCTTTTAAAATCCCAAGCATCTAAAATGGATTCAATGCTCTGTGATTACAAAAGAAAGGGCCCTAGTAGACACTTTTCTTTTTTATCATTATAATCAGGTCTCTATTTAAATGCTAATGGGCTCGTTCATTTCTCTAGAAGTGTATGCCTGGCCCTAGCTCTGCTAAGATTTTTTTTTTTTACCAGTAAAATATTGTTTGATGCAATGTAGCCTTTTATGAAGCATTCAAAAAAGAAGAGTATCTCAATATGGATAGAATAGAAAGGCGACAAGGGTAAACTAACAAAATGACTAATAACAAGTCCAGGATTGAATTTAAAATGAAAATGATTCCTCTATTTTTATATTCTTCTTTCGTACAAACTGTTCTTCTAGAAGCTGGGTCATTGAAATGTCATTATGCCCTGATGTTGACAGTTTTGTGTTCATTTCTTTTTGTGGACCCCAGTTCTCAATTTGCTGTATACTCAAGATATGAGTTTAAATAAGTTAGTTGAATTTTTTTTTTTTTTTTTTGTATCAACCCGTTGAATGCCAGAGGAGTATGCAATGCTTTGTGAAGCAGTGTGGTGCATACCCTTCTGGTACTCAAAGGGTTAAAATAAAGCAGCCTGAATATTGCACATCGCTTAAAAATAATTATATTTCATGGAAGCATAAAGAATAATCAGTAGAGTACATCATCGGTAGTTTGACTAACCATACAATCTTTGTACACTGAACCATTATTTAAACCTTTGAATACCAAAGAAGTGTCCACTGCATTGTTTTGCAATAGTCACTCAAGTGGTTAAACAAAGACCTGCAATTTAAAGAAACCCCCGTCAATAAATGGACAATGATTACATGGACATTGACCTCTTAAAGGAACACAAGCCATTAACACCTCCTAATAATAAACTTCCTCTTAAATTAATGTAGGGAGAAAATGCTAACAGCCAATATTAATCAATTCTGCCTGGACTGGGTCTCCAAACGGATTCTTTAATTAGTGCTGTATATCATGTTCATATCCAGTACTGTTTATTATAACCATGATTCTTTGTTGCAGGTCTCCTGACTTTGTTTTTATTAAAGTAAAGGAGTGAACTACATTTAAAAGGAGAAGAAATGTTAGGACAAGAAGTCATAGTCTAAAACGAGAGACAGAAACAGGTGTTATGTAAAAAAAAAAAAAGTCTTACTTAAAGGGATAGTAATGTTTCATAATAAAAGCAGCTCTAATTAATCATCATAGTATTTGGACTTTGGAGAGTGTTATTTCAATTCTGTCAGAGTTGTAGTTCCAGAGTAATTCAATGACAAAGTATCCCCCTCCCGCCCCTTTTACTGATGTAACACTGCTCACCTCAGAGCAGAAGGGAGGTGCCCAGATAGATTGCAGAGAGGGACAATCTTCAATTAAGATAAGGGAAAAACCTGAAAAACTTGTCAAGGGGGGCAGGGCTTTCATTGTTTTCATAGGAATAAGAGTGTCCCCCTCTGTTATCTGTCCAGTCTATGGACTGCATTCCACATCTGAGAAGAGATTGTTTACACTAGGTAAAAGGGGCGGGACGGGAAACTTTGCTTGTGAATATCTCATAAACCATAAAGGTTTGAGAAATAAGACTTATATCATTCTTCATGTTTTTTTAATGCCTACAAAATAAAATAAAGTTAAAAATAAGTATTACTATCCCTTTAACTAAGAGGGTGGTAGATAAGCAGAATAGCTTACCAGCAGGAGTGGTAGAGGTTAATACAGTAAGAGAATGTAACCCCTTAAGTACCATGTGAATTGCCAGGATGTCATAATTTTTTCCCTTAAGGACGGGTTACAGTCTTGGTACATCACATAATTTTTTTCTTACAGTGCTTCTACGGGAGTGCTGTACATAAAAACGGGGTCTGAATTTGACCACTGCAAGTGCAGAGCGGTCTTTCTCAGACCCCCACTCGGCACTGAGGTCACATATGCTGGAGCATCGGCATTGATCAAAGTGGTCCTTAAGGGAAGGTAACTTCCCTTTACTGCTGGTCCTTAAGCGGTTAAGCACACACAGGATAAGCACAAGGCTGTCACAAACATAAGACAAGACAGACAACCAAATAAGGTTTGAAGTTTTTACAGTAGGAAAAGTGGGCAGACTAGATGGGCAGAATGGTTCTTATCTGCCATTAAATTCTTGTGTTTCTGTGTTTCAATTACCCCCACAGTGGAGTATCTATTGGGGTGCAGAGGATGCAGTTTTAACAGATCCTGGCGTCCACCCCTGGGAGAATATGTCTGTGTTGGGGGCTACAAAAATGTTTGCACTGAGACCCTACAATGATTAGTTATTCTACTGGACCCCCATCTCCTCACAGTGAAGGATCACTCAGTATACATCAGTGGGGGGAGTTTGGAGACTTGTAGTCCTGCAAAAAGAATCATGTCTGTGTCTGTGGACATAACATTCACTACTAATTAAATATTATTAATATTATTATTATTATTATTATTATTATTATTGCATATTATTCTCTCCAATCCATATTTTACCAGCCTACCAATAAAATACCAGCTAGGCAAAAATCATAGGCTCTCAAACAGTAAATATATGATAAGCACATTGAGGCTAATGTACAAAGAAAACTGCTGAATTTCTGGGACAAACCAGCGGTCAGTCTGCCACTACCAGTATCAAAATGTCCTGAAATTTTACAGTGGCGCTGTTGCTACACGATCCTATGGACAGCTCTGGTCAGTTGACCATAAATCTCCATAGAATGGTGTAGCAGCAGCACCACTGTACAATTTCAGGCCACTGTGATACTACACCTAAAAAATTAAAATTTGAACAGTAATAACTTTTTAAAAAAACACCTTTCAGCAATGGGAGTACTCTCGTTTTACTCAGGGGGGTAAACTCTACAACTTATTTTTTTTAAATTTTAAGTATCACTATCCCTTTAAATTTAGATTTTAACACCTTGAATGTTAGAGTGGTCCACAATGTATTGCAAAGCCCTCTTTACCATTCAAGCAGTTAAAAGCATTATATAACAATGAGGATTTTTATTTGGGCCTTAAAGTGGAACTACCACCCAATAATACCATTGCACCACATGCTCAGAAGCGCTAGTCGCCAGAATGATTACCTGATTAAAGAGAAATCGCTATTCTTCCAAGACTTGACAGCAGGATGGAGCGTGGACATCTTGCCATAGTGACATCCACGTGCCTGTGCTGTCAGTCCCAGTCGGTTCTAGGAGGTATTGCTAAGAGCCGGCCGATTCCAAAAGGGACTGAAAGCGCAGACATACGGACGTCACTATAGCAAGATGTCCTCTCTCCGTCCTGCTGCCAGTCTTGGAATAACAGAGATTTATTTTTAATCAGGTAATAATTCTGGCGACTAGCGCTACTGAGCAGCTAGTCACCAGATGGGCAATTATGTGGGGCAATGTTATTATTGGGTGGTAGTTCTGCTTTAAGGTTCCAATTTACACTTTAATACAAGTTTGCTTTGTTGAACTAGACATTTTTCTGTAAAATAAATATTTTTCCAAAAAGTGAACCTTTATGTTTTATATTACAGTATGGCATTTTATGCTAATTTCCTGCACAGTATGTTACTTAAGTCTATTCTGGGCAAATGTTACCTCTCCCTGTGCTTTTAGAGAAGCACCTTGTGTGTAAGCTCTTCCTACTTTTACATCTATTTGCATAAGTCTGTGCTCCCCCTGGCCAGATTACACGTTTTGTTGATTTTCTAAGTGAAAATAAGTTAACTTAACACCTTAAGGACCCATGACGGTCCTGGACCGTCATGGGTTGCAGTCCCGTTAAGGACCCATGACGGTCCAGGACCGTCATGGCTTAAATGATAGCAGCGTGCCTCCGTGCACGCTGCTATCATTAATTCCAGGCTGAGACTGAATGCTCCGAGACCGGGGCATTCAGTCTCAGCCCTTCTTGCCTTTGCTGATTCATGCGATCGCCGTTCCAGCGATCACATGTACCGGCAAAGTGACAGACACAGACAGCAAAGAAAGCATGCTGTCTGTGCCTGTCAAGTCTGCCTCTGGCTCCGTTGCTATGAAAGTAACGGAGACAGAAGTAGACAGGAGACACCTAGTGGTGAAAGTAAATACAGCAGCTAGGGGTATTAACCCCTTCACTGCTGGTGCCAAAGGCTTGCTAAATGCAGGTCAATTTCTGACCTGCAATAATTGTTTGTTTGTTTTTTTTTAAAAAAAAAACACAAAACACTTTTTTTTTTTTTTACAAAAATATTTTATTTAAAAAAAATAATAATCTAATTAAACAAAAGTGTAAGTGTGATTGTTGTGGAGCTATGTAATACACTTATATACACCGCCAAATGTCACGGATAAAAAGTGTCAAAATAGGGTGGGAAAAAGGGACATGGGGATTTTCACCCAGGGGGGACAGTGGCTACTTTAAACTGTGCATTTTGTAGGTATGACTGACCGGTCATACCTTTCATGCAGTCTCCATAAAATTTTAACCCTTTGTGCCCAATTGATCCAAAGAGAAAAACCAAAAATGATGTTTTTTTACCTTTTTTTTACCTTTTTTTTTTAATTTTAATAAAGTAAATGGTGGGTTATCCATATAAGTAGGGTACCAAAAGAAAGCCCTATTTGTGCTTAAAAAAACAGTATATAATTTATGGGGGTGGAATAAAAGACTTAGAGGGAAAACATTGCTGAACAAAGATATAGTCAAAAAGGTCAGAACTGCTCCGGTCCTTAAGGGAAAACGACCTCAGATTTTCCCGGTCCTTAAGGGGTTAAACTTGACATATTTCTGCAAAGTGTAATGAAATGATTGAAAAAAAAAAAAAACTGTGATGTGCACAAATTTGGGCACCTTTCCGTTTGATCCACTAGTGTTATTTTGGTAAGGTCGCTGAACTTAATTTACATATTAGGCCTTAGTCTAAGTTTTGTGACACAATTCCAGACTTGTCATGGTGTGGTGCTTGCAGTCAACAACCATAGGCTCCACTAAGCAGATAACTGAGAATTATAAAATAAAAATAATTGACCCTTAAAAAGCAGGGGAAGGCTATAAAAGGATATTTAAACACTTGCTGCTTGCATTTTCCACTGTCTGAAATGTGATTAAGAAATGGAAGTTAAGGGGAATTATTGAAGTCAAGGCACAATCTGGAAGACCAAGAAAAATATGATAGAACTTCTCATAAGCTGGTCAGAAATGCAAAACAAAACCCACATATCACTGCAAAGGACCGCAGGAAAGTTTAGCTGGCACAGGAGCAGTGGTGCATCAGTCCACTATGCAATGTTGCTTGCACAGACACGATCTGCATGGAATCTTCATCAAAAGGAATCCTTACTTATGATCTCATCACAAAAGTCAATGGTTGAAGTAAGCAACACAATATGTTGATAAGCCAGGGGTGTTTTAGAACCAAGGGTGGAGTGAGAAACCTGCACAATGGATATTTACATTGTACTTTTGATGGCCAAATGATTAGCACCAAATGTTACTGAATTGAGCATGTTTTTTTCTTAATTAGAAGATGTTTGTGCTTTTTTTGGGAATGCATTTAGAAAATTGGGCATAGATAAAACATGCATCATATTGCGATAGGATTAGCAGTTGTGCTTAGTTCAGCAAAGCAAACAGCACAAATTTTCATACATTTGGGTAACTTTACTATTAATTTACATGCATGTGTTAACTTTTCTGTCAGTTTAGGAGTGTATGCTATTCAGTATCAAGGCATCAAAACTTATGCAATTGCAAACAGTGCATACATTTATGGCATTCAAAAAAATAGCGATTGCTCCACTTTCTTGCATTCTATTCCAAGTATTGGTGTGTTAAAACTGAACTAGTTGGCTACAATCACCAAAGGTACTTATGGAGAGAAAAAGGAGAAGCCTTTGAAGAAATAAACATCTTGCCAACTGTGAAACATGGGGATGGATTTACTATGCTTTGGGGGTTGTGTGGCAGTCAATGGCATAGGACATGTTGTGAAGACAATGACCCAAAACATACCTCAAATTCAGCCATAAACTACTTCACGAAATAAAAGATTAAAATGGACCTGTTACCTTAATTTGTTTGCATATTTGAAAATCTCATTAAAAGCTGCGTATGTGTCATGTTAGCAAAAATACCTGAAAATGTGCAGTTAAGACAATATTCATACTTGATACTGTATGTTAATGTATGCTAATTGTAGTTCCTGTGCAGTAACATTGATGTCTGAGATACTAATTAAGATTTGTGTGATGTTCTGTGTGCTGATAAAGCCCTTCCAGTGATGTTTGATAAGCTAATTAAGGTTTTCAGTTATGTACCATGTGGTAATTATGCACTGAGCGGAACCAGGAAACTTTCAGTTTCACTTTTTGACACACTTTTTAAAAGTGTGAAAATTTTCTAAACTATACATATGCTGAACTTTGGTTAACATGACATATAGGCAGGTTTGAATGAAATTTTCAAATATGTAAACAAATTGAAGGTGATAGATAGACTTTAAGGTTTTGGAATGCCCTTTACAGTCCCCAGACTTGAATATTATTGAAAAATATGTGGGCAGATCTTAAACATGCAGTGCGTGGAAGACACATGCCACATTTTATTTTTTATTTTTTTAATCCACTCAATTCAGTAAATAAATAGTATCTTTGCTTTACACTTTGCGGAAATATTTCAAGTTTAAGTTTGTTTACTGCAGAAGCTGTCCTTTTAAATGTCCTTGTAATTTGGCCAGTGGTGCCCAAACTTTTGCATACAACTATATTAATAGCTCAATGTGTGTGGTAATATTGACATAGCATTGAAGACAGCATTAACTGAGAGACTAGGGGCTAGATTTAAAGCCAGCCGTTAACATAGCCGGTAGGGCCAAAGTGAATATCGGCTGTTAAACTAACATGTTTAACATGGTATTCAAAGGCCCTACCAGCTAGAACTCCAAAGGACGTTAAGCCACAAAAACAGTATTGTGGCTGAACATCTGTTTGGTGCGTTTAGCTCCCAAAACGCAGTTAAAAGCAGCGATATTGGGAACTTAACAGTGAAAATCAATTAATTATCGTTGCTTGACATACTGCCAAGCACCAATCGTTAACAGATCCATGTTACACTTACCTGTCATCCACTGTCCTTCTGTCTTCTTTCTTCAGTCTTCTGCCTACTCCCTGTGAAAAAAAAAAATATATTAGCATTAAGCATGACCAAATACATTGCAGAAACCTTTGAGTGGCAGAGGGGTACGCAACGCATTGCAATGCATAGATATAGCCACATATGCCTCCATGTAATGCCCCATAAAATACATGCCCATGAATAAAAAGATCCATAGATACAGCTAATGAGGATCATCGTGGGACATTTCTGTCTCCTGTGCCGCCTCCCTCGTGGCCGCTCCAAGCTAAGTGCTAAGTGTCATTAAGCATGTGTGAATTACATTGATTGCTGTATCTATGGATCTTTTTATTCATGGGCATGTATTTTATAGGGCATTACATGGAGGCATATGTGGCTATATCTATGGGACACTAAAATTACACCCTTTGAGTGACAGTGAGGTACGCAATGCGTTGCTTTGCAATGCGTTGCGTACCCCTCTGCCACTCAAAGGTTTCTGCAATGTATTTGTTCATGCTTAATGCTAATATATATTTTTTTTTTCACAGGGAGAAGGCGGAAGACTGAAGAAAGAAGACAGAAGGATGAGAAGACAGAAGAGAAGGACCATCAAGCCAAGGACTCTGCTGGACATCAGGATTCATGGTAAGTGTAACTTGTAATGTGATGTTGTTTTTCACTTAGTCGGACTAACCCTATGAATGCTGGCGGGGTAATTATACCCTGCTGGCACTCATAGGGTTAATTCTACTAACTTTTGACACAATTTAGGCACTTTGGATGTATTGCTGTGGGACTTGGGGCCCCATATCAATACATCCACTGAGGACTTTGGTTTTTTTTTTTTGCCAGTTAACAGCTGTGTTAGCTGGCAAAAGATCTGATGAGCGACTCTACGGCCAAACAAACTGGGTCTTACATTTTAGGCGATAATGAGTCCCTCTTCGGATCTTTTTCAGCTAACGCAGTCTATTGAATGGCAAAGTGGAGCGTTTTTTTTTTTTCTATGGGCCGAAACACACGTTAGTGTAGCGGCCGGTACACTGAATGAATTGCCGTTAGCAGTTCATTACATGGCCCTTTGAATGGCCTACTGCATGTAAAGACACCGTTAGTCTTTTTTTTGGCTAAGGCTGCCTTTAAATCTAGCCCTGTGTCTCCAAAAATAAAGGTAAGTTTGTCAAAAACAACATATAGGCAGTTTTTAATTATCCTTAATATTGAATAAATGCATCTTAAGGTAACAGGTCTACTTTGATACATATGCTGAAAAGATAGTTGAAAAACCAAATACATTCATTAGATGTCCTTGTAAGTGCCTTAAGCAACACTGACACTCCTCCCTTGGTTCAGCCTTTCAAATAATGCAGAGAAATGTGAAAATAAAACTGAAAAAAAACTTGAATTGCTGTTTTCTTATGCATTATTCTGTTTTATTGCTTACAGTAACTGCAAGCAGCTGTTCAGGTATGATATTGTTATTGGCAAACTGAGGTTAACCATAAAACAAGTTTCCAGGACAACTCAGATGCTAAGCTGTTGCGCAGTACATGTTGAAATCACAATATATGTGATATTCATTTCATCCCAGCAATAACTGCTTCACAAATTACGGCTTCAGTTGAAAAGTTTGCAAACTGTTATTCACTGTTGATATTCTTTTGATAAAATGTTAACGTGTTACTAAAGCAAGGCTGTCTGCCATCATCCGATGGTATGTGTTTATTGCTCAGTAGGGTCTAAGCTGAGTAGAATGCCTCTTTCTATTTATTATAATAGGATTCATGGAATAAGTTATGCCAGAAGAATGTAAATATCAAGAAACATATGCCTAAACACAGCAAAATGCTAATAAACTACAACCTATACGAACCTATAGTTCTCTAGCCTTTAAAGACTACAACTCCCATTATTCTGCCATGCTTGAGGATGAGGAGAGTTTTAATCTTCAACAGCTGGGACCAAAATGTTGCCTACTCCTGCACCAGTCATTAAAACAAATCAGTTAATTTACATCAGTAAAACAGATAAAACATAACAATCAGACAGTGTAGCCCCAGAGGTTTTGGCCTCCAAAACCAGTGGCTGCACTTTAGGGTATGCAGTAAAGTGTATAACAGATTTTGTTCATGTTGGCACACACACACACTTTTCCATCATTAACCATTTGAGAGCAAGAGGAGTATGTAACACATTGCAAAGGAATGTGTTGCATACCTCTCTAGCAGTCAAGGAGTTAAGACTAACAACAGCAAACCTCTAATGCCTTCCCCAGTGGTATGTGTAACATTATGCCACATTGCTATGTGCCTTGTTTTTCCATAACAATCAAGATGGAGAGGAGGTGAACACCACAAAATGTACACAGACTGCCCCATTGACCTTCCTTTAGCATAAGCGGTGTTAAGGGGAGAACTGTCATCCAAGTAGATAAAAATATTGGCATTTGGGAGATACTTATTCCATTATGACATTTATATTTTGTTGATATATTCATTTAAACCGCCTATCGAAATGAGTGACAGTGTTTGATAATGCTTAAGTCATCCAATCAATGCATTTGAGATGTGCTAAATCTCTACTAACCCTTTGAGTGTCAGAGAGGTATGCAGTGCATTGCTTGGTAATGCATTGTACAGTCCTCTGGTGCTCAAACTGTTAAAAATTGGCAAAATAATAATAATAAATTGGTGACTGAGTGCTCAAAAGATGTAGAAAGTGACTGCTTTGGAACATTATGGTTCTTTTGTCAAAGCCAAGTAGATATAGTAAGGCGGAAGTGAATATCGTAACTATGTGATCAGTGAGACTGATACACTAAGAAGGACAGAAGCAGTTCTGGGGCAAATCATCTGCACCACTGAGGACAAACACAACGCATTCTCATAGCGTTTAATGGGATTTAACCCCTTGTATACTGGAAAGTTCTATAATGTATTCTGAATGCATCACTGGCATTCAAGGAGCTAAAAGACCAATTCAAATTATTGGAAGTTTTGTCCCCAATGTTTCAGCTTGTTTGCTCCAGAAGTTTCCATTGTGTCACCTAAATTGTGGTGCTGATAAGTCAAAATTCTTTGAGCAGCAAACAGCAAGCAGACAAACTGGCATGGTAATACCAACTAACACATCGCCATAGACACAATAAAATGCAGATACAATATAAACTTTTTTGTTTTTAGCTTTAGTTTGTATGCCACCCAGTATGAAGAATTTTCAGCATGCATTGCTAATATAGTATTAAAAGAACATTAATATCTCCTAATGTAAAAAGAACACCTTAATCTGGACAGACAATCTTAATAGTCACCATGAATCAGTTATTGGTTGATGGAATTCCCTAATTTAATATTTAATTGGTAAATGATGTCATGTCCATGGCACTGGACGTGATTCTGTATTTCAGCACTCATGAACTCTAACCTCCTCTCATGGAAATCTTCCTTCCATCTTAAAGGGATAGTAATGTTTCACAATAAAAGCAGCTCCAATTAATTATTTAGGCCATGGAGAGTGTTATTTCAATACTGTCAGAGTTGTAGTCCAAGAGTAACTGAATGATAAAGTACCCCCCTCCCACCCCTTTTACTGATGTAACACTGCTCACCTTAAAGAAGCAAGGGGGTCTCCAGGTGGATCGCAGAGAGGGACAATCTTCAATAAGCATAAGGGAAAAACCTGACAAACCTTTCAAGGGGCGGGTTATCCTTATGCTCACAGTAAGAAAATTGTCACTTGCTGTGAGATGTCTGATCTCAAGTCCAGATTCCATGTCTGAGGGGAGGTGGCTTACACTAGGTAAAAGGGGCAGGAGTGGGATACGTTATCTTTCAATTACTCTTTAACTAGAACACTGACTGTACTGAAATAACACTCTCCATGGCCCAAATACTATGAGGATTAATTGCAGCTGCTGTTTTTGTGAAACATTACTATCCCTTTAAGAAACCTTCAGAGTCTGCCTCCACATATATAATATCCAGTTCTAATGAAATATTAATTCTGGGAAAAACAATCTATTTTTCTATCCAGACTAAGGTAAGTAAGATTTTTTTGATTATTATTAGGAGGCTTAATGGGACAGTAATGCCCCATAAAAAAATGCTCAGAATTTTTGTAGAGATTAAAAAAGTAAACGATTTGCCACAAATCCTATCTCTCAAACCACTATGGTTTGAGAGATATCCTCCTTTAAAGTTCCCCTCTCCCTCCCCTTCTCCTGAAGTCAGCTGTAGCTGACAGCAGGAATTCCTGGTCTAGGGACCAACAAGCAGCTCTTCAGCAGAGCCCCAATAGCGTGATTTAAAAAGAAATACTTCTTTGGATAGGTCTACAAAATGTGCCTGGTTTGCAAGCACACTTTTTAGACCATTCCAAAGAATTATTTATTTTTCAGTCGTGCTATTACGGCTCTGCTGAAGAGCCTCCTCATATCGACCGACACGGATCTCCTCCTGTCAGTTTTACAGCTTACATCAGGAGAAGAGGAAGTTTAGATGAGGATATCTCTCAAACCATATCAGTTTTTTGAGAGATAGGGTTCGTGGCATATTGTTTATTTTTTTCATCTCTACAAAACTATAAGCATTTTTTTATGGGACATTACTGTGTTTTTAAGCGTTCATTTAATAGATGTATGTTAGTACAGAGACCACACTAAATGCTAAATGGGGAAAACACCTTTCATTTTAGAGGTGTTTCTTACAAACGTGAAAACATGGAAACCCTATATTATGAGTTTCAGATGAAATCCCTAAAACTTTCACTGAGGACTGATTTTGAGAACCTATGATATTAGGTTAAAACATATTAATATGTTACTCTGCTGCATTTAATCTTCTAATCCAAAAAATAATTTGCATATTTTTCAATGTATTTGGCTGTTTAATGTCTTCAAGTCTGTAAATCCATTAAAACAGATTTGAGATAGCATTAGAGAGATAATAAATAACCAATAACATCATCATAATCAAAAATCATTTATCATTCAATCATCATCTAATCATTAATAAATCATTATGTCATCATCAACTACTCATCAGTCATCATACAGAAAGCTGCAATTAATTTCATAAAGATCTACCTCCTAATTACTGCCATTACATTATACTGGGCAAGTGAAACTTTATTATTTAAAATACTCAGATAAAAAACAAATTCCAATCATCAACAGACATGCAATTTATCATATTTAATGCTATTATTGCTATTATATTTTCCCAATTATGAGTAATGTACAAGGTGAGAATGTTGTAGAATAGCATTACAGACTTTTTCAATGAACAAGAAACTATAATATGAGCTATCAATCTCTTAAATTATAATCATCTCCTTCAATTATACATTATACTATTAAACTGCCTTCTTTGCATCTTATTGAAATGGTGTACTAGAGAAACTGAAATTCATTTTGTAAGTATATACTTCTTTATTATACTAACAATATATGTTTTAAAATTTATATGCTTGATGTCAGCCATATGCAAGCATCACTACTAAACTGGTAATTCAGATGACTGTTTATAGCCAAGTTATGTTTGAGAAATGATGTCTAGAAGATATATAAACAAAGCATGGTAAAAACTGAAACAGTGAACATAAAATGTACATTTTTATTTAAGAAACAATATTTTGGCTACTGGAGAACCTCTTTCAAGTTCAAAAGTTCAAAATGAAAACTGCTGTTTTAAGAAAACCAAACAAAAACATTTAAGCTAAACTGTTTCAGCCACAATTCATACTTATAATAAATGCCCTATCCTTGTGGTAATATGCTAATATTGCTACTTATGATATTGTTTTAAGTAGTTTTATTCTATATATTATTTGCATCTCATCCTATAAAACAAGACACTACTGTTTCGCTCTAGGTTCATTCACTTTTTGCCGTGACATATGTACCTCAACATGCAAGATCTAGTGCTATATGGGCACGAGTAAAGTTGAAATATATAACAGGAGGATATACTAATATGCTTTCACACTAAAATAGGTTTTCAAAAAGATGATGCTATGTCTGCCTAATGCCAAAAAACTAAGCTATCCATTAAAAAAAAATCCAGTTTATACCATTTGCACCAATGGGGAGACTAGAGGGGGAATGTATGGGCATATCAGATCATTATATTCCTCTGTGTCTTGTTTATTGCCATGTACTAATGAGGAGCAGAGGAACCTGGGGCAAAATTGGTCAGTTTTCCTAAACATGTCTTGGCTTGCTCACATTAAAGATATACAGTATGTTAACTATTTGAGGTATATTTTTATTTGGATTCACTGACATATCTGCTTTTCTGTTATTTTTTTCTGTTGATTTAAAGCAATTAATTGTAAAATTTTAACATTATACAGACTTTTCACACAGTATCAAACTGTAAAACAAAGTAGCTGATTAATTTACCTTGGAAAGCTCAGAGAGAAGTTCTTAACTGAATACTTCTACTAAGGCTTTTAAGACAGAAATTGAGAAACTATTGCAAGGGCTCAGTCAGATTCATTGGGTAATAGTAATAAGCAAAATATGATTGATTATTAACAAGAGAATGGAAGTACCCAAAAAACAGCTCTGTCAACAATTCTAATGTCAAATGACATTATAAGTAAAGTATTCCAGTATACTGCATTAAATGTCAAAAGTTATAAAACTGCAACTAAAAAGACACAACTATTTTTTTCTCCTTAAATCCTTGATGAATTAAACTGTGGAATTATTTTTATCCCTTCCTTTTTAATTTAGTTATTCTTCTGTTTTGCATTGGAAACCTCTAGAATTCAAGGGCATGAAAATCTCAATTTGTACAAATGGATATTTCTGTTTGTTACCTAAGGTGTAGTTGTTCGGTTCAGAATTGCTACGCTTTTTCTCAATACATTAGCTTTGTTGTCTTTCATTGCATCCTTTTCTGCTTTCATTGCTCACATCTGTCACGTGGAACACCTAATACTTCTTCAGGAAACAAAGTGGTTCCAAGAAACACAGTTTGAAAACAACTGGGGGGGTTATGCACTAAGGAGTGATAAAGAGGTGATAAAGCACAGGTGACCTCTCCAGTGATATCACTTCTCCAGATCCTATGTTATTCTATAAAGCCTATGCACTAAGGTCTCCATAGAATAACACAGGACTTGGAGAAGTGATCACTGGAGAAGTCATCTCCACGTTAACACCTCTTTATCACTCCTTATTGCATTTCCCCCAAGATCTAATTGAGCTGTAAATATTTACAAATAGTACGATTCTAAATACACCATTCATTTTTTGTGAATATTTTAACTCGTTTATACACGTGAAGTGTTATGCTTTGCATAATAGTCACTCAACCAGTAATTACAAAGATATGTAAAACCCATACATCTGCATTTACATGGTGTATCCCATATTAGACTATTGGAGAGAACACAGCCATACATTAACTGGGTGTCTTTGTAATTATGGGCATGGTTGAATGTGCGTGTGGGACTCATACTCCCAAAACATAACCAACCCCCAAACAATAACTATTTTAAACTCCAGAAATCTTAAGAAATATCTGTTTAAATCAATTGATATTTTGGAACTTTGAGTTTGCCATCTATAATGCAGTTGATTTGCCTCAGAATTTCTCCACTTTCCTTTTTTCATGGCACCAACAGAGAGGGAAGAGTCAAATGTGAAACAAAAGTAATTCACCTCATGTAAATTTTGGTTGCCCACTGGAACTCTAACAATGGTTCCAACTAGTATTAAAGCACTGACACAAATACACATCTTATATTGAACAACTAATCTACTGCTTCTGTTAATATTGCAGCTAATGTTGCAGCGCATAAGTTAAAAAAAAAAAAAATAATAAAAAAAAAAATATATATATATATATATATATATATATATATATAGTCTGTATCTGATGGAAGCACTCACACTTTTGTGTTGTAAAGATGCCTGGGTGTTAGCCAATGGCTGGTTATGTAGTAATATGAAAGGAAGCAATCTCAGGACTTTAAGTGGATACAAAAATGTATCAAATATACATCCACGTTTTGGCCAGGCGATGCTGGTATTCCTTGTCCTGAGGAAGGCCAGCAGCACCTGGCCAAAACGTTGATGTATAATTAATAAATTTTTATTTCCACTCAAAGTCCTGACAGTGCTTCCTTTCATATTTACTATATATATGGCACCCGCCATCCACCAAGGTCTCTCTGAACTGTATAATGAAATACAATGTAATAAAATGGGGGAAAGTATTTCTCTGCTATCCCGACACCCTGTAGTCTGCAAGGCAATACAAAATATGGAAAAGAAATAAAAGAACAAAGAGAGTGCTAGACTTGTCCCCAAACAATATCAAACAATTTAATCAAGTTTGTCTCCAAACAGATCACTGAAGAAGTGTCCACAGAGGATATGAAACACATAGGATTGGGGGACCCCAAGTTGTTGGCATTTTTAAAAGTGACTGCATGATAAGCCTGCTTACCTACTACAGATGGGAGGTGTAGTTTTTTGGCAGTATTGATCCTGGCATACAGCTGAATGGGAGAGACAAGTGCTGAGTCTCTATTGGAATTAAAGAACGAGAGAGGTGTTGTGATATCTCTGGCGAGTCATTTAGCAGCCAGGATCGGCAGCTTGCCTATCCTCTGCCCGCTGTCAGCTTATAACATTGTTGCACATTCATACTCACCTCTTACTGGAATTATAGACAGAAACAAACCACATCAGAAGGATAAACACACCTGTCCATGATACAGTTCTTGTGGATGTATCAGGTATCACGTATCCTACAGGTTTCTGCATATAGTGACTATTTTACACTAAATATTTTTTAACTCAATCATTTTTTCTGTGATATCACTGGTTAGATGTTTTTATAACACGTGTTTCATATGCCTCAACTAGGGTGTTTTATATATTGTAACATTTAATTATATTTGTTTGTATATATGTTTCTTATTGTTTGTTTGGGTACAAGTCTAGCACTCTCCTTGTTCTTTTATTTCTTTTCCATCTGGACAGCAGTGACAGATCTGTTGGTTGAAATCTGCTTCCTGAATAGCTGCAGCCAATCTGGACACAACTTTCATCTATCCTACCCATCACTGGCTGAAAAGAGAGGGGATAATACAGATAGAGTGCCTCATAACATTTTGTGATCAACCCTGTGGTCCTTAATCCTTTGAGAGCCAGAGAGGTATTCAAAAGCATTGCAATGTAATGTGTTGGATACCTCTCTGACAATCAAAGGGTTAAAGGGGTGATAACTGTAATCAGGTTTAGGAATATGGGATAGAATCTTTAAGAATAGAGACAAAACTGTTGTCATATAATCCGTGGACCTCTGGAGAGTCACATATTTTCTTTTTGATAATTAATTTGTATTATTTCTGCTAAAATGTATTTATCTTGTAACAGAACTTTATCACCTCAAGCTGTTAAGGTGGTCACTTGCTTCATGGCAGCACTTTGTTGGAAAGTCTGGGAAGGAACAAAGAGTTGTTACGAACCTTTCATTATATATTTTTGGAGCTGCTCTGTATATTTTTCCTTGCTTAAAAGAAGCTTTCTACAAAGAAAAGGTTATAAAACCCTGACTTATGCAAAAGTATCTGTTTCTGCTGCTCATATTACAAGCCTCATGTTATCTAAAGCAGAAATCCATACCAATACTTATAATGTTACAAAAGGAGATGCCCTTGTCTTCTTCATGTTTTATAGCTCCCCGTGTTACAGAAAAGTCCTTTAAAATAATGTTCTACTTATGATTATTTGTGCATTTTAGAATGCTTAAAACTATTGTTAGTATACAAGGGTCACTTACCTACAACTAAGCAAAATACTAGATAAGCAAGGGATCTTTGCAGCTATTATGTATCTGAAAGACAGTTAGGCTGGTGTGCCACAAAGCGCTAGAGTAATTCTGGGACAAACCAACTACACCATGAGTTAAAAAACAAACATAGATTTACATGGGTATTTTAACTTCTTGAAGGCCAGCTGTATCTCCAGTTCATTGATTTGCAATTTATTGGAGGCCTCTAGCATTTAAACAATGAAAATGCCTGTTTAAGAAAATGGTAATTTGGGGAGAAAACAGCTGTGTCCCTTGTAGTAGTATACACTGCTAAAGATAAAACAGTTCTGTCTCCTGTAAGAGTATGCACAGCTAGAGAAAACAACTATTTCCTTTGTAAAAGTACACACTGCTGAAGAGAAAACAGCTCTGACCCTTGTAGTAGTACACATTGCTAAAGAGAAGTCAGATGAGCTCTGTCCACTGTAGTAGAACACACTGCTAAAGACAAGACAGCTCTGCCCCCTGTAGTAAAACACACTGCTAAAGAGAAAACAGCTCTGTCCCATGTAAAAGTACACACTGCTAAAGAGAAAACAGCTCTGACCCATGTAGTAGTACACATTGCTAAAGAGAAGTCAGATGAGTTCTGTCCACTGTAGTAGAACACACAGCTAAAGACAAGACAGCTCTGTCCACTGTAGTAGAACACACAGCTAAATACAAAACAGCTCTGTCCCTGTAGCAGAACACACTGCTAAAGAGAAGACAGCTCTGTCCCTGTAGTAGTACACATAGCTAAAGACAAGACAGCTCTGTTCCCTGTAATAGCGCACAATGCTAAAGAGAATACAGCTCTGCCCCCAGTAGTAGCACATACTGTTGAAGAGAAGACAGCTCTGTCCCCTTAGTACTACACACAGCTAAATAGAAGACAGCTCTGTCCCTTGTAGTAGCACACACAGCTAAAAAGAAGGCAACTCTGCCCCCTGTAGTAGCACACACAGCTAAAGAGAATACAGCTCTGCTCCCAGTAGTAGCACACACAGCTAAAGAGAAGACAGCTCTGTCCATTGTAGTAGCACACACAGGTAAAGAGAAGGCAGCTCTGTCCCCTGTAGAAGTACACACTGTTAAAGAGAAGACAGCTCTGTTCCCAGTAGTAGTGCACAATGCTAAAGAGAAGACAGCTCTGTCCCCTGTAGTAGCACACAACAGCTAAAGAGAATACAGCTCTGCCCCCAGTAGTAGCACACACAGCTAAAGAGAAGACCGCTCTGTCCCCTGTAGTAGCACACACAGGTAAAGAGAAGTCAGCTCTGTCCTTTGTAGAAGTACACACTGCTAAAAAGAAGACAGCTCTGTCCCCTTAGTACTACACACAGATAAATAAAAGACAGCACTGTCCCTTGTAGTAGCACACACAGGTAAAGAGAAGACAGCTCTGTCCCCTGTAGCAGCACACACAGGTAAAGAGAAGACAGCTCTGTCCTCTGAATTAGTACACACTGCTAAAGAGAAGACAGCTCTGTTCCCTGTAGTAGTGGACACTGCTAAAGAGAAGACAGCTCTGTTCCCTGTAGTAGTACACTGAGCTAAAGAGAAAACATTTTTCCCTTGTAGTACTACATATAGGGGCGGGAGAAAAGTGTGAAAAATTTCCTATGTGACTTTTCACGAAAACTTGCCAATTTTTAGCTTTTTCTACAAAAAATTTTGCCTTTTCATCTATGCATAAATTTCCTCCTTTTCGCCTATTTAACACATTTTTGCCTATATTTCCAATTGGTACTACATTTCCCACTGTAATATTACTTCTTCTGATGGCTGTAGTTTAGAAATATGTGTCTGATAGTCAAAGTTGTGTGTCCTACAACAACATATGGCTTGTAAAAAATGTGTTAGCATGCAGAATGCATTTGTCCTTTGTCCAGGACACTACCTTCCTGCTTAAGTGACACTGGCACATATTCATCATGATGATGTCAAGTGATAAAAAAACAAAGTACAACCTACAGTTTGGCAGATGTGTATTGTGGTGGGAGACTGGCTGGTATGGTGTGATTTGTGCATGTATATAGTTTTTACAATTGTCATGTTTGCATTAAATCTCTATCCTCCTTCTCAGATTGACACACATTACTTATCACTCATAGCAGTGGTCTCAAGTGGGATAGATGGTGGCAACCCTTCTTCTCCATCCCTCCTGCACCTCCTCATCTGTGCTGCTGTTAATATATTTGTCGGGGCTTTGTCTGTCATACTCTTCTGAAGCAGGAGCCATAGCTGTTATTTGGACTGAACTGTTTGCACTGGTAGTAGCACACACTCTAACACATAATTAACTTAACTACTTCTTTTTTCTGCCCTAAAGCCCTGGCAACTTTTTAAAGTGCTTCTGCTGCTGCTAGTTGTGGCACCTTTTGCCTGCTGATAGTGTGTCTCCCAGGCAGACCTGTGGTTTTGCTTCAGGTGGGATCTCATAGAGGAAGTGCCTAGGTGTGAGCCTACTTTAACCCTGCTCAAATGCTTTTGCACAGACAACAGATAGCAACATGCTTAGCTTGAGGATCCTGATCGAAGTATCACCATACTGTGGACTTCATGGAATGAGGGGTTCCTGAGGTGCGGCTGCTGCTACTACTACTGGGGCTAGATGTTGATGCAATTCTACTGCCACTGCTACTAGGTGTCAAAAGTGCAGCACTTACAGCAGCAGCAGCAGCAGAGGCACTCAACATATCTAACATTGTGGAAGTTAATAAACTGTGTTTCTGTTGCTGGGTACTCAGGTGTGTGTGGCTGAGCGGGACTTGGACTTTGAAGAGGTGATGTTGCTGATGATGACTGATAAGGTGACTGTGTGCTTTTTGACATCAGTGTTTGTCCGGGGTCAGACTTTCCAGTGACTTTCCCAAACAATTTATAGACAGGCACAGTGCTCCTTAAAAGTGGTGGAAGATTGTTTGTCTCACTATCTGATGCAGCAGGTGGTTTAGCTGCTACACCTTACTGTATTATGCCATTGCCAGCATCCTCAACAATTGAATGGGACTTGTTGTCACCTTCAGTGTTCTTTTTATATAGTTCTTTATTTCTGCTGGCACTGGTGGTGCTGGAAGTAGTTTTGCTGGGACCTTGACAAACTGCATCCTATCTTGGAGTAGAGGGACCATCATCATTGATTGCACATGCTGCAGCAACCATTGCTTCAGTCAGTTTTTGAATAACTATTTTACTCTCACGTCGCTGCACTACTCCACCCCTCCACCTTCCCTTGTGCATTTGCTGCACATTACTCAAATAACTGTGATTTTTTACTCTACGGTACACAACACAATTAATGGAGCTGTATGATGACTTGCCTAAGCCCAGTCAGCTGTCTGTCACTGTCACCCAATATATTTAGTTCTTTATTCTTTTTTATTTTTTATTTTTTAAGTTGTGCACACTGTTGTCTTATCAGTCTGTCCAAAAAATATTATAACTGAAAAACAAAAGCAACAACTTCTTTCCCCAGACTTCCCCACCCAGCATAGAGACAATAACAGCAAGATCAGCAAGCAATAGGTCCCACTCCCTAGCTGCCTGTGTCTTGCCAGTCAGTCACATGGAATTTTGGAGTATTTTGGGTTGACCTCCTTCCTCACTTCTTCTCCCCAGAGTGCCCCACTGCCTCTCCTAATACACAGAACAAATGTCCTACTTAAAAGATTCCATTTTATAAGGCTGTAGAAAACTTTTGTGTGGTGGAGAAATATTTTTCTTCCCATTGATTTCAATGCACAATGAGCTAGTGGAAAAACTGCACTTTTCACTGGAAATTATTCGCCAAGCGGAAAGTGACTATTTTGGCCGATTTCAGTTTGAGGTGAAAATTATCGCCCCCTCCTAACATATAGCATAATATAAAACAGTGCTATCATCTGTATTACTATACACAGCTAAAGAAAAACATGTCTACACTAGGGATGGGCACAAATTTCCACCTCAAACTGAGATCAGTGAAAAATGGCACTTTCCGATTGTCGAAAAATGTCCTGCGAAAAGTGCATATTTTCCGCCTTTTTTCTGCCTGGCTCATTCCTTTGAAATCAATGGGAACATTGAAGTTACACACAACATAAAATAAATATTATTTAATTTCCCAAAGGCATAGTATAAAAGGGACATGAGGATGCCTGTGTTGGTGGGGTGTGGGGAAAGAATCAGTTGAACAGGGAATGATTTTTGGGGGGTTGTTTACTGGGATTGGGGGGCAGTTAATAAAAAATAAATCCTAAATAAAATAGAAAACATAATACATGGTATAAAATGATCTGAGGAGGGTGTCTGTGTTGGTAAATGAATGAATCATTTCAACAGGGAATATGTTTTGGGGGTTTCTTGACTGCTGTTGGGGGGACAGTTAATAAAAAAATAAAATAAGAAATTTGTATTTAAAGTTATAGAGACAGGAATCCCTTGACATAAGCTGCCACTGGGGTGGACTGATACTTGACTTGATAGAGTTTTTCGTAGAGGATAATTTGTTGTTAGAGGACCAAGTCCTGAGGAAACATTGATTTGTAGGACTTAATCTTGTTTGGCACAAGCCCTAAGGAAGCGTTGATTTGTAGGACTTAGGCTTGTTAGAAACAACCCCCAAAAAAATTGTTTATTTTTTTGTAGGACTATGTTTTTTTAATGTATTTATTTTTTATTTTTCAAAGCACAAGCCCTGAGAAAAAACTAAAAAAGCCCTACTGGCCTAGTGCCAGCAAGTCATGTTGGCCAGTAACCACTGCCCATTGTCAAATGTCCTCCGGAGTCCTGAGTTGCAATTGCTGTTCGTACTGCTGCTGCTGACTTGTTTAAGCAGCAGGATGATTAGGCAGCTGAAAGGGAATGGGATCAATAGCAGTAACATGGAAGATGGATGATGAAGGTTCCACTTGCCACGACTGGCTCCAGTGATGCGCCTGAGGCAGTAGCAGCACAGAAGTAGCCCCCAGTCTATGTGGAGAAAAGAAGTTGACCATTAAATCTTTTCCACCTGCCCCTCCTCCAAAATCATGGGTGCATTATTATTAGAATATATATTTTTCCCTTGAGAACAGGAACTGTGGTTTCCATAAGCAACTGCAATGTGCACAGTGTGTGTGTGTGTGTGTGGTAAATAACATCTGGGGCACAGCTGTATCCAAACACCATGACACCCGAAACCAAGTACCGCCGCTGTCACTTTACCCCTTGTCCAGACCCGCTAAGGACACAACAACTTGCTGACAGTTTAATAGTAATGATGAACCCTCCCTGCCAGAATCCTAGCATATTCTGATAGATGGAATCTCCTCAGATGCCGCTTGATGACCTGATATCGATTCTCCTCCACCACATTAGCATACGTGGTCAGTGCACCATACAGTGTGCAATGGGTAGAGATGAACAGCCATATCCTAACATCAAAAGAGTGGCTATCATTTGTCAGGGCAGGTAACGATGAACGAGATGGATTGGCGGGAGATGTACTTGTTACCCTAGAGGAAGAAGGTGATGTTGATGGCAAGCTACTAGTTTTGTTCATCATGGAACTTCCAGTGTCTGTCTGGGTTTCTTTATTATTCATCCTCTTTGATCTCCACCTTTCTGGAGAGTCAGGGGGTACAGTAACAGCGGTGCTAGATTTCTATAATGGGTGTTTGGCTTTAACATGTTTGACATAAACGTCATGGTGTCTGTGTTTCATGTGTGCTATCAGGGAGCTTGTGACAAGATGTGTTCCCTCCTTTCCCCTTTTCACTAACTTGTCACAAATTTTGCACTGTACCATTGTTGATGGTGAATGTACTCTGCCTGCCAGAATAGAATAATAGTGCCACACAACCATGACTTCTGGGTGGAGGGATAGGGAACAGGTGGAGAAGAATGGCCTCTTTCTTCTTCTTCTCCACATTCCCCTTCACTTTTTGTGGCAGCGGATAATGTTACTGCTACTGCTTCAGATTTAGCACTGCAACTAGGACCAGGATTACTGCTGGCGCTGGCAAGTGGAATCCTGTTCTAGTCCCGCATTACTTGTTGACCCCATTCCCACTGTGTCCTCGGTGGTCTGTGGCACACTAGCCTTGTCCTCAGCACCCTGCTGCCCTTTCAATTCAGCAGCAGCAGAAATTAGAGCAGTTGCAAATTCCACAAATCCCAAAAGCTGATTGCTAGTGGTGGTGGTGATACCCATACTCATCCCTGTCTCCCATTCCTTCTCACTTTCTGATCAAAAGGCCATCAATTTCTCTTCCACCCTAGCTTCTCCAAAACCACCACCACCGCTAGTCCCTACATGATGATGCTCTATTCCAGACATCTCACTGCTGCTTGGAGGAGGTGACAAGCAAAGTGACAGAGGGTCCCCTGCTGTCACACTTGGCATCATTTTCTCCTCCTTCCCCCCTGAGTACTACAATAAACACTAGCAGCAGGCAAAGTATTGGTGGCAGCAGGTCCAGCAGTGGCAGCAGGTACAACACTAGTGGCTGCAGGTATAGCACTGGTTGCACTGGCATCAGGGGCAGCACATCTTGCAGCAGGCACAGGCAGCTGACCTGTCCTGCTCTCACAAGTACTACCCTTTTCTCTCTCCTTTCCCATTCCCTTTTCTCCCTTCCTTCCCATTCCCTTTTCTCCCTCCCTTCCCATTAAATTCCCCAAGATCCCTTGGGGTGATTTAGGGGGACTGGGCAGCATTGGTTCAGTACTGCTAGTCACTTCCTCCTCCTCCTCCTCCTCCTCAGACTCAGTGGAAACATAAGGGTCCTTCCAGTTCCTCCACTGATTATTTTTTACTCTGCTTATAGTGATAGGAGTCACTATGAGCCTTTCCTGCCTCAATTTTGGAAAAATATCACAGCATAAAAGCACAGCACTTCTATCTCGCTCTGTAGCTGCTTCTATTGTGTTTGCCTTCAGCGAGAATGTCACGTTTTTCCAGCAGAAGTGTGAAAACAACATCAATCAATGGGCGGAAACTTTATAGCCTTTGAAAAAATGGCGAAAAATTTTGGTCAGTGGGCGAAAGATGCAGAAATTTTAACCGCTAGTTTTAAAGCAGATTTTCCCATGAAAAAGCAGATAACGTGGTTTTCATGAAATTTCCCGTGGGAACACGAAGACAAGTTTCGCAAACCCCTAGTCTACACTTTGTAGTACTACACACAGCTAAAAGAAAGCATATCATTCCCTTGCATGGGATTCTGCAGAAATGTTTATTGGGGGGTGGGGAACCATAATGTGAACCCCAGGCCATCCCACCAAGCCCCAATGTTTATATGGAGAATGCATGTGTTTTGGGGGGGAGCACCCCCCCTTGCCCCCCTCCAGCCACCTTTGTAGTATTATACAGAGTTATTGAGCATTCAGCTCCATCCCTGTATTAATAAATACAGCTAAAGAAAACAGCTGTGGTACTATACACGGCTACAGAGGAAATGGATTTGTCTCTTGTAGGTCTGTACACAGCTAAAGAGAAAGCACTGTTGTCCCTCCAATAGTACTATACACAACTAAAAAGAAAACAGCCATGTCCCTTGAAGTACTACAAACAGTTAAAGAGAAAACAGCTTTATCCCCTGTATTACTACTCACAACTAAAGCGAGAACAGCTCTATCCCTTACTCTATTACTCACAACTAATGAGAACAGCTCTGTCCCCTGTATACAGCTAAAAAGAAATCTGCTCCATTCCTTTGAATACTATATACAACTAAAGAGAAAACAGCTCAGTCCCTAAATGGAAAACAATTCTGTCCTTTGTAGTACTACATACAGTTAAAGTGAAATGAGAAATCTATTATGTTTCTTGTAATAATTTATAAAGCAAAAGAGAAATCAGCTCTGTCACTTTTAGTACTACACACAATTAAAGAGCAATGAGACATTAACTATGTTTCTTGTAATAACATAAACAGCAAAAGAGAAATCTGCACTGCCACTTGCAGACTGCAGCTAAAGAGGAAATAGCTCTGTCCCCTGCACCAAAGGGTGTGTCTAGAAAGTTGTTGTGGGGTTAAATCTCCAAGTCTCATGCTTAAAGGAGCAGTAAACTTTTTTTATGAAAAAATATGTATTGTAGGGCATTTCCTGTTGAGTAAAATAAGTGTACTCCCACTGCTGAGAGATGCATATTTCCAGAGTTATTACTGTTTAACCCTTTAACGCCCACGGGCTTACATGTACGTCCTCAGTTGGATGTCCCTTAAAGACAGAGGATGTACATGTACGTCCTCCATTTCTGGGTGCCCGTGCGGCTGAACGCCGTTCAGGGACTCTGGAATCATTTAAAAAAATACACTGTGGGCGTTAAGTGTCAATGAGCTTTTCTGTTATATTGTAACGGAGAGGAAAGTCAGTGACTTACAGTTCTCCACAGAGTGTGTCAGAAACTGCAGAGTCACTTCCTGTCAGTTACAACAATCAGGAAGTAAACATAGTAAATTTACTTCCTGGTTATTTGAACTGTTATAAAGTTTGAATAAAACAACAGCAGTGGGAGTACCCTTGTTTTACCCGGAAAAGCTCCATAACATATAAGTTTTCATAAAAAAGTTTACTGCTCCATTAAAGCCACAGGTCTGGTTGCCAGCTTGGTGTATATAATGGTGCTAATCTCCATACTAGTAACATCTTTGCTTCTTGTATACTGTTATTCATCTAAAGCAACAACAGCCCTCTCTCTCCTTTTTTTGGTAATACACTGAGCAGTATCCTATTGAAATGGTGCTGCCTACTTTGTGAGCATCTTTAGGTAATTTTCACAACATCGCAGGCATCAAAATGGGACCTGCAATATGTGACGATTCAGAATGTCGCTGTCCTGACAGGTTAGGTTAGTAACTGTTAGGTTAGGTTAAGGTCAGTCTGTGTCTTGGGGGTAGTTTATGTTAGTTGTTACTATTAGATTAGTGTAAGTAGGTTAGGTTGGAGGATGGTTTGGGGGTTCTTAGGTTAGGGTATGATTAGGGTACTTAGGTTGCATTCTTAGGGTAACATTTTAACTGATCCCTTTTCATGCTGGTGACATTTTGAACTTGCCATTTTGAAGGAAGCTATTATCAGCTCGAATTTTTAATTGTAAGTCATCTCTAGGTAAGGCAAAAACCCTCCCTTGAAATACATATTCAGCTGAAACAAGAGCAGACCTGTCCTTGATAGTACTGTAGAAAAACAACTCAGTCCCTTGTAGTACTATATTCATCTGAAGCAAGAGCAGCACCATCCTTGATAATACTGTAATAAACAGCACTGCCCCTTGTAGTACTATAGTCACCTGCAATAAGAGGGGCCCCATCCTTGATAATACTGTAATAAACAGCACTGCCCCTTGTAGTACTATAGTTAGCTGCAATAAGAGCAGTCCCATCCTTGATAATACTGTAATAAACAGCACTGCCCCTTGTAGTACTATAGTCAGCTGCAACAAGACCAGCCCCATCCTTGATAGTACTGTATCAAACAGCTCTGTCCCTTGTATCACTACATTCAGCTGAGGCAAGAAAAGCACCACCTTTGATACCATTGTATTAAACAGTTCTGTCCCTTGTAGTACTATATACAGCTATATTAACACACTAAGGGAAAAAAGGGTGTGCAGCACATTGCTTTGCAAAGCGTTGTTCATCCTTCTGGTTCTTAACAGGTAAAAACATCAATGGCCATCATAATAGTCTTTTCAAGCTAACGCAAAAACAACTCTGCCACTTTTTATTTTTGTTCTGTTTCCAATTTAAACAACAGATGTTTTATTAGTGGTGCTATCCCCAGTAAAATCACAAATAGCACGGTCTCATATAAAACACTTTCCAACTATAGAAAAACAGAACTGTTCCTTGTATCTCCAATCCCCAGCTAAAGCAAAAATAGACCTGTTCCTTTTTTTTAGATTCTACCAAAACAAGGACCTACTGCTGCACTCTGTGCCTTGTGTAGAAAAAAGATGAGCAATTCTGGGGCAAACAATGTGCACTGGGGTGGATAAAATTGGTTGAGATTGGCATTTTAACCATTTGAGTATCAAGTGGTGTGCAACGCATTGCTTTTCAATGCATTGCACACCCCTCTGGCACTCAAAGGGTTAATGCCTTTGAATTGTAGAGAGGTGTCACTGCCAATGCATTACTTTGAAATGCACTGGAGACCTGTTTAGGTATCAAGAGGGTTGAGTTCCATTTATATCAGTAGGAAGTGTTCATCACCCCTCCCCATATGGCTCAGTTGTTATGCTCCAGAAATGCTTTTCTCCTTATTCACAACAGAAAGAAGGTACAATTCTGAAGAAAACCAACTACAACACAGGGTAGAAATAAAAGATCCCCATACTCCATTTGCTTTAAATTATTTTTAACTCAGTGGGGTAGATACACTAATGCATGATAAAGATGCGATAAAGTGGAGATGACTTCTCCAGTGCTATGACTTCTCCAATTCCTATGTTATTTTATACAGCAAATACACTTAGAGTTCTCCAACTTTGGAGATCTTAGTGCACTGGCTCTATAGAATAACACAGGAACTGGAGAAGTGATATCACTGGAGAAGTCATCTCCTCTTTATCATGTATTAGTAGTGCAGAACCCCGTTATCTCTTTAATGTTAGCAAAGTCCCGAATAAATTGCAGAGGAATGTGTTGGAGACCTCATTATTACTCAGGGATTAAAGTCCCACTTCAATCAATTGGAAGTTTTTTCCTTCCTTACACTTCGATTGGTATGCTGAACAATTGCTCATTTTCATTTGAAGATAAGGCCCAATGTGCCTTATTCAGTAAGAAAAAGAGATGCAGCTCCGGAGCAAATCAACTTCACCATATGGAAGCTAGAATATTTAATTTTACGTGCAATGGACTCTTAACCCTTTGAGTGCCAGAGGGGTACGCAACGCATTGCAGAGCAATGCGTTGCGTACCCCTCTGGCACTCAAAGGGTTAACATCCTGAATGCTGCGTTGATTTGCAATATGTTTGAGGCCTTTATATCAATGGGGATGTATGGATTTTTTTTATTTGCCCCCTATGATGAGGTTGGTTTGCTCCAGAATCGCAGAATTGAATATGCCCTATATTATCTGCAAATTCCGCAAATCTGAGCCCTCAAAAGATACTCCCTGTAATAAAGTGCACTCATTTCCATATTACAAATCATGTCATTTAGCAATGTCAGATGAGATTTGTGTAAATGATCATTATTAATGCTGATGATAAAGGTAGCATCAAAACATTTGTGAACAATTTTGCATCGTATCTTTTCCTTGTACAGGTTTTTCGTTTCCACTCATTGAAATGTATTCTCATTCTCCCCCTGCTGGTGAAACAAGGTATTAGCAGCTTCTTCATACCTGGACGAAAAAGCTAGGGAAATGTGTTTGGTCTTCCCAAGGGACCAACCAAATGCTGAACAGGAGGATATGGAAATAGAGATCCTCCAGCAAAATATGAATAATAAATTAGCTGCTCATACACCAATTTAGATATAATATACTATTGATTATTTTAAAACATGGCTAGTGTCAAGCCCCTATACATTTTTATAACCAACCTAAATAGTCAGTAAAATAGCAACTCCATTTAAATTGAGTATAACATCTGAAAGACTCTAAACAGGCACTACTAGTCTCATTAAAGTACGTCTTAAGTCGGGTATTAACCCTTTGGATTCTATGGAGGTCTCCAATGCATTAAACATCTCTAGCTTTCAAGGGGTATATCCCTGAGATGCCAAATGGGTGAGAAATGGCTTGTATATTTCCACAGGCACTATGAGGATGAAAAGAGTCCATTACAGCCATGGCACTGGTAAAAGCTATTTGTCCCCCAAACAACTCGAAGACCTCAAGAAGTTAATGTAATTACCATCAGCCTCAGCTAATTATTGACTGATTGAGGATGAAGAGAATTTGCCATTCATCAGCCCGTCCCTGTTCTATACTTACATTAACAGCTAATATGGGTTACAAGTAAAAAAAATTATATATTTTGATCATTTTTGTAAAAATTTTTGGACGATTTAACTCTATTTTTAACTGATTGTATCATTTACTTAGAAAATCATCCATGCAACATAAACACTATAATCTTATTTTCATTCCACTTTTATCTGAACAGATTAGCAAGATTTAGGTTCCAGGGAAATGCATAAATACATTAAAGCCCCCTAGAAAATAAGGTCCCACCCAATACAAAACAGTGTGTGTGTGTGTGTGTGTGTGTGTGTGTGTTTTCAATAGGAAACATGCAACTGAATACATAAAAATAATTACGCCAATAGTATACTGATATGAGGAATATTACTAATACTTCGCCTCCCTGATAACATTCAGTATTAAATCTCAGGTCTAAACTGTTGGGCTAGTCAGCATAACCTGTGATTGCACAGTGACAATGCAGTGCAGTGATCCCTTCATACCTTTCCTATTAGACTAAATGGGGTTTAAGTTTTGAAGCTAACCTCTGCAATCCAGCACAATATATGTACAGTTGTGCAGATGATGCAGAAATATCGTCTTTGTTTCTCAAGAAGATTGTTCTGTATTCTAAACAATGGAAATGGAGAAATCTTACTGCTGATTACTGTAATAATAATACAACTCAATATTTTATGCTTCTTCTAGGTGCAACTGATTTGCGCAAGAATTGCTGGAGAACATAAACCACACCGAGACAGGAAAAACTTACAACCTTACAACTGGGGACTTAATCCTTCACTTGCTGTCAAATATATTAAGTACAAAACAAAATGATTAGCTACATCAAATGATGTAACAGCAGTAGTTTAGAGTCTTGATAATATATAAAGATAATTTTATCAGATAATACAATAGATAGCGAACCTCAATTACATCAGTTTCCCTTTCATCCACACAGTGCTACTGTCAGTATTGTACCCGAATTGAGGAACAGAGGACACGTCTGAAACTCAGTTGCATTTGATAAGTGTTTTTAATATAGCTGAGGGATAGATTTTCTAACACTGTCTTTAACAATGTGTATCACCACTACAGTGCCCAAGGGACGCACAGCAGACAATGGCAAGTAGGCAAGATTGTCCCCAGGTATCATATGAGCCATGCATTTTTCAAATCTATGAGAAAGGTAGAAATAAATGGCTATGTGCAAACAATAGCATCGACTGCTGTGTACTGGAATAACACCAGAAAAAATAATCAACATTTTTTTAACCATTTGATTGTCAGAGGTGTGTACAAAGCATTAAAGTGTTAAGACACAAGCCCATCAAAGTACAAACATATCAATCAAAGGTTTAAGCGATACATAGTTACATAGTTACATAGTTACATAGTAATTTAGGTTGAAAAAAGACTTGTGTCCATCCAGTTCAACCCTTTTCCTATTCCTGTTTACCATCGCTGACCCAAAAGAAGGCATCTGACTCCAAATGGCAATCAGATTTCTCCCCGGATCAACAAGCCCTAACTAAATATTAATCCCAATACTAACGTGCATAGCCCTCTATATTATTGGTTAAGATATACAGCCATCAAATGAACACCCTTGGAGTGCCAGAGAGGTAGCCAACGCGTTATAACTCCCTCTGGCACTCAAAGGGTTAAGACAGGGTAGGCAGCTGTTGGAGCACCAGCTGTTGGGGACTACAGTTCCCATACTGCCCAACCAGTCAGACCAGTTAGACCTGTCTAGTATCCAAGGGTTAGGTTAACTATGTAATATAAATTGCCCTCATTCCTTTTCTTTCAGTCAGAATTTAGATTTCCATGAGACTGTTGTACTGTGAAGATCTGGAATAATTCTGAAGTAAACCAGCTGCACCGTAAATGAGAAATAATAATAAAAAGTAATCCATATTGGTCTTTTATCCCGTTGAATGCAAATGAAATCTACAGCGCGTTGATAAGCAATGCGTTGGAAACCACGGTATCATTCAAGTGGATTAAAAAACCCCGTTTAGTTAATCGGCCTCTATGTTGTTTTTATCCATGCATCGTTGCTCACCTCAGTACAGCTAAACCACCAAATTTCTGTGTGAATCTTCTTTTGATGGCTTCCATATAGTAACTCTCTAGTTCAGTTAACCCTTTAAGGACCAGTTGGTGTGCAACGCATTGCGTCGCAACGCGTTGCATAGACCTCTAGTCCTTAACCCTCTGAGAGTCAGAGCAAAGCAATGCGTTGCGTACCCCTCTGGCACTCAAAGGGTTAAAGGGTGGAAATGAAAACACTGGCTCCGATTCTTTCAATTTCACTGGTAATCAGATGCAAAACGCTCTGGATACTGCATGTCACATTTACCCTGAATACTCTCAGTGTACAGTATTTCTCCTTGTTCTTATTATAGACATGCTTACAGTATATCTGAAGAATACACAGTTACACAAAGCTGTAAAAAGCCAGATAATGTAATAAATAGTGACTGAGAAAACTGATACAGCAAGACTCCTGCGCTTTCCCTATGATCTCTTTGCTTCCATTCAAATAATAATCCTCACAAATATGGCTAGTCGGGGCTGTGCATTATTGTGAGAATGTGATTGCGTTCCATATATCTTTATTCACAATATTTACATATTATGGGAAAAAGAGAGAGCTCTGTACCTACCTAGAGGCGTCTGCCAATTATCCTTCTGTGGATAACGCAAGGCAAGTGAACGCGAAGCATACAGCAAGTCTGGAGTCTGACATCCAACATCAAGGACAGTTCGTACCAAATAGCAATTTTCCAAGCACTCTGACAATAAAGGGCTTAGGAACAAAGTGTTGGGGAAGGTTGTTCTTTACAAATCTGATCAGACGTATTTATTCTTCCTTCTGAACTTATACTTTTCTACGTGACAAACTTATTTTAAATCCATTTCATATACAGAGAGAAAACAAAAGACCAAACAAATAGATATTATGATGTAAATCCTTAGAGAAGCAGATCCAACAGCTTCTTTTCTTATTGAATGTGAAATCCAGCCTTCGTGTCAGTAATAATCCAAGGCAGTGATTTTTGTCAAAGTGCTTAAGAAATAGATCGACAACGTGCAAGTGAAACTTATAGCGAACATTCACCTTAATAAAACCCACTCACTTCTGTCCATGATCAATCGTGTTTTAAAAACAAACTTTAAGAAACAATACAAGGATAAAGGATAAAGAAAGCATAGTGGTATAGTATTGAAAGATAAAGATACCCTCTCTTTCAGTTTTATCCCACAATAGAAATGAACAGAAAGTCTGAAAATCACATTTGAAAGCAATAAGAAATGGAAATCCAGTATAATATCCACGCTTTCCTGCTGCCCCCTGTTTCAAAGTGTGTACATGAGGGATTACTCTGAAAACACATCCACGCTGTGATCTTCCGATTCCTGCCTTGCCTTAGCATCAATGGGCTGTCGCAAGGAGCTGTCCAGCAGTCAGAGTGCTGAATCCTGAACAAACACGGGTTTCACATAGTTCGTTTCAACTCTAATTTTATTAAAACACAGAACTGGAGGTAAAATGCAAGCTGCAGCCTGCCCTTCCCAGAGAATCCTGCACTGAGTGAGACGCCACACCCCCATCACCTGACCTATATTGCAGCATGAGCTGCTTCAGCTTCTCAAGAGCACATTAACTACTTACCAAGACTCTCCCCATTATAAGCAATCAGCTCATCACACTGCTAAAGGGTGTTGCTTCAAATATTAACAGGGTCAGATCATGTGGTGATCATAGCTAGCCATGGTATATCATTAGACTGTGAAGAAACTTCTGTCCATCCAATTTCTGTAACAATACAAATTGGATAGCCATTGAGACAATACATTATCCTTTTTATACACTAGACATATTTTCAATGTGCACTAAAATGTCACATATTTAGGTTTAGGATGATAACTACATTATGTCTATGGTTGATAGCAATTACAGTAGTTTAACCTCTGACAAGGAACTTACAAAATACAGAAAGGAATATAACCCCATGTCTGGCAAACAGTTCTTCTGTTCGTGTGTATGTCAGAGTGTGTGTGTAAATACATTGTTATTATTACTATTATTATTTATTTAATTTAATTATTTATTTTTTCATATTAGTCTTTTGGTTGTGGTGAAGGTGCGTAGTCAGAACCTACCGACCCAGTGAGTCAGCGACAAGCTTTCTTGGTCATAGGCGGGAAGAAAGAGGCTATCAACCCCATGAGTAAGTGACAAGCCAGCAAGTACCTCAAGCAGTGAAACTCCTCTGTACCTGGAGACAAGAATGTTGGAAGGTCAAACACAGGCTGGGGATGGTACCAGATGGGCAGAGGAGAATCCAGAGGAGAAAGCAAAATCAAATCGTAGGGTAAGCCTGGTCAAAAGCAAGATCAGATGAATTCAGCAAGAAAAGAGCTAGGTCAGGAAAACGCCAAGTCAGAACACGGAAGTCAGGAACCGGATATGATGAGACTGGAGCAACAAAAACTCTCAGGATCAGGGCATGAAGATTGAGCATCCACTTGAGCTTCAAGCAGGTATATAAAGGCAGAGATGGCCAATGAGAGGAGTAACCACAGCTTAGGGAGCATGACGGTATGTGGTCAGCAATGACGAACAGTCGTGGAAACCCTCAGTTGCCCATCAGCAAGCGTTGAGTCTGAGCGTGTTTTCAGTGCAATGGATTATATTGTAAAAGACAGTAGGACATGGCTATTAAGTGTTGTCAGACTAAAGTTTCTAAAAATGAATTAACATCTACTACCATCAAAGTATAAGATAGCAGAACTGGAAAAAAACACACATGAGCGGGACAGCCTTGGCACATGAATTATTTACTTCAGCACAGAGAATAAGAATGATGAAGATGAGGGATTTGAAGGGTTGCTACCATCTACCACTGTTGGGACCACTGCTGTGAGCACTGATTAATGTGTGACAATAAGCTGAGAATAATACAAGGTTAAATTAGACTCAAAGATTATAATGTTAATAATTGCTGTAGGAATCATGATGAATATCTATCTATCTATCTATCTATCTATCTATCTATCTATCAGTATATCCATCAATCACACTACAACAGTCCATCACCACCACCATACACATCTGCCATATTAAAGGGATAGCAATACTTAATTTTAACTTTATTTTATTTTGTAGGCATTAAAAAACATGAAGAACGATACAAGTCTTATCTCTCAAACCTTTATGGTTTAAGAGATATTCACAAGCAAAGTTTCGCCCTCCCGCCCCTTTTACCTAGTGTAAGCAATCTCTTCTCAGATGTGGAATGCAGTCCATAGACCAGACAGATAACAGAAGGGGACAATATTCTTACAGTGAGAACAATGAAAGCCCTGCCCACCTTGGCAAGCTTTTCAGCTTTTTCCCTTATCTTAATTGAAGATTGTCCCTCTCTGCAGTCTACCTGGGCACCTCCATTCTGCTCTGGCTGAGCATTGTTACATCAGTAAAAGGGGAGGGAAGGGATACTTTGTCAGTGAATTACTCTTGAACTGTAACTCTGACAGTATTGAAATAACACTCTCCAAAGTCCAAATACTATGATGATTAATTAGAGCTGCTTTTATTATGAAACATTACTATCCCTTTAATTGTAAGTTGTAACTTATTTTAATCTCTCTGCAAATAATGGTTAACCAGCATAGCAGAGGGCTTACAGATAGAAAAGCCTGAAAATATTTGTGTGTGCAGGACTCAGGCTAGCCAAACACAGGCCGTGGGACAAAAATTATGTGCTACTGGCCTAGTGTTCTGTGCTAGCAGTGCATTATGGTGTGTTAGAAGCTGGAAAATGTCACTGGTGACATTCTGGCATTTGCAGCTTCTGTAATTGCTACTGCTGAGTTTTCTAAGCAGTAGGAGGATTAAGCTGCTCCACAGGACTGGGATCATCAGTAGTGATATGATACAGGGGATGGTACAATGATTGTTCCACTTGCCACTAGTTCCAGTGATTCTGAGGGAGCAGCAGCACAACTCCCACCACTTCATGTGTATCTGGTTAGAAGAGGTTGCCCAGTTATGCTTCTCCACCTGCAGATCCCCCCATGGGTGTGTTGGCATACTGATTTTGTCTGTGAGAGCAGGAAGGAACTGTGCCTTTCATCAGCAACTGCAATGTGCACAGTGTGTGTCAGGAAACATTGTGAAATAGCGGATGGACTGGTAACAACTGACACAATTGCAGCTGTCACTTTGAAGCTTAGGACAGCAATGTAAAACCATCCCCCAAAGAAATCAAATAGTGCTACCCTGCCACAAGCTTTGCATATTCAGTGTGATGGCATGTCTGCAGATGCTTCTTGATAGCCTGCATTTGATTACTCTCCACCACATTGCCATGTTTGGTCAGTGTACCCACTGTCACAGTACCTTGTTTCCAGCGCCGCTTCAGCGACACTCGACACCTTTCCATACATCACCTACAGGCAAGGGCCTTCAAGCATGCTGCAGGCCTCTTTTTATGTTTGTTTGTTTCCTGTAGTCTCCTCCTACCTACTTCCTCCCTCTAGCTGCTCCTCCTACCTACTCCCTGTGAAGGGGTTTAAAGGGCAGACTGAGTCCTGACTCAGTCACCTTTACGTTGTTCTGAGCAGTTCATTTCTGGTATTCCTGATTCCTGTGTATGATCCGGCTTGTCTGTCCATCCATTCTGGTATTGACCTGTGGCTCTGTCTGACTATTCTCCTTGGCTTTCCGATTTAGCTCAGATATCGTTTCTGGTGCAAACCTGTGCCTCTGGCTAACTATCCGCTAGGCTTGTCTGACTACCCACTCTGATGATGACCTGGGGCTCTATCCACTGTGAATCCAGCATAAATACACTCCAGTGGACATCCGATCCAGTGCAAACATGTGGCTCTGGCTCACTACCTGATGCCATGGATGGCCTTTGTTGGTGAAATGCCACAGCGGACACAGAGATGGGATACTTCTATAAGCAGCACTTCATCGACACTGACTTTGCGGGAATCCGATACTTCGGATTATCAACATGACAGACCCTTTAACTAGGACAGATATTGCTCATCTAACTACGAGGGCGGATATGAAAGAACTAATAGATGATCACAAGCAGGCCATTAAGATGAACTTTACAAACCTCAGGAAAGACCTGGCGCAGTTGTGTAGTAGGATACATGACCTGGATGAAGCACATATTTTTTCTTCTGAAAGACACCATAACCTAGAACAGATTATGTTGCAATGGAAAGACATGATCAACACCCTACAAAATAAACTGGATGACTTAGATAATCGCAGTCAACTGTGCAATAGCCACATAAAAAAATTTCCAGAGTCTGTCTCACCAAAAGAAAAAGACTTGTGAGCATCACTTCAACTTTTGTTTGCTGATCTCCTGACACTTCCTGACTCTTCAACTATAGACATTGTAAGAGCTTGTAGGGCACTGAGACTGAGAAGTGGCCCATCTGACAAGCTGCAGGATGTCATTTGTTGCCTGCTAAAGTACTTGTTAAAGAGCATATTCTCTGAGCTGCCTGAAACTGGGATGAAATCAAATTTGCTAAAAAACCCGTTCAACTATATCCTGGCCTCTCTTTCCACACCTTGCAGCAAAGAAGGTCCATCAAAGTGCTGACAGATTTCCGTCAGGCTGCCAAAATCAGGTACCACTGGGGCTTTCTATTTCTACTCACAGCCCAAAGAGAAAGTATCACGGCAGGCCTTAGAACTCTGAAGATGTCCTAGTGTTCTGCAGGACCCTAGGGATTGCAGTCCTGGCTGAATTTGTGGGACAGCACTCAGTATCTGGGCACGCCCCTTCTGCCTCCCAACCGAGACAACAGGAGGAACAGTGGCAGAGTCAAGCAACAGGGCAAGAAATGTGACAGAGATCACGATGCACAGACCTTGGATCCAGTACTGCCCCGCAGAGGTGGAGATCTACTCCAGCCCAATGAGAGCAGTGAAACAAGGTGACTCTCCTCTGAGCCTTCCTATCCACCTTGATTTGGACTCTGATGTGAGGTGAGGTTCAGAAGCACACTAGCTTTACACTTTGTTTGGTTGTCCTATCTGGTTCGGCCTCCCTTAGCATCGGATTCACACCTTGATTCTGTCTAACTGCTTTCTTTTTCCAGCACCAATGCCTTGAACAGTTTGTTCCCCTATACTATTTTTGTTGACCCAACTGACTATCTTTAGTCATTTGTTGCATTTAATTCTACTGCTCTCATGGAGGGGGAGACAAGGGGTCATGGGCTGAGCCCCCTCCCCCGAGCTGGTGGTAACTGTGATGTGGGGGACTCATGGGTTGGGTGGGGGTGAATTGTTGGTTTGTTCTTCTGTTTAAAGAGGGTAAAACAAATATGTATTTGATGCTTTATAAGCCATACTGGGTCCCCCTCGGTACCTTGCTCTTTCTTCCAATTGTGGGGGTTGGGACGCGGAGGGTCATCCACTCTGACTTTATGTTTGCTTCCCTTGTTGCCTACCACTGCCCTGCACAGGACTGTCAGTTTTGGCACTCACCCTGCTGATGAACGCCACTTTGGCATTCATAAGCACGTATCCTTGTACTTGGTTGCCGAAGATTATGTTTACTTCTTCCCCAGGTTCGCACTTTATTATATGTTTGTTGCATGTCGCTTTACCTAGCACATGCACCTCCCCAGGCCCTAGGCAACCCCCATGCTTGCACTTGTTGTACCTTTGGACCACTTTGGGTTTAGTGGTCCTACTCATTATTATTATTATGTACTTCATTTCCCCCTCTTTTATTCTCTATGTCACTGCTGTTCTCTTTCTCTCCCTTTCCTTATTCCTTTATTGTCTTGCCCTTTTTGAGAGACTTTTTGTATTTATGTACTTTTGTACTTTCGTACTATTATACTTATGTTGGTTCTTTCCTTGTGATATTATGCTTTACCACAATAACATTTTCAAAATGAAAAAAAAGAAAAAAAAACAAAACTTTTATGTTTCTTTAAAAATGAATTTCTTTCTAAAAGAAAAAAATAATCTTTCTTTCTTTTTCTTTCTTTCTTTCTTTCTTTCTTTCTTTCTTTCTTTCTTTCTTTCTTTCTTTCTTTCTTTCTTTCTTTCTTTCTCATATATTTCCAGCACAACAAAATGGTTAGCTACAGGAACTTGTATGCTATTATAAAAAGGCCTATAATGTTCTTGGTTTTACATTGCACTCATAACTTTCTTTGATACTTATTTTAAATGAGCAAACAATGTTCTTGAATATTCTGTACCTTGGGGAGGAATAATGAAGGACCTCCCGTGTGCTTTCTATAAAGAAGTTTAAAAAGCATATCAGCTTTTGTCTAGTAGCATAAAATAACCTGACCAGGTTTTAAAAACTAAAACACACTAAATACAGGAATACACTCACACATGAAACAAAAGCACAAAATTAAGTGTGTTTTTGAGTAAAGATGAGTAAATCATCTGCAATTTGGTTTGACCGAGAGACACTACTGTGATCTATTTGAAGTCTTTACACCTGCCTAATGCAAATTTACAAAGCTACTCATACTGTAAAACCACCCTTCAACACCGCTTGTATAGGGAAGACAAGATGGCCTTTGGGCATTTTGGGGAATTGCTCAAGTCCACACTAAAGTCTAAGACATGTATACCTTGACGTAGACAACTTTGGCAATGTCAGTTGTGAGTTTCCCTGAGTGTGCTTTGGGGCTTACTGGATTTAAAGTCTATTACTGACAGAGTTTATCCTCCAGTATGCACTATAGTGATTAAATGCTGTGGTTCATATCCATTGCTACTCTCACTGTGGTTAGATACTAGCATCATGCATCTGCATTGGAGCATTCATACCTACCCCAGAGAGACAGATCCCTCCAGAAGTCTGGCTTGATCACTGTATTAGTTGGTGTAATGTAATTTCCTTTCCATGAAATCTCTTTCAAAATTTGTATAATATGTGTGGACTTTTTTAGATAAGCTTTAGGTGATTTTACAGATATTTGTAGAAAATTATCCACACATTGACTTAAGTTAGAAGTAACAGAGCCAATATCATTAAATTCATTTTTTGGAAACAATACCTTTTTCGAAATTTATCATAAAAATGTAATTTAATATTTCATTCAATTCTATTGTGGGATCCCTAGGTAACTTCCTATAAGTGGTATTATTGACTTCTTCTTTATTGCAAAATATTCATAATTACTATTCCCCTCCCTTATCAGCTGGTTGTATAATTATTTCTTTATCTTTTTGTAATTGTTGTATAGCTTTAATTTCTCCACTATTTAAATTATTATGTTTTTTTTTTATTGATCTTAATATTCTTAATTTCTTTATTCATTAGATTTTCAAATGTGGCCATTTGGTTACTCTTTTCTGTCCTGGGGAAAAATGTGATTTAGGTTTTAAATAGTGTGGGTATATATATTTTTTGTTGAAGCTGTAATTATTGGGTCTTTATAAAAATATTTTTTTAAACATAATTGACACATACATTTTTTATACCAATAAATGCTTGAAACGTATTAAATGGTTGACTCAGTGCATACTTTAAACCTTTTGATAATAAGCTAATACTATGAACATCTAAGTGTTTATCACTAAGGTTAAAAATACCTGTATCTTTTCTTTCTTTATTTTCTATTTTACATTTATTATTTCCTTTTCCTCCTCTTGTTCCTCTTGTCTTCTTTTTAATCTCTGTTGTGAGTTTTGATATTGGGAGCTTTGGTATGGTCATGAATTCTGGTATATCTGCTCCAAGTTATGCCAACTTGTACATGGGTTATTATCATTCATTAAATATATTAATAACAATGAGTATAATCTTCATTTGCAGATTGAGAGGTCGCTACTTATTTAGTAGCAATATTGTGAACATCTACACTAGCGGTCAAAAGTTTGAGAACACCTCAATTTTTGCTACTTTTAGTTATTGCCATATAACATGACAAAAACATTAGAAAAACATGTCAACACTGGGTACTTTTAAAATCAAGAAAATATTATAATCTGTTTAGCAGGATTTTTTTAGCTATTGTAGATGTGTAAAAGATATTTAGTGCCACAGTTAAAAAAGTACATTTGTTACATTTGTTTCATCATATTTTATAAATTATTTTACAGGAAATTTGATGAAAATAATGGTGTCTTTAGAAAGCCCATCTTATGGCAAGAAAAACAGTATATAACAGTAGAAGTGTTAAAACAGCCATGGTCCAAAAGTGTTAAAACAGCCATGGTCCAGAAGGACAATGGCCGTTTTAACACTTCTACTGTGTTTGCGTTTAGCTGCAATTTTCCTCTTACTCATTTAATGTACCCACATATATAATATACTGTTTTTCTTGCCATAAGATGGACTTTCTAAAGATACCATTATTTTCATCAAATTTTCTGTAAAACAATTTATAAAATATGATGAAACAAATGTAAAAAATGCACTTTAACGAAAAATCTTTTACACATCTACAAACACTAAAAAAACCTGCTAAATAGATTATAATATTTGTCTTGATTTTAGAAATACCCAGTGTTGACATGTTTTTCTAATGTTTTTGTCAAGTTATATGGCAATAACTAAAAGTAGCAAAAATTGAGGTGTCCCAAAACTTTTCACTGCTAGTGTATATATGACATCATCTGTATATTGGTCACATAAATTGTTTTAATTAACTGGACATTTTTATTCACATTGTGTTTTTTGTATTTACTGGGCTTACATAAGCGCTTGGATTTGGGAATATATACAATTTTGCTATGTACGTTTGAGTGGAGGTGTTGCATGCAATCAGCTGTGAAGTCCATTATTTGTATTTTATAAGACTGGAATTCAACACAGCACTCTTCTTTACTCTTTTGAATTATGTTTATGGAGTTTTTTACTTCTTTCTAACAACTTAGTGGGAAGGCAGTATATAGTAGAAGAACTGTGTAATTTTATTGCTTTAAAGTGGAGCTTAAACCACAGCTACCTGTATCTTTTAAAATCAGCTTGGTCAAACAGAATTTTGGGGTACTTGGAGTCAGTCTTCTTTCTCCCTTCCTGTCCCCTAGACTTCCCTAATGCAGAGACCAAATGTCCTGCTTACAAGAATTCTTAAACTAAGCCTCATTTCCACTGTCTTCTCCAGCTCAAAAATTAACTACTCTCTTCCTCTCAGAAACACAGAGTTGCATGCTATGAGAACGTGCCACCCCTTTTATAGTATGTCTGTAGGAAAATAAGTGAAACTTGCTATGTGCTCAATAGAAATTCAGTCTTTCCTCCTTGATTTCAATGCAATGAGAGCATAAAAAAAGCAGAGAAACAGCACTATTTGCAAGAAATGCTGCTTTTTACTGTTTCTCTTTTGAGGCGAAAACTTTCGCCCATCCCTGGTAGAGTACTATGGCTTCTGCAAGAGAGGTAAGGACTGTGAACTATTCCTATGGTCTTTGAAAAAGAGGTAAGGAGATGGAGCTAGTACTTTGGCATCTGTGAAAGAGGTAAGATGTGGGAGCTAGACCTTTGGTCTCTGTGCCAGAGGTAAGGGGAGGAGCTAGTCCTTCTAGTCTTGCAGGTTCTTTGATGGAGGCGAGGAGCAGAAGCTAATTCAGTGTTAATAACCTTAAGAAAAGCATGATGTGGTAGAAGAAGGAATGGAGGGTGATAAGGAACAAAAAGGGGGGACAACGTGATGTTGGATTTCTGAGAGGTAAAGTTTGATTGTGAACTGTGAGAATCTGATGAGTGACAGAAAGATCTGAATGAAAAGATAACTGGCATGGAGTAAGGTCATAAAGGTGTGGAGTGTGTGAGGAAGAAGGAAACCCAAATCTTAGTCTATGTTTAATGAGTGATGAGGGCCAAAGCAACGAGGAAGATGTTGTTAGCTTAGAGGTGTTTGCAGTATGAGGTCCTGGAACAATGGAGAAGACAAAGGGTGATGGTTGGCTAGGGGCTGAAGCTTGAAGAATTTCTGAAATGTGACAAAAGAAAGTGTGCATCAGTGGCTGATAGAGGGAGCCTGAATGGAAATAACTTTCAATTAAGAATCTGAAATATGATGAGAACCAGTTTAAATGACATAAACATCATAAAAAGGGAAGAGAGGGGAAGTGTCTAATAGAAATAAGGTGGGTTGTAACTTGATTGTATGTTGCGTATGTAACTGCCTGGCTTGACCATCAAAGGGCTACAGCTGCGATGATGAGGTGCAGCTCAAAGAGGGGAAATGGCGGGGAGAATTGGGGGGATAGACAGCTTCTGGGGGGCCAGGATTCTTCGAGCCATCTCTGGGTGAATGCAAAGAGTTTAATATAGATAATAATAGAAAAGTGATGCGAGATTTGACTGACAAGGGGAACTTCTTGTAGTTGACCTAGAGTACAGTGTAAAAGATAATGGTATAATTAAAAGTCAGATCTTAGACTGAAATTGGCCGGGTCGAGAAGTTAGAGAAGACAGAATAACTGACTAGCTTAAGGATTGATAAAGGAGGTTGGACCTAGTGGTGAGGGTAATGTGTTAGACTAGTGATGAGATTGTTCTGGGGTGAAGACAGTATGTTGGTGCTTGAGAATCTAATGAACATTGACAGAGTTTCTGAGATGGTAACTCCTACCTAATGGATGGTGTCAGGTGGTACGAAGAACTTCCATCTAATGATGTATTGATAATAGACGTACAACTTGAATGACTGGGAGGTACTAAAGATGACGAGATTTAAATTATGATCAGAAGTGTAAGGGATGTACTGTCACCTGGCTGAATGTGACAGATAGCTGTAGGGAACCAGGAATCTGGAAAGGCGTGCTAAACCAAATGCTTTAGATAAAATAAGGAAACAAGAAAAGGTAACAGTGAACAAGGTTTTTTTCTGTTTAGTATTACAGATCAATGAAGATGAAATCATGGACTGATAAAGGGAGAGATTGTCACCTGAATAACTAGAGTGATATTGGTTGACTAGAGTGACAGATAACTGCAGGGACAAGGAAATTTGAGCGGTTAAATGGCATAAACCTGGTCCAACTATAGTATAGCTTATATGAGAAGCAATTAAGTAATAAAACTAAAGAATCTAAAAGAATATAAAAGAATCTGATAGGCTATAGAGGAGCAACTGAGTAGACTGGGGAGTAGTGTGACGTAAGGGGGAAGATTAATAAGGTCGACAGCTAAGGTGGGAAATGCTTAGCAAAGTAGGGGGTGGGTAAATGAACTAAAATGCCTTACTAATTGTGCAGATGAGTCATGACTAATGATTAAAGAACTGGCAACTGAGTATAGAACACATGGGATGGAGAGGAAGTATAATCTAGAGTCTTTTTTTAATAGAAAGATTTGACTAGTAAACTGAAATAGATAATGACTGAACCTTCAGCCTCAAAGGGAAAGAAAGGGAGTAGCCTTTGAAGAAACCATTGTGTGGCCAAGTCACCTCACCGGGTGGGAAAAGAGGGAGCTATACCCTCTGGCTCCGTAGAAGAGGCAAGGAAAGGGATGGACTGACAGTACCCAGGGCCCCGAGGGAAAATTGAGTTCATGGTCTCCCTTTACCCTGCTCCAAGTTATGCCTCAACCACAATTATGTCCTGCCCCAGTTATCGCTCCAGCCCATGCCTTTTGCTAATTTTATAATTGGAATTAATGTTCTGAATTAAGGCAAGTGATACCACAGAGCTTACAACTGAATTGCTACAATAGCAGTGTAACTCAATTTCAACTATAAAGTCTGTGGTTTCACTTGTCGAGCTCCATTTCAGTTTTAAGCTCTTTGGTATCACTAGGGTAGCTTCAATTAAATTCTAAGCTCTGTAGCATAACAATAGACATGGAGCTGCACAAGCGATACTACAGAACTTGCAATTGAAATGGAGCTATATTAGTGTGATGGTACCAGGATTTACCGGACCCTTTTGAGGTCGTCGGTTCCTGAACCACCGCCGTTGTTGCCCCTCTTCCTTGGCCGGCTGGAGCCCTGCTGCTTCCTGGAGGTCCTGGATAATTAGGCAGGAACAACTGGATGCTGCCCCCGGAAGACTGGCATAGTTAGTGAATTTAGCTACAGAATCCTAGGTGGGGTTTCCAGAGGCCCTACACCAATTGACCGGCGAGGCAAGTGAATTTACTTCTGCAGTGGATAAGGTGAGAATCCCCAGCCCAAGCCCCCTCCAGAAATATAGCCAAGACTTGTATTAAGGAGGGTAGAACAAAACAGCCTTTATTGATAAAACACACTGCTTATATACACTTCCAGACACTCTTATCAAGATAAGAATACAAATTAGTGCTTGAAAGAGGGACATTTTAACTGGTCCATAATAACCTCCCCTGACTGGTCAATGAAGCACAGCAGCAGTCAATTTACATTCCTTATCACATGGAGTATTCTTTAAACAAGCCAGAGTGCTGGACTTAACAGTCCACTCTGCAATCTGGTTCCCCAGATATACCAAATGTCACACAATGTACAAAACAGTGATCAATATTTCAAATGTTATAGTTCTAAATTATTCCATCTGGTCACACTACTCCCCCCCCCAAGTCTTGGACAGACCAGGTGTGATCCCAACGGATCCACCTCTGCACTGTCCACAAAGTATTTCAGGCATCTTCTTGTCAGGATAGTCTATCAGCCTTTTTGTTGGACCTGCTAGGTCCGCACTGAATGAATTTTTCCTACAACCATATTCAGAAATGCAGCCATCTTTGGGGTTGTATGAACATGGAGCTTGCAAAGGCACTGGTAATATACCCCAAATCATTTGCTAACAGTACCTCAGCTTGGATGCCAGACATCACTCCCACCTCACAGTCTCTCTCACCAGCACCCCAATCCAGTGTGATCCGGGCCAAGGGAATCTGGTGTATGGCTCCTCCAGCAACTCGTACTGCCACTGTCCGGCCAGTTCTCTGTCTGTGGGGGACCCGGTGGGGTTGTACCATAGAGATTGTGGCCCCAGTGTCTCTCAACCCCTTGGTTGGCTGCCCGTTCACCAGCACTGTCTGACCATGGTGTCCTCGGTTATCTGTGCTGGCGGTTTGGACAAGGCTCACCTCGTGGATCGGACACCACACTTTTTCCCTGCCAAAAAGGGGCAATATTGTAATCCACTCCCATGGGCATGGATAAATTGTACTCCATAGGTTCAATGCCAGGGTGTAACGGTTTTATGGAGACTCAGACACGTTAGGTTTAGGTTAAAATCCAATTTTATTAAAGAATCACAGTACCAGAATAACCCTCGCGGGTCCAGTATGCATGTAGACAGAACACTACTGACACAGGTCAGGTTACAGGTATAAGTACCCACACAGGTTCAGTATATACAATATACAATACAATACTGACACAGGTCAGGCACAGTTCGTGTGAATCCAAACTTAGTAAGATAAACGTGGTTACTATTAGGCCGGGAAGACAGATAGGCCCTAATAGTGCAATGGCCCTTAGTACACTCTCTACACAGAGAGTGACACAATGGCGACTAAGGCCACGAAAGCAACGGAGTCCCTGGACAAACAGTAGACTACCGGAGCCGCCAAAGGAGGACTGCCACAGAGGCACGGAATAACGCCAATCAGGAACTGCAATAACTGTACCCAATGCGCCAGGCACCAACCCACAAGGGGTTAACGAACGCTCAGACCTAGAGTCGGTTGCCAGAATAGATAAAGCCTGAGGCACCCAGGATAACCCAACCTCAGGTTGGGCAGTATAGGTCAAGCATACCGTGGTGCTACCGAATGGGTGCTACAACACTGGATGAGTAACGAGGCACAATACTGGTCGGGTAAGAGTACAAGGCTGCCAGAGCAGCAACAGAGGCAACAATGGATCTGTCTGTGGACAGAGAGATCGGAGAAAGGCCCTTAACCGGATACCGGATGGAACAGTAAGCAGGACTGGGTTGGCACCCAGAACAGGAGCGATAGCCAATCCAGGTCGGTACACAGAGTAGGAACGTCAGCCAGGCCGGGTCCGTACACAGAGCAGGAATGTCAGCCAATCCAAGTCTGTACACAGAGCAGTAATGTCAGCCAGGCCGGGTCTGTACAAAGAGCAGGAACGTCATCCAATCCGAGTCAGTACACAGAGCAGGAACGTCAGCCAGGCAGGGTCGGTACACAGAGCAGGAACGATACAGGCAGAGTAGTCAGGCAGTCCGGGTCATACACAGGAAACACACAAATACTGGAGCAAGCGCTTAGTAATGGGAACACCACGAAAGGGCAAAGCTGAAATTACAGGGCTCAGTATTTAAGAGTTATCACTGGGCGGAGCAACACCACGTTAGCCAATAAAACTGAATCAGGAAGAAGCACTGTCATAATGTCGCCAGTAATAACACGGGCACCGTGATACAGGGTCCTCTCCTCCACAGTAGGCTTGTCTTGTTGCACTCCGGGGTGGGACCGGTAGAGATACCGGCTGCAGGGGCAAGAACCCAGGCTGTGACTGTCTCTGAGGGTAATTGCTTTGAACGTGTCCAGTCTGCAAACAATCATCACACTGCAGTCCATAGCAGTGCCCTCTACTGGGCTGGTTGTGACTGATGGGAATGGGGCTGAGATGCGGTATCTGACCCATTCAAGTGTCAGTAGTAATTCCTTTGGATTGTACAGGAGAGTGACACGGCACATTCTCTTGAGTCTTCACATATCTTTCCATACAGTAGGCTTGTCTTGGTGCACTCCGGGGTGGGATCGGTGGACGTATTGGCCTCTGGGGCAGGGGTCTAGGTCCGGACCGTCTCTGAGGGCAATTGTTCCGAACGTGTCCCAGCTGCAAACAATTATGGCACTGGAGGCCAGAACTGCGCTTTCTACTGGGCTGGCGGCTAGTGCCGGGAATGGGGCAGGGCCTGGTACCCGGATCCTTCGAGGGGTGGCATTAGATCCTGTGAGGGGGACCGGAGAGGGCCAGGGCCCACTCTGTCGGGTTTCCACATATTTGTCAGCTAACTTTGCCGCTTCCCCTACTGTAGCTGGATCACGGTCCCTTACAAAATCCCGACCTTCAGAAGGCGTATGTTGAAAGAATTGCACCAGTAGTAAAAGCTGCCGACAATCCTCCATAGTCTTTGCATTGCAGCCCAGAAGCCAGTTGGCACAAGCACGGTCCATGCGGTACACCCATTGCGCATAAGAGTCCTGTTGCCGTCATCGGGTATCCCGGAAAGTCCTCCTGTAGGCATCCGGGGTAACTGCATACCGGGCAAGCAGGCACCTTTTCACCTCTGCATAATCGAGGCTGACTTCATCAGATAGGGCTCGATATGCCTCGGCTGCACGTCCAGTCAGCTTGATCAGTCAGCTCTGATCAATCTCATAAAGGGCGCATTGCCTCTCAAAATCTTGCAGGTACCCGTCTATGTCTCCTGTGCTCTCCTCAAACACCCTGAAGGCTTGATGAGGCAGTTTGCCCTTCCGGGATCCACAGCTCCGTGGAAATCCAGAGTCTCTCGTGCCTCTCTCCAGTTCTGCCATCCTCAGATGTTCCTCCCTTTCTGCTGTCCTCTCCTGAGTCACCATGGCCATAACTCTATCCACCACCTCAGCAGATGGATTGGGGCCATAAAAAGCAAGCCGGATCTTGACATCTCGGGTGAAGGCATCTGCATGCTCTGTAGGGCTCTCCCTGGATCCCATGCTGGTCTGCAGGCTTGCAGGGATAGCGGTTCCAACTGATAGACAGTCCATCTGCATCAAAGCCTCAACCAAATCAGTCTTTCTGGGTCCACTTGCTTCTCCACCTCTGGCAGCTAGGATCTCTTTTAACGTGGATCGCTTCAGCTGCTTGTAGAACCCCCCTATACTCTTGCCATTGGCTCCATCCAAATCTCCTGATGGAGATTTTCCCGGTGGTGGTTTGGATGCCTTTAGGAAGAGGGCATCCCACCTCACTGCCACTAAATGTAACGGTACCAGGATTTACCGGACCCTTTTGGGGTTGTCGGTTCCTGAACCACCACTGCTGCTGCCCCTCTTCCCCGGCGGCTGGAGCCCTGCTGCTTCCTGGAGGTCCTGGATACTCAGGCAGAAACAACTGGATGCTGCGCCCTGGCAGACTGGCAGAGCTAGTGAATTTAGCTGCAGAATCCTAGGTGGGGTTTCCAGAGGCCCTACGCCAATAGACAGACGAGGCAAGTGAGTTCGCTCCTGCAGTGGCTAAGGTGAGAATCCCCAGCCCAAGCCCCCTCCAGAAATACAGCCGAGACTTGTATTAAGGAGGGTAGAACAGAACAGCCTTTATTGATAAAACACGCTGCTTATATACACTTCCAGACACTCTTATCAAGATAAGAATACAAATTAGTGCTTGAAAAAGGGACATTTTAACTGGTCCATAATAACCTTCCCTGACTGGTCAATGAAGCACAGCAGGAGTCAATTCACATTCCTTATCACATGGAGTATTCTTTAAACAAGCCAGAGTGCTGGACTTAACAGCCCACTCTGCAATCTGGTTCCCCAGATTTACCAAATGTCACACAATGGACAAAACAGTGATCAATATTTCAAATGTTGTAGTTCTAAATTATTCCATCTGGTCACAACTAGTGATACTACAGAATGTACATTTGAAATGAAACTACATTAGTGATACCACAGAGTTACAATTGAAATGGAGCTACACAAGTGATACCACAGAATTTACATTTGAAATTGAGCAACAGAAGTGATACCACAAAGCTTACAAATGAAACGGAGCCACATAATGATACCACAGATCGTAGAATTGAAATTGAGATAAACTACTAGTGGTATTACTTGTGTTGTTCCTTTTAAACTGTAATTTCTGTAGTATCACTTGAGTTGCTTCATATCATTGGTACTCTTCAGTGACTCCTAGGAAGGACTGATGCTGACCCACAAACAGGTCACTGCCATTAGTACAGTTTTATCCTATGAAGTACAAACCCCCATATACACTGTCTGGACCCCCCACCTTGGTGTCCCTTCCCACTGGTAGCCACATATATCTATATATACTGTCTGACCTCTACCCAACCTTTTCACCCTTCCTGCTGGTAGCCACAAATTCCCCACATAGACTGTGTGACCCCAATATCCTTGTTCCCTTTCCACTGGTAGCAACAGATCACCATATACACTGTCTGACCCCCAGCCTTGCTCCCCTGTCTATTGGTAGCAACAGAACCACACATACATAGACTTTACCCCTTCAGCCCTGTCCCCCTGCCCACACAGAGTGACCCCAACATCTTTGTTTTGCTCCTCACGGGTAGCCTCGGATCTCCACTCAGATACACTGTCTGACCTCCATCCTTGGTAGCCACAGATGCCCCTAAACACAGTCTGGACCCCCAGTCTGGTTCACCTACCCATTGTTAGCCACAGATCCCCATATACACTGTTTGAGCCTCTAACCCTTTTCCCTCTACCCACTGGTAGCCACTGATCATCATAATATACACTACCTGTTCCCCCCTTGTTCATTTGCCTATTGGTAGTCAGAGACCCCATCTACAATGTATGAGCTCCCCCAATCCGCCCCAGTCCATTACCTCCATTTGGGAAAAAAATATTTCTGTAGGTAGTGGAGGTGGACCCGCAATTTCAGTGTGGAGCCATCAGCTCCACACGCCTCTTCTAGCACTTATGGGGCTCAGAGGGGAGGTCACCACAGTGATAAGTAAGTAGTAGAAGAGGCAGTGTGGAGTGCAGGGCTCGACTACAGCTATGTGCAAAAAATGTAAGTTTTTAGCGTAAGTACTAGTGTTGAGCGAGCACCCCGATGCTCGGGTGCTCGGGTGCTCTGACCGAGCACCCCCTGAGGCTCGAGTGCTCGGCCGAGCACCCGAGCCCCATTGAAAAGCATGGGGCGACACGAGCATTTCACCAGGCACCCCCTGCTCTGATGAGGGGAGGGTGCCTGGTCAATGCCCCCCTTCATCTCCGCTATGCCCCCTTCATCTCTGAATGCCCCCTTCATCTCCGCAATGTTCCCCTTCATCTCCGCAATGTCCCCCTTCATCTCCGCTATGCCCCTCTTCCACAATGTCCCCCTTCATCTCCGCTATGCCCCTCTTCCACAATGTCCCCCTTCATCTCCGCTATGCCCCTCTTCCACAATGTCCCCCTTCATCTCCTCTATGCCATAGAGGAGATGAAGGGGGACATTGTGGAAGAGGGGCATAGCGGAGATGAAGGGGGACATTGTGGAAGAGGGGCATAGCGGAGATGAAGGGGGACATTGTGGAAGAGGGGCATAGAGTCTATGCCCCTCTTCCACAATGTCCCCCTTCATCTCCGCTATGCCCCCTTCATCTCCGCAATGCCCCCGTACCTCCAGTCCCTGGTGGTCCAGCGGAGCGTCTTCTGATCTGTGCCTCTTCCGGCACAGATCCCCGCCACCCGAACATGGCGGGAGAGCACATGGCGGTACTCGACGAGTACCGCCATGTGCCGAGCAGAGCGATGCTCGAGCCGATCCGAGCATCGGCCGAGCACGCTCGCTCAACACTAGTAAGTACACTACTGGGGGGCTCTGTGTTTGGCAGGGGCCACAAATCCTGCATGTCCACACACACACAGTAGGGGCTTAAGCTATGCCAGACGGTCACCTTCTCAGGGACGAGCACACAGTCTGTGACCAAGAGAATGACTGGTCAGTCGGCCCCTGCAAGGAAGGAAAAAACTGGTTCTTTGGCCTTATAACTGATGCCTTGGAAACAGGTATTCCTTCAGTCTCAGCTTTTGAGGTTCAGTAAACAGTAGCTTATAGCTTCTGCTGCAAGAGGAGGAGGCTAACATTTGGCCTCTGATGAAGAGGAAAGGTGCCTGCTGGCTTATGCTAGCTAATTGATTCCTTCAGCCTCTTTGAGAGAGGTAAGGCATGAATCCTTCAGCCTTTGTAAAAGTGATATGGATGCAACATAACAAATCTATGGTGGAAGGAAAGAATGAGTAAAGTAATATCCTAAGTGAGTGGGGTGTAGGGGAGAACATCTGAGAGGAATGGACTGGTGCATGATTGAAAAAAGGAGTAGGGGTGCTGCTTAAATAGCTCCTACCTGTTAGCCTATATTGGTTAGAATACATCACAGGAATAAGCAACAAGTTAGGAGTCACTGAGGTAAGGATGGATCATGGGGAGATGCCTGGACTGAAATGATAAAAAAGGAGAGTTCTGCATATAGCACTGAGTTTATATTTGTTGAGTGAGTGATTCAGGAAGAGGGACAACCAAGGTAAGGTGTTCTTTTTCGTGACACTAAGGAAAGATTTAAAGAAAATTGTGGGGTTTGCTGGTTCTGGGAGGCCTGAACTGTGTGAACTGCAATGACAAAAAGAGATAGATATATAGCATGGATTTTTTTTAGTTTGTTTTTGAATGCTGCAGTACCAGGGAAGGGATAGAACAAAAAAAAATCTCCTACTGGGAGAAGTGGTAAACTATGCCTGGAGGGTAGAAGGAAACTGGAATGGTTGAGAAAGGCAGAAACTGGGGAAACCTGAAGAAGATTAAATTTGTAGTTAATCTAGAAAAAGAAAACATACATGAAGTATAAATAAGTAGAAAAAATAGAGAAGGGGAATAACGTTGAATGGTATAACATGCATGCATCCTTCCTGAGTACTGCTGAACAATTTCTATAGGCATGGAATGATAAATAACATTTTGTACAGTTATAAGAGATAAGTGAGGGGTAGTATTAATTGGAAGCATAGGAATAATGATGTTCTGAAAGGATGGAGAATTGTGTCTTCCTAGTGGAAAGAAACAGAACAGAAACATAATATATATAGGGAGTGGATGACTGGCTGGGATGGTAAACTGTATCTCTAGCCTGCCTGCTTCCCATCCTATCCAACCTGGAACCATGCACAAGAATCAATGAGTGGGGGGAGGTGACAAAAACATGAGGGTAGGCGGAACCCAATGCCTACCCAGGGGAATGTGACAAACGGGAGGATGGAAGATGGTGCCGTGATGGCTGTGCTACATCGGTCCACTGCTCTGGGCTGGAAAACTATGTAGGGGAGGTGGTAATGGATGGGAATTAATGGAAGCAACAACCACACTGGAGCTGAGTGGAGCAGTACAGGAGAGGTTGCTGAAAGCTGGACACTACCTTAAGGGGAAGGCAAATTAGTGATGCCTCTGTTGAAGGTGGTTGACATTGCCAACCGGCATGTGAGGAAAGAAGAGGTGGAACATCTAGTGAGGTCAAGGGGCAGTAGGAGAGTGTAATAAGAAATTAAGGGAAGGATATAGAGAAGGATAGAGGGAGTAAAAGCTGTACCGTGACAGGGATTCCAGCAGCAGATCAGACTGAAAGTTATGTGAAACAGGGACATGGATACTGACTGGCTAATGACTTCTGATGACTCAATGGCTTACAGAAACCTCTTTTCCTTTTTTAAACATTTCCATGGTGCCAGCAGGCGAGACAAGCAGGAGGAGGGGTTGCCCAATGTGCAGAAGAGAAGCATATGAATCCACTGTGTGACAGAGTAATCCAGCCCTGCTACCTCAAAGAGAGGAGCAGGCTAAGAGGGAAGAGAAGCCACCATGAGGAGGTGTTGGGGGGGAGAAGAGAGAACAGAAAGACCATGCTTATACTTAACAGACTAAATGAAGAGGCCTTGAGTGTTGTAAAGCAATGAAAGGTGAAGCAAGCGAGAAAAGAAAGGAGACTGTAATCCATGTCTCATTGAATCAACATCACAAGGCTTCCGGGTTGTTTCTCCTGGCTTACTGAAAGACAAGCTCAGTGGGAGGGGCTGCGGCTGAGTTTATATAGGCTTGCAGCCCCTCCCCCAAATACAGGTATAGAGTTCTGCTAGTCCATGTGGCATAGGATGAGTGCTTTATTAAGAATTTCAGTTGTGGGGGAACAGAAGAAAGGATGGATTTTTTTTTTATGTTACGCAAGGGAAAGCTGTAGGGGCTTCTTTGTTCTGATACTTGATTTATGGTAGTGCAATTTACTGTCACCTGGAAAGACACAACTGGGCCTGTTCTAAGTGGGATTATGATTAGTTTAGTTTTAGACGTGTTCAGTGTGAAGTGCATATAAGTCATCCAGTCTATATATAACTGAGAGGCAATCTGTGACTTTAGATTGACTATATGGAGTCAGTTGAGGTACAGGTAAATAAAGCTAGGCATTGGCTGCATAGAAGTGATATTTTAATCTGAATTATTTAATAAATTCACCAAGTGTTATTATGAATAGAATGATCAGAAATGGTCCTAGTACAGAACCTTGAGGGCGGTTACAGAGGGGTGGACAAGAGAGGATGAAGAGGTGGCAATGGAGACACTGAATGATTGGTTAGTTAAATAAGTTCAGGGCTAAGTTATGGATGCCTAAGAATTGAAAATATTTATGAAGAGAGCATGATCCACAATGTATTTGTCTCCATGCAGCTCTGCACTGCAAGGTCGGCTATGCATTTAATGCTCCTGCATGAACATGTGTGTTTGTGTGTGTCTGTATGGTAGCCACGTTGTAAATTAAATTACTCTTTTATCCCTCACGGAATAAAATGGATAGTACATTTGATGTTGCAACACCATTATTAACATCACATACATGGGAAATCCATTCCACAGTGGTTGAGGAAGTTCTTTCTTTTCTTTTTTTCTACTAATCTTGCAAGCCTTTCCAGTGTGAATTCAATATATTTTCTGCCATGCTTCTCAAATAGATATTGTTCTACCACTTTTATTTTGTTGTTTCTCTGTTTTGTTATATAGGTGTTGAATATTGCTGTACGTATAATTTATTCCCTCTTTTTTATTATAAAGTGTTTCTATAGCATTAGGCATTGCTTCTCCTTTCTGAATGTTATTTAACCCCTTAAGGACCATTGACTTGCCAGGACCATCATGGCGGTCCGGCACTTAAGGACCAGTGACGGTGCTGGCACATCATGGAGTTCAGGGCTCCCGGCGCAGCTGCACGCCTCTCCGGAGGCCCTGAAGCGGAAATGAAAAAAAAAGACCCTTGGTCCTCAAGTGCCAGCCACGTTTGTGCACGCCGGTCCTTAAGGGGTTAAAAGTTAGCTATGTTTTGTTTTATATCAGCCATGGACAGATGAGTCACTATCTTAACTGAAATATGCACATTGTAAGTTCAGTATTCAGTAGGTTCAAATGATATATACAATTTCACATGACATGAAACAAGTGTTTTGTTTTCAGCATTACAAGCAAGAACATTGATTTAATCACCGGAAAAAACACCAGTTTGCTTACCTTCAGACATTAATCAAACAGGTTCCTGTTCAGCCAGGTGAACAAGGTACGTTTCATCATTCGTGACTTACTTCAGGCAGACGGCAGCAGAGAAGCTGGCACCTTCTGTGTTCCCTCGCAGCGGTTCATGCCTTGTCTCTGAATGCGGGTTGCTTTCACATTCCTGCTGCTCTTTCCAGCAGGCGTGCATCATCTGGCAGCCCTTCAGTGACGTTGCTGTCCGCTTTTGAAAACTTACACGGGGCTAGTTGTGTGCTCCACCTCCCTGCCTGCATATATATATAAACTGCCTGTACACCATACCAAGTCACCCTTACATGGTGTTCCAGTGCAGTATGTTTCCTTTGCTCTCTCAGTTTTGTTTATGACCCTTGGCTTGTGATATTCTCCTGTGTACCAGTTATTCTGGCATTGTCTGACTACCCACTTGATCTTGAACTGTGGCTCTGGCTGACTACCCGCTCTGGTACTGAACCCCTGGCATTGGCTGACTAGCAGCCCTGGTATTGACCCCCTGGCATTGTCTGACTACCCGCTTGGTACTGACCTGTGGCTCTGGCTGACTCCCACGCTGGTATTGACCCCTGGCCTTGTCTGACTACCCCCTGGGTTCTTACCTGTGGCTCTGGCTGCCTACCCTCTCTGAGATTGACCTTAGGCTTGGTCTGTCTATCCGCTCCTCTGCCTCTGGGCTCTGGTTACTACAAGTCCTAGTAAGGGTGTTCAGCTTCACAGGTACCTTTCCAGAGCAAAGTTGATCTCCTTGCTCTGGTTCTTGTCCTTGTCTCTCTCCCTGAAGGGTTTTCTATTTTATTTGCCTGACTTGTGTTTTATGTAATAAAGATGGTGTTCATATACTGTACTTGTTTTTTGTTGTCATTATTGCCTGCCGTGACAGTACGTAAGGGTCATGGGTACTGAAGATACAGGGAACTCACCAGTTCAGAGCATCTTGGCCAGGATGGATATGCAGGATCAGACGACTGATCAATTATCTCTAGTCATGCAAACACTCCTTAACCGTACTGCTCACTTGAACCTTCCTGCTCACCATCCGGTGGCCACCTTCGAACCTGTTCTGGCACAGGTTGCTCTTGCCGCTCCTGATGCCACGGTTGCCAGAGGATTGTCCAGTTCTGCACCTCTTTCGCAACGTTACGAGGCAACCCATCGCTTTGCTGTTGGTTCCTTAATCAGGTGGGGATATTTCTTGAAATGGTCCCCCTTTCCTACTGAACGAAGCAAAGTTGGGTTTATGATTTCCCTATTGTTTGAGAAAGCCTTGTCATGGGCCAATCCATGATGGGAGATGGACAAAACTATTATCTATAATTTTGTGGAATTTGTGGCCTCCTTTACACAGGTCTTTGATATCCCGTCACGTTCTGCCTCTGCCGCCAAGCAACTTGTGACCTTCCGTCAGGGCGCTCGTAAAGTGGCTGAGTATGTGATTGAATTCCGTACTCAGTAGCAGATGTTGGTTGGTATAACGAGGCACTGGTATCTGCCTTTTCCCAATGGTTAAGTGACATGATCAAGGATGAGATTGCAGCCAGCGAGCTGTCCAGTGATCTGGACAAACTAATTTCCTTTACCATCCTGATTGATACCAGGATCAGAGAGAAACCATCCCTTAGGGAGTGCCTGCGTAGGCCCCCATCTCGTTTGACGCTGAACTTTGCTCAACCACCTATTCCTCCCTCGCCTCCCATGCAATCTAATTCAGATCCTGCAGGGGGTGAGCCTATGCAGCTAGGTTTCACTCACCTCATGGTGGAGGAGTGGGAGTTCCGTCAGCAGGAGGGCCTATGTCTGTATTGGGGCAAGCCCGGGCACCTACTGCGCTCTTCTCCTATGCAGCCGGGAAATGTTCGCACTTAGGGTTATGTCGAGGAAAGATCCTTGGTGGCATTTTGCAGTCCCCGGTCATTCTCTCTTGAGCCGAATCCTCAGTGGTAGCTCCAGCCTTAATAGATTGTGGTGCCGCCGGTTATTTCATTGATGCGGATTTTGTGGCCAAGCACTCTATTCCACTGCAGCTCCGCTCCTCTCTCCTAGCGATTGAAGCCATTTGATGGGAGGCCCTCCAACCCAATCACGTTACTCATGAGACCTGTTTCTTGTCTCTGTTGGTAGGGGCACTTCACCTTGAGACCCTGAAATTCCAGGTCATCCAATCTCCACATTATGCGATTATTCTGGGGTTCCCATGGTTGCAGAAACGTAACACTAAGTCCCAGTACCCAGTATGAAATGAAGGTCTGACACAGGATCTATATAATGTAAAACCACCTTTATTGAAAATATAAAGTAATGAAGAATGATTCTCACACAACCCCAGGCCCAGGACTATGATCTCCAGTCTACTACCCATAGCTTCACGCTGTGCTGAGCGCTGGACTAATGGGCTACACCGAGGGAATAAGGAAAAGTGCAAAGGCCAACACCATAGAACCAGCTATATGAGGTTAGAGTCTCCAAAAGTTATCTCAACCGGAGACCACAGGAAGTGAGCCAGACAGAGTAGCGTAACTGAGGTGAGAAAGGTCAGATCGCTGGGTAATCCCGTAGTGAGTAGTCAGCCAGAGCCACAGGCCAGAACCGAGATGAGTAGTCTGACAAACCGGGGATGACAAGGAGCGATAGCCAACCAGAGCCACAAGTAGAACCGAAGTGGTGAGTCAGACAAGCCGGGAACTACAAGGAGCGAGTTAGTGATCCAGAGCCTTAGGTCAGAACCGATGTGGGTAGTTAGATGAGCCGGGGTCATACACAGAGCGAGATAGTCAGCCAGAGCCACAAGTCAGAACCGATGTGGGTATTTAGACAAGCTGGGTCATACACGAAGCGAGTTAGTCAGCCAGAGCCACAGGTCAGAACTGATGTGGGTAATCAGACAAGTCAAGGTCATACACGGAGTGAGTCAGCCAGAGACACAGGTCAGAACTGATGTGGGTAGTCAGACAAGCTGGGATCATACACAGAGCGTATACATAGGTCAGGCACGGGTCACAACGATACACAAGAGCAGCCAACGGAAACACCATGTAAGGGCACTGACTCCTAGGCCCAAGGGGTTTATAAAGGAGCTGAACAAATTAGGAACAAATTAGGCAAAACAGAATGGGCCCCTAAACATGTGCACGTACCACCACCCGATCTAGTGATGTCAGGATTGCGGAAGTAGCTGGCAATGATGCCAGCCGACATCACAACAGAGGAAGGAAGCACAGGATCACTTATACCTCTATCACGGTGCCTGTGATCCCTGAGCGACATTGTTACTTCCAGGTTTACACTGGCTGTTTTCTTATTGGCTCTGGGTTATTGCTCCTCCCAGGGCTTGCATTTAAATATGCCCTCCTGTCACTATACCGGTGCCCTCTCGTGGTGTACCCGTATCTAGCGACTAGTTGTTCTCGTTTCCTGTTTCCGTGTATGACCCGGCTCACCTGACTACACTTTGTGCCTGACACTCTTGTAATCCTATCCCGTTGCTGACCTTGGACTGGCTTACTAACTCCTTGTGTACCGAACTGGCTTGGCTGAGTATCTGATTCCGTTACCGACTAGGACTGGCTGACTAACTCCTTGTGTACTGAACTGTAGTGTTGAGCGAGCGTGCTCGGCCGATGCTCGGATCGGCTCGAGCATCGCTCTGCTCGGCACATAGAGTCTATGCCCCTCTTCCACAATGTCCCCCTTCATCTCCGCTATGCCCCTCTTCCACAATGTCCCCCTTCATCTCCTCTATGGCATAGGAGATGAAGGGGGACATTGTGGAAGAGGGGCATAGCGGAGATGAAGGGGGACATTGACCAGGCACCCTCCGCTCATCAGAGCAGGGGGTGCCTGGTTTAATGCTCGAGTGCTCCCATGCTTTTCAATGGGGCTCGGGTGCTCGGCCGAGCACTCGAGCCTCAGGGGGTGCTCGGTCAGAGCACCCGAGCACCCAAGCATCGGGGTGCTCGCTCATCCCTACTGAACTGGCTTGGTTGAGTATCTGATTCCATTACTGACTGGGCTGGCTGACTAACTCCTTGTGTACAGAACCGGCGTGGCTGAATATCTGGTTCCATTACTGACTAAGACTGGCTGACTACCCGTTTACACCGATCTGGCTGGGCTAGTGTTGGTGATCCTCCTGACTGGCTGTGAAGTCTGTGTGTGCCGACCTGGTTGTGCTGCTAGTTCCCGTTGCTTACTGGACTAGCCTATTACCTCCGAATACCAAACAGGGAGACACCGGTCTAGGACCGGTTACATTACGTGCCTATCTCCCACTGGCTTGCCGCTCCTGCTGTCTCCTGGAGCCTGTGGGAATCCCTGCACTCACCAGTGTCTGTGTTGCCTCTGGTAACCCTATAATACCTGGGTCAAGCCAATACCACACTGTTGCCCGTGTTGCCTCAGTTTACCCTAGTGACCTAGGGTCGTTATATCGCCAGCATCTGGTGCCTGTTGCCTGAGTTAACCCTAGTATGCTAGGGTCCCGTCACTGCCGAAGTGTCTGTAATGGTTTGTTTGACACACAGACACAGTGGTTTAGGATAAAACACATTTTTATTGAAATCATAGTAATAAAATAACCCTCACAGGTCCTGTAGTATATATACTGAATAATACAGACACACAACAGGTTACATAAGCATATGCCTACACAGGTCCAGCACAAACATAAAGTCCACAACAGTCTATACTGACACAGGTCAGGCAGAATAAAATGGATTTCCAGGAGCGAGGTACTTCATGGGTTAATGGTCTTCTTTGAGTGTAAACAGTCCCATGTGCAGAGAGGTCTGTGATGGGGCTCTCTGCATATAGACAGCTGAAGGATTCGTAATGCCCAACACAGATTAGCAGAACTAATGTGAACTGCCAAGGTAGAAATGGGAAATGAATCACATAAGGCACTGCCGTAGCAGTAACGGAGACCAGACCACTTGCACTTTGCCGGATCAGTAACAGAGGCAGACACTTGCACTCTGCAGAGGCAGTAACAGAGACAAACCGGTGGCTCACTGCCGTAGCAGTAACGGAGGCAGACACTTGCGCTCTACAGAGGCAGTAACGGAGACTAGGCCCAAGGCACACTGCCATAGCAGTAACGGAGGCAAACACTTGCACTCTGCAGAGACAGTAACGGAGACAAACTGGTGGCTCACTGCCGGAGCAGTAAGGAGACAGACACTTGCGCTCTGCAGAGGCAGTAACGGAAACAAACCAATGGCTCACTGCCGTAGCAGTAACGGAGGCAAATACTTGCACTCTGCAGAAGCAGTAACGGAGACTAGGCCCAAGGCACACTGCAGTAGCAGTAACAGAGGCAAGCACTTGCACTCTGCAGATGCAGTAACGGAGGCAGACACTTTTACTCTGCAGAAGCAGTAACAGGGACTGGCCATTTGTACTCTGCAGGAGGAATAGAGACACAATTGCCTGACAATCAGAATGTCGCCAAGCCGACACAGCGCAGGAACGCCAACCAAGCCAGGTCGAATCACGGAGCAAGAACGGCAGCCAAGCTGGGTCGGATCACGGAGCAGGAACGTCAGCCAAACCGGTCGGTACACAGGAGCAGGAAATTCAGCCAAGCTGGGCCGGTACACAGGAGCAAGAACGTCAGCCAAGCCGTGTCGGTACACAGGAGCAGGCGCAGAAGAACAGTCAAGCAATCCGGGTCAGTACACAGGAGCAGGAGACAAGAAGCAGAGTAGTCAAGCAGGCCAAGTCGGTACACTGGGAAACACTGATCAGAAATAAGCACTAGCACAGGAACACCACGAAAGGGCACCGGAGGGGTGCCAAAGCCCAGTATATAAAGGTCATAGTGGGCGGGACAAACACAAGGTAGCCAATGTAAGCAAAGCACAGGATAAGACTGACAGAAAACAACAAGGGAGCACGGGCAACGTGATAGTACCATAGCCGTGTTGCCTCCGTTAACCCTAGCGTGCTAAGGCCTAGTCACTGCCTGAGTCCATTCTGTCTTGCCTCCGTTAACCCTAGTGTTGTAGGGTTCAGCCGTTGCCAGAGTACTACCTGTGCTGCCTCAGTTAACCCTAGCATTCTAGGGTCCTGTTACTACCAGACTCCTGCCCATGTAGCTTCTGTCTACCCTACTCTCCTAGGGTCAGTCCTCTGCCAGTGTTTTGCCAGTGTTGCCTCCATTAACCCTAGAAGTCTAGGACCTTGTGTCCATCTGTACACTATCTGTGCCTCCTTCGATAACCCTAGTCCACTAAGGATTGCCCTTCATTCACCCATCACCTGTGTCACCTATTGCGGTGTGGGGCTGTCGAGGATATTATTGTTCCTGAACCTTGCTGAGAATCTGCCTACAAGTCCAAGATCATTATTTCTGTTTGCTGACTACTACAGTGTGTGTAGTTTCTGCGTCAGATCTGGAAAGTACTTGTTACGGACCTTATCTGGACCTGAGTAGGGTTATTGTACATTATTTTCAATAAAGCTTTTAACCTTACCGAACTGTCTCAGTGTTCTTTTACAAACAGTAACAAACCGTGACAACCTCCTAAGGGAGACTAAGATACCTTAGACTTGATTGACATACTTGTGATATTTTGTCCTGGTCTCCCCAGTGTTCTGAATCTTGTCTTCAGTGACCTTTGAGAGTACTCTGTACGTCCTCCCCTCCCTCATTGCCTGAGGAGTATCAGTCTTACAGTGAGGTATTCAATAAGGTTCAAGCCAGTTCACTACCCCCACACAGACCGTATGACTGTACAATTGACCTGATTCCTGGGGCCGTTCCTTCAAGGGGTCATGTTTACCCTCTGTCTGTGGCCGAAAACAAGGCAATGGAGGAATGCATGTCTGATGCCTTGTCTAGAGGAGTTATTCGCAAATATACCTCTCCAGCCAGGGGCGGGGATTTGTTTTGTGAAGAAGGGTGGGGAATTTAGGCATTGTATCAATTTTAGAGGTTTAAATAAGCTAATGGTCAAGAACACCTATCCCATTCCATTAATCAACGAATTGTTCGACAGACTTAAGGGCAGGGCTGCGTACAACTTGGTAAGGGTCAAAGAGGGCCACGAATGGAAGACAGCATTTAACACCAGGAGTGGGCACTATGAATACTTAGTCATGCTGTTCGAACTATGCAAAGCTCCCGCTGTCTTCCAGGAGTTCATCAATGACATGTTGAGAGAGTTACTGCAAAGTTCTGTGGTTGTCTATCTGGATGACCTCCTCATCCATTCTCCTACTCTAGAGGCGCTTTATTCAAGTTTTAAAGCTTTTAAGAGAGAATAATTTGTTTTGCAAGTTGCAAAAGTGCGAATTCCATAAATCACAAGTGACATTCTTGGGCTCTGTTATCTCTTCCTCTGGCTTAGCTATGGGCCCACGGAAGATATCTGCAGTCCTACAATGGCCTCTTCCGACCGGTCTTAAGTCGATACAGAGATTTTTGGGATTCGCCAGTTACTATAGAAGGTTTATAAGAAACTTCTCTGCTATTGTCAAACCACTCTTGGACATGACTCATAAGGGTGCGAAGCCGTCTGACTGGTCTTCCAGCGCCCTACAGGCTTTCATGACCCTTAAGTCTGCTTTTGCGGCAGCTCTGATATTGTCCCAACCCTGCCTTGCCATTCATATTGGAGGTTGATGTGTCTGAGTCAGGAGTAGGCGCCTGTCAAGGTTTATTATGACTCTCAGACACAAGTTTTAGGTAAAAATCAATTTTATTGAAATAATAAATTGATAACGTAGGATGGCAATCACATACATACAGATATATTCAGAATATGACAAGACAGAAGGCAGACTCTACCGGTCCTGTCAATATACCTGACAGGACAGTCTGAAGTAATAGAATGTTAGGCTCTACTGGCCTTGCCAATACCGGGTAAGGCAACCTGCAGATGGAATCGCATAACGGTTCTACCGGCCTTACCAATTTACCGGGCAAGGCAGCCTCAATAGATTCATAATGTAGGCTCTACCGGCCCTGCCAATACCGGGTAAGGCAACCTCAGATGGAATGTGGCAAAAGGTTCTACCGGCCTTACCAATACCGGGCAGGGCAGCCCTGAGATAGTAGCAGTAGTCAGATGGTAATGGCAAATTGACAGGATCGTAAGCAACCCAGTGTACACACACCGAGACTAACAGGGGAATCGTAAAGCCGCAAGGCTTTGGAGCAAACCAGCGTCCGCACGCTGGGACCAACACTGAATAGTATAGCCGATAGGCTTAGGAGCAAACCAGTGACCGCACACTGGTGTAACAAGCGAGTTAGTATAGCCGTAAGGCTTAGGAGCAAACCAGCATCCGCATACTGGTGTAACAAGTGAGTTTGTATAGCTGCAAGGCTTTGGAGCAAACCAGCGTCCGCACGCTGGGACTACCACAGAATTGTATAGCTGATAGGCTTAGGAGCAAACCAGTGACCGCACACTGGTGTAACAAGCGAGTTTGTATAGCCGCAAGGCTTTGGAGCAAACCAGCGTCCGTACGCTGGGACTAACACAGGTTTGTATAGCCAATAGGCTGTGGAGCAAACCAGTGACCGCACACTGGTGTAACAAGCGAGTTTGTATAGCCGCAAGGCTTTGGAGCAAACCAGCGTCCGCACGCTGGGACTAACACAGAATTGTATAGCTGATAGGCTTTGGAGCAAACCAGTGACCACACACTGGTGTAACAAGTGAGTTTGTATAGCCGCAAGGCTTTGGAGCAAACCAGCGTCCGCACGCTGGGACTAACACAGAATTGCATAGCTGATAGGCTTTGGAGCAAACCAGTGACCGCACACTGGTGTAACAAGCGAGTTTGTATAGCCGCAAGGCTTAGGAGCAAACCAGCGTCCGCATACTGGTGTAACAAGCGAGTCGCCGACGCGACCAGGCAGGAGGTCGCCAGGATACAGGAGACAGGCGATGCGATGACAGGAACTAGTAACGATCAGTCAGGTCAGGAAAAAGCAGAGAAGAAGTTCAGCAGGAACTGCAACACCAGAGACTAGGCCGGAACCAGGACTGGAAGTACTTCAGCATGCAGGAAACACTGGAACAGTAGAGATCAGGAACTCAGGAACACATGAGATCAGGAACTCAGGAACACTGGAACAGAGGCCCAGCTATCACTAGCATAGTGATAGCAAGAAGGTCAGAAACAACACGAAAGGGCAACCAAAGGGTGCCCAATCCAGGTTTAAATAGGCAATGAAAGGCGGGCTATCTGCAGACAGCCAATAGCAGCCCCCTACTGGTGACAGACAAGGAACTGCAGCAATCACGGGCACCGTGATAGTACCCCCCCTTCAAAGACCCCCTCTCCTAGAATAGGGTCTAGGTTTCTGTGGGTAATTGGCATGAAAGGCCCTAGTTAGCCTAGGTGCATGAAGGTCCGTACTATCCACCCATGATCGATCCTCAGGACCATACCCTTTCCAATGTACCAGGTACTGTACCCTTCCTCTAAGCCTACGGGAATCAATAATGCTCTGAACCTCGTACTCCTCCTGGCCCTCGACCTCAACAGGTCCTGGCACCACAGGTGTGGTAGTATAGCGATTGCAAACCAGAGGCTTAAGAAGGGACACATGGAACACATTATGGATACGCATGGATGCAGGTAGGTCTAGTGCATAGGAGACAGGGTTAATTTTGCAAATAATTCTGTATGGACCAATAAACCGGGGAGCCAACTTATTAGACGGAACCTGCAGCTTGAGATTTCTGGAGGAAAGCCATACTCTATCCCCAACCTGAAAGGAAACTGCTGGAAGCCTTCTGCGATTAGCATGGCGTTGATGATGCTGAAATGACTGACCAAGTGCCCTCTGAACTTGTGCCCAAGTGGAACGGAGTTGCTCGATATGCTCATCCAGAGCTGGAATCTGTTGCGTCTGAAATGAGTCTGGAAGCAAACAGGGCTGGAACCCATAATTAATCAGAAATGGAGAGCTCCCAGATGAAGAATTGACCGCACAGTTCCTGGCGAACTCTGCCCAAGGCAACAAGTCGGACCAATTATCATGATGGTCAGTAACGAAACAACGGAGAAATTGTTCCAAGCCCTGATTAGCTCGTTCAGCGGCTCCATTGGTCTGGGGATGGTAGGCAGAGGAGAAGGACAGCTGTATGCCCATCTGTTGGCAAAATGCCCTCCAAAATCTAGACACAAACTGGCTCCCCCTGTCAGACACCAGTACCCTAGGCACTCCATGCAACCGGAATACTTCTCTGGCGAACACCATTGCCAATTCCTTCGCTGAAGGAAGACCACGGAGGGGCACGAAATGAGCCATTTTAGAAAACCTGTCCACCACCATGAATATAAGGGAGTACCCCTTGGACATAGGCAACTCTCCCATAAAATCAATATATCGTCCAGATAAACCACAACACATGTCTGTAACATATCTCTCAGCACATCGTTTATCAGTTCCTGGAAAACTGCGGGGGCATTACATAGCCCAAATGGCATTACAAGATACTCGTAGTGCCCAGCTCGAGTATTAAAGGCAGTTTTCCACTCATCACCTGCTCGAATGCGCACCAGATTGTAAGCGGCCCGTAGGTCCAATTTGGTAAAAATCGAAGCGCCCTTAAGCCTGTCAAAAAGCTCGGTGATGAGTGGTATGGGGTATGCGTTTTTTGCCATTAGTTTATTCAAGCCCCGGTAGTCAATGCATGGTCTTAATTCGCCATTTTTCATTTTTACAAAAAAGAACCCAGCCCCAGCTGGAGAGGTAGATTTTCGTATGATCCCTCTAGCAAGGGCATCAGAAATGTAATCCTCCATAGCCTTATTTTCCTCACAAGATAATGGATAAGTGCGTCCTTTCGGAGGTACTGCCCCAGGCTGCAATTCGATGCAACAATCATAAGGTCTATGCTGAGGTAGCAAACTGGCCTCTCCTTTGCTAAAAACATCGCCAAACTGTTGGTACACATCCGGTATAGCCGAGGAGGTGCACAGGACCTTAACAGGCTGGATGACGCACTTGTCCATACAAAACTGGGACCAAGCCGCAATTTCACACTTTTTCCAATCAAATTGTGGGTTATGTAACTGTGACCACGGAAAGCCCAATATTACCGCATGGTGCGGAGAATTAATCAGATGAAACTGCTGCTCTTCTCTGTGAAGTGCCCCAATAGTCATAGACAGTGGCATAGTTTCAAACATAACCTGAGGCGGTTCTAAGGGTCTGCCTTCATTCGCTTCAATAGTCAAGGGATTTTCTCTTTCAATGCATGGAACTCCGTGCAATTCAGCAAAGGTATTATCCATAAAATACCCTGCTGCACCAGAGTCAACCAAGGCCAAAACCTCCACAGAGCGTTGTGCCCAAGATAATACCACCTGTATGGTGGGTTTCATTGTGCCCGACACTGGGGACGATTGTACACCACCTAGGGCCTGTCCCCCAAGGTACCCTAGGTGTGTGCGTTTCCCGGACGTACCGGACAGGAATTTAGCAAATGCCCTTTTTTACCGCAGTATAAACACAACCCTTGTCTTCTGCGATAAAGTCTCTCAGCCTTGGTTAGTCTAGTGAAGCCTATTTGCATAGGTTCACTTGTTTCCCGTACAGGTTCACTAGACTTCAATGCCAGGGGAGGGATGGGTGGGCAAAACATGCCACTAGGCTCATTATTCTTTGACCGTAACTTACGATCTCTGGCAATTGATCTCTCACGTATTCTGGAGTCAATTATCATAACATATTCAATGTAGTCATCTAGATCAATAGGTAGATCTTTAGCAGCGATTTCATCCTTAATGTGGTCATTCAGGCCTTGAGAAAAAGCTGCCAATAATGCCTCGTTATTCCAACCTACCTCTGCTGCCAATGTGCAGAATTCGATGGCGTAGTCGCCTACTGTACGCCTGCCCTGATGTATCTCCATAAGGCGTTTGGCAGCAGAGGTGGTTCTACCAGGAGGCTCAAACACTCTTCGAAAGGATTGCACAAATTCTCTAAAGTTTTTAGTACAAGGTTTAGCATTCTCCCACAAGGGGTTAGCCCAAGCCAAAGCTCTGCCAGTGAGCAAAGATATTGTAAACCCCACCTTACTACGATCATTGGGAAATGCGTGTGCTGTCAATTCCATAAAAATCTCGAGTTGGTTGATGAACCCTCTTCAGAGACTAGGGTCACCATCGTATCTTAGTGGCAAGGGTGCAGAAGCCGTTAACCCTTTAACAGTGCCCCCTAGGGGTCTGGTATCACTCTCCGGTGTCTGACTTGGCGAGACCACCGGGCTAGAGCTAGATTTGTCAGCAAGTACCGTGCGTTCAAAGATCGCTTGAATTGCAACTGCCAACTGATCCAAACGTTGCTCGTGCATATCCATCCTCCAATGGATATTCTGTGCATTACCTTCACCTTTGCTGTCTGAGGTCATGGCCCTTTCGTACTGTCACGGTTTATTATGACTCTCAGACACAAGTTTTAGGTAAAAATCAATTTTATTGAAATAATAAATTGATAACGTAGGATGGCAATCACATACATACAGATATATTCAGAATATGACAAGACAGAAGGCAGACTCTACCGGTCCTGTCAATATACCGGACAGGACAGTCTGAAGTAATAGAATGTTAGGCTCTACCGGCCTTGCCAATACCGGGTAAGGCAACCTGCAGATGGAATCGCATAACGGTTCTACCGGCCTTACCAATTTACCGGGCAAGGCAGCCTCAATAGATTCATAATGTAGGCTCTACCGGCCCTGCCAATACCGGGTAAGGCAACCTCAGATGGAATGTGGCAAAAGGTTCTACCGGCCTTACCAATACCGGGCAGGGCAGCCCTGAGATAGTAGCAGTAGTCAGATGGTAATGGCAAATTGACAGGATCGTAAGCAACCCAGTGTACACACACTGAGACTAACAGGGGAATCGTAAAGCCGCAAGGCTTTGGAGCAAACCAGCGTCCGCACGCTGGGACCAACACTGAATAGTATAGCCGATAGGCTTAGGAGCAAACCAGTGACCGCACACTGGTGTAACAAGTGAGTTTGTATAGCCGCAAGGCTTTGGAGCAAACCAGCGTCCGCACGATGGGACTACCACAGAATTGTATAGCTGATAGACTTAGGAGCAAACCAGTGACTGCACACTGGTGTAACAAGCGAGTTTGTATAGCCGCAAGGCTTTGGAGCAAACCAGCGTCCGTACGCTGGGACTAACACAGGATTGTATAGCCGATAGGCTGTGGAGCAAACCAGTGACCGCACACTGGTGTAACAAGTGAGTTTGTATAGCCGCAAGGCTTTGGAGCAAACCAGCGTCCGCACGCTGGGACTAACACAGAATTGTATAGCTGATAGGCTTTGGAGCAAACCAGTGACCGCACACTGGTGTAACAAGCGAGTTTGTATAGCCGCAAGGCTTTGGAGCAAACCAACGTCCGCACGCTGGGACTAACACAGAATTGTATAGCTGATAGGCTTTGGAGCAAACCAGTGACTGCACACTGGTGTAACAAGCGAGTTTGTATAGCCGCAAGGCTTAGGAGCAAACCAGCGTCCGCATACTGGTGTAACAAGTGAGTCGCCGACGCGACCAGGCAGGAGGTCGCCAGGATACAGGAGACAGGCGATGCGATGACAGGAACCAGCAACGATCAGTCAGGTCAGGAAACAGCAGCGAAGAAGTTCAGCAGGAACTGCAACACCAGAGACTAGGCCGGAACCAGGACTGGAAGTACTTCAGCATGCAGGAAACACTGGAACAGTAGAGATCAGGAACTCAGGAACACATGAGATCAGGAACTCAGGAACACTGGAACAGAGGCCCAGCTATCACTAGCATAGTGATAGCAAGAAGGTCAGAAACAACACGAAAGGGCAACCAAAGGGTGCCCAATCCAGGTTTAAATAGGCAATGAAAGGCGGGCTATCTGCAGACAGCCAATAGCAGCCCCCTACTGGTGACAGACAAGGAACTGCAGCAATCACGGGCACCGTGATAGCGCCCTCCTGTCACAGCGCTCAGATCCAGGAGGTGCATTGCTTCCATGTGGATTATTTTCAAAGAATTGTCCAAGGCTGAGAGTCTCTCTGACATTGGGGACCATGAATTACTAGCCATCATTTTAGCCCTTCGTGAGTGACGATATTTACTTGAGGGAACCAGCTCTCCGATTCTTATCCTCACGGATCATAAGAATCTAACATATCTGTCTGAGGCAAGACGACTGTCCCCGCAACAGGACAAATGGGTCTTGTTCCTTTCACGACTCAATTATGTGGTTTCTTACCCGCCTGACACTAAGAACATTAGGGCCGATGCCCCACCTCACCAGTTCTGTTCTCATTCCAAAGAAAATTGGACCCCTACACCGGTAATTCCTCCTGAAAGTATACTAGCCACTATTCATACTAGTATTATTTCACCATTGGGGGAGGAGATTTTGGTTAAACTGCTCAAGACATATCACTCTTCCAAAGCAGCTAGTCACATTGGGAGAGATCAGCTTATATGGTCTATCTCTCGGATCTTTTGGTGGCCCAGTCTTAGAGCCGACATCTCCTCATTCATAGCAGCTTGTCCTACATGCGCTCTAAATAAAACTCCTTGACATCTTCCGGTGGGCCTCCTTCAACCCATTCCAAATGGAGAGAGTCCTTAGCCTCATCTATTAATTGACTTTATGGTTGAACTACCTGTATCAGAGGGTTACATGGTCATCCTTATGATTGTGGACTGATTTTCCAAAATGGCACATTTTGTACCCCTCAAGGGACTATCTTCTGCCCAGTAATTGGCTGTGGTGTTTGTTAGAGAGGTCTTTTGTCTCCACGAGGTGCCCAAGGTGATAGTCTCGGATCGGGGGAGCCAATTCGTTTCAAGTTTTTGGAGGGCCTTTTGTGCTCGGATGGGTATCCAGCTCTCTTTCTCCTCTGCCTATCACCCTCAGTTTAATGGCGCTGCAGAAAGGCTGAATCAAGCCTTGGAACAATTTCTTCGTTGTTATATATTGGATCACCACTATATTTGGGCAAACCTGTTACATTGGGCGGCATTTGCACGGAATTGTGCTGTGAATTCTTTTACCAGAGTTCCCCATTTCTGATAAACTATGGTTTTCAACCATCCATACTTCCTGAGTCTTTTGAGGCAAAGAATATTCCAGCTCTGGAGGAGCATTTGAGGGAACTCAGTTCCACATGGGTATGGGTCCAGAGAACCCTACAACTGTCCATGCAACGACAAAAGAGGCAAGCCGACCGTAGGCGATTGACAGCACCAGTTTTTCAGGTGAGAGAGAGAGTCTGGTTATCCTCACGCAATCTGAACCTCCAGGTACCTTGCAGGAAACTGGCTCCTCATTTTGTTGGTCCTTTCCTTATCCTCTGTAGAGTCAATGTTGTCGTTTACACCCTGGAGCTTGCATATTCATATTTCTAATGTATTTCATGTTTCTCTATTAAAACCCTTGATTTGCAATCGTTATACCTATGGATCCATCCGTCCTGGTCATGACACGGTCAAAGATAAAGATGGGTATGAAATTCAAAGTATTCTGGACTCATGCAGGAGGTCAATTACAATATTCGGTTCATTGGAAGGGTTATGGACCTGAGGGTTCCTTCTAGAGCTATGCATGCTCTTGCATTCATTCATAATTTGCATTCTTGCTTTCCTCAAAAGCCACAGTCCTTTCCACAGAGGAGGGGTCTTTAAAGGGTAGGTACTGTCACCATTCATGACTTATTTCAGACGGACAGCAGAGGATAAGTTGGCTACTTCCGTGTCCCCTCGCAGCAGTTCATGTCGTGTCTCTGAATGTGGGTTGCTTCCGCATTCCTGCTGCTCTCGTGAGCGGGCTCAAGTCATCTGTCAGCCTTCCAGTGACATTGAGCGCTGCTTTTAAAAACTTACACAGGGCTAGTTGTGTGCTCCACCTCCCTGCCTGCATATATATAAACTGCCTAGACACCATACCCAGTCACCCTTACATGGTGTCCCAGTGCAGTACGTTTCTTTGCTTTCAAAGTTTTGTGTATGACCCTTGGCTTGTGATATTCTCTTGTGTACCAGTTGTTGTGGCATTGTCTGACTACCCACTTGGTCTTGACGTGTGGCTCTGGCTTACTACCTATTGTGGTATAGACCCCCTGGCATTGGCTGACTATCCGCCCTGGTATTGACCCCCTGGATTGTCTGACTACCCGCTGGGTTCTGACCAGTGTCTCTGGCTGCCTACCCTCTCTGAGCCTGACCTTAGGCTTGGTCTGTCTATCTGCTCCTCTGCCTCCGGACTCTGGTTACTACAAGCCCTAGTAAGGGTGTTCAGCTTCACAGGTACCTTTCCAGAGTAGTCTACCATTCCCTGTGGGATCTCCTTGCTCTGGTTCTTGTCATTGTCTCCCTCCCTGAAGGGTTTTCTGTTTTATTTGCCTGACTTGTGTTTTACTCAATAAAGGTGGTGTTCATATACTGTACCTGTTTCCTGTTGTCATTATTGCCTGCCGTGACAGTTGAATAATTTGTCCAGTGGGTTGCAGAACTGCTGCATATCTCTCCCACCTCCTCATGGACCTTATTCACACTCCCCATGTTGCCCTCTGCTGTTTCCTCTTTCCCCATGTTTCCAAAGTCATCTTCTCACTCCCCGTTGCTACCTGCTATCTCCATAGACTCCCTACTATCACCTCAATTATCCCTGCTGCCGTCTCATTCTTCCTGCACTCCCCACTGCTACCTCCTCTCTTGCCAAAATTCCTCTCTCCAGTATCTTCTCTCCCACCTCAAAATCTCCTTCTTCTTAGTTGCCACTTCAACCCACTTCAGTAGGCTCCAGTATCTTCATTCTCCTCTTACCCCGTCTACCTCTGTCCTGCTAACTCTGTGATCCCTTCAATATTAAATTTAATGGTTCTCTGAATCAATCAGTAAAACAAATAGAAGAGGTTTTGCTCATCTTTATTATTCACCTCTGCCCTGTGTCTGGCAAATTTTTTAGACATGCTTTTCACTCCCCTAGCCTTTTTAGAGCTTGATATTGGTTCAGGAATAAATTACCCATAATTAATATCTTGTTATAAGAGTATCAAGATTGAAGAGACAGACTATTTGAAACCTCAAAGTGAACTTTTCGTATGCAGTGGACCAAACTAACTAGGTACAATTCATAAAATAGTGTCTGTATAAATTGCTAGATGAAATATATATTGACCTTCACAAGAAGAATCTCAATGTAAAACTAGATATCTGAGAAGTGAAATAATATGGCAGCTTAGTACTGAGGTCTTTAGAAAACCACAAATAGAAATGATAGTCCCCATTGTGCCAATTGTAAACTAAATAGGTACAATCCATGAAATAATATTTATATAAATGGTTAGATAAAATATATATTGATGCACACAAGACGAAACTAAATAGTACCTCCAAAAATAAAGGATGCTAATTAATCTAAATATACTAACAAAAAAAAATCAAAAAAGAAAAAAACAAAAAATAGATGTAATAATACTTATAAATATAATTCAGAATATGTATGGGTAAAAACAAGGTAGAATATAAACTTATAAATTAGAAAAGATTGTTACAGTCCAGTAGAAGTAAAATACAAGTACTGCTACATATGGTGACATATGCAAAGACACCAAGTGAGGGGGATGAAAATTTTCAAATCTTGTATATATGTGCCTCCTTTTAGCAAACAGTTCACAAGTTTTATATATATGTTATATAATATATAAAAATACATATATAGAAAAAAAATCATAGGTGCACACACAGGCCTTAGAAAAATAGTTAAATATTTATTGGTCAACGTTTTGACCAGCAATCAGGTCTTCCTCAAGACGTGTCTTAAGGAAGACCTGATTGCTGGTCGAAACGTTGACCATACATATTTAATTATTTTTATAAGATCTGTGGGTGCACCTATGATTTCTTTTTGTAGACAATAAGGCTATATTGTTGGCACCCAGGCATTAATCCCACTGAATTGCAAGTGCTTCCTGACTATATATATAAATATATATATATAAATATATATATATATATATATATATATATATATATATACAGTTAGGGAGAAATTATTTGATCCCCTGCTGATTTTGTACGTTTGCCCACTTACAAAGAAATGATCAGTCTATAATTTCAATGGTAGGTTTATTTGAACAGTGAGAGACAGAATAACAACAACAAAATCCAGAAAAATGCATTTCAAAAAGTTATAAATTGATTTGCATTTTTCTGAGTGAAATAAGCATTTGACCCCTTTGCAAAACATGACTTAGTACTTGGTGGCAAAACCCTGGTTGACAATCACAGAGGTCAGACATTTCTTGTAGTTGGCCACCAGGTTTGCACACATCTCAGGATGGATTTTGTCTCACCCCTCTTTGCAGATCCTCTTCAAGTCATTAAGGTTTCGAGGTTGACGTTTGGCAACTTGAACCTTCAACTCCCTCCACAGATTTTCTATGGGATTAAGGTCTGGAGACTGGCTAGGCCACTCCAGGACCTTAATGTGCTTCTTCTTGAGCCACTCCTTTGTTGCCTTGGCCGTGTGTTCTGGGTCATTGTCATGCTGGAATACCCATCCACAACCCATTTTCTATGTCCTGGCGACAATTTGACAGTACATGGGCCTGTCCATCGTCCCTTTGATGTGGTGAAGTTGTCCTGTCCCCTTAGCAGAAAAACACCCACAAAGTATAATGTTTCCACCTCCATGTTTGATGGTGGGGTTGGTGTTCTTGGGGTCATAGGAAGCATTCCTCCTCCTCCAAACACGGCGAGTTGAGTTGATGACAAAGAGCTCAATTTTGGTCTCATCTGATCACAACACTTTTACCCAGTTCTCCTCTGAATCATTCAGATGTTCATTGGCAAACTTTCAGACGGGCCTGTACATGGGCTTTCTTGAGCAGGGGGACCTTACTGGAGCTGCAGGATTTCAGTCCTTCACAGCGTAGGGTGTTACCAATTGTTTTCTTGGTGACTATGGTCCCAGCTGCCTTGAGATCATTGACATGATCCTCCCATGTAGTTCTGGGCTGATTCCTCACCGTTCTCATGATCATTGAAACTCCACAAAGTGAGGTCTTGCATGGAACCCCAGACCGAGGGAGATTGACAGTTATTTTGTGTTTCTTCCATTTGCGAATAATCACACCAACTATTGTCATCTTCTCACCAAGCTGCTTGATGATGGTGTTGTAACCCATTCCAGCCTTGTGTAGATCTACAATCTTGTCCCTGACATCCTTGGACAGCTCTTTGGTGTTGGCCATGGTGGAGAGTTTGGAATCTGATTAATTGATTGCTTCTGTGGACAGGTGTCTTTTTTGCAGGTAACAAGCTGAGATTAGAAGCACTCCCTTTAAGAAAATGATCCTAATCTCAGCTTGTTACCTGTATAAAAGACACCTGGGAGCCAGATATCTTGCTGATTGATAGGGGATCAAACACTTATTTCACTCAGTAAAATTCAAATCAATTTATAACTTGAAAAACAATTTATAACTTTTTTTAAATTAGTTTTTCAGGATTTTTTTGTTGTTATTCTGTCTCTCACCATTCAAATAAACCTACCACTAAAATTATAGACTGATCATTTTAGTGGGCAAACATACAAAATCAGCAGGGGATCAAATAATTTTTCCCTCACTGTATATATATATATATATATATATATATATATATATATATATATATATGTATATATATATTAAGTGTGTTCTGCCTCAATTGGACAGCTCCTTTCAACTTGTGCTGCTACGACTGAAGCAAGTCATGGCAAGTGGAACCTTCATCATCCATCAACCATGTTACTTCTGTTGTTGATCCCTTTCCCTTTCAGCTACCTAATCATCCTGTTACTTAAACAACTCAGCAGCAGCAGCAAGAACAGCAGTCGCAAATTCCATATCTACATGAGGGCATTTGACAGTGGCCACTGGCCAACACAACATGACCTGTTGGCACTAGGCCAGTAGGACATTATTTTTCTCAGGGCTTGTGCTTTAAAAAAAATGCAAAAAAAAAACCCCATAGTCCTACAAAGAAATAAACTATTTTTAGGGGGTTGTTTCTAAAAAACCTAAGCCCTACAAATCAATGTTTCCTTAAGGCTTATGCCAAACAAGTCTAAGTCCTACAAATTAATCTTTCCTCAGGGCTTGGGTCTCTAACAACAAATTTTACAAATCATCCTCTACAAAATACTTGATTCTTGATCAGCTGGTGTGTGTCTGTATTTTCATTATGGTAAGATTCATCAGCCAAGCTATTCAGTTTTTTCTGCAGTAAATATATCAGTGGAAGAACATCACCAATTCCTGTCCCTACATAACTAATGGTTGCCTCCTCAAAAAGTTTCATCAACCCACATACCTCACACATTAGATGCCATGGTTTACTATTGAAATGCCACCCTCTATTTGGCAACTATCAAAATGGCAAGATCACAATGTTGCCTGAACCATGCGGGTGACATCACAATGTCATCTGCATCAAAAGGGAGACATTCTGATGTTGCACGTTTAAGTCTGCCAAGAAAATAGAATAATACATGGCCTCCATCTGTGCCTTACTAGAAATAATGCCCCATCTTCTCCACACACCCCAAATAAATAAAGATAATAGCTTATTGCCTTAAACCTATGAGTGCCAGAGAGGTCCTTAACTCATTGCAAAGCAATGCGTTGCAGACCCCTTTGGCGCTCAAAGAGTTAAGATATGGGTGACATTCTGATAAGAGGAAGAGGGCATCATGAGTCAATCATGTGACATAAGAGGCATTTGTAGTTTTTGTTATGTTATTGAACACCCCTGCTCCACATGCGTGGATCCACGCATACATGAAGTGATGTGTAAAGTGGCTGTGATATCTGTCTCTGATTTAACCCTTTGATTGCCAAGGTTGTATTAAACATTTTGCTAACCAGTGTGCTACGTACTGCATTCACTCAAATGGTTAATTACTATATGCACCTAGCCAGTGCAATACTAATTTCATGTGGTGTGTTTGAATAGACCTAATAATCTGACAGATCCTCTTTTGGCAAGGAAAGAATGGGCTGAAAGTGGAGTCTCATGATGTTGTAGACCATGGACCATTTTTCTGCCATAAGGGCAACAAATCTGGCAAAGCTATTTTCTTGGCGACACAGTAAGTATGCAACATCAGAATGTCGCCCTTTGGTGTGGGCGACATTGTGACATTGCCCTCATAGTGCAGGCGACGTTCTGATCTCGCCTTTTTGATGGTCACAAAATAGAGAGCAACATTTCAATAGGGTACCTCTGCCATTGTTCAGGTGACAAAAAGGCTCCATCCAAAGCCTTCTAGTTCTGCATTGTATTCTCACTAATGGCCTTATTCTTTTTGTACAAATGTTCTAGCATGTACAGTGTGGAATTCTACTTGGTAGGGACTCTATTTTCAGCTGGTGATGGGGCAGGTTGTTATGCTCTTGCATGGATTATAATCCATTCCATGCACTGTAGGAGCTGCTAAAATGTGCACAGATTTTTTTCTCTCCTTTGCAATTCTTCTCTCATTTCAATTATGGTGCATCTGGCCCTTCTGACTTAAACACTTTAATTGACTTTAACATTCCCCTGTAAAGCTTTTTATTCTGCTACATTGGTCTGGTCTTCCCCAGTAGTAAATATTAACATGTATATTTATCTAAGAGCATTTTAAACAAACTCCTTGATTCTTGTGCATTTTTATCTTTGAAGATCACATCCCACTGAATATCCTTTAATACTGATTTCATCATTGTAAAACTATCCTTTTTACAAATTGAATGTTTTGGTTAAAACCTTGCTAATCGGTTTATCATAAGAAGTTTCAAAGCATACTATATTGTGGTACATTCTGCTTTATCTGTATTCCTATCAGAATTGTTTGAGATCACTAGGGACTTGATACTATTAACCCCGCTATTTTTTATAACCAGCAGATTTGACAGTACAGTTGCTATACTACTAACTGAGTTGGGTTTTTTTTGTAAAAAAATAAAAAATAAAGCCCCCCAAAGATGCCACAGTTAACCCTTTGAGTGCCAGAGGGGTATCCTTCCAGCGCTCAAAGGGTTTAAAATGTGTGACATCAGTCCTCAGAATATTACATTTTTTGTTTTGCCATTTGTTAACAAATAAAAGTTCTTTTATTGTTCTTTTGTATAGAAAAAAGAATGCTGGCCACATGCTGCTGTCTCTGTGTAGCGGCAGGCATACAGATTGACAAAGTAACCCCCTTGCCTACCTCTTGGGCTGGTGCCCAAGTCATACTGTGAGGATTTTGAACAGAGGCAGGCTTTTATATGCCAGTCCCTGTTCAAAATGATTGGCAGCTTCCAACTGGCTGGGATGTATGCTTAAGCAACTCCCAGCCAATCAGTTTTTAGGGGGTTTTGTCACCCCCCCGCTAGAAACTGATTGACTGGGAGGTCTGTAAAAACACATCCATGCCAGTTGGAGGCTGACAATCATTTTGAACAAAATTCTGTTCAAAATTCCCCCAGTATGGATCTAGCACTGGCCCAAGAGGTAGGTAGGGGGAGGCGATGTCAATCTGCATGCCTGCTGCCACCAGCGAAGAGAGCAGCATCAAGGGGAACATGTGGCCAGCATTCTTTTTTACTTTAAAAAAACAATTAAATAACTTTTATTTTTTAACAAATGGCAAAACAAAACAAATACAAATAATTGGAGGACAGATGCCACATATTTTAAACCCTTTGAGTACTGGAGTGTTACCCCTCCAGCACTCAAAGGGCTAACTGTGGCATGTTTGGGGAACTCTTTTTTAAACAAAACAACATAAATACTCATTTAATTTATATTTTGCAAGATTGTACAGAAAAAAAGGAGAAGAAAGAAGACAGAAAGAAGGTTGAAGAAGAAGACACAGTGGATGACAGGTAAGTGTTACATTTTTGGGTGATAGGATAGTGTTAGCATTATTTATTGTCATGTTTGGGACCGTGTAGGGTTAATGTATGGTAGGGTGACTGTTTTGAGCTCTCTCTCATTGTTTGCCACTGTGTCAAACAATAAGAGTTGGCTTTTTTCCTTTGATGTTCCCACAATTCACTCTATTTAGCCTGAGTTGTAGGAACAAAAAACAACAAGCTTTTTGGCCACCAACACTGGCTGTTCATGTACCAGGCCAGCTATAGAATAGCAGTGGTACATAGGCGGGTTTATCGCTCTGTCTGTTTTTTTTTTTTTTTTCACTTATAAGCTGTTTTTATCATTGGTAGTAACATCCAGCCCCTAGTCAAGCAAAGGCTTTTTAGTAGTTGGCTGCTCTACTAGTTGGGAAGGACATTAAATTGTCATTAATCATACTTAAATAATAAATCACTTCCATTTGTTGTGATGGAAGTCATATTTCTCCAGACAGTTTCAGGATAATTGAAATCTCCCATTATGATTACATATCCTGACCGAGAAGCCTTTTCCATTTGCAGCAACAGTTGGGCTTCTTCAAACTTCCCAATGTCCTATCAGATCAATCCTGTGCAATGCCAGATCAATAAAGAACAAAACAGCTATTATCGCCAACCTTATTGAAACATGTGAATTAGCGTGCATTACAGAATCTTGGCTAGATGACAATACGGGGCCTATCCTAGCAGCAGCTGTTCCAGGCAACTATACAGTGTTTCACCGACCGAGACAAGAACGCAAGGGAGGTGGAGTAATGATTTGTGTCAAATCATCCTTAAACCCCAGGCCAATATCAGTCCACACACCCCAATCTTTTGAATGTGTAGCTGCTAGCATCTCAATAGATAGAGGATTTCGGATACTGTTAATATACAGACCCCCAGGAGATGGGAAGAGATTTCTTCAAGAGCTCTCAGACCTTTTGACTGGTTTAATCCTTGAACATCCTAGATGGATTATATTGGGAGACTTCAACACTTGGATTGATGACACACTATCCCAACTGGGGCAGGACCTCCTCAGCCTGATGAGTGCACTCGGCTTCATGCAAATAGTTGCTACTTCCACCCACAGAAAAGGTCATACACTTGATCTAGTGTTCCAGTGTGGACTAGAAGTGTCGCCAGTAACTGTAAATCCAGTTGTATGGTCAGACCACCACTCCATACACTTTTCCATTGGATCACAATCAGCCAAACCACAGCCTCAGAACCGGGTCAAACACCGCTCATTAAAAGGGGTGACCCCACTGGACGTAACATCAAATATGGATCTAAGTGAACTGATGGGCACTTGTGAAGACCCTGGCTCCTTAGTCCAACTCTACAACAAAACCATAAGGGACACCCTAGAAAGCATTGCACCATCACGCATATGCACAATCAAAACTCACAATAATGCACCTTGGTTTGATAGTACCATCAGAGAATTGAAGAGAACAGGCCGTAAACTCGAGAGAAGGTGGCGCAGGACACATGACCCAGAGGACAAAGTTGCTCTTATCAATCACTTAAATGAATATCAAGTTAAGATAACTCAGAAAAAATCCTCATTTTTGTCACGCGAAATCACACTTTCCCGCAACAGACCCAGGCAACTGTTTCGCACAGTAGAAAGGCTCTGCAAACCAGCATGCATGCATATACCCAACAACTTTTCTCAAGATAAGTGTGAAGAATTTGCAACCTTCTTCACAGACAAGATTTCCTCCATCCGAGCCTCCATCACAGCAGGCCAACCTGTTACCCACCAGAACTACTACAGTGTAAGACCAGATTCCCCCAGTTTATGGTCTACTTTTACAAATGTGGATATAGAGGAAGTTAAAAGAACCATGCAAAAGTTGCGCCCCACTACGTGTGACTTAGACCCTGCCCCAACTCGTCTTATATCTGCATGTACTGAAACCTTTGCCCCAGCCCTCACAAAAATAGTGGAGTGTTCACTAAAAACTGGAATCTTTCCAGATCCTCTAAAACAAGTAGTGGTAAAACCCCTCCTAAAGAAACCCTCACTAGACCCAGACTGCATAGCAAATTACAGACCAGTATCCAACCTTCCATTTCTGGGGAAAATCATTGAAAAAGTAGTGGCAACTCAACTGGAGGCCCATCTATCAAGCTATAACATCTTTGATCCTTTCCAGTCAGGTTTCAGATGCCGCCACAGCACGGAAACAGCGCTAGTCCGAGTGCTAAATGATCTCCTTTTGGCAAGAGACAAAGGTGATTACTCCATCCTAATCCTCCTGGATCTCTCAGCTGCATTTGACACCATTGACCATGGGATTTTAATAGCGTGCTTGCAGCACATCTGTGGTCTAGGAGGCACAGTTCTTAACTGGTTTAAATCTTTCCTCACTGGTAGATCACAGAGAGTAACATCAGGATCTTGCTCATCGGCACCAACAGAATTAGCCTGCGGAGTTCCACAAGGTTCCATCTTGTCTCCTATGCTATTTGCAATTTACTTACTACCACTGGGAGACATCATCAGAAGACACGGCCTAAGATATCATTGTTACGCAGATGACACACAACTCTACTTCTCATTTGCTCCAGATACTAAAGACCCAACATGCCTCATCAACAGTTGCTTAGCAGACCTCACAGAGTGGATGAATGCTAGTTGGCTTAAAGTGAACCCTGACAAAACAGAGTTACTCTTGGTGAGGGGACCCCGGGCAACAAGAATATCTCAGGATCACCCAACTGGCCTGGAACTTGGAGGCTCTGAACTCATTAGTTCAACAGAGGTACGAAGTCTCGGAGTGATGATTGACTCTGGACTGTCATTTAAACAGCAGATCTCTTCTGTAATAAAATCTGCCTTCTTTCATCTGAGAAACATAGCCAGGATACAACACTTAATTCCACCAGATGATATGCCAACATTAGTCCATGCATTTGTGTCTTCTCGTCTAGATCGCTGTAATGCACTCTACTTGGGCCTCCCAGAAAAAGAACTCCATCGCCTACAAACAGTACAAAATGCAGCAGCCAGACTACTGACTCGCTCATGTCACATAACAGCTGTTCTCCACTCCCTGCATTGGCTTCCAATTAAATGGCGAACATATTTTAAAATTGGCCTGCTGACCTTCAAAGCCTTAAATAATCAAGGCCCACAGTACCTGAAAGAGCTCCTGACACCCTATATTCAATCCCGCTCACTGCGGTCAGCCAACAGATCCCTCCTGTCAGTGCCCAGAATAAAGACAACCTCAGGTTCCCGGGCATTCAGCCACGCTGCCCCCACATTCTGGAACTCTTTACCGTCCTCAATTCAGAGAGACACCATCACTACAGACTTTTAAAAAAAACCTAAAGACCCATCTCTTTTATCAGGCATTCAGTCACCTCATGTGACCATAAGGAACTCTTACATTTTATGTCTGTTTATAGAATTGTAAAGCGCTTTGAGTCTCACAGGGAGAAAAGCGCTATAAAAATCACAAATTATTATTATTATTAATTATAATATTAGTTGGCTTGTAGCAAATCCCCATTAACATATTTTTATTATGCATGCCCCCAGTGTGTTTTGTTTTTTTTTCAAAAGTTATTGAGATATAAGAAGCATTACATAGGTTAGATTGAAACACCAGACAATAAACAGGATAATACAGAATGAGTATTTCCAATAAGGAGCAAAGAATACATTCACATATGGCATATACATGATAAAAGCTAAGTGTTGAGTATGATGTATACCTGATGTGAGAGAAGGAAGAGAGTAAACTTGTGAAGTGTTGGGGAGAGGATATAGAAGAGAAGAGGAAGGGGGAGAGGTGAAGGAAGAAGTCAGAAAGATAGGGATGAGAAGGGGGGAAGGAGGGGGGGTAGGTCTCACCAGCAATGGGAGACAATGTAAGAAGAAATTGGTCAGCTAGAGAAGCAAGTGGGGAGTTGTGAGATATGATTTGCCAAGGGACATCCCTATGAACAGTATCAGGGAGAGGCTGTATGTGTTGCTTGAAGTAAGGATATTTAATTATACCAGCAGAACCAAGTATTTTCAAAGAGGGGAAGGGAATGTGTGGCAACAGCGTTCCAAGAGTAGCCAGGAGTCGACAGGGGTAAACCAGTTATGTATAGTAGGAGGAGAAGTTGATTTCCAATTACTCTGAATCAGTGATCTGGCAAGGTTCAAGAGAGAATGGATGACAAAGTCGTATTGATGAAACAATGGGCGAGTGTTTGATGGATCTATTAAGAAAAGACAAAGAAGGGGGTCCGGGTGAAGAGAGAGGGAGAGAGCTGAATTAATATTAGTGATGACTGCGGACCAGAAGGGGGATATCATAGGGCAAGTCCACCATATGTGGAATATGTCGCCGATGTCGAAGAGGCACTTCCAGCAGGAGGGGGATGCGTGTGGAAAAGCGAGTGCAAGTTTGTGGGGGGTCATATACCAATGGGAGATAAGTTTATAGTTCACCTCCCTAAACTGTGAGCCTCTAGGTAGACGGCAGTTAAAGAGATAGTAATGTTTCATAATAAAAGCAGCTCTAATTAATCATCATAGTATTTGGACTTTGGAGAGTATTATTTCAATTCTGTCAGAGTTGTAGTTCAAGAGTAATTCAATGACAAAGTCTCCCCCTCCTGCCCGTTTTACTGATGTCACACTGTTCAGCCAGGTAGACTGCAGAGTGGGACAATCTTCAATTAAGATAAGGGAAAAACCTGAAAAACGTGTCAAGGGGGCAGGACTTTCATTGTTTTTATAGAATGAAGATTGTCCCCTTCTGTTATCTGTCTGGTCTTACAACCAGATTCCACATCTGAGAAGAAATGGCTTACACTAGGTAAAAGGGGGTAGGAGGGGAAACTTTGCTTGTGAATATCTCTCTAACCATAAAGGTTTGAGAAATAAGACTTATATCGATCTTCATGTTTTTTTAATGCCTACAAAATAAAATAAAGATAAAACGAAGTATTACTATCCCTTTGAGATAAAGAATTTTCATCCAAAGGTCTGAGGAGATAGAAGTAGATAAGTTATTCTCCCAGGCAACAAGAAAAGAAGGTTTAAAGGGAGGGGGCACTGAGGAAAGCAAATTGTAGAGAAAGGAGAGCAGTCTTTTTGTGTGGACTTGTCTAGATACCACCTTTTCAAATGTTGTGAGATCACGGAGAGTGGAATCATGATGAAACAAGATATTGAACATTTGAGTTGCTGGGAAGAGAAAGACGGTAAGGAGTCGAAGGAGTTGCAAGTTATTAAAGAGAGGGGAGTTGAGGAGTTGGCAGGGAGAAGGAGAGGAGCCAAGAGTTCCAGAGTATGGAGACCAGACCGGGCCAGAGATGCAGAGAAGGATGGGTTGAGAAGTCCAGGTCGGAAGTCTGCATTACAGAATATGGAGATGAGGGTTGAAGGGGGTTAGAGATTATGGGGGCCTTTACAACATGTCCAGGTAGTAAAGATGTGCTTGAGTATCGGGTGTGATGTGCACAGGGATCGTGAGGAGGCAGAAGGAGACCAGAGCAGTTGAAGGAAATCAACTCTCTTAAATAAGTGTGTGAGTGATTGGACCCAGCGGGCAGGGAGAGGAGAGGTAAAATCTAAAATTTTAGAGAGAGCAGCCACCTTATAGCATTTATGAAAGTCAGGAAGACCTAGGCTTCCCAGTTTCCAGTGTCTAGAGAGAATATCCAAATGAAGTTTGGGGAGAGTGTGGTTCCAAATAAAGGCTGAGATGGTAGAGCTGAGAGAAGAAGTGCTGAGGAAAGGATATGGCTAAGGTGTTTAAAAGATATAAGAGGCGGGAAGGATCATCATTTTTATAGTGTTAAGTCTACCTGTCCATGAAATGAATGTTCAACCCCATCTAGCCAGGTGAGCTTCAATCGAGGCCATTATCAATTTGGTATTAATGTCAACGTGGGTGTGGAAGTCTGGGGATAAATTTATGCCTAGATACATAATGTGTGTAGAAGCCCATTTCAACGAGAATTGAGATTGAAGCTTAAGTCTATGGTGAATAGGTAAATTGACATTTAGGATTTCAGATTTATGGAAATTGATTTTTGCTTGTGAGAAGTAAGAATATTTTCTATGAGTTTGAGTAAGGAGGGAAGAGAGGATTCAGGGCATGTAATTAAATGTAAGACATCACCCGCATAAGCAGAAAGCTTAAAAAGGTTGGTATTGTATTGGAGGCCATGGATCGAAGAATTTAAACGAACCAAGTAAAGGAAAGGTTCTAGTGACAAAATAAAGAGGATGGGGGATAAGGGACAGCCTTGTCTCGTGCCATTAGTAATAGGGAAAGGATCCGAGTGAAAGCCATTAACTGATATCCTGGCAGAAGGGGAAGAATATAGATTCATTATACCTTTAATCATACGAGGACCCAGACCTATGTGATTTAAAAGGTCCTCAAGATAAGACCATCTCACCCTATCAAAAGCTTTTTCTGCATCTGTGGACAACAGAATCAAGGGTTGGCGTGATTGTTTGGCTAGATGCCTAAGAGAAACTACTAAAGGCGGGACCGCTTGGGGATGACAAGTGTGACTTAGGGTACCCTGCTGTCACACTTGGCATCATCTTCTCCTTCCCCCTCTCCTAAGTATTACAAGATACACAGGCAGCAGGTTAAGCACTGGCAGTAGGTTCCGCACTGGAAGAAGGCACAGCATTGGTGGAAGCAGGGGCAGCACTGGCAGCAGGCACAGTCAGCTGACCTGTCCTGCTCTCAATACTACCCTGTTCTTCCTCCCATGAGATTAATTTCCCCAAGATCCCTAGGGGTGATATATATAAACCTGCTGATAGTGATAGCAGTTACTATGAGCCTCTTCTACCTCAATTGTGCTTCAAATATCACAGCACAGCACCTCTCTTGCTCTGTAGCTGCTTGTATTGTGTATTACTTCCTGGAAAATGGTTCTTTTTAATAGCGAATAGATGAAAAAACAATTAATAAAGAGGCAAAAACTTTCTAGACATTGAAAAAATGGCGAATCATTTTTCCCAATGGGCAAAAACGGCACATATTTTAATTGCTGTATTTAAGGCGGATTTTCTCTCAGAAAAGCAACAATAACGTGGTTTTCACTAAATTTTTTGTGGGAACAAGATGGGACCTTTCACCTAACGCTACTCAGGTGAGAGATAAAATGAGTGCCATTGTGAAATGGCTGAAAATGACATGTATCTTATTAGACTAACATGGAAAGAAGAGTTTGTTGTAAACATTCTGAGGAAAACGAACAGGGAGCTTGATTTACATGTGTATGTGTGGTGGGGTTACAACGTGCCTCCTTTCATGGACCCTTGATGCCCATATATGACAGTGTAAATCATGCTACAAAAGCACCCTAACCCTGAACCCTGATAAGTCTAGATACACAGAGATCTGTCGAAACTCTTGTAAAGTAGATGCAGCATTGTGAGTTATGTGCTTTATCTCCTTGGGACTGCAGAGGTTTTTTAAGGTGTCTCTTGTAAGCACTTGGTTAATCATGTATGCATGAGTTTTCCCCATTGACTTCAATGAGATCCACCAGCTTGGAATTAGATGCAAATAGTGGTTCAATCTCTACATCACTTAATGATGATTAAAGCGGAACTTTCACCTAAACACATGTTTGCTTTAATCCACTTACATTGCCGATTCAAGCTGTGCTGGGTTTTGGTTTTTAAAAAAAACGCAATAGAAATTAAGTTTGAGGGTTAACTTTATCCCTCTTCTTCTCATTCTGATCAGCACCATCTTGCCGATGAGAATACAGGAGATCCTCCTCCCCGCTGGTCTGTCAGTAAGTTGGAGTACTCTCATTGGCTAGATATCAATCTCTACCAATGAGAGTTCTCCAGTTTACTGACAGACCAGCGGGGAGGAGGATCTGTTATGTATCCTCATCGGCACAAATTGTGCCGATCAAAATGAGAATACGTCAAGAGGGAAAAGGTAAACCCTCAAACTTATTTTCTATTGCGTTTTTTTTTAAAAACAAAACACAGCACAGTTTGAATCGGTAATGTACGTGGATTAAAGCAAACATGTGTGTAGGTGAAAGTTCCCCTTTAAGAGATGACCATATGTAAATAGGTGAATGGCGAATGCGTAAGGAAATCCTCTGATTTTTTTTTTTCACATTGAGCAGTTTCGGCCTATGAGCTAATAGTAAGCTATACTGATCAGGAAATAATCAAGAAACAGCATATAGCTTTTCTGAGGGAAGGCATCCATTGCCTCTGGGGATCATGCCCTCATTTTGAAGCTCAAAATATCTGAGAAAACTCATCTGAAAAGTCAAGGAAGCTTGATTAAAATTGCCTAAAAGGAAATTGCAAATGCAGGATACATTGAAAATGAATTTCATTTGCCTTGCATTTTCATTCACAAGTAGTGAAAACTGCTTTGACAGTATCAGGAAAAGGTAATTGGGGAAAACAGCTGACTGATTATATGTGTGCATTGTATAGACTTTTATTTTTAACTGTATATCTTCTAATTGTTAATATTTGTTCACAGGAATGATCATACCATCTTCAGAAGAAGTTGCTATGTCTGAATAAAATGTTCACAGCATGGAGCATGTGACTGTAGTTTCACTTCAGGGTACAATATTTCTGCAATTTGTCATTATTCTTTCTAAATACTTTCCCAGTATCTTCAATATTAACAACTGAACATCAGTTCTCTATATAGCTGTATGTAGATCCCTAACCTATAATGAGCACATTGACACAATACTACAAACACATGCAAACACACACACACACACATAAATATAAAGGTATAGACCAAATGTCAGTACATAAGAAATGTAATAATCATTTATAACATATTATTATCCAAGCAGGGAATGAGGGGAGTTGCAGTGCAGAAACAGCTGGAGAGTCTCTCATTTCCCATCATCCCAGTCTTGTTCAATGGTAGCATAGAACCACACATAATGACTACCCAGTCTTGTAGCACTGCAGTGGTAGCCACAGATCCACTCACACACTGACCTCCCAGCTAGAAATTGGCAAAATATTTTGCTTCAAATGAGAAACAGGAGAAAAATGGCACTTTACACCAAGCAGGAGATATTTTGTGATAAGTGCAATTTTTTCTCTGTTTTTCACCTAGCTCATTGTATTAAAATCAATGGAAAAACAGAACTTTTCCCCATCACACAAGTTTCTCTTCTTTTCACACAAGAATATAAAAGGGTGTCTGGTTCTCACACCATGCCATTCTGTGTTTATGAGAGGAAGAGAAAGCAGAACACATTTGCGCTAGAAAAGACATGCTAATAAATTTGTGTTAAAGCTTAGTTTAGTATCACGGTGCCCGTGCTTTCTGTCAGTCTCTGTGTGATGCGCTCCTATTGGCTGAGCTTGTTTGGCCCGCCCAGTATGGCCTTTTTATACTGGGCTCTGGCACCTGTCTGGTGCCCCTTCGTGGTGTTCCTGTACCAGTGCTGACTTGAGTTGCTGTGTTCCCGTGTACCGACTTGGCCCGTTAGACTACTCTGCTTCTGGTTCCTGCTCTGTGATTCGACCCGGGCTGGCTGACGTTCCTGCTCCGTGATTCAACCCGGCTTGTCTGACATTCCTGCTCCATGATTCTACCTGACCTGGCTGACGTTCCTGCTCCGTGACCTGACCCGGCATGTCTGACGTTCCTGCTCCGTGATCCAGCCCAGCTCTCCTGTTCCTGCTTCACTGTGTCACTTGGGTGACATTCTGACTTCCTTTGTGACTGGGCCTACCTGGCAGAGTATTCTGTGTTGCCTCCATTTACTGCTACGGCAGTGTACCTATTGCTGAGCCTCCATTAACTCTTGCAGAGCTTACTGTTGCCTCCGTTACCGCTACAACTGTGTGCCATTGGCTGGGCCTCCTGTTAACTCTTGCAGAGCTTACTGTTGCTTCCGTTACCGCTACAACTGTGTGCCATTGGCTGGGCCTTCCGTTACTCTTGCAGAGCTTCACTGTTGCCTCCGTTACTGCTACGGCAGTGTGCCATTGGTTGAACCTTCCGTTAACCCTTGCAGTACTCCTTGTTGCCTCCGTTACTGCTGCAACAGTGCGCCATTGGTTATGTTTCCGTTCAGCTCTTGCAGAAAACCCTGTTGCCTCCGTTACTGCTACGGCAGTGTGCCATTGGCTGTGTTCCGTTCAGCTCTTGCAGAGTACTGTTGCCTCCGTTACTCCTACGGCAGGGTGCCATTGGCTGTATTCCATTCAGCTCTTGCAGAGTATCATTGTTGCCTCTGTTTACTGCTACGGCAGTGGGTATAAGTCTCAGCTCTGCTCTGGCAGATTACCTGCGTTCTGTCTCCATTTTAGCACTTTAGTCTCCTACTCGTTGTTATTCCATCATACTGGGCATTACTAGAGAACTCACCACAGACTTCTCTACAACAGAGACTGATTATACCTATTGGGACTTTAACTCATGCTGTGCTGCTACTCTGGGTATTCACCCTCTCATGCCTGACCTGTGTCAGTATATGAACTCTCTTGCTTCTTATTATACTGGGCCTGTGTAGGCATATGTATCTAAGTCCTGTATTACACCTGTATAATTCTGCTGAGATACGCTATAGCCCGTTAAGGGTAATTATCATTGTGTTTTCAATAAAACTATGTTTTATCCTCAACCACTGTGTCTGAGTGTTGAATAAACTGTTACATTTAGCAAGTCTTGTAGGCAGGAAATTGTTCTGTATATTAAGGGAGTCTGGGAAATAGGAAGTTATAAAGGAGTTTGACCCCAAATACCCCAAAAAGGCATAAGCAGCTGTGTCCTAAGTTTCTTCCTGATCTGCCTGTAATCTCTGTCTGGAAGTGTGAGAAGGGAGCAATTCCCACAAATTTTGAATGACCGAGTAGACACATGCAGCTGTGATGCAAGTTCCTTCCTGATCTGGCTATTATCTCTGTGTCAGGGGAATTGGGGGAATGACAAGGGAGTAAAAGAGTATTACCTCAAATACCCCAAATTTCTGTGTGACTGATGGAGAACACACAGACTAAGCCGCAGGCAGAGAGGGATGCAGTAGTGATGCCGAAGCATCAGTCCAGAACCCTGCTCCCGACCGAATGGCGCAGGCCGAGGTAAGGCACTGTGACACTAGAGGAAGAAGGTAATGGTGATGGCAAGCTAGTTGTTTCACTCATCAGGGAACTTCCAGTCTCTGCCTGGGTTTCTTTATTCTTCCTCCTCTTTGATCTCCGCCTCACCTCTTATTGCCTTTCTGGAGAGTCAGGGGGTAGAGCAACAGAGGTGCTTGGTTTCTGTGGTGGGTGTTTGGCTTTAACATGTTTGACATAAATCTCATGGTGTCTGTGTTTCATGTGTGTTATCAGGACAGTTGTGCCAAGGTTTTTCCCTCTTTTCCTCTTCTCACTAACTGAGAATAGCACAGTGCTATTGTTCATGACTGCACTGTGTCTGCCCCAAGAGAAAAATAATCCCACACCCATGACTTCAGGGTAAGGGAATAGGGATAGGGAACAGGTGAAGAAGTCCTCTTTCTTCTTGTCCTCCACATTCCCCTTCACTGTCTTTGGCAGCAGATGATGCTGATGCTGTTGCTGCTACTGCCTCAGAAACAGCACTGCAACTAGGACAAGGTGTATTGCTGGCACTGGCACATGGAACCTGTCCTAGTCCAGCATCACTTGTTGACCCCATTCCCACTGTGTCCACGGTGGTCTATGGAACACTAGCTTGCTCCTCAGCATCCTGCTGCCCTTGCAACTCAGCAGCAGAAGGAATTACAGCAGTTGCAAAATCCAAAAGCTCACTACTGATGATGGTGGGGATGGCCATCCTCATCTCTGTCTCCCATTCCTTCTCAGAGTCTGCTAAAAAGGCCATCCATGTCTCTTCCACCCCAGCTTCTCCAGCATCATCACCACCACCACCACCACCACCACTAGGGCCTACGTGCTGCTGCTCTTTTACAAACATCTCACTGGTTGGCAAGGTGATTTGCGATGTGACAGATGGTCCCATAATGTCATACTTGACATTTCTTGGTGAAGAAAGCAGACTGCCAGCAGTAGCAGCAGGCACAGGAAACTGATCTCTGCTCCTTCTGGTGGTGTGGTATTAATACTGCTTCTGCTATCCCCCAACAGTTCTGGCCTCTTCAGGATCATGTTCCACTTGGACACTGTAGTGAAGTGATTGAGAGTCCTAGGGCTAGAGGAATGGTGTGGGCTCCCTTGATCACTAGTCTGGATGCTCTCAAATGCTTCCCCTATCACTCCCCTAACACTAGTCCCAATGGCTGCTTCACCATTACTGTTACTACTACTAACACCAACCACATCAGGTTCAGCCCCAGAGTCTTCCTCCTCACAGTCACTAGTAATATAAGGATATTGATTACCCCCTCCGTCACTCCTAACACTGACAAACTGCTGAACTTCTTAGTAGTAGTAGTACTAGCACTGGCTGGACTGCTTGGGGATGGTAAGTGTGACTTAGGGTTCCCTGCTATCATCTTCTCCTTCCCCTCCTCCTGAGTATTACAAGTCACACTAGCAGCAGGTTCATGACTGGTGGCAGCAAGTTCAGCACTGGCAGCAGGCACAGCACTGGTTGCAGTAGGGGCAGCATGTCTGACAGCAGGCACAGTATTGATGGCAGCAGGATCGGCACTGGCAGCAGGCACAGCACTGGTTGCAGCAGGGCAGCATGTCTTACAGCAGGCACAGCAGTAGTGGCAAAAAGTGCAGTATGTCTGGCTGAAGGGAAAATATTGGCGGCAGCAGGTTCAGCACTGGCAGCAGGCACAGCACTGGTTGCAGCAGGGGCAGCACATCTGACAGCAGGCACAGTATTGTTGGCAGCAGGTTCAACACTGGCAGCAGGCATAGCACTGGTGACAGCAGAGACAGCAAGTCTGACAGCAGGCACAGCACTAGTGGCAAAAAGGGCAGCATGTCTGGCTGAAGGCACAGCAATGGTGGTAGCAGTAGCAGGGGCAGTACATCTGAAAGCAGTCACAGCACTAGTGGAAAAAGGGGCAGCACATCTAGCAGCAGGCACAGCAATGGTGGCAACAGGGGCTGCACATCTGGCAGCAGGCAGAGACAGCTGACCTGTCCTGCTCTCACTACTACCCTTTTCTTCATCCCTTTCATTAAATTACCCAAGATCCCTATGGGTGATTTAGGGGGACTGGACAGCATTGTTTCTGTAGTGCTCACTTCCTCCTCCTCCTCCTCAAATTCAGTGGACACTGAAGGGTCCTTCCAATTCCTTCTTTTATTATTTTTAAACCTGTGATAGCTGTCACTATGAGTCTCTCCTGCCTCAATTCTGTCTCAAGATCACAGCAGAACAGCACAGTACGTCTACCTCGCTCTGTAGCTGCTTCTATTGTGTTTCACTTTGCAAATATGTCACCTTTTTATAGCGAAAAGGTGAAAACCAAGTAAATCAATGGGCAGAAACTTTCTATCTGTTGAAAAAATGTTGAAGAATTTTGGCCAATGGTTGAAAAATGTAAAGATTATAATCGTTTGTTTTAAAGCAGCTTTTCCAGCGAAAAAGCAGAAAACAATGTGGAATTTCTTGTAGGAACACAGTTAATGTTGGAGGGAAGCACTCATGCTTATATGTGCATGGGCCATGATGCCAATTCTAAATCGTGTAAAGTCCCAGAGAGAATAGATGGAAGCACTTTCAAAATTTAAAACACAGTAACATAGCAATACAGTTGACAAGGCTGTAAATTGAGATGGGTGAAAAGTAGTGTTGAGCGAGCATGCTCGGCCGATGCTCGGATCGGCTCGAGCATCGCTCTGCTCGGCACATGGCGGTACTCGTACGAGTACCGCATGTGCTCGCCCGCCATGTTCGGGTCTCCTCCCCGCACGTTTTGCGGCTGCTGCGCAGCCAATAAACGTGCAGGGAGGCTCTGACATCGGTGTAATGCCAGCAGCCATGTTGGCTGCTGGCATTACACTGATTGGCTGGCCAGAACCCGTGGTCGGGTGCTGTATAGCACCTGACCATCGAGTTCGGCTCAGTCTGAGCCAGGGAGAGCTGAGGATAGGAAGGGAAAGGCAGTGTAGGGAGGAAAAAAAAAAAATTGTGAAAAAAAAGAACCAAAAGTCCTTTTTAGGACTACTGTGTGTGGGGGCAGCAGGTTATTTTGTGTGGGGGGAAAAAAACAAAAAAAAAACAAAAAAAAAATATTCTGTTTAGTGTGAAAAGTTGCAGATTAGAGCACATTCTGTTTAGTGTGCACAGTTGCAGATTAGAGCACATTCTGTTTAGTGTGCAAAGTTGCAGATTAGAGCACATTCTGTTTAGTGTGCAAAGTTGCAGATTAGAGCACATTCTGTTAAGTCTTCAAACTAAAATATCAAAGTCACATATTCCATTCAGTGTGCGTCGCCGCAGTTTAGCAGCACATTCTGTGTACTGTGCAGAGTTGCAGAATAGGAAGAAATACTGTTAAGTCTTCAAACTAAAATATCAAAGTTACATATTCCATTCAGTGTGCTTCGCCGCAGTTTAGCAGCACATTCTGTGTACTGTGCAGAGTTGCAGAATAGGAAGAAATACTGTTAACTCTTCAAACTAAAATATCAAAGTCACATATTCCATTCAGTGTGCTTCGCCGCAGTTTAGCAGCACATTCTGTGTACTGTGCAGAGTTGCAGAATAGGAAGAAATACTGTTAAGTTTTCAAACTCAAATATTAAAGTCACATATTCCATTCAGTGTGCTTCGCCGCAGTTTAGCAGCACATTCTGTGTACTCTGCAGAGTTGCAGAATAGTAAGAAATAGTGTTAAGTTTTCAAACTCAAATATCAGTCACATATTCCATTCAGTGTGTATCACCGCCGTTTAGCAGCCTATTCTGTGTACTCTGCACAGTTGCAGAATAGTAAGAAATACTGTTAAGTTTTCAAACTCAAATATTAAAGTCACATATTCCATTCAGTGTGTTTCACCGCCGTTTAGCAGCCTATTCTGTGTACTCTGCACAGTTGCAGAATAATAAGAAATACTGTTAAGTTTTCAAACTCAAATATTAAAGTCACATATTCCATTCAGTGTGTATCACCGCCGTTTAGCAGCCTATTCTGTGTACTCTGCAGAGTTGCAGAATAGTAAGAAATAGTGTTAAGTTTTCAAACTCAAATATTAAAGTCACATATTCCATTCAGTGTGTATCACCGCCGTTTAGCAGCCTATTCTGTGTACTCTGCAGAGTTGCAGAATAGTAAGAAATAGTGTTAAGTTTTCAAACTCAAATATCAAAGTCACATATTCCATTCAGTGTGTATCACCGCCGTTTAGCAGCCTATTCTGTGTACTCTGAACAGTTGCAGAATAGTAAGAAATACTGTTAAGTTTTCAAACTCAAATATTAAAGTCACATATTCCATTCAGTGTGTATCACCGCCGTTTAGCAGCCTATTCTGTGTACTCTGCACAGTTGCAGACTAGGAAGAAATACTGTTAAGTTTTCAAACTCAAATATTAAAGTCACATATTCCATTCAGTGTGTTTCACCGCCGTTTAGCAGCCTATTCTGTGTACTCTGCAGAGTTGCAGAATAGTAAGAAATAGTGTTAAGTTTTCAAACTCAAATATCAAAGTCACATATTCCATTCAGTGTGTATCACCGCCGTTTAGCAGCCTATTCTGTGTACTCTGAACAGTTGCAGAATAGTAAGAAATACTGTTAAGTTTTCAAACTCAAATATTAAAGTCACATATTCCATTCAGTGTGTATCACCGCCGTTTAGCAGCCTATTCTGTGTACTCTGCACAGTTGCAGACTAGGAAGAAATACTGTTAAGTTTTCAAACTCAAATATTAAAGTCACATATTCCATTCAGTGTGTTTCACCGCCGTTTAGCAGCCTATTCTGTGTACTCTGCAGAGTTGCAGAATAGTAAGAAATAGTGTTAAGTTTTCAAACTCAAATATCAAAGTCACATATTCCATTCAGTGTGTATCACCGCCGTTTAGCAGCCTATTCTGTGTACTCTGAACAGTTGCAGAATAGTAAGAAATACTGTTAAGTTTTCAAACTCAAATATTAAAGTCACATATTCCATTCAGTGTGTATCACCGCCGTTTAGCAGCCTATTCTGTGTACTCTGCAGAGTTGAAGAATAGTAAGAAATACTGTTAAGTTTTCAAACTCAAATATTAAAGTCACATATTCCATTCAGTGTGTTTCACCGCCGTTTAGCAGCCTATTCTGTGTACTCTGCCCAGTTGCAGAATAATAAGAAATACTGTTAAGTTTTCAAACTCAAATATTAAAGTCACATATTCTGTGTAAGATGAAGAAGGCGGGTAAAAAGGGACGGGGAAGTGGACGTGATCCTGAAAGTTCAGGGCGCGGGTCAGGACGCGGAGAAACTGTGCCTGGTGCCAGAGCACAAGAAAGAAAGACATCCACCATACCTAGCTTCATGTCTAATTTTACAGGGCGTCGCAGGACATCACCCTCGAGGTCCGACCACTGCGAACAGGTGGTCGGTTGGATGACAGCTTATACTGCTTCCAGCCGGTTAAGCACCACCCTGTCTTCCACCAAATCCACTCTCAGTAGCCAAGAGTCTGGTCAACATAATCCTCACTCTGATCATCCTTCCTCCCACCATACACGGTCTGGTCAAAGAAGTGATCCCACACTGGGATATAGTGAGGAGCTCGTCTCATCACCAATCCTTCATTTGACCCTCTCTCCAAGCACGCTTGCAGAGGAACATGACATCTTGTGCCCTGATTCACAACCTCTAGAGGCTACCCAATCACAAGAAGATGACAGATGTGAACGGCATTTAAGGTCAAAGGAAGTAGTGGATGATGATGAGACACAGTTGCCATTAAATCAACCACTATTTCCGTCTCAAGACCTTGTTGAGGAGAATGTTATACAGTTGTCAATGACTGAGTATGTGGTGGGATCAAGACTTGAGGAGGATGATCAGAGTGAGGAAGTGGAGGAGGACTTGGTGGACGATGAGGTGACTGACCCCACCTGGGAAGGTGTAGAGCCGAGCGATGTCAGCAGTCCTGAGGGTGAGCCATCTGCAGCACCGCAACAGGCTGGAAGAGGCAGTGGTGTGGCTACAGAAAGAAGGCGGACCGCACCAAACCGGCCCGCAAATGTTCCACGGAGCACCCCCTTGCGTAAATCTACCTTGCCAAGGGGTAGGTGTTCCGCGGTATGGCGTTTTTTTAAGGAAAGTGCGGACGACAAAAGAATTGTAGTTTGCAACCTGTGCCACACCAGAATGAGCCGAGGCATGAACACTAGAAACCTCACCACCACCAGCATGATCCGACACATGGCATCCAAGCACCGTAGTAAGTGGGAGGAACGCCTGGATCGCCCATCTGTGTCTGCAGGCCACACCACTGCCTCCTCTTCCTCTGTTTTCGGTGCCGGCCAATCGCCTGTCGAAGGCGCAGGCCCGCATACCTCCCGCCCTGCACCTGTACCATCTGAAGCACCATCAGCGACCACATCCACTTCCCTGTCCCAGCACAGCGTCCAAATGTCGTTACCCCAGGCATTTGAGCGCAAGAGAAAGTACCCAGCCACCCACCCACAGGCCATAGCACTAACCTCACACCTTTCAAAATTACTGGCCATCGAAATGCTGCCATTTAGGCTTGTGGACACTGAGTCCTTCCGCAGCCTGATGGCAGCAGCTGTCCCTCGGTACGCGGTCCCCAGCCGCCACTACTTTTCCCGGTGTGCCATCCCCGCATTACACCACCATGTGTCCCGTAACATCACCCGTGCCCTGACCAACGCAGTTACTGGGAAGGTCCACTTAACGACTGACACATGGACAAGTGCTTGTGGCCAGGGACGCTACATTTCCCTGACGGCACACTGGGTGAATGTCGTGGAGGCTGGGAGCGACTCGGACCCTGGGATGGCACGGGTGCTACCCACGCCGAGGATTGCGGGCCCTACCTCCATCAGGGTTTCCACCAGCACCTACGTTATTGGCTCCTCCTCCTCCGTTTCCACCTCCGAATTCTCTACACGCAGCGCCACTCCCCCATCAGCCAGTAGCTGGAAGCAGTGTAGCACTGCAGTGGGGAAGCGTCAACAGGCCGTGCTGAAGCTGATCTGCCTTGGGGACAAACAGCACACGGCCTCAGAGCTGTTGCAGGGGATTAGTCACCAGACCGAGCAGTGGCTCTCGCCACTCAACCTGCAACCAGGCATGGTTGTGTGTGATAATGGGCGTAACTTGGTGGCGGCTTTGGAGCTCGGCAAGCTCACACACGTACCATGCCTAGCGCATGTATTTAATTTAGTGGTGCAGCGATTTCTAAAAACCTACCCCAATGTGCATGATCTCTTGACCAAGGTGCGCCGCGTGTGTGCACATTTCCATAAGTCATCTACAGCTTCGGCCGGCCTATTGAAGCTGCAGCAGCGCTTACAATTGCCAGCTCACCGGCTGCTGTGTGACGTGAGCACGCGCTGGAACTCCACCTTCCACATGTTGGCCCGGCTTTGTGAGCAGCAGAGGGCAGTAGTGGAGTACCAGCTGTTACACGGTCGTCGCCTCTCCGTTCAACTTCCTGTAATCAGAAGTGAGGAGTGGGAATGGATGTCAGACCTCTGCGAGGTTTTACGCAATTTTGAGGAATCGACACAGATGGTGAGCGGCGATAACGCTATTATCAGTGTAACCATCCCACTTCTGTGTCTACTGAAACGCTCGCTGCTCACAATTAAAACCGACGCTTTGCATGTGGAAGAGGTGGAAATGGGGGAGGAAGAGCTTACACAAGGTGATAGCCAGAGCACCCTCACTTCGTCTTCTCAGCGACAATTGGAGGAGGCGGAGGAGGAGGAGGAGGAGGAGGAGGAGGAGGAAGACACGGTTGCCTCCGCTACAGAGGGTAGCCATGGAACTTTAGTTCCATCTCTTCAGCGTGGGTGGGCAGAAGAGGAGGAAGAGGATGAGGAGATTGAGAGTCATCCTCCTGGTGAGGACAGCGAAATCTTGACTGTTGGTACTCTGGCACACATGGCTGACTTTATGTTAGGCTGCCTTTCCCGTGACCCACGCGTTATACGCATTTTAAACAACACGGATTACTGGGTGTTCACCCTTCTGGACCCCCGCTACAAAGAGAATTTCTCATCTCTCATTCCTCCGGTGGAGAGGACAAGCAAAATGGTGCAATACCAGAAGGTTCTTGTCGAAAAATTGCTCCAAAATTTTCCATCTGACAACGCTGGCGGCAGAGTACGTGCTACCTTGGCCAACCGAGAAGGGGAGAAAAGGGGAGCACACAGCAGTTCCGAGAAAGGCAGGGCAACACTCTCCAAGGCGTGGGACACCTTCATGACACCCCGCCAGCACCCTCACCCTGATGCGCAGCCTAGTGTCACAAGGAGGGAAAAGTTTTGGAAGATGGTGAAGGAGTACGTAGCAGACCGTGTCAGCGTCCTCAATGATCCCTCTGTGCCTTACAACTACTGGGTGTCCAAGCTGGACACGTGGTATGAACTGGCACTCTACGCCTTGGAGGTGCTGGCCTGCCCTGCCGCCAGCGTTCTGTCTGAGCGGGTATTTAGTGCTGCTGGTGGCATCATAACAGATAAGCGTATCCGCCTTTCCACCGACAATGCTGATAGGTTGACACTTATAAAAATGAACAAGGCCTGGATTTCCCCTGACTTGTCCACTCCACTGGAGGAAAGCCCCGGGGGAACATAAACTCACTTTATATATGTTATTTACAATGATGGGAATACTCTGTATTCCCATTCACCCCTTCCACCCAAAAAACGGGTATATGGTTGACTCTTAATCTTCTCATCCTCCTCCTCCTCTTCCATATGCCCTGTACTATAATTTTTATATAGGGCCAGCTCACCAGCGGGCCCTGTGATATAATTTTTATATAGGGCCAGCTCACCAGCGGGCCCTGTGATATAATTTTTATATAGGGTCAGCTCACCAGCGGGCCCTGTTTGCCAATTTTTATATAGGTCAGCTCACCAGCGGGCCTTCTCATATAATGTTTTATTGGGTCAGCTCTCTAGCGGGCCCTCTCATATAATGTTTTATAGCGTCAGCTCACTAGCGGGCCTTCGCATATAATGTTTAGGATGGTCAGCTCTGCAGCAGACCCTCACCCATAATGTTTTAGATGGTCAGCTCAGCGCACGTTTCCCTCTTAATCATGGCCTCAGTTCAATAAAATCAAGGAAATTTTTGGGAGAATTTGCCTCTGTGCACGTTTCCCTCTTAATCATGGCCTCAGTTCTGAAAATCAAGGAAATTTTTGGGAGAATTTGCCTCTGCGCACGTTTCCCTCTTAATCATGGCCTCACTTCCGAAAATCAAGGAAATTTTTGGGATAATTTGCAGATGATATACAAGTAAATATACAGCAAATATTGTTTGGTAACAATTTTTCGCCTAAAGTCGTTTTTATTTTCCTTTTTGTGTGTTTTACGGTCAGTCTGTAAAAATGGCGTACTACGGGCGAAAGATCGTTCCCAGCAGCGATGTTGGAGTCCAAGATGCATCCAGACATCCTCCCTATGCTGTCCCTGAACCATTTCTGTAGTGTTTCCATCTTTTTCTGCCCTTTTCCTATGGACCAGGCACCCTCCCCTCATCAGAGCAGGGGGTGCCTGGTGTAATGCTCGAGTCCTCCCATTGACTTCAATGGGGCTCGGGTGCTCGGCCGAGCACTCGAGCCTCAGGGGGTGCTCGGTCAGAGCACCCGAACACCCGAGCATTGGGGTGCTCGCTCATCACTAGTGAAAAGTCAAAAACATTTCTCGCTGGAATTTTCCCCAAAAAAGTAATGATTTCCTACTTATTTGGGAAAATTCCTGCTCATTCAAAATACATAACGTTTTCTTTTTTTCGATACTGCCAATACATTTTCTGCGAGAACTTTATCATTTTTGTTTATGTTTTCTGTGACTGCAAGATTTCCCTTCTTCCGAGGGCTGACATGGAGAAACAACTAGCTGAAAGTAAACGTTATGAGTCCCACAGCAACATATGCCTTGAAAAATTTGTTAGCAGGCTGAGTACTAGTGTTGAGCGAGCATGCTCGGCCGATGCTCGGATCGGCTCGAGCATCGCTCTGCTCGGCACATGGCGGTACTCGTACGAGTACCGCCATGTGCTCGCCCGCCATGTTCGGGTGGCAGGGATCTGTGCTGAAGGAGGCACAGATCTTACAGACGCTCCGCTGGACCACCAGGGACTGGAAGTAGGGGGCATTGTGGAGATGAAGGGGGCATTGTGGAGATGAAGGGGGACATTTTGGAGATGAAGGGGGACATTGTGGAAGGGGGACATTGTGGAAGGGGGGCATTGCGGAGATGAAGGGGGCATTGCGGAGATGAAGGGGGACATTGTGGAAGGGGGACATTGTGGAAGGGGGGCATTGCGGAGATGAAGGGGGCATTGCGGAGATGAAGGGGGACATTGTGGAAGGGGGACATTGCGGAGATGAAGGGGGCATTGCGGAGATGAAGGGGGACATTGTGGAAGGGGGACATTGTGGAAGGCGGACATTGCGGAGATGAAGGGGGCATTGCGGAGATGAAGGGGGACATTGTGGAAGGGGGACATTGTGGAAGAGGGGCATTGTGGAGATGAAGGGGGGCATTGACCAGGCACCCTCCCCTCATCAGAGCAGGGGGTGCCTGGTGTAATGCTCGTGTCGCCCCATTGAATTCAATGGGGCTCGGGTGCTCGGCCGAGCACTCGAGCCTCCGGCGGTGCTCGGTCAGAGCACCCGAGCACCCGAGCATCGGGGTGCTCGCTCAACACTACTGAGTACCTTTGTCAAAACACACAAAAAATGGATAATAGAATTGGTGCAGTAGGTATGAATAATTGCTATCATGTTGAAATAAAGCTGTATTGATTTTATTACAAAGGGACTGTTTTGTCTGAGAGGGATCATCATTGTTTATTGCACAGGCTGCAACAACCATGGCTGCAGTTATTTTTTGGACTACCACTTTACTCACACATCCCTGCACTACTCCTACTCCATCCCTCCTCCCACTAATGCGTGTACATTTTCTGAACATTAGTCAATTACTGTGTAGGTTTGTGTGTGTTTTTTACTTTGTGCTACTGTGTGATGTCTTGCCAATCAATCTGTGTGTTTTGAGTTGTTGTTATGCTGCAGAATAAATTTGGGGCCAATCAGATACTTCCCTGATGGTATTGCATGATGGATAAGTATGTCTCAGAATTAAGGAGACCATTAATTCTGATCAAATCCCCAAATCCATTTGCAGAAATGCAGCCCCAAGCTTGCAAGGGACCTCCACCATGCTTCACTGTTGCCTGCAGACACTGATTCTTGTACTGCTCTCCAGCCCTTCGGTGAACAAGCTGCCTACTGCCACAGCCAAATATTTCAAATTTTGAGTCATCAGTCTAGAGCACCTGCTGCCATGTTACTGCACCCCAGTTCCTGTTTTTTTGTGCATAATTGAGGCGCTTTGCCTTGTTTCCATGTCAAAGGTATGGCTTTTTGATCTCAAGTCTTCCATGAAGACCACTTCTGATCAGGCTTCTCCAGACAGTAGATGGGTGTACCGGGGTCCCCCTTTTTCTGTCAATTCTGATCTGATGACACTACTGGACATCTTCTGATTGTAAAAGGAAGTAAGCATGAGGTGTCTTTCATCTGCTGCACTATGTTTCCCTGGCCTACCACTATGTCTACAGTCCTCAACGTTGCCCAGTTTCTTTGTGCTTCTTCAAAAGAGCTTGGACAGCACATCTGGAAACCCCTGTCGGCCTTGAAATATCTGCCTGGGAGAGACCTTGCTGATGCAGTAAAACTATCTTGTGTCTTGTTGCTGTGCTCAATCTTGCCATGGTTTATGACTTTTGACATTAAACGATCATCAGCAACCTCACCTTGTTAGCAGAGTTTGGTTGTTCTGTACCCAGATTTATTGCTCCTACACAGCTGTTTCTATTTCAGTTACTGATTGTTTCAGCCCACACAGTAAACTGATGAACATTAGCACCTGTGTAGCATAATTGTTTAATCATATACCTGAAGACTTTGTGCAAGTGTACCTTGAAGAATTGATGCTGTTTTGAAGGCAAAGGGTGGTCACCAAATATTGATTTGACTTAGAGTTTTCTTCTGTTCACTCACTATGTATTTTGTTACTTGAAAAAAATAAACTATTAACATGTCAATTTTTGAAAGCATTCTTATGTTGAGGTATCTGGGGTAAACCCCCTTTCCTCCCTTTTCACTCACATCCCCAGACCTCTCTAACACAGTGATAATAACAGCAAGATCAAGCAGGAACTTGGACCACAGCTGCCTGTGTCTTTCCAATCTGTCTTACAAAACGTTGGGGTATTTGGCGTAAACCTCTTTGCTCCTTGCTCATTCACAGCTCCAGACTTCCCAAGCATAATAACAGCCAGATCAGGAAGGAACTTGGATCACAGCTGTCTATATTTTTCCAATCAGTTATACAAAATGTTGGGTTATTTGGGGTAAACCTCCTTTGCTCCCTTCTCACACACCAATACGCCTCTAACTCAGAGATAATAACAACAAGACCAGAAAGGAACTTGGACCACAGCTTCCTGTGTTTTTTTTATCAGTCACACAGTATGTTGGGTTATTTGGAGGTAAACATCCTTTGCTCCCTTTTTACTCACACCCACAAACATGTCTAACACAGAGATAATAAAAGGCAAATCAGGAAGGAACTTGAATCACAGCTGCCTATGTTTTTCCAATCAGTCACACAAAACTAGGGGGTTTTTGAAGTCAACCCCTTTTCTTCTTTCCTCTCCCCCCAGAGTTCCCCAGACTCCCCTAATACAGTAAACAAATGTTCTGCCAAAAAGACTCCCTAAACTAAGCTTCAACTCCACTGTCTTCTCTAGCTGAAAAAAAATTCTGCTCTCTCTTCCTCTCACAAACACAGAATGGCAGACTGGGGAATAGGGATGGGCGAAAGTTGTCACCATGTTCCCATGAGAAATGTAGCAAAAACAACGTTGTTGTTTGCTTTTCCATGGAAAAATCCGCTTTAAAACTAGCAATTAAAATTTTAGCATTTTTCGCTCATTGGCCAAAAGTTTTCACTATTTTTTTTCAATGGCTAGAAAGTTTCCATCCATTGATTTATGTTGTTTTCGCATTTCCGCTATATTTGCAGAAGACAGACACAATAGAAGCAACTACAGAGCGAGATAGATGTGCTGTGCTGTTCTGCTGTGATGTTTTTGAAAAATTGAGGCAGAAGAGGTTCATAGTGGCTGCTATCACTATGAGAAGCAAAAGGAGGAGGAGCTTATTATGTGTCCACTGAGTCTGAGGAGGAGGAAGTGACTAGCAATACTGAACCATTGCTGTCCAGTCCACCTAAATCACCCCAAGGGATCTTGGGGAATTTAATGGGAAGGGAGGGATAAAAGGGAATGTGAATGGAGGGAGAAAAAGGAAGGGAGGGAGAAAAGAGTAGTACTAGTGAAAGCAGGACAGGTCAGCTGCCTGTGCCTGCTGCAAGACGTGCTGCCTCTTCTGCCAGTGCCACTATTGCTGTAACTGCAGCCACTATTGTTGTCCCTGCTGCCAGATGTGCTGCCACTAATGTTGTACCTGCTGCCTGACATGCTGCCCCTGCTGCCATTAGTGCTGTACCTGTTGCCAGAAGTGCTGCCCCTGCTGTCACTAGTGCTGTACCTGCTGCCAGACATGCTGTCCCTACTGTCCCCAGTGCTGCACTTGCAACCAATATTGCTGTATCTGCAACCACCATTGCTGTACCTGCTGCCAGACATGCTGCCCCTAGTACTATACCTGCTGCCAGATGTGCTGCCCCTGCTACCACTAGTGCTGTACCTGCAACCACCATTGCTGTACCTGCTGCCAGATGTGCTGCATCCAGACTAGTGGTCAAGGGAGCCTACACCATTCCTCTAGTTCAGGGAGTCCTCCTCACCTTCTCTTCACTACAGTGTCCAGATGGAACATGATCCTGAAGGGGCCAGAACTGGTGTTGGGGAAGAGAGCAGGTTCAGAATTAATACCACACCACCAGCAGGAATACAGATCAGCTGCATGTGCCTGCTGCTATTGCTTCTAGGCTGCCTTCTTCTCCAGGTCAAAAGGAAATGGCAAAAGTGACATTAGGGGACCCTCACATTGCATATCACCTCCTCCAAGCAGCAGTGAGATGTCTGGAATAGAGCAGCAGCACATAGGGACTAGTGGGGGTGGTGATGATAATGCTGGAGAAGCTGGGGTTGAAAAGACATTGATGGCCTTTTTAGCAGAAACTGAGAAGGAATGGGAGACAGGGACGAGGAGAGGCATCACCACCACCACTAGCAGTGACATTTTAGAATATGAAGGATTTGCAACTGCTCTAATTCCTTCTGCTGCTGAGTTGCAAGGGCAGCAGGATGCTGAGGAGCAAGCTAGTGTGCCACAGACCACCGTGCACACAGTGGGAATGGGGTCAATCAAATGATGAGGGACTAGGACAGGTTCCACTTGCCAGCACTAGCAATACTCCTGGTCCTAGTTCATTGCTGAATCTGAGGCAGTAGCAGAAACAGCAGCAACATTATCCACTTCCACAGACAATGAATGGGAATGTGGAGGAGAAGAAGAAAGAGGCCATTCTTCTCCATCTGTTCCCTTCCTCCTGAAGTCATCATGGGTGTGGGATTATTTTTCTGTTGGGGCAGGCACAATGCAGTCATCTGCAATGGCACTGTGCACAAATTGTGACTAGTCAGTGAGAAGAGAAAAGGAGGGAACACACGTTGGCACAAGATCCCTGATATCACAGAGACACCATGACATTTACGTCAAACATGTTAAAGACAAACACCCACCACAGAAATAGAGCACCGCTTTTGCTGTCCCTGACTATCCAGAAAGGCAACAAGAGGCAAGGCGGAGATCAAAGAGGAGGAGGAATAGAACAACCCAGACACAGACTGGAAGTTCCATGACGAGTGAAACAACTATATCACAATCACCTTTAGGGTAACTACATCTTCTGCCAATCCACCTCATTCCACCTGTTGATGTTAGGATGTGGCAGTTTTACCTCTATCCATTGCACGCTGTGCACTGACCACACATGCCAGTGTGGTGGAGGAGAATCGCAAGCAGTGCATCAAGCAGCATCTGAGGAGATTACATCCCGCAGGATATGCTAAGATGGTGGCAGGGAGGGTTCATCATTACTATTAAACTGTCAGCATGTTGTCATGTGTCCTTAGTGCCGTCTGGACAAGGGGTATAGTGTAATGGTTTTATTGACACTCAGAGACAGTCAGTTAGGTAAAACACAGTTTTAATGAACAAACTTAAAATGGCAATAACCCTCACGGGTCTAGTAATATATACACAATATAGTACTGACACAGGACAGGTTACAGTAGTAAATACCCACATGGGTCCAGCAATTGTACAATACAGTAATAACAATATACTGACACAGGTCAGGTAATTCGTGTGATACTCAAATGAGGCAGCAGTGAACGGGTTACTGATAGGCCAGGAAGACTGACAGGCCCTATCAGCGCAAGGCCCTTAAGACTCTCACTTGGGAGGGAGAGTATAAATAGCGAGTAATGCCACAGGAGTAAGCGGAGGCCCTTAATAAGCTTATAGACTGCCGTAGCAATAGTGGAGGACAGACTGTATGCCCAGAGGATGCCCAACGGAGACTGCAATGCCAACAACCGGTGGAGACTGGCCCTTTCCCCGTGAGGGTACACGAACGCTCAGACCAATGACTACCCGAGGTGGAAGTAGCCTGAGGCGCCCAAGGAAGACCAACCTCAGCTAATGGCAGGAAATTGGGTCTAGTGTACCATGGGCACAGAATGGAAGGCTCACACCGGAGTGTGGCCCACGTGACACGGAACGTAACTGAGACCAGGCTGCAGGAATGATAATGCGGTAAGCAACACTGCCCGGATGCCAAGCCCAACGAGAGCCACAGAGAGAGCAGCAGGCAATCCTGGACAGATAGGGAACGGAGGACCCACGGGTCGGTACACAGAACAGGAATGACAGCCAATCAGAATAGGTGCACAGAGCAGGAACGTCAGCTGGGCCGGGTCGGTACACGGAGCAGGAAAGTCAGCCAATCCAAGTCGGTACACAGAGCAGGAACGTCAGCCGGGCCAGGTCGGTACACAGAGCAGGAATGTCAGCCAATCCGAGTCGGTACACAGAGCAGGAACGTCAGCCAATCCGAGTCAGCACACAGAGCAGGAACAGATGCAGCAGAGTAGTCAGGCAGTCCGAGTCATACACTGAGATCACATGAGAAACTGGAACAAGCGCTGGTACAGAAACACCACGAAAGGGCAACAGCGAAGTGACAGGGCCCAGTATTTAAGGACAAATACTGGGCGGGCCAAGACCACCGCAACCAATAAGAGCCAGCTGAGAATAAGACTGACAGAATGTCGCCAGCATAGCACGGGCACCGTGATAGTACCCCCCTCTCAACGACCCCCTCTCCCAGAGGAGGGACCAGGTTTCTGAGGGAATTTCTTATGAAAAGTACGCAGCAATTTGGGAGCATGGAGGTCATTCTGATTGACCCAGAAACGCTCTTCAGGGCCATAACCCTTCCAATGGACCAAGTATTGTAGTCTCTCTCTGAACCTTCGGGAGTCAATGATATTTTGCACTTCGTACTTCTCCTGACCTTGCACTTGGACAGAACTGGGGACCGCAGGAGTGGTAGTGTAACGGTTGCATATCAATGGCTTAAGGAGGGATACATGGAACACATTGTGAATATGCATGGATGCTGGGAGGTCCACAGCATACGAGACTGGGTTAATCTTGTGGATAACTTTAAACGGGCCAATGAACCGGGGAGCCAACTTATTACAGGGAACTTGTAAATTGAGGATAACCATACCCTATCCCCAACCTGGAAGGAGACCGCCGGCAAACATCTGCGGTTAGCATGGCACTGATTACGCTGGAACGATTTACTGAGGGTCCTTTGTACCTGTGCCCAGGTGGAGCTGAGTTGCTCGATATGCTTGTGCAGAGCTGGAATCTGCTGCATCTGAAATGAGTCCGGGAGCAAGTATGGTTGGAACCCGTAATTGATGAGGAACGGGGAGCTCCCAGACGATGAATTAAGCACACAGTTCCTGGTGAACTCTGCCCATGGCAGCAGGTCAGCCCAATTATCATGCTGATCAGATGCGAAACAGCGTAGGAATTGTTTCAATCCCTGATTGGCACGCTCAGCGGCTCCATTGGTCTGGGGATGGTAGGCAGATGAAAAAGAAAAATGTATGCCCATCTGATCACAGAATGCTCTTCAAAATCTGGACACAATTTGGCTCCCATGGTCTGATACCAGAACCCTGGGTACCCCATGCAACCGAAACACTTCTCTGGCAAAGACGATAGCCAACTCCTGGGCCAAGGGAAGGCCAGGAAGGGGTACAAAGAGTGCCATCTTACAAAATCTATCAACTACCATCAGGATGAACGAGTAACCCCTAGACACTGGCAGTTCTCCCAGGAAATCAATGGACACGTGGGACCAGGGACACTCGCCATTAGCCACTGGTTGAAGTAACCCAACTGGGAGGTGTCTAGGGGACTTGACATGGGCACATGTAGTGCAAGCTGCTGTGAATGCGGTGCAGTCAGCACATAGAGAAGGCCACCAAAATAATTGAGAAAGGGATCAGATCAACTGGTCTCTCCCTATGTTCCCAGCTGCTTGGGATGCATGATATACTTCAAGTAGGCGGATACGAAATGGCTCGGCTACAAAACACTTGCCCACTGGGGTGTCAGAGGGTGCAGCAGCCTGGGTAGAGAGAATCTCCTCCCCCAGGGGTGAAGTGATGCTGGTACACAGGGTAATTAAAATGCGATCAGGTGGAATGATGGGTACAGGAACCTCATCTTTATCTGTTTCTGGACCAAATTGCTTGGACAGGGCATTTGCCCTAACATTCTTGGAACCAGGCAAGTAGGATACAATAAAATTGAAGAGAGACAGAAACAAGGCCCACCTGGCCTGTCAAGAGGACAACCTTTTGGCCTCCATAAGGTACGTCAGGTTTTTATGGTCAGTCAGGATCAACACAGGAGTCCTAGTACCTTCCAGCAAGTGGCGCCATTCCTTGATAGTGAGAATAATTGCCAAGAGTTCTCTGTCCCCAATCTCATAATTACTCTGGGCACTGGACAATTTTTTGGAGATGAACCCACGTGGTCTCAGTATACTCCCAGGGACTGGACGCTGTGACAATATTGCCCCTACCCCGGTCTCAGAGGCATCAACCTCCAAGGTGAATGGGAGGAAGGGGTTAGGGTGGGATAACACACAGCTATGCCTTTTGGAAATAAAATAATATTTGTTATGTGTTGTGTGTAACTTCTATGTTCCCTTTGATTTCGATGGAATGATCTAGGCGAAAAAACCGGGAAAAAGAAGAAAATCAGCACTTTTCATGGGAAATTGCCATTTTTTGCAGATTTCAGTTTAAGGGGGAAATTTTCACCCATTGCTACTGGGGAACATGACACCCCTTTTATACTGTGCCTGCAGGAAAAGAAGAGAATCTTGCCATGTAGTAGGTATAAATTCCTATTGAGTGCAGTGCAATGAGTTAGATGAAAAAAACTCCTGTTTTGTCTTATGGGCTTTTTTATTGGTATTTTGGATTTATTTTGTTTTAACTGCCCCTCAATCTCAGTAAACAACCCCCCCCAAAAAACATTCCCTGTTCAACTGATTCTTTCCCCACACCCCACTAACACAGGCACCCTCATACCCCTTTTATACTATGCCTTTGGGAAATAAAAAAATATTTGTGTTGTGTATAAATTCAATGTTCCCATTGATTTCAATGGGATGGTATAGGCAAAAAAATTGGAAAAACTGAACTTTTCGCAGGAAATTAGTCAACAATTGGGAAGTGCCATTATTCACCGATTTTAGTTTGAGGTGAAAAATTTCACCCTTTCCTATTTACCACACACTGTGCATATTGTAGTTGCTGATGAGAGGCACAGTTCCTGCTCTGAAGGGAAAAATGTATATTCTATTAACAACACACCCATGATTTTGAAGGAGGGGCAGGTGGAGAAGAATTATTAGCCAGCTTCTTTTCTCCACATATGCCTGAAGTAGTTTTGGTGCAGCTACTGCCTATGGCACATCACCGGAGCTAGTCTTGGCAAGTGAAACCTTCATCATCCCTCACAAAGGTTACTGCTGTTGTTGAATCCATTCCCTTTGAGCTGCCTAATCATCCTACTGTTTAAACAACTCAGCAGCAGCAAGAACAGCAGTAGAAAATTCCACAATCACACAATTTGACAGTGGCCACTCACCAACGTACAATGAGCTGCTGGCACTAGGCTACTAGGGATTTTTTTTTCCCTCAGGTCTTGTTCTTTAAAAAAAAAAAAAAAAAACAGGAGCCTACAAAAAAATAAACAATTTTGGGGGCTTGTTTCTAACAAGCCTAAGTCATACAAATTGATGTTTCCTCAGGGCTTGAGCCTAGCACAAGTTTAATTTCCTACAACTAATCAATGTTTCCTCAGGGCTTGTGCCTCAATTAAGTGTAAGTCCTACAATTCAATGTTTCTTCAGGGCTTGGACCTAACACATCTTATTTCCTTCCACTAATCAATGTTTCCTCAGGGCTTGGGTCTTTTAACAACAAGTCCTACAAATCATTCTGTATAAAGTAGGCTGACCAGACCTCACCTTTAACCGGGGATGCATAGGAAAAATGCATACTGCAGGACTGCTTTGATTTCAGTGAATTACTGAAAAATAGCTATTTAGTATGTGTCCCTGGTTAAAGGTGAAATCTGGTCAGTAGGGATGGGCGAAAATTTTTGCCTCAAACTGAAATCGGCGAATAATGGCACTTTCCTCTTGGCAAAAAATTTCCAGTGAAAAGTGCCATTTTTACGCTTTTTCCTGCCTTTTCCACCCATTGAAATCAATGGGAAGAAAAGTTTTCTACAGCCTGTGCTGGGTGGGGAAGTCTGGGGAAAGACATTGTTGATTTTCTTTTTCAGTTGGACAGACTGTGATAAGACAACAGGGTGGACAACTTAAAAAAATAAAATGAATAAAACAAAAGATAAAAAAATTAAAAAAAATAAAAAATGAAATATCTTAGGTGACAGTGACAGACAGCTGACTGGGCTTAGGCAAGGCATCATACAGCTCCATCAGTTGTGCACTGTAAAGTAAAAAAACACAGTGTAGATGCAAAATGTACAGCAAACGCACAAGGGGAAAGGGGTGGGGTGGAGCAGTGTAGGGACTTGAGAGTAAAGTAGTAGTCCAAAAACCTACTGCAGCAATGGTTGTTGCAGCATGTGCAATCAATGATGATAATCCCTTTACTCCAAGGGAGGATGCAGTTTGTCAAGGTCCCAGCAAAACTAGGTCCATCACCACCAGTGCCAGTAGAAATATATAACCATATAAGAAGAACACTGAAGATGACAAAAAGTCACATCCAAGTGTTGATGATGCTGGCAACAGCATAATAGAGAAAGGTATAGCAGCTGAACCGCCTGTTGCATCAGATAGTGAGACACCAAAACACCTGTCCTCAAAGTAGTAATGAATTTTGTTATAGTAAAAGTAAAAAGAAATTGTTTGAGACCTCCAAAAGCTTAGAGGAATATAAGGGTAGTAGTGGGCAAGAACTGTCAGGTGATGCTGATGCTGCTGAGGATGACCTAATGATGACTGATGATGATGCAGATCTAGAATATATCCCTCAAGCATCCTTCTCTTGTTCAGATGAAGTTGAGAGTGAGGATGATGACAGGGCTATAAGGTTAGCAGAAAGTCAAAGGCTGTATCTTCTACCTCGTTTAAAGGGATAGTAATACTTAAAATGTAAAAAAAAATATGTTGTAGGGTTTATCCCCCTAAGTAAAACAAGGGTACTCCCACTGCTGAAAGGTGTTTCATTCAAAAGTTATTAATTTTCAAAGTTGAATTTTTTAGGTGCAATATCACATTGGCCTGAAATTGTACTGTGGCGCTGTTGCTACACGATCCTATGGACAGCTCTGGTCAGTTGACCATAAATCTCCATAGGATGGTGTAGCAACAGCGCCACTGCACAATTTCAGGCCACTGTGATATTGCACCTAAAAAATTAAACTTTGAAAATTAATAACTTTTGAATGAAACACCTTTCAGCAGTGGGAGTACTCTTGTTTTACTCAGTGGGATAAACTCTACAACATATTTTTTTTTACATTTTAAGTATTACTATCCCTTTAAGGAGCACTATGCCTTTCTATAAACTGTTTGAGAAAGCCATTGGAAAGTCTGACCCTGGACAAGTACAGATGTCAGAAAGCACACAGTCACCCTATCAGTCATCCTCAGTGTCATTGCCTCTTCAAAGTCCAAGTCCCACTCAGCCACACACATCTGTTTTGAGTACCCAGCAACAGCAACACAGGTTAACATGCACAGTTTTAGATAAGAAGAGTACCTGTGGTGCTGCTGCTGTAAGTGCTGCACCTTTTACACCTAGTAGTGGTGGCAGTAGAATTACATCAACATCTAGCTCCAGTAGTAGTAGTAGCAGAAACCACACATGACAGACAAAGCCAGGACAAATATATTAACAGCAGCACAGATGAGGAGGTGGAGGACAGATGGGACCACTACTATGACCGATAAGTAATGTTTGTCAATAATCTGAGAAGGAGGATAGAGTATGACAATGGTAAAAATACATACACAAATCACACTATGCCAGTCCCCCCACCACCACCACTAAAATACATATTTACCACATTTTAGGTTGTACTTTATTTTTTTTCATTACTTGATATCATCATGAATATGTTCCAGTGTCACTTAAGCAAGAAAGTGTTGTGGGTAAAGGACAAATGCATTCTGCATGCTAACACATTTTTCAAGCCATATTTTTCTTTAGGACTCACAACTTTGACTTTAAGCCACTTATTTCTAAACTTCAGCCCTCAGAAGAAGTAATATTACAGTGATAAATGTAGTGCCTATAGGAAATATAGGCAAAAAAAAAACATAGGCTAAAAATTTGTTAAAATAAGTGAAAATTAGGACATTTTTGCATAGGTGGAAAGGTGAAAATTTTCACAGGAAAAGCGAAAAATCGGCACCTTTTTGCACAATTTTTCTCTGGAAATTTTTCACACTTTTCACCTACCCCTACTGGTCAGCCTACTTTAAAGTACTCTATCCCGTCAAGCATCAGTCTGCCCTAGCTTACGTCAGGGGGTCCCTGTCTCTGTCACTTTACTAACCAATTTCTTATTTTATTTTTAATTTTTTTTTATTAACTGTCCCCCAAATAATAGTCAGCAACCCCCCTAAAAAAATCCCTGTTCAACTGAATTTTACCCAGACTCCATCCACCAACACAGACACCTTACTCAGCCCCTTTTAATTCCATGTCTTATGGGGGGGTATTAGTATTTAGTTTATTTTTTTTTTATTAACTGTATTTAGGATTTGTTTTATATTAACTACCTCCCCCCAATCACAGTCAACAAACCCCCCAAATAAAATTCCCTGTTCAACTGATTGTTTCCCTACACTCCACCAACACAGCACCCTCATACCCCTTTTATACTATGTCTTTGTAAAATAAAATAACATTTGCTATGTGTTGTCTATAAATTCCATGTTCCCATTGATTCCAATGGAATGAGTTAGGAGGAAAAATTGCACTTTTTTTGCGGGAATTATTCTCCAAGCAGGAAGTACCATTATTCGCTGATTTTGGTTTGAGGCAAACATTTTCACCCGTCACTACTGAGAAGGAAATTTACAGAGGTATGCAAGATGTAAAAAGACATTCCATATAATAAAAAGATGTTTTTAACTTATTTGATGCTAGAAAAATCTCCTTCACATTGCTTCATAAGGTATTACATCAAGTTATAAACCTTATTTCAAGCATGACAGTTACTCATGTAGTTGATTCGCATGTAAGATAAAGAAACATATACTGACATAATGACATATGCCTGTCCATTAAAGCATAGTGCAGTGTGAGATTATTAGACATGCATTCTAATAATAAGTAGCAAACCATAGTAGCAGTATCAACAAAAAAAATTATACAGGTTGATTTTCCAGAAGCTCCTCTCACACCTGCTTTAGAGATATGCACTAATCGTTCTCACGTATATGTCAAAATAATCTGGCAAATAATATTTAAGTTTACAAATATACAATGACATTGTTGCATACCTTTTGCTAGGTTAAAGGGATAGTAATGTTTCAAAATAAAAGCAGCTCTACTTAATCTTCTTAATATTTGGGCCATGGAGAGTATTATTTCAATACTGAGAGAGTTATAGTTCAAGAGTAATTGAATGATAAAATATCCCTCTCCCACCCCTTTTACTGATGTAATACTTCGCACCTCAGAACAGAAATGTGGTGTCCAGATGGCTTGCAGAGAGGGACAATCTTCAATTAGCATAAGGGAAAAACCTGAAAAACCTGTCAATGGGGGCAGGGTTTTTGTGAAACATTACTATCCCTTTAATCTTTTAGGTTTTGATGCACAATGTGTCATTGTATGCTAATTCTGTGCACTGTAAGCCAATGGGGGAAATGGAAAAAATGCATGATAGTAAGGTGATAAAGTGGAGATGACTTCTCCAGTGACATCACTTCTCTATTTCCTATGTTATTCTATTAAGCCAATGCACTGAGATTTCTCCTACTTTGGAGATTGTAGTGCATATGCTCTAAAGAATAACAAATAAACTGGAGACGTGATGTAACTGGAGAAGTCATCTCTTTTTTTATCACCTCTTTATCACGCGTTAATACATAACCCCCAATGAGTTCCGTTATAGCCCAAGCTTACTGATTGCTGTGCTATTAGAAAAGGCCCCAGTGTGTGAGCTCTGTATAGATTAATATATCACTGTGTGTGTAGAAATACTGAAACAATTCATTAAAGGATGCGTTAGCAATCCAGTACAGAGATGTGTTCAGAAGAGAAACATTAAGCTTCATAAACATGAGAAGCTTCACTTTCTACGAAGCTTGGTGTTTCAATTCTGAACACATCTCTCTACTGGAGTGCTAACACATCCTTTTACTTATTGTTCCAAGTTGTGTCCAGCAGTGGGAAACCATGGCAGTTTTGAGCACCCTGAATCTGAAGACGGTGAGTGAAGATGATAACAATCTGTGTTTAATCTGGCACCAGTCTCTCTCTATGCTATATGAAGAAATATTTGCCCAGAAAATAAACTAATTAGCAAGACTGTTTCACAAGCAAACAAAGATTGATTTGTCAAAACTTATATATATATATATATATATATATATATATATCCAATGTACAATGATTTGCACTCACTCTATGAATCCATAATGCCTGGGTGCCATCCTCTAGAATAATTGTAATATATTTCCAAGAAAAGAGAAAACACTCACAGGTCTTTTTCCAGGTGAAACAATGTGCTGGTTTATTCATCAATGTTTCAGCCCCACTTTGGGCCTTTATCTTGATAAAGGCCCAAAGTGGGGCCAAAACGTTGATGAACAAACCAGCACCTTGTTTCACCTGGAAAAAGACCTGTGAGTGTTTTCTCTTTTCTTGGAAATATATATATATATATTACAAAAAATGGCTAGCACATTACATAGAGGAGTTTTAGTTATCTTAAAAGTAAAGTAAACTTATCTTAAGGAGACCGCTTCACTTTATCCTAAGATTCTCTCTTTTTTGTATTGAATATTATTTACATTCTTTAGACCTCTCATACATCATGGATTACTTTAACTTACACATCTGCCTTTTGTTGACAGACAATTATTTCACCTCATAGACTTATGTTCCACCTCTATTGATTGTCAGGCAATTGACCATACTTGTTCAACCAAGACATGTTTTCCTTAATATACATTTCTCATATGGCTGAAATTTGATGTGCATGATTTTGATACTGACATTTTATTACAAAAGGATTACATTTTCCATTGTCTGCAGCTGGTGTGTGAAAGAGAGAGTAGGAAACATTTATGACTTTCCCTGTTTTGTAATAGAGATGATATGCTATTTTGACTGGAAGGAGCCTTTTTATCCAAACCTCATCAGAGTTATCATTTGTATAGCATTTATGAAAAGAACCCACACTTTTCAAGTCTAATAGATTTTCAACGGAAATGTGTAGCATATGAAAGTAACAAAAAAATCATAAATTCACCATCTTACTAAAATTATGCCAAGGTTCTTGCTTTATGGATTTATAACCTGCAAGAAAAACAAACTGGGACAACATCAGTTTTTAAAGGGATAGTAATGTTTCACAAAAGCAGAAGCTCCAATTAATCTTCATAGTATTTGAGCCATGGAGAGTGTTATATCAATACTGTCAGAGTTGTAGTTCAAGAGTAATTGAATGATAAAGTATTCCCTTCCTGCCCCTTTTGCCTAGTGTAAGCCACCTCCCCTCAGATGTGGAATCTGGTCCACAGACTGGACAGCTCACAGCAAAGGACAATCTTCTTACTGTGAGAACAATGAAAACCCTGCCCCCTTTGAAAGTTTTTTCTTTTATGCTAATTGAAGATTGTCCCTCTCTGCAAGCCATCTTGACACCACATTTCTGCTCTGAGGTGTGAAGTGTTACATCAGTAAAAGGGGCAGGAGGAGGATACTTTATTATTCAATTACTCTTGAACTACAACTCTCTCAGTATTGAAATAATAGTCTCCATGGCCCAAATACTATGAAGATTAATTGGAGATGCTTTTATTTTGAAACATTACTATCCCTTTAATTTCTCAGAAATAATTTATTTTACATAAAGATGGCTAATGTAACAAATAGACAGATTGTAATTCTCTCTCTAAATTTGTCTTGAGGTGGCAGTCCATCTTAACATACAAATAATTTTACCAAATTTTCCTCTTGACCTTGTATTTTAACAGAAGTTAACTTCAACTTGCTAAGTGTTATGAAACAATTTATATCGCTTCCTGACATGCTTGTTTTCTGACACTAAAGCAAATGGAATTATAGAGCCATATACACAAAGAGAGTGGCAAAATTACATGGTAAATCAATTGCAGCACAGGGGACAAATACAAAATTCCCCACATTTCCATTTATTTAACCCTTTGAGTGCCAGAGGGGTATCAAAAACACATTGCAAAGCAATTCAATGGGTATATGCAATGCATATGCAGAGGATATCCCTCTGGCAATCAAAAATGGAGATAACTTCTCCAGTGATATCAACTCTCTAGTTCCTGTGTTAGTCTATGGAGCCTATGCACTGAGATTTCTCAAGTGAAAGAGATGTTAGTGCATAGGCTCCTTAGAATACCATAGGAACTGCTGAAGAGATCTCATTGAAGAAGTTATCTACACTTTATCACCACTTGATCACTCCTTAGTGCATCTCCCCAATGTGTTGGAGATCTTCCTAGCATTCAAGGCGCATTAAGAACTAAGATGTTAAAAAGGGGAGATAAGATAACTTCTCCAGGAAAATAATTTCCCAATTCCTATGTTATTCTGTGGAGCCTATGCACTTGACAAATCTTGGTCATTGGCTTCACAGAATAACATATGAACTGGAGAAGTGATATCACTGAACAAGTTACCTCCACTTTATCACCTTTTTATCACACAGAAGTGTATCCCCAACCTGGAGATAAAAGATCCACTGAAATCAGTGGGAATATTTTGTTATACCCTCTGGTGCTTGTGATTTGCTTCAGAATTGCTCCACCTTTGTTTCTGCATATAAGCTGTAGTATTATATTACCCTGCTGTTTCATACATTGCTGTATAAACTCACCATGGCTTCTATCTTTTTCCATAATTTATTCTCAATACATTTCAGAGCAGTTTATGTTACAAGACAAATAAGTAAATTAAATGATTACATTTATTAGACTTATTATGTTGGAATGCATTTTAAATGAAATCAATCGTCCACTTATTACATTTGACTGAATATACAGTAACGTACATTTTCATGCCTCCTTCATCTGTATATAAATGTAAATGTAGCTTTCAGGGATCAGTTCACTAGTCCCAGTGGTTGTGAGCTACACTTAGTTTGAGATTGTTTCATTCTATGCACTGTTTTCAGATGTGCAAGCACTCTCCATAGTGAGAGAATGCACCATAGACATCAATGGAAAATGTGTGATGAATAAACACATTTTTATTAAATGAGAAGTAAGAATGTTTTGCAACTAGTATCCAAGATCTTTGCAGCTAAAATGGTTTACTTTGGTCAGACAGTTTTTTAAGTGACTGCTAGTACCCTGTATATAACTGGGTATTTTTTGACCAATAGTTTCAGAATACTCAGAATATGCTCCACCCAGCCAGATATACTGTCTCTGAATGGGCCTGAGTGTCTATTATATGTAACCAGATGTGTTCATAAAACTTTTACTCTACCAGTTTCCCCATTTTTTCATGGCTAACATGGTACCTATTAACCAAAATTACAGAATTGTTTTTCTCACCCCTACTTTTTATTAATACATATTTTGTCAGTGGAGGATTTTTCCTTTTTAATGGGATGTTATGCCATTCCACTGGTCTTAGTTAAAGGGATAGTAATACTTCGTTTTATCTTAATTTTATTTTGTAGACATTAAAAAACAAGAAGAATGATATAAGTCTTATCTCTCAAACCTTTATGGTTTGAGAGGTATTCACAAGCAAAGTTTCCCCCTCCCGCCCCTTTTACCTAGTGTAAGCCATCTCTTCTCAGATGTGGAATGCAGTCCATAGACCAGACAGATAACAGAAGGGGACAATATTCTTCCTATTAGAACAATGAAATCCCTGCCCCCCTTGATAAGTTTTTCAGGTTTTTCCCTAATCTTAATTGAAGATTGTTCCTCTCTGCAGTCTACCTGGGAACCTCCCTTCTGATCTGGCTGAACAGTGTTACATCAGTAAAAGGGGCGAGAGGGGGAGACTTTGTCATTGAATTAGTCTTGAAATACAACTGTGACAGAATTGAAATAACACTCTCCAAAGTCAAACTACTATGATGATTAATTAGAGCTGCTTTTATTATGAAACATTACTATCCCTTTAAGACTGTCATAGTACTAGCAGTTATTTTGTTAGATAGCTGGGAAACTAAAAATACTAACAGCCCAGTCACTAATACACTGAATAGTTTTTTAAGCTTTCTGTATTTTGGAAATGTTGCTGTTTCGTGTATTTAATATCATGGGATACTTAAAAATATATAACTGCCATGTGTGCATTGTCAAAATAAAAAATCTATAAAATAATTATTAAAGGGGGAAATTTAATATTATGTTTTGTATACCATACTTATTAGAGTTTATGATAACTTTAATCTGCCAAATGCCAGCTGAAACAGTAAAATTTACAGTAAAGCCTGAAAGAACAGCAGTTAGGCTGTCAATGGGTAGCAATTTCATGATCATAAAACATGGGAGTGTATGGCTGTCATGAGTCTTGAGACCCCCCCTAAAGCAATATTAAATCAGAAAATAGCCTTAAAAACACAAAATGTCAATCCAGTGTATTTTGAAGGTAGTTTGAGCATGCTGCACTTACCAATTCCTGTGTCTGAGGTCACAAAATACAAAAATCACACATTTTGTATTTTTTCTATATCTTTCAGTGGGATGCAATATAAAAGTATATCTAATTTTATTTACACATCTCCCTACAGTCTACAATAGGATTTTTAAATAAAATCCACTGCTAAACAAATGCCCTACAATGGAATCTAGGGATGAGCAAAGATAATCTGTGAGCAAGGTATAAGAACTTCCATAATGGGTACTGCTTGAGTTGGTTACTAGAATTTGTACTGTTATGAAGCTAGTTACTACAGCTTATACTGGGATCAATGGTTATGGTACTTGTTAAATAGTGTTGTTATTATTATTATTATTATTATGTCAGGTTCATGCAACTTATCAGAGAGAGAGGAAACATCATTTTTGAAGTAGAGAAGATAGACAAAGAAAGGTAGGATTTAGTCTAGGAGTATTTTGTATAAGAAATTGGTGTTTGAGGAGCCTGTGTATTCTCTCTGCTCACAATTTACCCATTATTGTGGACTGCAGATTATAAAATTAACAGATCTATCCACATCCTGTAAGGTAAACATTAAGACGTAAGAAGTATGTAGCAACCTATATAATGGTAAGGCAGTTGATGTAGTATATCTAGATTTTGCAAAGGCATTTGGTACAGTGCCACACAGGGGCTCGGGTTTAAAATAAGGAAATTGAGGCTAGGGGATAAACTTGGATGGAAAATTGGTTGAAGGATAAGGAACAGTGTGTGGTTATAAATAGACAATACTCCAGTACGGTTAAAGTTGAGTGGAGTACCTCAGGGTTCAGTACTTGGTCCACTGCTTTTTAACATGTTTATGAATGACCTGGAGATAGATATAGACAATAGCAATATTTGTAGATGACAGTAAATTATGCAGGATAATAAATTCAGAACAGGATATGTGTTCTCTATAGAGGGATTTACATAAAATGGCAGATTGAGCAAACAAATTGAATACAAAGTTTTTTTTTTCTTTAAACTGTTTTTATTAGAGGACCAGTCCAGGCCAAACTCATAACAACAAAATTTGCATACAAATACAATGCATACAAATATGTAAAAAATATATACGTGAAAAGAAGACATAATGTATAAAACTGACACGAGCAGCCCAGCATAGTCCAACACTTTTTAACCCTTTTTTAACTCCCACTTCAACCTAACCACCCTCCCACATTAACTCCAAGGCCCTCCCTCCCCTCGCTCACTCCCCACCCCAGCCTCATATGACCACATAGCCCATAAGGGCTGCTATCTACCCTGGCCCCAGCGGAGTTGAGACCCAACAAAACAGGATTCCACCCATAAAGTTTGTGGACGTAGCCTAATCCCACATTTTGGATCCTTTTAAATGCCAACAACCCCACACCTTATCATACTTCCCTGGTGTACCCATCATCCAAAGTGTGGCTATCATTTTTCTGCCCATAACAAGGAGTTCTCTGAGAAGTGACCTCACAATAGTCTCCTGTATCTCATCAGGGAAGATAGACAGAATACACAGTTTGGGTATGAGAGGGATCGGTCTCTGCAAAACATTCTCCAAAACCTGGACCACCTGTCCCCAGAAAGCAGATACCCGGGGGCAATCCCACAGCATATGCATGAAAGTACCCTCCACCCCAGCACATCTGTGACAAAACTTGCTTTTAGTATTAGACATTGAATGCAGTCTCACCGATGTATAGTAAGTGCAGTGTAATATCTTAAGTTGTATGAGTTGATGCCTCGTGGAAATGGCAACTTCAAATGGTGCTCTACAAGCAACATCCCACTCCCAATCTTCAAGTGGTCCCATGTCAACCTCCCATCTAGTCCGCAAATGCCAGTCTACATCAGTCAACATCCCAATCACCCAGTTATATATAAAGGATAATGGTTTTGGTCTGTGTGTAAGAGTCAGGAGAGAAAGCAAGGGAAGCCAGCACAGACTCACTTCCACTCCACAGGTCTTGAAGAACATGTCTCAGCCTCAGATAGGAGTAGAACATAGTATTCGGCAATTGGTATTCTGAGTGTAGCTGCTGAAACGATTTAAGGACATTATTCTGATATAGATGTCCCATAGTCGTAACTCCCCTGTTAGCCCACAGCAGGCCAAATTCCAAGGTTTCTAGTTGTGGCAGTCCCACTTTACCCCATAGAGGCATGTCAGGATGCACTGCTGTATGTCCCACTGCCATTTGCAACTCCGGCCATGTATCAAATAAGGCCGACGACAGTAGTGTTGACATACTTACTCATGGTCCAACCATAAGTGCATGGCGTAGGTCTGTTACCGGCCACAGCAGATCCCCCTCCGATTGGACAAAGGAATGGGACGTAAAGGGGTCAAGGTACGCCACCCCATAATGACACTACACAGCCAGATAATACAATCTAAAATCAGGCAGGGCAATTCCGCCCATGCCTTTTTTCCTTGTCAAATTCCATAATCGAATTCTCGAGTGGTGCCACCTCCAGAGAAACTGACGAACAATCCCGTCTATCTGTGCAAAATATTTCTTGGGAATATTGACCGGGGTATTTTGAAAGACATAAAGAAACTTGGGGAGGAAGATAATTTTAAGTAAGTTGGAACGTCCTATCAGATTCAGCGGAAAGTTCAACCAGGTAGCTGTTTTATTCCTAAAAGTATTAATAAGTGGTATTAAATTAGCTTCAATAAAACAATGAGGAGATGCTCCAGTTGTTACTCCCAGATAGTGACACTTGTCCACCCATTTCATTTGCAGGTTCGCTACAGATACATCCGGAGCCAGTTCGTTAACCGGCAACAAGGACGACTTTTCCCAGTTAATCTTTAATCCTGAAAAAGCCCCAAAAGTGTCAATAAGACAATGTACAGTGAAGAGAGAATCATTAGAGTCACCCAAGAACAAGAAAAGGTCTTCTGCATATAGCGCAGTTTTCTCTTCCCTACCACCAAGTTGCCAACCTACAATATCTCCACTTCGACGGATCATGGAGGCCAGCGGCTCAATGGCCAAAGCAAATAGGCCAGGCGAGAAAGGACACCCCTGTCTCATACCTCTATGTAGGAAGAAGTCCTCAGATACCAAGCCCCCCGCAGACACCCTAGCCATAGGTGACATATACAATAATCTAATCCAGTCTATAAACCAAATTTACGAAGCACTCCCCATACATAATTCCATTCCACAGAGTCAAATGCCTTTGAAGCGTCAAGAGATGCCAGTACCCTGTTACCTAAGTTGTCATGCATAAGCTGCAGATGAAGATAAAACCTCCTTAAGTTATGAGAGGTAGAACACCCTAGGATAAATCCTGACTGATCCCTGTGTATTAAGGACAACATTACCATATTAAGCTGAGCAGCTAGAATCTTAGCCAACATTTTAATATCAGTAGTGAGCAACAATATGGGGCGATAATATTCACAGAATCTCGAGTCCTTACCTGTCTTAGGTAGGACAATAATTGTAGCCTCAGTAAGGGAGTTTGGAAAAGTCCCCCTATCAAGAGCATCATAGAAAGTGTTAAGCAGGTGGGGCCCCAGAATGTCAATAAAAGAGCGATACCACTCCGCCGGTAGCCCTTTCCTACCTGGAGATTTACCCAATGGCAAGGCCTGGACAGTCTCAACTACTTCTCTCAACATAATAGACAAATCCAGCATATTTCTAGAATCCTCAGACAGAACGGGAAGTTCGCAGTCCTCTAAATATTGAGTTATCTGGGCCTCAGTTTTATCCATTCTGGATTCATACAACTGGATATGGAAGGAGGCAAAGCGAGAAAGAACTGCAGTTGGATCTGAGACCAATGAACCCGAATTATCAAAAACAGTTGGCATTACCGGGGTCCCCCATGTCCCCTAACCAGTTGAGCCATCAACCTGCCCGCCCTGTCACCATTTTCAAAAATGTTATGAAGCTGATAAAAGACCTGATTAGCATTAAGCTTGGTTACCTTAACGGAGAGCCTGGAGGATGCAATAGTAAATTTAGCGTAGGAATCTGAATCGTCCTGCGTGGCAAAAATCCTCTCAGCCTCAACCTCCTCGTCCTCCAGCCGCACAACCTCCTGCCTCCTACGTTCCCTATAGGTTGCAATATCTGCTATAAAGGAACCCCTTGCCACTGCCTTAGCCACGTCCCACACTACCCCCGGGGGGCCGAGTCAACATTTGTGTCAAAAGATTGTAAGGTGTTCGAATGTGCCTGTTTAATAAGATCTATTGTCAACCAAAATGGATTAAGCTTCCATTCTCTCTGAGTCATCGTACCACCCAAGGAGCAAGTCAACATCAGGGGAGAGTGGTCCGATGCCACCCTAGGTAAAAATTCACACTCCTTCATGATAGTCCTAACCGAGGCAGACAAATGCATAGTCGAGTCTGGACAAGGATTTTTAAGTAGCAGAGTGGCACAAGTATCCTCTGATGTCTGGGTGAAGCAATCTCCAGGCATCCATCAAAGTCATGTCGTCAATAAATGACCTGAACTGACCAGTATGTGTGGGACTGTATTAAAGTCTCACATACAGAGATTATGATTAGGTTTGTCTGAAATATATGATAAAGCCTGCTCAAGGACCAGGGTATCAAAAGGGGGAGGAATATATACATTGAGGAGGACGAACAGAGCTCCATGCAACATACAGGTCAGAAATATATATCTACCCCTGGGGTCAGTTTTAAGATCTACAAATTTTACCCATTTGGATATTAACAAGAACACCCCCCTAGCCTATGATGTGTGCGTAGAGTGATAAAGGGATTGTAACCAGTGACTATTCAGTGATCTAGTTTTCTCGTCCAATAAATGAGTTTCATGCAGCATGACTACGTCAGGATACTTCTTTCTAATGTGATTCAGGATCAAAGATCTTTTAATATGGTCGTTAAGGCCCCTGATGTTCCAGGATAAGAATTTGCATAGGCTCACAGCCATATCTGCACCTTAAACAGAGGCAACCACAGCCCTGGGACTACCCTCCATAGGGAGAATGGCAGGGAGAGAGCAAGAGAGAGCGAGCCCAAAACCCCAAACCTCACCCCAACCCAGGATCCTCATCCTATCCCCAATCCCCCTAACAGAACACCAATCCCCCCATCCCCCCTCCCTGTCCCCACCCCCCAACATGATGAGGACCTAATTCCCAAACAAGGTCAGTGTAGAGACTTGTCACGGTTTGTTAAGACTCTCAGATGTAAAGTTAGGTAAAAACACAACTTTATTGAAAAGTTTAAGACAACCCCATAGGGTATCATACACGTACATACATATATGTATATTGAAATGACAGGAAAAGCAGTAGTAATAGAGAATAGGCTCTACCGGCCTTGCCAATATACCGGGCAAGGCAGCCAGGACTAATGCTCGGAGAATTTAGTAGGCTCTACCGGCCTTGCCAGTATACCGGGCAAGGCAGCCTGAACTGGCACACACAAGATAGTTGGCTCTACCGACCCTGCCAATATACCGGGCAAGGCAGCCTAACGGAATACCACAAGTATACAGGCTCTACCGGCCCTGCAAATATACCGGGCAAGGCAGCCTAACGGGATATCACAAGTATACAGGCTCTACCGGCCCTGCCAATATACCAGGCAAGGCAGCCTAACGGGATACAGCTAGATACAGGCTCTACCGGCCCTGCCAATACCAGGTAAGGCAACCCAAGATGGTAACAAAAGAAAGGTTCTACCGGCCTTACCAATTTACCAGGCAAGGCAGCCTTATACGGAGAAGGTGGCAACCACTGAGGCCTCAGTGACCGTCTAGATGACACAACAGTCACTTGGATGACATGCAGAGGCTAATAAGCACAAGTGGCAAGCCAAGGAATAGCAGGAAACCACCAGTACCCGCGTACTGGGGAGCCAACGTAGCTGCCTAGGACTTGACAGCTCAAACCAGCATGGAGCCAACCAGTACACTCATACTGGAGAAACCGTCTCTCTTCCAGTGCACCGCAACCGGTAACCTCTGTAAGCAAACCAGTACCAGCGTACTGGAAGCGTAAAATGCAAGAGTAACAAGAGCCGGATGACTAAGGAGCAAACCAGTACCCACGTACTGGGAGTACCACACAATGTTGCAACAGCAGCCGGGTGGCTGAGGAGCTAACCAGTAACCACGTACTGGAGCACAGTACTACTGTGCAGTATCAGCCGGATGGCTGTGGAGCGAACCAGTACACGCGTACTGGGAGTTGAATCACATAGACATGACAACAGCTGGGTGGCTGTGGAGTGAACCAGTACCTGTATACTAGGAATCAATCGAATCGAGGCAACAGTAGCCATGAGGCTTTAGGAGTGAACCAGTACCCACGTACTGGGAACCCAATACAGTATCGAGGCAACAGTAGCCGTGAGGCTGGGGAGCGAACCAGTACCCACGTACTGGGATACAAAACAGTAACGAGGCAACAGTAGCCATGAGGCTTGGGAGTGAACCAGTACCCGCGCACTGGGAACCCAAAACAGTAACGAGGCAACAGTAGCCTTGGAGTGGTGGAGCAAACCAGTACCCATGTACTGGAACCTATTCAGTATCGAGGCAGCATAGCCGTAAGGCTGTGGAGCGAACCAGTACCTGCGTACTGGATAAACCAACAAGAGTGGAAATGTCGCCTAGATGACCAGGGAGCAATGGTAGACCCAAGGAACTGGAAAATGAGCACAGCAGGTGAAACAGGAACCAGCACTCTCCGACGGTAACCAGATCAGGAACGGCAGCGGGGACTGGCAGCAGGAAGCAGCGAAAGAGGGCAACTCCAACCAGATCAGGAACAGAAACAGCAACTGCTGAACTGGAAACTCAGGAACTAGATGATCTCAGGTAGCAGGAACACAACAAGGGCCCAGGAAGCTCAGGAACATGATGAAAATGCGAGCAGCATAGAGACAACACGAAAGGGCAACCAAAGGGTGCCCAGGCTCAGTCTAAATAGGCAATGCAGGGCAGGCTGAAGGCAGACAGCCAATGGGGGGCCCCCTACAGGTAACTGACACAAAAAGGCAGCAATCACGGGCACCGTGATAAGACTACTCCCGACCACACCCAGAACAAAACCCAACCCCCACCTCCCAAAAAACACAGTAACAGTAAAAAAAAAAAAAGTAAATAGCACATATGTAACATGAAAATGACACGTGTAGACCAATATGGATCCTAGAGTAGGTGATGTCTATGTCCCGAACAAACACAGCGGGAATTAAACATGACCTACCCGGCCTGCATATCAATCACCATAATCTAAAGACCACCCACCAGCAGCACCGGTGGATGATGGCACCAGGGACCAACCAGAAACCCTGATCCGATCCCAGCCACCAACACCCACCAGATGAACCACTACCCCCTGGCAGAACCCCACCCCAACCATAGACATATAAAAAGACATCTTGAGGAACAGCAACAAACTATACAGCAATAATTGTAATGTTACCCTCCAATTCCCGTAGTACAGGAGAAGGGTATGACCCTCCCCACAACCCCCAACACCAGTCCACAAGAGCAAACTCTGCACTAAGACTATAGATGAGACAAGGTTTATCCACTGCTGCCAGCACCATTAGTCCCTAAGGGCTACAGGATTAGATTCAGAGTGCCAGCAAGAGGGAGAACTGCCAGCAAGGCAAAGGTCTATCCATCTTGGCCATCCCAGGCATGTCACAGTCTCAGACCAGTACAGAGTTCCAGAGCTGCAGGGAGGGGGGGAGACCACAAAGGGGGAGGAGCCCACCAGGAGGAGCACCAGGATCAAGCCAGTCCACCAAGTGATAGTTCAACCGGCAGTGGCAGGGTACATAGGCAGGGCATTAAAAGTAGATATCCCTAAGGAAAGACAGCTGTAGTTGCAGGCTCCACTCAAATCCTACCTAGGCTCTCCAGCCATGATGCAGCCTCAGTTTCAAAAGTAAAGAACACCGTAGAATTCTCATACACCACCCTGAGTTTGGCTGGATATTGCATAGAATAGGAAAGGCCCCGATCCCTCAGCCTCTTTTTTATATTGATGAATTTGCAGCACATCTTCTGAACTTCAAGAGAGAAATCAGGAAATATTGAAATGCGGGTATTTTCATATTCAATAGTACCTTTGAGATGTGCCAATCTTAGAATCGCATCACGGTCCCGGAAATGTAGAATTTTGTCTATAATCGGCATCGCCTTGGCCCCCGGTGGAGGTCTGGTCATCTGGACCCTATGTGAACACTCCACCACAAATGAGTTGGACAAGCCCTCAGTTCCCAGAGTAGTTTTCAGCCAAGATTCAAAGAATGAAGTGGGATCATTTCCTTCCGCCCTTTCAGGGATCTCCAGAATGCGGATGTTATTCCGCCTAGATCTATTTTCAAGGTCACCTGTTTTCCTTTGCAACATTCTGACTTGGGTTTTTAGCAATTCAAGAGATTCAGACATAGTTGGGATGGTATCTTCCACCACAGAGATCCTCCTCTGGGTGTCTGTGATTTTTTCCCTTAGGACCTGATGGTCAGCGCGGAGCAGATTTATTTCCAATTGTACTTTGTAGTAAGGGCATTCTGACAAGTAGCAATAGACACCATAATATCGGTGAGTTGCGGAGTAGCAGGGTCACCAGTATCGGAGGATGAGGAGGCCAGGGATGCAGGGACCAAAGATGCTTCCATTATGGCTTGTACAGTCCCTTCCGTCAATTGTTTTCTGGCTTATTTGCTTAGTTTAGGTTTAAATTCCTCCAATTTCTTGCCCATTATAGAGGGTGCTGTAGCCAAGATATATTTATGAGGAGGCAGAGGGACCGCCGAGCGGCCAAGGTGGAGCCCACAAACAAATGTTATTTAAGGGTCTGTAATACGTGCCAATAGAAATCTAACTGGTGTTACATATTAGGAATACGAACTTTAATGTGTGAAAGTGTAAAGTCAAATTAATGGAATAATTTTAGGGGACTCATTGCTAGTGAAGGACCTGGGAATACTTGTTAGCTACAAAACTGGAAACAGTGACCAGTGTTAAATAGCAGTAGTAAAAGCAAACAAAGTCCTGTCTTGCATAAAAAGGGATATTGAAACAAGAGTGGATAATATAATTTTGCCCTTGTACAAAGCATTAGTAAGATCTTACCTTGAGTATGCAGTTCAGTTTTTGGCACCAGTTCTGATAAAGGATATTCTAGAATTGGAGTGAGTACAGCAAAGAGCAACACATTTAAAAAATGGAATGGAGGAGTTTATGTATGAGGAATGACTAGACAAACTTGGTTTATTTACACTAGAGAAAATACGACTAAGAAGAGAACCTATCCCAATGTACAAGTATATGAAAGGTCAATACAAGGATCTCTCTGGTGAGCTGTTCATTCCAAGGCCTGCTCAACTAACCATGGGCCACCCCTTGAGATTAGAGGAATGGAGGTTTCAACTTCAGCAGAGGAAATGTTTTTTTACAGTAAGGTCTGTTAAATTATAGAATTCCTTGCCCAATGATATGGTTATAGAAGTTACAATGGAAACTTTTAGGAGAAGATTAGATACATTTCTTTCAAAATGGAACATACAGGGTTATATTGTGCATTAATAAGCAGCAGAAAGATCTGATACTAAATTAAGACTAACTTATTTAGAAGCAGGAAAGCTATATAATCCTCATGCCTCTGGTTTATAAGGCAAAGGTTGAACTTGATAGACTTTTGTTACTATGTTACTATGTAAGACTGCAGTGATGTTAGGACAGATAGAAGACAGCTGTTTAAATGGTGACACTAGCTTCACTAAGATATACAGGAAAAAAAGGGGGAGAAACAGTTATGCTATTCTTTTATTGTATGAAGACAGTGCCAGATAGGGACAACTTATAAAAAAAAGAAAGAAAACTTTTGGCTGATAGGTGACAGAGAAAAGTAAGGTCCCAGATAGGCTGCAACTAGGATGAAAGAGACACATAGTAGAGACATTATCTATCTATCTATCTATCTATCTATCTATCTATCTATCTATCTATCTATCATCTGTCTGTATTTCTCTCTCTCTTTCTCTCTCTCTCTCTCTCTCTCTCTCTCTATATATATATATATATATATATATATCCTATATAATAATTCGCTAAAGTTTGCCAGAAGCTGTCAGGCGCAGTAGAGACGGCTGCGCGCAGTGCAGTCATGCGAAGTAGAGACTGCCCGCGCCGTGGCTGATACGGAATGCCCCGCTCTGTATCAGCCACTGTGCATGCAGTCTCTGCTGCTCATGACTGCACCTCGATCGGCCAGCACTGTATCCCGTGTAACGGCCTCTTCAACTAGTATATATATATATATATATATATATATATATATATATACACATATATAATTATTTTGTGAAGAGCAAGTTTGATAGTTTATTTTATTGTTTAAATCCACACTGCTTTGATTATGTCCAGCAAACATACTAGGGCAAGGAGCAGAGGGAAGGGGAAAGGAGTAGGACCAGTGCAGGGAGTGGAAAGTGTTAGTAAAGTGGTAGATCAAAAGCTGACTCCAGCCACAATTGCTGCAGCTTGTGCAATAAATGATGATGATCCCTCTCCCCCAGAAGAAGCTATATATGATAGTGACATAAAAGATCCACCACCGCAGTATAGAACTTCTTGTCATCTTTAGTGTTCTTAAACCTTTGAATGCCAGAAGAGTAAGCAATGCATTGCAAAACATTGTTTTGCATAACCCTCTGGTGCTCAAAGGGTTAAATGCGTGCTTCTGCTTAATTTATCACTATACCACACTATTCTCCACTTGTAGGGAAAAATATTTAAACCAAAAGAACCAAATACCAGTGTCAAGTGGCAAATATATTTTTATACCAATATAAAGTGCCATACAAAATAGTACATTATCTGCTGAATAACAAATGATACCACAATAGGTTGTGTGAATCTGTTCCGTATTTTGGGGTTTCAGGTGGGGACAGATGACATATCTGTGATGATTACCCTTAGCACCAAATATACAATATTGCAAGATGATTATTGTTTTTAATATATTGCTATAAGGGGGTTACTTTAAACTATCTCACATTTTTAATAAGTTCACTATTCTCTTCATAGAAACCTATTGTGGTATAATTTCTTATTCAGCAAATAATATACTACTTTGTATGGTACTTTATATTGGTATATAAATATATTTGGCACTTCACACTGGTATTTGGTTCTTTTGGTTTAAATATTTTTTTCCCTACAAACAATGTTTTGCAATACATTGCTTACTCCTCTGTCATTCAAAGGTTTAAGAACACTAAAGATGACAAGATGTGTTCTAGTGTTGATGACACAGGGGAGGAGGGTGTAGTATTTCCACCAAATGCTGCATCGAGCAGTGGAAGTATCAAGTACAGTACATATCCAGAAAGTAATAAAAGTTCTGAAATATCTCTTTAACCCCTTAAGGACCTGGGAAATCTGAGGTGGATTTCACTTAAAAGGATAGTAATGTTTCATAATAAAAGCAGCTCTAATTAATCATCATAGTATTTGGACTTTGGAGAGTGTTATTTCAATTCTGTCAGAGTTGTAGTTCAAGAGTAATTCAATGACAAAGTCTCCCCCTCCCGCCCCTTTTACTGATGTAACACTGCTCAGCCAGAGCAGAGAGGGACAATCTTCAATTAAGATAAGGGAAAAACCTGAAAAACTTGTCAAGGGGGGCAGGGATTTCATTGTTTTCATAGAAAGAAGATTGTCCCCTTCTGTTATCTGTCTGGTCTATGGACTGCATTCCACATCTGATAAGAAATGGCTTACACTAGGTAAAAGGGGCGGGAGGGTAAACTTTGCTTGTGAATATCTCTCAAACCATAAAGGTTTGAGAGATAAGACTTATATCATTCTTCATGTTTTTTTAATGCCTACAAAATAAAGATAAAATGAAGTATTACTATCCCTTTAAGGACCAGATCAAGTCTGGACTTTTTGACTATGTCTTTTGTTCAACAGTGTTTTCCCTCTAAAGCTTTTATTCCATCCACATAAGTTATACACTTTTTTTACTCACAAATAGGGCTTTCTTTAGATACATTTACATGGATAACCCACCATTTACTTTATTACAATTAATTAAAACGGCAAAAAAAAAAAAAAATTTTTAAAAAAAAGCCATTGTTATTTTTTTCTCTTGGCATTGTGCGCACTGGGTTACATTTTTATGGAGACTGCATGAAAGGTATGACCGGTCATTCATACTTACAAAATGGGCTGTTTTAAGTGGACACTGCCCCCCCAATGTGAAAATTCCCATGTCCCTCTTTCCCACCCTATTTTTTCCACTTTTTTATTGATGACATTTGGCCGTGTGTATAAGTGTATTACATGGCTCCACAACAATTACACTCTCATTATTTATTTTTTAAACTTGGCAGATTTATTTTTATAAATAAAACGTATATATATAAAACATTTCTAGTTTTTTAAATTTATTTATACAAACAAGCATGTTGGTTTTAGCAGGTCAGAAATGAACCTGCATCCAGCCAGCCCACAGCACCAGCATTGAAGGGGTTAATACCCCCAGCTGCTGTATTTTCTTTTTACCACTAGCTGTCTCCTCTCTGCTTTTCTCTCCCTTACTTTGATCATAAGGGACAGAGAGGCAGAGCCCAGACACAGAGGCAGTGTGCTTGGCACACTGCCTTCTTCAATCAAAACGCCAGTACATGTGATCGCTCCTGCCGCAATCATATGAACCGGCAGAAGTGACAAATGCTGAGACTGAATGCTTATGTATCGGAGTGCTCAGTCTCAGCCTGCAATGAATGATAGCAGTGTGCACGGAGCTGCGCTGCTATCATTTAACTCACAACATGCCAGGACCGTCATGGGTCCTTAAGGGACGTTTACCCATGACAGTCCTGGCACATCATGGGTGGTTAAGGCGTTAAGGATAAAAGTGAAAATAAATTGTTTGAGACTTTGAAAAGCCTAGAGAAAAATTAAAGTAGTGGAGAAGAAGTGGTGGGTGATGCTGGTGACCTAATTATTGATGATGATTAGTGATGAGCGAGCACCCCAATGCTCGGGTGTTCGGGTGCTCTGACCGAGCGCCCCCGGAGGCTCGAGTGCTCGGCCGAGCACCCGAGCCCCATTGAAGTCAATGGGAGGACTCGAGCATTACACCAGGCACCCCCTGCTCTGATGAGGGGAGGGTGCCTGGTCCATAGGAAAAGGGAAGAAAAGGATGGAAACACCACAGAAATGGTTCAGGGACAGCATAGGGAGGATGTCTGGATGCATCTTGGACTCCAACGTCGCTGCTGGGAACTATCTTTCGCCCGTAGTACGCCATTTTTACAGACTGACCGTAAAACACACAAAAAGGCAGATAAAAACGACTTTAGGCGAAAAATTGTTACCAAACAATATTTGCTGTATATTTACTTGTATATCATCTGCAAATTCTCCCAAAAATTTCCTTGATTTTCTGAAGTGAGGCCATGATTAAGAGGGAAACGTGCGCAGAGACAAATTATCTCAAAAATTTCCTTGATTTTCTGAAGTGAGGCCATGATTAAGAGGGAAACGTGCGCAGAGGCAAATTATCTCAAAAATTTCCTTGATTTTCTGAAGTGAGGCCATGATTAAGAGGGAAACGTGCGCAGAGGCAAATTCTCCCAAAAATTTCCTTGATTTTATTGAACTGAGGCCATGATTAAGAGGGAAACGTGCGCAAAAACAAATTCTCCCAAAAATTTCCTCGATTTTTCTGAACTGGGGCCATGATTAAGAGGGAAACGTGCGCTGAGCTGACCATCTAAAACATTATGGGTGAGGGTCTGCTGCAGAGCTGACCATCCTAAACATTATATGCGAAGGCCCGCTAGTGAGCTGACGCTATAAAACATTATATGAGAGGGCCCGCTAGAGAGCTGACCCAATAAAACATTATATGAGAAGGCCCGCTGGTGAGCTGACCTATATAAAAATTGTCAAACAGGGCCCGCTGGTGAGCTGGCCCTATATATTATATCACAGGGCCCGCTGGTGAGCTGGCCCTATATAAAAATTATAGCACAGGGCATATGGAAGAGGAGGAGGAGGATGAGAAGATTAAGAGTCAACCATATACCCGTTTTTTGGGTGGAAGGGGTGAATGGGAATACAGAGTATTCCCATCATTGTAAATAACATATATAAAGTGAGTTTATGTTCCCCCGGGGCTTTCCTCCAGTGGAGTGGAGAAGTCAGGGGAAATCCAGGCCTTGTTCATTTTTATAAGTGTCAACCTATCAGCATTGTCGGTGGAAAGGCGGATACGCTTATCTGTTATGATGCCACCAACAGCACTAAATACCCGCTCAGACAGAACGCTGGCGGCAGGGCAGGCCAGCACCTCCAAGGCGTAGAGTGCCAGTTCATACCACGTGTCCAGCTTGGACACCCAGTAGTTGTAAGGCACAGAGGGATCATTGAGGACGCTGACACGGTCTGCTACGTACTCCTTCACCATCTTCCAAAACTTTTCCCTCCTTGTGACACTAGGCTGAGCATCAGGGTGAGGGTGCTGGCGGGGTGTCATGAAGGTGTCCCACGCCTTGGAGAGTGTTGCCCTGCCTTTCTCGGAACTGCTGTGTGCTCCCCTTTTCTCCCCTTCTCGGTTGGCCAAGGTAGCACGTACTCTGCCGCCAGCGTTGTCAGATGGAAAATTTTGGAGCAATTTTTCAACAAGAACCTTCTGGTATTGCACCATTTTGCTTGTCCTCTCCACCGGAGGAATGAGAGATGAGAAATTCTCTTTGTAGCGGGGGTCCAGAAGGGTGAACACCCAGTAATCCGTGTTGTCTAAAATGCGTGTAACGCGTGGGTCACGGGAAAGGCAGCCTAACATAAAGTCAGCCATGTGTGCCAGAGTACCAACAGGCAAGATTTCGCTGTCCTCACCAGGAGGATGACTCTCAATCTCCTCATCCTCTTCCTCCTCTTCTGCCCACCCACGCTGAAGAGATGGAACTAAAGTTCCATGGCTACCCTCTGTAGCGGAGGCAACCGTGTCTTCCTCCTCCTCCTCCTCCTCCTCCGCCTCCTCCAATTGTCGCTGAGAAGACAAAGTGAGGGTGCTCTGGCTATCACCTTGTGTAAGCTCTTCCTCCCCCATTTCCACCTCTTCCACATGCAAAGCGTCGGTTTTAATTGTGAGCAGCGAGCGTTTCAGTAGACACAGAAGTGGGATGGTTACACTGATAATAGCGTTATCGCCGCTCACCATCTGTGTCGATTCCTCAAAATTGCGTAAAACCTCACAGAGGTCTGACATCCATTCCCACTCCTCACTTCTGATTACAGGAAGTTGAACGGAGAGGCGACGACCGTGTAACAGCTGGTACTCCACTACTGCCCTCTGCTGCTCACAAAGCCGGGCCAACATGTGGAAGGTGGAGTTCCAGCGCGTGCTCACGTCACACAGCAGCCGGTGAGCTGGCAATTGTAAGCGCTGCTGCAGCTTCAACAGGCCGGCCGAAGCTGTAGATGACTTACGGAAATGTGCACACACGCGGCGCACCTTGGTCAAGAGATCATGCACATTGGGGTAGGTTTTTAGAAATCGCTGAACCACTAAATTAAATACATGCGCTAGGCATGGTACGTGTGTGAGCTTGCCGAGCTCCAAAGCCGCCACCAAGTTACGCCCATTATCACACACAACCATGCCTGGTTGCAGGTTGAGTGGCGAGAGCCACTGCTCGGTCTGGTGACTAATCCCCTGCAACAGCTCTGAGGCCGTGTGCTGTTTGTCCCCAAGGCAGATCAGCTTCAGCACGGCCTGTTGACGCTTCCCCACTGCAGTGCTACACTGCTTCCAGCTACTGGCTGATGGGGGAGTGGCGCTGCGTGTAGAGAATTCGGAGGTGGAAACGGAGGAGGAGGAGCCAATAACGTAGGTGCTGGCGGAAACCCTGATGGAGGTAGGGCCCGCAATCCTCGGCGTGGGTACCACCCGTGCCATCCCAGGGTCCGAGTCGCTCCCAGCCTCCACGACATTCACCCAGTGTGCCGTCAGGGAAATGTAGCGTCCCTGGCCACAAGCACTTGTCCATGTGTCAGTCGTTAAGTGGACCTTCCCAGTAACTGCGTTGGTCAGGGCACGGGTGATGTTACGGGACACATGGTGGTGTAATGCGGGGATGGCACACCGGGAAAAGTAGTGGCGGCTGGGGACCGCGTACCGAGGGACAGCTGCTGCCATCAGGCTGCGGAAGGACTCAGTGTCCACAAGCCTAAATGGCAGCATTTCGATGGCCAGTAATTTGGAAAGGTGTGAGGTTAGTGCTATGGCCTGTGGGTGGGTGGCTGGGTATTTTCTCTTGCGCTCAAATGCCTGGGGTAACGACATTTGGACGCTGTGCTGGGACAGGGAAGTGGATGTGGTCGCTGATGGTGCTTCAGATGGTACAGGTGCAGGGCGGGAGGTATGCGGGCCTGCGCCTTCGACAGGCGATTGGCCGGCACCGAAAACAGGGGAAGAGGAGGCACTGGTGTGGCCTGCAGACACAGATGGGCGATCCAGGCGTTCCTCCCACTTATTACGGTGCTTGGATGCCATGTGTTGGATCATGCTGGTGGTGGTGAGGTTTCTAGTGTTCATGCCTCGGCTCATTCTGGTGTGGCACAGGTTGCAAACTACAATTCTTTTGTCGTCCGCACTTTCCTTAAAAAAACGCCATACCGCGGAACACCTACCCCTTGGCAAGGTAGATTTACACAAGGGGGTGCTCCGTGGAACATTTGCGGGCCGGTTTGGTGCGGTCCGCCTTCTTTCTGTAGCCACACCACTGCCTCTTCCAGCCTGTTGCGGTGCTGCAGATGGCTCACCCTCAGGACTGCTGTCATCGCTCGGCTCTACACCTTCCCAGGTGGGGTCAGTCACCTCATCGTCCACCAAGTCCTCCTCCACTTCCTCACTCTGATCATCCTCCTCAAGTCTTGATCCCACCACATACTCAGTCATTGACAACTGTATAACATTCTCCTCAACAAGGTCTTGAGACGGAAATAGTGGTTGATTTAATGGCAACTGTGTCTCATCATCATCATCATCATCCACTACTTCCTTTGACCTTAAATGCCGTTCACATCTGTCATCTTCTTGTGATTGGGTACCCTCTAGAGGTTGTGAATCAGGGCACAAGATGTCATGTTCCTCTGCAAGCGTGCTTGGAGAGAGGGTCAAATGAAGGATTGGTGATGAGACGAGCTCCTCACTATATCCCAGTGTGGGATCACTTCTTTGACCAGACCGTGTATGGTGGGAGGAAGGATGATCAGAGTGAGGATTATGTTGACCAGACTCTTGGCTACTGAGAGTGGACTTGGTGGAAGACAGGGTGGTGCTTAACCGACTGGAAGCAGTATCAGCTGACATCCAACCGACCACCTGTTCGCAGTGGTTGAACCTCGAGAGTGATGTCCTGCGACGCCCTGTGAAATGAGACATGAAGCTAGGTATGGTGGATGTCTTTCTTTCTTGTGCACCAGGCACAGTTTCTCCGCGTCCTGACCCGCGCCCTGAACTATCAGGATCACGTCCACTTCCCCGTCCCTTTTTACCCGCCTTCTTCATCTTACATGGAATATGTGACTTTGATATTTGAGTTTGAAAACTTAACAGTATTTCTTCCTATTCTGCAACTGTGCAGAGTACACAGAATAGGCTGCTAAACTGCGGTGACGCACACTGAATGGAATATGTGACTTTGATATTTTAGTTTGAAGACTTAACAGTATTTCTTCCTATTCTGCAACTCTGCAGAGTACACAGAATGTGCTGCTAAACTGCGGCGAAGCACACTGAATGGAATATGTGACTTTGATATTTTAGTTTGAAGACTTAACAGTATTTCTTCCTATTCTGCAACTCTGCACAGTACACAGAATGTGCTGCTAAACTGCGGCGAAGCACACTGAATGGAATATGTGACTTTGATATTTTAGTTTGAAGACTTAACAGTATTTCTTCCTATTCTGCAACTCTGCACAGTACACAGAATGTGCTGCTAAACTGCGGCGAAGCACACTGAATGGAATATGTGACTTTGATATTTTAGTTTGAAGACTTAACAGTATTTCTTCCTATTCTGCAACTCTGCACAGTACACAGAATGTGCTGCTAAACTGCGGCGAAGCACACTGAATGGAAGATGTGACTTTGATATTTTAGTTTGAAGACTTAACAGAATGTGCTCTAATCTGCAACTTTGCACACTAAACAGAATGTGCTCTAATCTGCAACTTTGCACACTAAACAGAATGTGCTCTAATCTGCAACTTTGCACACTAAACAGAATGTGCTCTAATCTGCAACTTTGCACACTAAACAGAATGTGCTCTAATCTGCAACTTTGCACACTAAACAGAATATATGTTTTTTTTTTTTTTTTTTTTTTCCCCCCACACAAAATAACCTGCTGCCCCCACACACAGTAGTCCTAAAAAGGACTTTTGGTTCTTTTTTTTTCACAATCGCTTTTTTTCTCCCTACACTGACTTTCCCTTCCTATCCTCATCTCTCCCTGGCTAAGACTGAGCCGAACTCGCTGGTCAGGTGCTATACAGCACCCGACCATGGGTTCTGGCCAGCCAATCAGTGTAATGCCAGCAGCCAACATGGCTGCTGGCATTACACTGATGTCAGAGCCTCCCTGCACGTTTATTGGCTGCGCAGCAGCCGCAAAACGTGCGGGGAGGAGACCCGAACATGGCGGGCGAGCACATGCGGTACTCGTACGAGTACCGCCATGTGCCGAGCAGAGCGATGCTCGAGCCGATCCGAGCATCGGCCGAGCATGCTCGCTCAACACTAATGATGATGTCATTCAAGAATATATCTTTCTAGTGCTCTCCCTTTCTTCTTATACAGATGAAGTTGAGAGTGAGAGTGATGAGGACCTGGTTATAAAATTGTCTAAAAGAAAAAGGATCAATCTTCCACCACTGAAAATTATTATGCTGGTTTATAAACTGTCTAACAGATCATTTGGAAAGTCTGACTGTGTACAAGTAAAGATGGCTAAAAATATACAATCATCCTGTCAGTGATCATCAACATTGTAACTGCTTCCAAGTTCAACCACCACTGAGTCATACACATTATTGTAGCAGCCCTTCAGTAAGCCCTCAGTCTATGAATTCTACTGTATGGAGATACTTCACTCATGATCCACAAGCTAAACATGCTGTTCCCTAGTGTCTGGGAAAATCCCCCTCATCTTCTCTCTGCTCTGTATCCAAACCACTGCTCAGACACCCTTTATTTATTACTCACTCCTGTTACAAAGATAGCATCTTTTTCACTTTCTCCAAGCCTCTCTAGATTGTTATTTAACATGGGAATTCTTCAATGTTTTGAACAGATTGTGTAATGGAACAGCCTTTGTGATTCAGTACTGCTTGACTTGAGGAAGCTGATCTCTTGAAAGCCTGTCTTAAAATATAAGACTGTTATTCTAAATTAAAAGGTATTAACAAATAACATAGCATTCATTTTAGTTGTATTACTAAAACTGGCCTAATAGGGCTACTAGAAATGTATCCATTATCTGGTAGAATCCCATATAGTTATGCTAAAGCATTTGTATGAGCTTATTAAGGTCAATTGCGAATATGCAATGCAGATGTAACAAGTCTGCCACCCCTAAGTCTCAAGGGAGGGATGATTGGGGACCTTGCCTCAATGGGTCTAGGGACTGTGGGCTCCAATCCATTTAGCACTGGTGTGCCACTCTAGTGTTAGTGATATGGATGAATGAAAGTTTTCGCCTCAAACTGAAATTGGTGAATAATGGCACTTTCTGCTTGGTGAATAATTTCTAGCAAAAAGTGCAGTTTTCTGCTTTTTCCCACCTTTTTTGGCCTAGCTCATTGTGCATTGAAATCAATGCGAAGAAACATTTTTATCCACCACACAAAAATTTTCTACAGCCATATAAAAGGGTGTCATGCTCTCACAGCATGCTATTCTGTGTTTGTGAGAGGAGAGAGCAGCACCTTGAAGTTTAGTTTAGGGAATCTTTTAAGTAGGACATGTGTTCCCTGTATTAGGAGAGTCGCTGGGGCACTATGGGGAGAAGAAGGGATGAAGGAGGTTGACCTCAAATAATACCCCAAAATTCAGAATGACTGACTGACAAGACACAGGCAGCTGGGGACCAATTTGCTTGCTGATCTTGCTGTTATTGTCTCTGTGCTAGGTGACGAAGTCTGGGGAAAGAAGTTGCTGATATTTTTTTCAGTTATAATTTTTTTTGGACAAACTGTGATAAGACAACAGGGTGGATAACTTAAAAATAAATAAATAAATACAAAATAATATATAGGTGACAGTGACAGACAGCTGACTGGGCTTAAGCAAGGCATCATACAGCTCCATCATTTTTGTTGTGTACCGTAGAGTAAAAAAATCACAGTATAGTTGAGTAATGTCCAGCAAACGCACAAGGGAAGGGGGAGGGGTGGAGCATTGCAGGAAGGTAAGAGTAAAGTAGTAGTTCAAAAACTGACTGCAGCAATGGTTGCTGTAGGGTTTGAAATTAGTGATGATGATCCCTCAACTCCAAGGGAGGATGCAGTTTGTCAAGATCACAGCAAAACTAGTTCCAGGCAGCTCTCACAGCATGCCATTCTGTGTTTGTGAGAGGAGAGAGCAGTATGTTTTGAGCTAGAGAAAATAAAGGGGAATTGAAGCTTAGTTTTAGGGAATCATTTAGGTAGGACATTTGTTCTCTGTAATAGTGGAGTCTGGGGGCACAATGGGGAGAAAAAGGAGGAAGGAGGTTTATCTAAAATACCCTAAAATTTGGTGTAACTGGCAAGACACAGGCAGCTGGGGTCCAAATTGCTTGCTAATTTTACTTTTATTGTCTCTGTGCTGGGAAAGTCTGTGGAAAGAAGTTGTTGATTTAGTTATATTTTTTGGGGGGCACTCAATGTGAAAAGATATGGTGGACAACTTAAAAAAAAGTAAATTAAAAAAAATAAATAAATAATTAATTAAACAAATAAATATATTAGCTGACTGGGAGCTCTGTGACTGAGACAGACTTGATAGACAGCAGACGACACTAAGAATTTTGTTGAGGGCCAAGGCAAGACATCACACTCCATCAGTTGTGTACTATAGAGATTAAAAACACACACAGTAGTTGAGCAATGTCTAATGAGGAAAAATTTGCACTGGAGAAAAAGAGAAAACTTTCATGAAAAAAGCAAAAAAATCAGCCGTTTTTCACGAAAAGTCATGCAGCAAATTTTTCTCACTTTTTGCCCACCCCTAGTTAGTGACTTCCTTCTTAGTGATAGAATCACTAGCTTCAGGGTCCATCCAGCTTTGCTTTTTTTTTTATAAAACACTGGTGGTAGTCTGCTTCCTTTAGCACTGGTGATGCCACTGTTAGGGTTAGTAATAGTGACACTCTTCTCCTCAGTGAGTCACTAGCCTTATGGTCCATCCAGCTTCTCTTCTCTTTTTTTTTTTTTTTTTTTTTTTTTTTACAACTGTGGTGCTCTTCTTTGTGTCAGCCAGCACTATGAACCACTAAATAACCACTTTGTATTGTTAATATATGATTGAAATGTATTTCTTTTTTCTGTCTCCTTCCACTCTTATTCTCCTTAAAAATACCACAGTAGAGTGTAGGAGATTATGTGTATTGGCAGGAAATTTCGACTCATTGAGTAACATAGGAGGGAAATGGACAAATTTTTGCTACTTTTTCTGTGTTCTTAGAGAAAAGGCGGTAACTCTACATGTTTCTGTATGAGCAAAATTTCCCACTGGAAAGCAAAAAAACATGCTTTTTTTTCATGAAATTTCCTGCTGGAACTCAAAAGGACTTTTTGCCCATCCCTAATCCACAGACCCGTACCAAAGCAATTCCTTTAATTGTCCCAGACCCTTATCATAACAGCTTGTGTACAATACAGCATGGACCATAGGCAGCATGGTTTCACTATATTCCCTACTGGCCAACCCTCCCACAGTCATACCCAAGGACACTTGGCAATATGAGCAGATGAGAACAGATGTGACTTTGCCAAACTGCACTGCTGGCATCACTCACATCCTCTCACCTCCCCAGACACTGCAGTATCTGGTGAGATGAGCAGATGAGAACATATGAAAGCGGTTACGCTTGGAGAAGTCAAATCCACTCTCATCACCAAGTGTCCTTGGGTAAGATTTTGTGAGTTTTGGCAAGTGGGGAATATAGTGAAACTGTCTGAGGTCCAGGAAGATATCATGGTGACGACATCTTAGTGTATACTATTGATATGCCAGTGACACACATATGACACAAGATTGCTGACCTGCCTCCTTATCAATCTTTATTGCATCTAACCTCCCCTCTTTTTTAATATGGTGGCTAGCAGGGGTGGGTGAAAAGGTCCACACTTTGTTTTCCACATTTTATGTGAAAATTTGCTTTGAATAAAGTGATTACAATCTTCACAGTTTATATCCATTGGCAAAAATGTTTCACTACTTTTTCAATGGCTAGAAAGTTTTCACTCTTTTAATCACATTTTTTGCCTTTTTTCTATAAAAACTTAAGGTTTTCAAGGATGTTAAATACAGTGCCAGCAGTTAGAGAATGAGAGAGAGGTGCTAGGCTGTTGTGCTGTGAGTTGGTTTGCAAAACTGAGGCAAGAGAGGCTCATAGGGACTGCTATCACTATGAGCAAGTTTAATAACAATAAAAGGAGGACCTGCTGCCAGTGCTGCCCTGCTGCCAGTGCTGAACCTGCTGCCAGTGTGTCTCATAATTCTCAGTGGGGGGGAGAAGATGATGCCATGTATCACCAGTGGGGACCCTAAGTCACATTTCCCATCCCCAAGCAGTCCCGTCACTAGTACTACTACTACTAAGAAGGTCTGGAGCTTGTACAGAGTGTTAGCAGTAAAGTAGGGGTTGATCATATTACTAGTGAGGAGGAAGACTCAGAGACTGAAAATGATGTGGGTGGTGTTAGTAGCAGTAACAGTGATGGTGAAGCAGCTGGTGGGACTAGCGTTAGGGGAGTGGTAGGGGAAGTAATACAGAGCATCCAGACTAGCAGTCACAGAAGCCCACAACATTCCCCTGATTCTGGGAGTTCCATTCCCCCTCAAGGCATTGTCCAGGTGGAACATGACACTGAAGAAGGCAGAATGTTTGCCTAGCAACAATAATACCACCACCACCACTGGCAGCAGGGCAGCACTGGCAGCAGGTCCTCCTTTTATTGTTATTAAACTTGCTCATAGTGATAGCAGTCCCTATGAGCCTCTCTTGCCTCAGTTTTGCAAACCAACACAAATCATCTGCCTGTGCCTGAAGCTAATTCTGTCAGTCTACATGCTTCATGTCAACAAAAAATGGCAATTTTGACATTACGGAACCCTCTGTCACATTTATCATCACTTCCTCCAACAAGTGAGATGTCTGTGATAGAGTAGCAGCAGCAAGGAGGGACTGGTGGTGGTGGTGATGATGACGATGGAGAAGCTGGGGTGGAAGAGACATTAATGGATTTTTTAGCCCAAACTGATACTACTGCTACTGCTCTAATTCCTGCTGCTGCTGAATTGCAAGGGCAGCAGGATGCTGAGAAGCAGGCTAGTTTGCCACAGACAGAGGCGTAACTAGAAGCCACCGGGCCCTGGTGTAAGAATTTCCATGGGCCCCCCTCAACCACATTGGCCACCACCACATTGCCCCTTCCACAATGCCCCTCATTCTCCACATTGCCCCTTCATCTCCACATTGCCCCTTCCACAACGCCCCTCATTCTCCACATTGCCCCTTCCACAATGCCCCGTCACAATTCTCCTCATTCTCCACAATGCCCCCATCATAATGCCCCTCATTCTCCACAATGCCCCTTCCACATTGCCCTCAATCTCCACAATGCCCCTTCCACAATGTCCCTCATTCTCCACATTGCCCCTTCCACATTGCCCCTCATTCTCCACATTGCCCTTTCAACAATATCCCCATCACAATGCCCCTTCCACATTGCTCCTCATTCTCCACATTGCCCCTTCAACAATGCCCCTTCCACGTTGCCCCTCAATCTCCACAATGCCCCTCATTATCCACAATGCCCCTCAATCTCTACATTGTCCCTTCATCAATGCCCCTCATTCTCCACAATGCCCCCTACTGACCCCTCCCCTCCTACCTCGAGTCCCTGGTGGTCTAGCGGTGTGTGACTTCGGCACAGACCTCTGACTAGTCTGGCACTCCCGCGCAGCTGTTAGTAATGCAGAGCGCTAGGAGATTATGTCATCTCCCAGCACTCTGCATGACTAGAGCGCCGGCCACCGGGAGATCAGCTGTGCTGCCTTGAATTATAGGTTGCTGCGGGCATGTGGTCAGCGGGTCGCAGGGGACAGCCGGGCCCCTGAGAGTGATGGGTCCGGTCGCAGGGGCGGCCCTTGTGACCCCTATTGTTTCGCCACTGGCCACAGACCATTGTGGACACAGTGGGAATGGGGTCAACAAGTGATGGGGGATTAGAACAGGTTCCACTTGACAGTGGAAATACTCCTGGTCCTAGTTGCAGTGCTGATTCTGAGGTAGTAGCAGCAACAGCAGGAACATCATCAACATCATCCTATGCCCTGGCTAGTGAAGGGGAATGTGGAGGAGAAGAAGAAAGAGGACATTCTTCTCCACCTTTTCTCTCTCCCCTTAAGTCCTAGGTGTGGGACTATTTTTCACTTGGGTCAGGCACAGTGCAGTCATCAACAATGGCACTCTGCAAAATTTGTGACAAGTCAGTGAAAAGGAGGGAAGCACCTTGGCATGTTGGCACAACCACCCTGATAACACACATTTACATTTATGTGAAATATTTTAAAGCCAAACACCCTCCAAAGAAATCTGGCACCGCTGTTGCTGTACCCCCTGACTCTCCTCCCAAGGCAACAAGAGGTGAGGTGGAGATCAAAGAAGAGGAAGAATAGAGAATCCCAGCCAGAGGTTGAATGTTCGAAGGTGAGCAAAACACCTGGTTTGCCATCACCTTCTTGGTCTAGGGTAACTACATCTTCTGGCAATCCACCTAGTTCATCTTTACCCCCCCACACCTGTTGATAGCCATACTGTAGATGTTAAGATGTGGCAGTTTGTGTCCACCCAGATTCCATCACGCAGAATATGCTAAGCCGGTGGCAGGGAGGGTTCATCGTTACTATTAAACTATCTGAAAGTTGTCATGTCTGCTTAGTGGTGACTGGACAAGGGGCATAGTGACAACAGCAATACTTGGTTTCTGGTGAGGTCCTTTCCTTATTTACCACACGTACTGTGCACATTGCAGTTGCTGATGTGAGGCACAGCTCCTGCTCTCAATGGAAAAATGTATATTCTAGTAACAACACACCCATGATTTTGGAGGAGGGGCAGGTGGAGAAGTATTTTTACCCAACTTCTTCTTTTCTGCACATATATCTGAAGTGATGGGGGCTAGTTGTGGTGCTGCTACTGCCTCAGGTACATCACTGGAGCTAGTAGTGGCAAGTGTAACCATGATCAACATCACCCATATCACTGCTGTTGTTGATCCCATTCCTTTTGAGCTGCCAAATCATCCTATTGTTTAAACAACTCAGCAGCAGCAGCAAGAACAGCAATCACAAATTCCGCAATTACCCCTGGGCATTTGACAATGGCCGCTGGCCACCAGCCAACCAGGCATGACCTGCTGTCACTAGGCCAGTAGGGCATTTTTTTTTCCTCAGAGCTTGTTCTTAAAAAAAAAATTCCTGATCAACTGATTCTTTCCCCACACTCCACCAACACAGTCACCCTCATATCCCCTTTATACTATGCCTTTGGGAAATAAAATAACATTTGCTATTTGTTGTGTGTAAATTCAATATTACCTTTGATTTCATTGGAATGTGCTAGGAGAAAAAAATGGAATAACAGCAGTTTTCACTGAAAATTATTTACCAAGCTGGAAGTGCCATTATTCACAGAGTTTGGTTTGAGGCGAAAATGTTCGCCCCTCCCTAGTGTATAGTTCCTAACTGATCTTGAAGTACTGATCACTAGCAAGTATTCTGTAAAATTTCCTCCGTTAAAGGGATAGTAATACTTAAGATATAAAAAAATATATGTCTCCGAATAAAACAAGGGTACTCCCACTGCTGAGAGATATTTTATTAAAACAGGTCAAACTTGAATTTTTTAGGTGCAATATTTCAGTGGCCTGAAAATTTACAGTGGCACTGTTGCTACACCATCCTATGGAGATTTATGGTCTACAGACCAGAGCTGTCCATCGGATGGTGTAGTAACAGTGCCACTGTAAATTTTCAGGCCACTGTGATATTGCACCTAAAAATTTCAAGTTTGTGCTGTTATAATTTTTTAATAAAATATCTCTCAGCAGTGGGAGTACCCTTGTTTTACATTTTAAGTATTACTATCCCTTTAAACATGTTTTTACTTTGTTGTTGAAGGCCAGTAAAGTAATAACATCAATTAATATCTTAACATATTGCGCTACTGAGATATGACTCTTTATCGTTATAGGCAATAACCGAAAGACTAAAAAAGTACAATTCTGTAGTAATACATCTTCACCATAGGTGATTCAAATGACGCTTTAATCCGTCTTGAATACTGGAAAATAATGCAGATCAATCAATACATTTTAGACATCTCTAGTATTAAAGGGGTTAAAAGCCTCATTTAAATCAATGGGAATTCAGGAGATTGTTATTAATCTCTTATGGTGCAGTTAGTTTAGTCTAAAAATAACTAATGTATCCATTTTATAATATATAATGTTTCAGTGGGGGACAGATAATCATTACCAGGAGCCTGAGACATTTTACAGAAGTATTGATTATGTTACTAAAATTTGGAGAAAAAAAACAATTCAGTAAAAGAGAATGCGACAATAGCAAGGAAATAAAAAGAAGGATTAACCCTTTTAGTGCCGGAGGGGCATGCAACACATTGCAAAGCAATGCATTCTATACTGCCCTGGCAGTCAAAGGGTTAAGTGCTTAAAGGAGAAAGAGATTTTAAACTTTTCAAATGAATATACTGTGTACTGTATCCTTTAGAGGACTAAGGGCATAATGCACAAAAGTAAATCGGAGTAATTCTAGGGCAAATCACTGGGACAAATATAAACTCCTTTTTATTTAAATTATGATTTTTAACCCCTTAAATACTGCATACGTCTCCAATAAATCGCAATCAATGTTTTGGATATCACTATAGCATTCAAGGTGTGAATCTTTTCTGTGTCAGTGAAGTGTGCAAAGGGTTTAACCTTTTGAGTGCCAGAGGGGTACGCAAAGCATTGCTTTGCAATGCGTTGCGTACCCCTCTGGCACTCAAAGGGTTAAATACACATTTAAATCTATTGAAATCGGATGAATTTGTATTAGGACCCTATGGTACAAGTGATTTACCTCAGAATGACTTCCATTTTTAATTGAACATAGGGCTGCTAGCCACCATTTTAGATATCACTGATCAGCTATCACTCTGTTTTTTTCTTTTACTCCTGTCAACAACATATGTATGAATTAGATCAGGGGTGAGCAGTGGAAGGCTGAGGATTATGGGACTGTAGCCTTCCACAGTTATAGGGACTCAGGTTCCCCACCCCTTCCTTGGATGCTCAATAAGTCTTATACCCCATAGCACTTACTCCTTCTGTGTCCAAACTACCTTCCTCTAGACTGTAAGCTCTCATGAGCAGGGACCTCTGATCCTTTTGTTTTCCATTTTCCATTTGTACTATTCAATATCTCTATAGTCTATTCCACATTGTACAGCTCTGCAGAATAAGTTGGCGCTATACAAAGAATAATAATAGTGATAATTGAATTGACTTTCAATGTATTTTGAGACCTTTCCAGCATCCAAGGAGTTTTTATATTCATTATGCATAAAGAATATGCTGTTTAAGCCTTGTTTGCCTTCCTATCTGAAAACAATAATATTGCTTAAAAACAATTTGCAAATGATTGTTCTCTTATTGTTGTATGTAGTTGTGCACTGAAATGTATTTATGCATGTGCATAAGCAAAACAGTTTATTTCAAGGTTCTGAGCTTATGTTCAGCTTTAAAGAATCCTATCTCTTTCTTATCTTTGAGCTATATTCTGTTCTGCTCCTCTTTCATGCCTGCCATTGTGTTTCTTAGAACATTTTCAGTTGCTAACCAACACTAATTATTCATACTGACATATATAGTTACATGTATTCTCTCATACACAGCGTATAACAAGAAGGTATAGCTCACTATTTTTTCTGACAATAATGCCAATATATATTGTATATTATATTGCATTTAAAGGGGAAAAATAGAAACAGAATCTGAAGGCAGATAAAAACCATTCGGCCCATCTAGTCTGCCTATTTTCCTACTGTATAAACCTCAAACCTTATTTGGTCCTTGGTTGTGTCTTATGTTCTGGACAGCCTTATGCCTACCTCATGCATGTTTAAATTCCATCACTGTATTGAATTCTATCACTTCTGCTATTCCACTTATCTACTACCCTCTCAGTGAAGTAAAACTTTCTTGTGGTCGTGCCTACCTGTGTATGAAGAATGAAATAAGTCAGAAGTGTAGTGCCCTTTCTGACCAAGTAGTAATAGGCCTAAGAGAGGGCCTACTGTGTGTAAATGATGTATAGTAAATAGACCAAGAAAAAGGGGGGAGGGTGTGGTGGGAAAGAGACGCTCCGTGCGTGCTAACGGAGCCTACCTGCTGGAGGGGTCGCGATTTGAGCCTTCCACCGGCCCTCCCACAAATGCAGGCTAACCAATAGCCTTCCACTTGTGGTCGTGCCTACCTGTGTATGAAGAATGAAATAAGTCAGAAGTATAGTGCCCTTTCTGACCAAGTAGTAATAGGCCTAAGAGAGGGCAAAAGTAAACAATGAGTGATACAAACGAAAATAATTTATTAAATCCGACATAACACTATTTCCCGGACAATACTCTGAAAGCCTTTCTTATTTCTACTTCAGGTTGTTGAATGTATTTGTCATAACAAGCAGACTTCCATCTGCCCATTCTCTTAATAATGTGTACCGGTATATTTTGTCTGGACGCAGCTGTAGCCACCCCTATGCGGAAAGAATGTCCGGAAAAACATGCCGGATTAAGCCCTAATCTCGTTATGATGGTTTTAATATATAGCATAAAAGTGTGCATGGTCAGTGGTCCTTCATTAAGCATGAGCAAAGGTGAGGTGAGTGGCCTGCTTTTAATGGTTACTAGGTATCCATCCAGAATCTTGACCGGACAGTAATCATTGAAAGTAGGGTAATAACGAATGATTGTAGCTGGACCTGCTTGATTAGTCTTAGTTGTAGTTAGTGATAGCGAGTAGAAATCAGTATGTTTAGTAAGATCAGACACTCTTATCATTCTGTGAGAATTAGCGGACACTGTGAGTTCCCCGGGTCTGAGGAAACCGTAGAACGCCAAATACATAGCCGTGGTAATGGTGAGATTTACTTGCGAATCGAAGGGTTTAGTATTGAGGATTTGTGCGAGTTGTCTGAACAAATGGTTGTCTATGGGGAGTCTCGTCGGATGTACTACTGGTGAAGCTTTCTCAATACCTCTAAGTAGTGATTTGATGGGGTGATAAGAGAATAGAGACTGATAATCTGGATCTATCATCTGACAGTAGTGTTGTATACCTGCCGTATATAACTTTATGGTGGAATAAGCTAGATGTAGGGACATATGGCAATGGGTTATGAAAGCTATGATGTTATTAATGGCCAAAGGTTCATGTAGCTTGTATGTACTGACATAACGTGCATATAAATCCCATGCTCTCATATAACTTCTTTTCGTGTTTACAGATAAAGCGTTGTCCATGAGTCTACTTGCAGCTGTTAAGTGCAGTTTTACTGCATCATGAGTTCTGCCATGGGAGGTGATGGAGTGGGGAAGGGATCCGCTGTTGGTTGTAGCTCGTGAAATTCCTGAAATTTAAGTCGGGAGAGAGAATCAGCTTTTGTGTTAGACTGTCCTGGAATGTATCTGCATTCTATGTTAAAATTGTGTATTAGAGTCGTCCAGGTCAATCTCCTAACAAACTGCATGATACTGACTGAGGATGATCTCGCTTTCTGTACAATGTGTGCCGCCGCCTGATTGTCAGTGTAGAAAATCACTATTTTGTCCTTCCACTGACTCCCCCATGTGATGGCTGCGGCCACGATGGGGTAAATTTCTATGAGAGATGAAGTGGTGAAGAAATCCTCGATGCCTCCAACCTCCGGAGGCCACGCCGCCGCCAACCAATGGTCCTGGTAGATGGCGGCGAAGCCCCCCGAAGCCGCGGCATCGGTGATGACAAAAGGTGAATTGAGAGTGGCCCTAGGAATAAACATAGAACGTCCATTCCAGGATGTCAAAAATCTATTCCACATTACCAAGTCAGACTGAATAGAAACCCCCAACTGAATCTTATTTTTGACAACATGACCTGCCACTAACGTATGCAATAAGTGGGATACAAAGGAATGCCCTTGTGGTATAATTTTCATGGCGTGAGCCAACATACCCAGAAGAGATTGCAGCTCAACTTTAGCGCAGTCTTGTAATCCTAAAAACCTGTGAATCTCTGTTTGTATACGCTTGAGCTTATCCTCTGGGAGACTTGCTTCCATCTTGTCGGTGTCTAATTGAATGCCTAAGAAACTCAAATTCTGGGTAGGCCCTATCGTCTTATTTAGTGCTAGCGGTATATTTAGTTCTTTAAAAGTGGCACAATGATGCCTAGACCTATAGGTGTCCCAGTGGGTGGTTCAATGGACAAGAAATCATCTAGATAGTGGATGACCATAGGGGATCTGCATACGTTCATTAATATCCAGCATAATGCTTCTGCGAACATATCGAACAACTTGGGGCTACTTTTAGCCCCGAAAGTGAGTCTAGTAGCGAAGTAATAATACTCTCTCCATCTGATTCCGTGAAGATGCCATAATGAGTGATATGGAAGCAACTTAAAAGCATCCGATATATCTGTTTTAGACAGCCATGAGCCCCGTCCTGCTAATACTATCAATTGAATAGCATCGTCCACTGTTACATAAGTCATAGAAAATTCCTCAGAAGGAATGAGTGAATTTAAGCTGGGAATGAATGATGAGTGAGGGGCGGACAAATCATAAATTAACCTCTTTTTATTAGAGAATTTACCTGTGGCCACTCCTATAGGATTGATCCTCCATTTTGCAAAAGGAGGTATTACAAAAGGCCCCATAATAAATCCCTTGTCCAGTTCTCTAGCTAATAGTGAATCCACTACCTGAGGTTCTAGGATGGCTGACTGAAGGTTCTTACATTCTAGTGAATCCGAGGGAAGTGCTATGATGCCACTATGGAGCCCTTCCTGAAAACCTGTAGCCAGGAAATCCACCAAGTCCCTAGAAGGGTGTGACTGTAGATAACCTAGTAACGTATGGACATGAACCCCGCCTAGTCATGGTCTAGGGAACAAGCGCTTAGGGCATATAGTTTTAGGGTGGGCGTCAAAGCAATTAATGCAGATATGCAACAGACGACACCCATTAAAAGTGCAGCCCGAATAATTGTAGTTGCTACATAGTTGAGATTTGCCTAGGTATGTAATGGGCCTGCCCAGCCTGTCTAGTTTTTTAGCTCCCTGATTAGGGGGATTAGGGTTGACAGATGACACTAACGTCTGGGCTGAGCTGCAGGATGGAACAGCAGCAGTGGGGCAGAGGTTGGAGTGATGCTCCGCCGATTGACACACCGAGCAGGTTGGGGTACGTAAACCTGCGAAATGGCGGCAGAAAAGCTCTGTGTCCAATTTTCCCCAGTCTGTAATATAATTTAATTGAGCCTGCGCTGCAGCCGCCTTCGCCGAAAATGATCGGTGGTAATCATAGAAACCGTTCCCACCATACTTATGCCCCAATTCTACTAGCCTGAACATATATCGATCTAGTTCCTCCCTTCTATGGGGGTGTACTGAACATATCACGTCTCTGTATAGACTAAAAGCCATGACAAACTCAGCGATATTTAACTTCTTCCCTAGTCTAGGGTCCCTGGCTTTAAGGACTACCGACATATTCTCGCTATGAAATGCTTTAGATTCTATGCCGTTCCGCGAAAATATAAGTAAGGAAACGAGGTTAACATCCTTACCCTCCAGTATGTCTTTTTTGAGATGAGCTGGTACGTAATGTGCTGGAGAAATGATAGGTTGTAAGTTCTCTGTATGGGGTGTGGGTGTTGAATCTTGAGCTACCACAGGAACTAACTCTTGCCGTGCCGGTAATCTAGCTTGTGCTTGGAAAGCCTCTATAGCATCTAGTCTGGAATGCACCAAAGCTATAGATGCAGCTAATTCTGTCAGAGAGGTCTGGATGTCTATGCCACCGGTGTGCCTAACAGGTGAACTGGGACTACTCGTTCTATTAGCCTGAGGCATAGAGAACAGCAATTTGAACAATTCCGCTTTCCTAGCAGACGCTGAAAAAGGGATACCCCTTCTAAGGAGCTCTGCTGTAATTTTTGCAATAGTCCAAGCTTTGTAAGTTGGGGGGCTGTTAGGGGTGGACAAGTTGCTTGGCAATCCTTGTGTTCCCATTGCTTCTTCCTGGTCGGATCTAGTCGACATCCTGGATGATGTCCCTTCTTCATTACTGTGTGAAGACATCCTTCTCGCTGGTTGCTTGGACTACTGCGAAAACATGAAACATATACAGACTATACCATCTTCTAATAGATGCTAATACAAGGTCTCTATGTGAGACTAGTAGAGAGACTAAACTATACACGCGCCTACGATTAGGCTGTGCCCCTATGACAAACATGATGCTTATCGTAGATAACGAAGATTCAATGACATACTCCCGTTTAGACCCGCATACAACATGCATACCATAACAATTAGTATGAGCTGACACGTGGTCTCTATGTGAGACTGACATCATGCGAAGACCTATTGACATTCACGAGATTGGGTGAACACACTGACAACACGCATATTTAGATAATGAATCTATGTACCGTGTCCCTTACGTGATCTCACGATAGAATACACCCACAAGACATACGCAGTGACCAGAATTTGTGACTAATGTGCCTAAAATAAGTGCAACAGGATGATATGAACATGGCAATCTACTCTGGATAATTAATACAGAATTTAATCTCATGATCGGATTCTAAATACCTGTGTTACCGTAGTATAATGAGAATCTGTAGTCTTTGCGGAAAACTTGATATCCTGGAAAACATGTTCTGAAAATGCTATATATGTAATAATACTTAATAGCTCTATACGTCCTAACTAACCAGACGTCTCAACCTGACCCAGAATACCCAGAATCCATTTCTTGTGTGCGTGTGGTTTCTGATACTAGCCTGCAACCTATCCTGTGATATCTACTTGAATAATGAGCGGGAATAAAGGTGCATAACTATGGTAGCCCACTCATGCTGTATAAATAGCTGAACATATGCCCCTAATTGTATGTAATACAGAAATGCCTTCTAAAATGATCTACTGTAAAGGACTAAATTCAACTTATATCCATACGATCCCACTCCTGTACCCCTGAGACTATTTTTGCCTGATCCATGCTGTTTCCTTATGTAAACACCTGCTGTATGCATGATCTGGTCTGCTATTGTAAACCCTATGGTACAACACGTAAAGGGAAAGGTAATGATAAATGTACCCGTTGAACACCTATCCATGACATACTGATTGTAAATGTACCACATGATCGTGAGAGTGATTAGTCCAACAACAGCTCCTGGTTAACCTGCCCTGGTTACGTACACCACTCGGTGGAAAAGCCTAGTGGTATTACCACAAGATGAAAGAACACATGTAGGTATACAAATGCATGTCCCAGCTTAATTTTAACCCAGTCAATACTTCCACCGGATGTATTAGGTGATGTAAAGAAGCCTTCCCTGCGTTCCCCAGAACAAAGCGCTTGCCCCCCTCTCCTACCTTACTTCTCGTGCGGCTAGTGACAGGGAATCGAGTTCACGTGGTCGCGTTGTGATGACGTGATCGCGACTTCCGGTTTGCCTAACCTGATGACGTCTGCGTTACCCCGTGCTCAAAGAGACGCTCCGTGCGTGCTAACGGAGCCTACCTGCTGGAGGGGTCGCGATTTGAGCCTTCCACCGGCCCTCCCACAAATGCAGGCTAACCAATAGCCTTCCACTTATATTACATTTAAAACCTTGTCCCTCTATTTTTAGACTATTGCCTCTTGTCCTAACATTTTTACTCCTTTGAAATGTACTTTCCTCTTGTACATTGTTGAATATCTTCATGTATTTTAATATTTCTATCATATCCCCTCTCTCTCTTCTCTCCTACAAGCTATACATGTTCAGATCCTTTAGTCTATCCTGATATTTCTTTCCCTGTAAACCATTCACCATTTTAGTAGCCCTTCTCTGAATTTTCTCTAGAGTATATATTTCCTTCTAGAGATGGGGTCTCCAGTACTGTACACAATACTCTGGGTGAGGTCTAATCATATATCTGTAGAGTGGCATGGCCACTTTCCTTTTTCTGCTACTAATGCCCCTAGCTATACAACCCAGCCCCCTGCTTCCTTTCTCAGACATTTTGTTACATTGCCTGTCTACCTTTAAGTCACCAGAAATAATTACTCTCGAATCCATCTGTTGTCTTTGACAGCACAGTACCTTTAATACTATATTCTGCCTTTGGATTTTTACATCCCAAGTAAATTATTTTACATTAATCAACAATCAACTGCAGCTAAATCATTTGTCATTTGGGTTATTATTGGCTCATTATCCTGTTGCAGATCTTTGTATCATCTGCACAAAAGCATACCTTACCTTGAAGACCTTTTGCAATATGACTAATAAAAATATTAAAAAGCATGGGCCCCAGTACAGATCCCTGAGGTACCCCACTACACAACCTTTGTCTGAATATTTTCCATTGACTACAACCCTCTGTCTCCACTCAGCCATTGCCTTATCTACTTAACTATTTATACATCCAGATCTAAAGACTGCAATTTATTAATGAGTCTATGAGGGACAGTGCCAAATGCTTTACTGAAATCTAGACAAGCTACTGCACACCCTGGTCTATTATTTTAGTTACCCAGTCAAAAAAATTTATGGAGTTAGTTTGACAAGATTTCCGTACTGTAAACCCATGCTGTTTGGAATCTTGCAAGCCATTTAAATTTAGACATTTAACAATTCCTTTCCTTTAACATGGTTTCCATTAATCTTCCCACTAATGACATAAGACTTTCTGGTCTGTAGCTGCCAGACTCTTCCTTGCTACTTTGTTGTGAAGCAGACCTATATTTGCTACCTTTCAATCTTCTGGAACTACTCAAGGCAATAGTGATTGACTGAAAAATTCTGATGAATGTTTTGCCAGAACACTTTTAAGTAATTTTAATAACTTTGGGTGTACATTCTCTGAAGAAGTGCTCATAGTTTTAGCATGAAACGCGTCAGAATTTTATCCTGTATATTACTGTACCAGCAAGTGACTTTTTATTAACAATGTCCCTCTGAGGATAGAAGGATATTTGTGCAGCTCTAAAAGCTCTAATAGCTTGTAAGTGAGTTTCCATATATGGATTAAGCCTATATCTATCTTAAGGAAAGGAGCAACACCTGCTACCTGAGCAGATTACATCACCAGATTGTTTCAGCATACCTGAAAATAGAGAGAAAGATCACAAGTACCTGCTCATAGTCGGAGGGAACAAGGATACCTGCCCGTGTAAAAGGAGTGGAGGGGGAAAAGTCGAGAGGATCATAAACCTGGCAAGTACATATTTGATACCGGGAAATTTGTTACCTGCTCGCGCCCTGATAGTGAGTCCTAACAGAAGGGTTTGAAGCACATACTGTTTCTATTGAATTAACCATATGTTGCCCTTACCTTCATCTGCTTAATCACTGAATACAACAAAGGAACTGGCTTCAGAAGTAATTCACAACAGGTATACAGCTGCATGTTATCCTTCCCTATATTCTCAGTCTGAAGATAGATCTTGATTCTTTTGGGACTTTTTATTATTGTCTAGACATTATTGTCTAGATATTTCTGGTATATTTGCATTTAATATTGTATACTTATTATGTGTAGTTTATAACTATTTTACATTTTTTATTGTTTAAAATAAATATATTTAGTTTGTATCTTTGTGCCATTTATATTTTATATTATATATATATATATATTTTATTTATTAGATCTAAGCGCTTATTTCCTTTCTTTGTTTGTTTTTGCTACTTGACAGTGACTATTGGCTCCTTGGTCACAGTGAAATAGAGCAGCTGGATCTAATCTTATAATAGTGTATAGATAGAGCGCCATTCATTACCAAATTTTTTTGCATTTTGTATCTCATCTGGTCCCATTGATTTATCTGTTTTTACCTTAGAGTTGAAGTAGAACTTCTCCCTCTGTAAAAATGCAAGCTTCCCATGTCTGAACAGATATATTCCTTGAGTCAGCTAGCCCTCTATTCTCATTTACATAACTTCCATTTTTGTTTTCAGTCTAACTATTCCTTGTTTCATTTTCTTCATTTCATGTATACGTTTAAAAATAGTTTTATCCTCCTTTTTTATTGACTGGCCAATTTTTCTTCTTTAATAATGCATTTAGCCTCCTTCAGTCTACTCTTGAACCAATACCTATATTCGTCCTACTGCATCTGATTATATTTCATAAATGTTTATTATTTGCCACAAACTTTGCTCTAGGAATAAATGTCTCTTAATTTGTTTAGCAAATGATCTAGAAGATGTCCTTCAAATAGCAATCACTTACATCTATATATTATTTCTAGCTGTTTTGATCTCTTGTGGCACACTGTTAATTGTTTCTGTTTTGAATCTGATAATAACTTGTGACCACTATGACAGGGCTTATAATTTTAAGTCCTTTCCTATTAGCCAGACCTGAAAAGTTACTCGCCACTGCAAGCCATAGCATACCCACCAGGGCTGAATTTCTTCTCTCCAGGGCTAAATTTTCACTTGCCATTGGCTAGTGGCAAGTGGAAATTTTGAGCCCTGCACTATGATATATTCAGGCCTATTGAAGCCTATTGTTTGATAAAAATTAGGTGTGACCTAACGGCAGACTTCAGTAAAAATTACCATACAATGCAGATATAATGCAAAAAATGATATAGATAGGAATACCTGTCTGCTGTATAATAGCAACCTACCTAGGTGTGGTAAACTATTAAACAAATTACGAGTCTCTTTTCCCATGGAATAATTCTTCTTTAGAAGAGCAGTAAACTTATTTTAATAACAACTATATATGTTATAATATTTTCCTGATGTGCCAGAAGTTTTGGTAGAAGAAGCAGAAGCTGCAATAAAGTCAATGAAAAATGGCAATGCAGCTGGACCTGATAAAGTTACTATTTAATGGCTGAAAGCTGGAGGACAACCCTTATTCAAAGTTCTAACTAAACAGTTTCAAAATGCCTACTACATGGCAAATTGCCTGAAACATGGAAAATTTTGCAAACCAAGCACACTTTGTAGACCATTCCAGTGACATAGTTATTTTTAAATATCGCTATTTCGGCTCTGGTGAAGAGCCGCAGGATGGTCCCGGGACCAGGATCTCTTTCTACAGCGCTGACATCAGTGCAAGGGTAGGGAGAGTGGAAGTTTAGCTGCGTATATCTCTCAAACCATAAGGGTTTGAGAGATTGGACTGCCATCATTTTATTTATTTTTTAATATCTACAGTATTTAATTCTGGTAAAAGAATCCAATACAATCCCTTTAAAGGGATAGTAATGTTTCATAATAAAAGCAGCTCTAATTAATCTTCATAGTATTTGGACTTTGGAGAGTGTTATTTCAGTACTGTCAGAGTTATAGTTTAAGAGTAATTAATTGACAAAGTATCCCCCTCCCGCCCCTTTTACTGATGTAACACTGCTCAGCCACAGCAGAAGGGAGGTGCCCAGGTAGACTGCAGAGAGGGACAATCTTCAATTAAGATAAGGGAAAAGCTGAAAAGCTTGTCAAGGGGGGCAGGGCTTTCATTGTTCTGATAGGAAGAATTTTGTCCCTTGCTGTTATCTGTCTGGTCTATGGACTGCATTCCACATCTGAGAAGAGATTGCTTTCACTAGGTAAAAGGGGAGGGAAGGGGAAACTTTTCTTGTGAATATCTCTCAAACCATAAAGGTTTGAGAGATAAGACTTATATCATTCTTAATTTTTTTTAATGCCTACAAAATAAAATTAAGATAAAACGAAGTATTACTATCCCTTTAAACATGTCTTTCAAGGTTAAAAGTGGAGAAATTGACCAGTTTGGGAAAGAGTCCTCAGAGAGGGTAGCAGGGGTGGACCTAATTTAAAATAACGGAAAAAGACGAGATGGAGACCCACCAATTCCAGGTACGAAGACCAGGAGCAATAATTGGATGGGAATTCATTAGTGTTGAGCGAGCATGCTCGGCCGATGCTCGGATCGGCTCGAGCATCGCTCTGCTCGGCACATGGCGGTACTCGTACGAGTACCGCATGTGCTCGCCCGCCATGTTCGGGTCTTCTCCCCGCACGTTTTGCGGCTGCTGCGCAGCCAATAAACGTGCAGGGAGGCTCTGACATCGGTGTAATGCCAGCAGCCATGTTGGCTGCTGGCATTACACTGATTGGCTGGCCAGAACCCGTGGTCGGGTGCTGTATAGCACCTGACCATCGAGTTCGGCTCAGTCTGAGCCAGGGAGAGCTGAGGATAGGAAGGGAAAGGCAGTGTAGGGAGGAAAAAAACAAAAATTGTGAAAAAAAAGAACCAAAAGTCCTTTTTAGGACTACTGTGTGTGGGGGCAGCAGGTTATTTTGTGTGGGGGGAAAAAAACAAAAAAAAAAAAAAAAAAAATATTCTGTTTAGTGTGAAAAGTTGCAGATTAGAGCACATTCTGTTTAGTGTGCACAGTTGCAGATTAGAGCACATTCTGTTTAGTGTGCAAAGTTGCAGATTAGAGCACATTCTGTTTAGTGTGCAAAGTTGCAGATTAGAGCACATTCTGTTTAGTGTGCAAAGTTGCAGATTAGAGCACATTCTGTTAAGTCTTCAAACTAAAATATCAACGTCACATATTCCATTCAGTGTGCGTCGCCGCAGTTTAGCAGCACATTCTGTGTACTGTGCAGAGTTGCAGAATAGGAAGAAATACTGTTAAGTCTTCAAACTAAAATATCAAAGTCACATATTCCATTCAGTCTGCTTCGCCGCAGTTTAGCAGCACATTCTGTGTACTGTGCAGAGTTGCAGAATAGGAAGAAATACTGTTAAGTCTTCAAACTAAAATATCAAAGTCACATATTCCATTCAGTGTGCTTCGCCGCAGTTTAGCAGCACATTCTGTGTACTGTGCAGAGTTGCAGAATAGGAAGAAATACTGTTAAGTCTTCAAACTAAAATATCAAAGTCACATATTCCATTTAGTGTGCTTCGCCGCAGTTTAGCAGCACATTCTGTGTAGTGTGCAGAGTTGCAGAATAGTAAGAAATACTGTTAAGTTTTCAAACTCAAATATTAAAGTCACATATTCCATTCAGTGTGTGTCACCGCCGTTTAGCAGCCTATTCTGTGTACTCTGCAGAGTTGCAGAATAGTAAGAAATAGTGTTAAGTTTTCAAACTCAAATATTAAAGTCACATATTCCATTCAGTGTGTATCACCGCCGTTTAGCAGCCTATTCTGTGTACTCTGCACAGTTGCAGAATAGTAAGAAATACTGTTAAGTTTTCAAACTCAAATATTAAAGTCACATATTCCATTCAGTGTGTATCACCGTCGTTTAGCAGCCTATTCTGTGTACTCTGCAGAGTTGCAGAATAGTAAGAAATACTGTTAAGTTTTCAAACTCAAATATTAAAGTCACATATTCCATTCAGTGTGTTTCACCGCCGTTTAGCAGCCTATTCTGTGTACTCTGCACAGTTGCAGAATAGTAAGAAATACTGTTAAGTTTTCAAACTCAAATATTAAAGTCACATATTCCATTCAGTGTGTATCACCGCCGTTTATCAGCCTATTCTGTGTACTCTGCAGAGTTGCAGAATAGTAAGAAATAGTGTTAAGTTTTCAAACTCAAATATCAAAGTCACATATTACATTCAGTGTGTATCACCGCCGTTTAGCAGCCTATTCTGTGTACTCTGCACAGTTGCAGAATAGTAAGAAATACTGTTAAGTTTTCAAACTCAAATATTAAAGTCACATATTCCATTCAGTGTGTTTCACCGCCGTTTAGCAGCCTATTCTGTGTACTCTGCACAGTTGCAGAATAGTAAGAAATAGTGTTAAGTTTTCAAACTCAAATATCAAAGTCACATATTCCATTCAGTGTGTATCACCGCCGTTTAGCAGCCTATTCTGTGTACTCTGCACAGTTGCAGAATAGTAAGAAATACTGTTAAGTTTTCAAACTCAAATATTAAAGTCACATATTCCATTCAGTGTGTTTCACCGCCGTTTAGCAGCCTATTCTGTGTACTCTGCACAGTTGCAGAATAGTAAGAAATACTGTTAAGTTTTCAAACTCAAATATTAAAGTCACATATTCCATTCAGTGTGTATCACCGCCGTTTAGCAGCCTATTCCGTGTACTCTGCAGAGTTGCAGAATAGTAAGAAATAGTGTTAAGTTTTCAAACTCAAATATCAAAGTCACATATTCCATTCAGTGTGTATCACCGCCGTTTAGCAGCCTATTCTGTGTACTCTGCACAGTTGCAGAATAGTAAGAAATACTGTTAAGTTTTCAAACTCAAATATTAAAGTCACATATTCCATTCAGTGTGTATCACCACCGTTTAGCAGCCTATTCTGTGTACTCTGCAGAGTTGCAGAATAGTAAGAAATAGTGTTAAGTTTTCAAATTCAAATATCAAAGTCACATATTCCATTCAGTGTGTATCACCGCCGTTTAGCAGCCTATTCTGTGTACTCTGCACAGTTGCAGAATAGTAAGAAATACTGTTAAGTTTTCAAACTCAAATATTAAAGTCACATATTCCATTCAGTGTGTTTCACCGCCGTTTAGCAGCCTATTCTGTGTACTCTGCACAGTTGCAGAATAGTAAGAAATACTGTTAAGTTTTCAAACTCAAATATTAAAGTCACATATTCCATTCAGTGTGTATCACCGCCGTTTAGCAGCCTATTCTGTGTACTCTGCAGAGTTGCAGAATAGTAAGAAATAGTGTTAAGTTTTCAAACTCAAATATCAAAGTCACATATTCCATTCAGTGTGTATCACCGCCGTTTAGCAGCCTATTCTGTGTACTCTGCACAGTTGCAGAATAGTAAGAAATACTGTTAAGTTTTCAAACTCAAATATCAAAGTCACATATTCCATTCAGTGTGTATCACCGCCGTTTAGCAGCCTATTCTGTGTACTCTGCACAGTTGCAGAATAGTAAGAAATACTGTTAAGTTTTCAAACTCAAATATTAAAGTCACATATTCCATTCAGTGTGTTTCACCGCCGTTTAGCAGCCTATTCTGTGTACTCTGCAGAGTTGCAGAATAGTAAGAAATACTGTTAAGTTTTCAAACTCAAATATTAAAGTCACATATTCCATTCAGTGTGTATCACCGCCGTTTAGCAGCCTATTCTGTGTACTCTGCACAGTTGCAGAATAGTAAGAAATACTGTTAAGTTTTCAAACTCAAATATCAAAGTCACATATTCCATTCAGTGTGTATCACCGCCGTTTAGCAGCCTATTCTGTGTACTCTGCACAGTTGCAGAATAGTAAGAAATACTGTTAAGTTTTCAAACTCAAATATTAAAGTCACATATTCCATTCAGTGTGTTTCACCGCCGTTTAGCAGCCTATTCTGTGTACTCTGCACAGTTGCAGAATAGTAAGAAATACTGTTAAGTTTTCAAACTCAAATATTAAAGTCACATATTCCATTCAGTGTGTATCACCGCCGTTTAGCAGCCTATTCTGTGTACTCTGCAGAGTTGCAGAATAGTAAGAAATAGTGTTAAGTTTTCAAACTCAAATATCAAAGTCACATATTCCATTCAGTGTGTGTCACCGCAGTTTAGCAGCCTATTCTGCGTACTCTGCACAGTTGCAGAATAGTAAGAAATACTGTTAAGTTTTCAAACTCAAATATTAAAGTCACATATTCTGTGTAAGATGAAGAAGGCGGGTAAAAAGGGACGGGGAAGTGGACGTGATCCTGAAAGTTCAGGGCGCGGGTCAGGACGCGGAGAAACTGTGCCTGGTGCCAGAGCACAAGAAAGAAAGACATCCACCATACCTAGCTTCATGTGTAATTTTACAGGGCGTCGCAGGACATCACTCTCGAGGTCCGACCACTGCGAACAGGTGGTCGGTTGGATGACAGCTGATACTGCTTCCAGTCGGTTAAGCACCACCCTGTCTTCCACTAAGTCCACTCTCAGTAGCCAAGAGTCTGGTCAAAATAATCCTCACTCTGATCATCCTTCCTCCCACCATACACGGTCTGGTCAAAGAAGTGATCCCACACTGGGATATAGTGAGGAGCTCGTCTCATCACCAATCCTTCATTTGACCCTCTCTCCAAGCACGCTTGCAGAGGAACATGACATCTTGTGCCCTGATTCACAACCTCTAGAGGCTACCCAATCACAAGAAGATGACAGATGTGAACGGCATTTAAGGTCAAAGGAAGTAGTGGATGATGATGATGATGATGAGACACAGTTGCCATTAAATCAACCACTATTTCCGTCTCAAGACCTTGTTGAGGAGAATGTTATACAGTTGTCAATGACTGAGTATGTGGTGGGATCAAGACTTGAGGAGGATGATCAGAGTGAGGAAGTGGAGGAGGACTTGGTGGACGATGAGGTGACTGACCCCACCTGGGAAGGTGTAGAGCCGAGCGATGTCAGCAGTCCTGAGGGTGAGCCATCTGCAGCACCGCAACAGGCTGGAAGAGGCAGTGGTGTGGCTACAGAAAGAAGGCGGACCGCACCAAACCGGCCCGCAAATGTTCCACGGAGCACCCCCTTGCGTAAATCTACCTTGCCAAAGGGTAGGTGTTCCGCGGTATGGCGTTTTTTTAAGGAAAGTGCGGACGACAAAAGAATTGTAGTTTGCAACCTGTGCCACACCAGAATGAGCCGAGGCATGAACACTAGAAACCTCACCACCACCAGCATGATCCGACACATGGCATCCAAGCACCGTAGTAAGTGGGAGGAACGCCTGGATCGCCCATCTGTGTCTGCAGGCCACACCACTGCCTCCTCTTCCCCTGTTTTCGGTGCCGGCCAATCGCCTGTCGAAGGCGCAGGCCCGCATATCTCCCGCCCTGCACCTGTACCATCTGAAGCACCATCAGCGACCACATCCACTTCCCTGTCCCAGCACAGAGTCCAAATGTCGTTACCCCAGGCATTTGAGCGCAAGAGAAAGTACCCAGCCACCCACCCACAGGCCATAGCACTAACCTCACACCTTTCAAAATTACTGGCCATCGAAATGCTGCCATTTAGGCTTGTGGACACTGAGTCCTTCCGCAGCCTGATGGCAGCAGCTGTCCCTCGGTACGCGGTCCCCAGCCGCCACTACTTTTCCCGGTGTGCCATCCCCGCATTACACCACCATGTGTCCCGTAACATCACCCGTGCCCTGACCAACGCAGTTACTGGGAAGGTCCACTTAACGACTGACACATGGACAAGTGCTTGTGGCCAGGGACGCTACATTTCCCTGACGGCACACTGGGTGAATGTCGTGGAGGCTGGGAGCGACTCGGACCCTGGGATGGCACGGGTGCTACCCACGCCGAGGATTGCGGGCCCTACCTCCATCAGGGTTTCCGCCAGCACCTACGTTATTGGCTCCTCCTCCTCCGTTTCCACCTCCGAATTCTCTACACGCAGCGCCACTCCCCCATCAGCCAGTAGCTGGAAGCAGTGTAGCACTGCAGTGGGGAAGCGTCAACAGGCCGTGCTGAAGCTGATCTGCCTTGGGGACAAACAGCACACGGCCTCAGAGCTGTTGCAGGGGATTAGTCACCAGACCGAGCAGTGGCTCTCGCCACTCAACCTGCAACCAGGCATGGTTGTGTGTGATAATGGGCGTAACTTGGTGGCGGCTTTGGAGCTCGGCAAGCTCACACACGTACCATGCCTAGCGCATGTATTTAATTTAGTTGTGCAGCGATTTCTAAAAACCTACCCCAATGTGCATGATCTCTTGACCAAGGTGCGCCGCGTGTGTGCACATTTCCGTAAGTCATCTACAGCTTCGGCCGGCCTGTTGAAGCTGCAGCAGCGCTTACAATTGCCAGCTCACCGGCTGCTGTGTGACGTGAGCACGCGCTGGAACTCCACCTTCCACATGTTGGCCCGGCTTTGTGAGCAGCAGAGGGCAGTAGTGGAGTACCAGCTGTTACACGGTCGTCGCCTCTCCGTTCAACTTCCTGTAATCAGAAGTGAGGAGTGGGAATGGATGTCAGACCTCTGCGAGGTTTTACGCAATTTTGAGGAATCGACACAGATGGTGAGCGGCGATAACGCTATTATCAGTGTAACCATCCCACTTCTGTGTCTACTGAAACGCTCGCTGCTCACAATTAAAACCGACGCTTTGCATGTGGAAGAGGTGGAAATGGGGGAGGAAGAGCTTACACAAGGTGATAGCCAGAGCACCCTCACTTCGTCTTCTCAGAGACAATTGGAGGAGGCGGAGGAGGAGGAGGAGGAGGAGGAGGAGGAGGAAGACACGGTTGCCTCCGCTACAGAGGGTAGCCATGGAACTTTAGTTCCATCTCTTCAGCGTGGGTGGGCAGAAGAGGAGGAAGAGGATGAGGATATTGAGAGTCATCCTCCTGGTGAGGACAGCGAAATCTTGACTGTTGGTACTCTGGCACACATGGCTGACTTTATGTTAGGCTGCCTTTCCCGTGACCCACGCGTTATACGCATTTTAAACAACACGGATTACTGGGTGTTCACCCTTCTGGACCCCCGCTACAAAGAGAATTTCTCATCTCTCATTCCTCCGGTGGAGAGGACAAGCAAAATGGTGCAATACCAGAAGGTTCTTGTCGAAAAATTGCTCCAAAATTTTCCATCTGACAACGCTGGCGGCAGAGTACGTGCTACCTTGGCCAGCCGAGAAGGGGAGAAAAGGGGAGCACACAGCAGTTCCGAGAAAGGCAGGGCAACACTCTCCAAGGCGTGGGACACCTTCATGACACCCCGCCAGCACCCTCACCCTGATGCGCAGCCTAGTGTCACAAGGAGGGAAAAGTTTTGGAAGATGGTGAAGGAGTACGTAGCAGACCGTGTCAGCGTCCTCAATGATCCCTCTGTGCCTTACAACTACTGGGTGTCCAAGCTGGACATGTGGTATGAACTGGCACTCTACGCCTTGGAGGTGCTGGCCTGCCCTGCCGCCAGCGTTCTGTCTGAGCGGGTATTTAGTGCTGCTGGTGGCATCATAACAGATAAGCGTATCCGCCTTTCCACCGACAATGCTGATAGGTTGACACTTATAAAAATGAACAAGGCCTGGATTTCCCCTGACTTCTCCACTCCACTGGAGGAAAGCCGCGGGGGAACATAAACTCACTTTATATATGTTATTTACAATGATGTGAATACTCTGTATTCCCATTCACCCCTTCCACCCAAAAAACGGGTATATGGTTGACTCTTAATCTTCTCATCCTCCTCCTCCTCTTCCATATGCCCTGTGCTATAATTTTTATATAGGGCCAGCTCACCAGCGGGCCCTGTGATATAATTTTTATATAGGGCCAGCTCACCAGCGGGCCCTGTGATATAATTTTTATATAGGGTCAGCTCACCAGCGGGCCCTGTTTGCCAATTTTTATATAGGTCAGCTCACCAGCGGGCCTTCTCATATAATGTTTTATTGGGTCAGCTCTCTAGCGGACCCTCTCATATAATGTTTTATAGCGTCAGCTCACTAGCGGGCCTTCGCATATAATGTTTTAGGATGGTCAGCTCTGCAGCAGACCCTCACCCATAATGTTTTAGATGGTCAGCTCAGCGCACGTTTCCCTCTTAATCATGGCCTCAGTTCTGAAAATCAAGGAAATTTTTGGGAGAATTTGCCTCTGCGCACGTTTCCATCTTAATCATGGCCTCAGTTCTGAAAATCAAGGAAATTTTTGGGAGAATTTGCCTCTGCGCTCGTTTCCCTCTTAATCATGGCCTCAGTTCTGAAAATCAAGGAAATTTTTGGGAGAATTTGCCTCTGCGCACGTTTCCCTCTTAATCATGGCCTCAGTTCTGAAAATCAAGGAAATTTTTGGGAGAATTTGCCTCTGCGCACGTTTCCCTCTTAATCATGGCCTCAGTTCTGAAAATCAAGGAAATTTTTGGGAGAATTTGCCTCTGCGCACGTTTCCCTCTTAATCATGGCCTCAGTTCTGAAAATCAAGGAAATTTTTGGGAGAATTTGCCTCTGCGCACGTTTCCCTCTTAATCATGGCCTCAGTTCTGAAAATCAAGGAAATTTTTGGGAGAATTTGCCTCTGCGCACGTTTCCCTCTTAATCATGGCCTCACTTCAGAAAATCAAGGAAATTTTTGGGAGAATTTGCAGATGATATACAAGTAAATATACAGCAAATATTGTTTGGTAACAATTTTTCGCCTAAAGTCGTTTTTATTTTCCTTTTTGTGTGTTTTATGGTCAGTCTGTAAAAATGGCGTACTACGGGCGAAAGATCGTTCCCAGCAGCGATGTTGGAGTCCAAGATGCATCCAGACATCCTCCCTATGCTGTCCCTGAACCATTTCTGTGGTGTTTCCATCCTTTTCTGCCATTTTCCTATGGACCAGGCACCCTCCCCTCATCAGAGCAGGGGGTGCCTGGTGTAATGCTCGAGTCCTCCCATTGACTTCAATAGGGCTTGGGTGCTCGGCCGAGCACTCGAGCCTCAGGGGGTGCTCGGTCAGAGCACCCGAACACCCGAGCATTGGGGTGCTCGCTCATCACTAGAATTCATTGAAGGCAATCTTTTTCAGGGAGAAAGAATTTGCATAGAACATCACTGTTCTGAAATGAAGCTCTCTGCAGCAAGACCCAAAGTTTAGTATTTGAGTTGTGATACCAATCAGGTACTCAAGAAAGCAAGGCCATCTGATAATAGAGGAATGAAGGGTTTTTAACCAAAGTGTCCTCCCAGTCCCTGCATATGGCTTTGAAACATGAACACTGAATGTCAAAGCCATACAAAAACGTGAGGTTACGCAGAAAAGTATGGAGCCTGAAATTATAATCTTAACAAAAAGACACTGAAAAACCTATACATGGATTTGTCAGCAAACAAAGGTCTAAGACATTATTGAAAGATTAATGCATCTGAAATGGGTAGGCAACATAACAAGAAGCCCTAATGGTAGATGGACTGTCATATTTGTCTTATGCAGCAATAGAATATTAGGTCTGAACCTAAGTAGCTTGAAAGTGAAGCTAGTGAACATAGTTTGGGAAAGGTGTCAGTCATCGGGCTCCCTTGCTGTGGCCAAAGCTATACAAAAGTGCTGGCCATGAAGCCAGATGTCTGACCCCAGTTGCGCCAGGGCCCTGACTAGGTTGGGAGAGCTGATGAACTGGTGGAAAGTCCTATCTAAATTTTAGTCCGATCTAAAATATATATATATCTAGGACCCTAAGGGCAAAGTAGCATGGACTGATATACCGTTAGATAGCCAACAAAAGGAAACTGAATGAAATTCATTTTTAGCCAGGAGATAAAATAGAAAAGAGGGCTAAGACTGCTATAGAGAAGTGAAGCAAAGTAGGAGCAAGAGCCACTGAGGCTAATGTGCCAAGCAGGCTAAGACTGTGTAAAGGCTAGGATACTACTAAAGAGAACATTAGTCTAGAAGTCAAAAAACGGTTAATGTCATGGGGTCTAGGACTGCTAGAGAGCAGTACAGGAGACAAAAGGTAAAAGATGCTGGGGCTGTAGTTGACTGCAGAGCCAAGTGGACCATGACCGCTAAGGGCAAAAACCCACCGGGAATATGGCTAGACTTCGGCGACCACTAGAGGCACTCTAGCAGTGTGGGAGTCAAGAGGCAAAAATTGCAGGGTCTTCAAGGGACAGTCGAACCAAGCTAATCACAACCACTAAAGGCAGCACCCACCAGGGATACAACCTGTCTCTGGAGACTGTTAGATGTACTTTAAACAGCGAGAGAGATGAGAGGCAAAGTTGTGGGGGGCTGCAGCAGATTATACGACAAGCAAACCACAAGTGCTAAAGGCAACCCCCAACCAGGTATAGTGCTAGCCTTAGAAGGGCTGTTTGAGGGACTCATAGCAGTGCGAAAATCAAGAAGCAAGACCACAGGGGGCTGCAGGAAACTGTGAACCAAGTGGACTATGACCTCTTAAAATCAGCACCCTCCAGGGATACGCCTAGCCTCAGGAGACTTAGTAGTGAAAGAGGCTAAACCACTGGGGACCATAAGAGTTTGCAGAACCAAGCAGACTATGACCTCTAGGGGAAGTACCCACCTGGGATATGGCTAGTCTCAGGTAACTGCTAAAAGCAAAATTAAATGGCTAGATTAAAGAGACCACCAGGGGATAAGACCAGGGAAATTAAAATTAATACAATGTAAGCCACTACAGACTACTGAGGGCAATGTTTCCAAGTGGGATATGACCTCAATGAGCAGTATGAAATGGAAAAATTTGCAATAAGGCTGTTGGCAGCACTTGAAAGTTGCAAAGAACAAAGTAAAACAAAATCAGAGTAAAACATCTGAGGAAAACTCTGATATGCTTCAATGGAACCAGTGGCAGCCATGTGAAAATGCAGGCAGGCCACATACAATGGAGAGAGCAAAATCTGTTCCTAGTTGAGTATGTCTGACTCCTAATTTAAATTTGCAAATTATCCTTGGGATTAGTCACCCCAAGGGTAATAGGGGAATCCAGCATTGGACCCTATGCTCACAGTGCCTAGAGAGATCAGCTACACCTCACTGACAAGGCCCAACAATGCTGAAATGTTTTTTCCTCTCTGTGGGCTAAAATAGACTGCACCCTGGGTAGGACACCACTCCTACAGGACCTGCAGATTTGTACTGTATGCTTGTTTCTAGTTGAGCATCTCTGACTCCTAATTTACATTTGTCTTGTGCAACAGTAGAATAATAGGTCTTGTCCTAAGTAACTTGAGAGCGACGCTAGTGAGCATAGTTTGAGAAAGGTTCCAGTCACCAAACTCCCTTGCTACAGCCAAAGCCATACAAAGGTGCTGGTCGTGAATCTGGATGTCCAACCCCAGTTTAGCCGGGTCCTTGACCAGGATGGAAGACCTGATGAACTGGGGGAATGTCTAGAAATATTAATATCTAGGACCCCAAGGGCAGAGTAGCAAGGACTGATTTGCAGATAGGTAGCCAACAAAAGGAAACTTAATGAAATTCAGTTTCATCCAGTAGATGAAATAGAAAAGCAGGCTAAAACAGCTAAGTGTAGCAAAGGTAGGAGCAAGAACTGTAAAAGCAAAATCAGAAGGAATGAGGACTCTGTAGCAGGAAACCACTGATGCGATGGAACACTGAGTGGTGAGACAGCAGCATCAAAAACAAATCAAACAAAACAAAATCCTTGCTCTACTGAGCACTAACTAAACACACCAGCTCCTGACTGTATTTGGACTGATAGTCCATTTACCAGCTTAGAAGAATAAAGGTAGAGCAGCACAGTCCATCACACACAAGTAAACTCACAAGTTGCAGGTTTTCAGAGGTTAATTCCTTCCTCTGGGAACTCAAAATAGAGCATGTTTTTGTGCAGGGGGAAGTGTTTAACTGCTGGCTGTATTAATTACAGGATGCAGGTGAGTGAAAGTAGGGAGTGATTGAACTCCTGTTGTGGATTCCATCCTCACCTGACATATATCAGTTACTATGAAACTGGGGAGTGGAGCACTGGCCTGCACTTCTCTCAAAATGCTCCACTCCAGGGACCCAAAATACAAAGATTTGCTTCATAGGGATCGAACAAGTTCCTATACCTAGACGGGGAGGCGATCGAGCTAAAATTTTGTTACAGAGAGAATGTTACTGGATTAAAGAACTGAAAACTATTAATCCTTATGGTTTAAATGAAAGAAACCAATATAGCTGCTTTTTGTCTGCACGTTAATAATCATTATGACTTTGATAGATTTGCTTTAGTGATATATACTATGTATTTAATATGTTATATGCTGGACCTATTTGCAACTTTGATGCAATTGTTTTCTCGCACTTCTAGTTCTCAACACAGAGGGGCACTGTTGGTGTTATTCTTATCTGTGGTGCTTTGGGTCTTCGGTACCGGCTTTTTCTATTGTTTTCTCCTTTGTTCATCTCTTACGTCATCACTGGGGACTGTTTGGGGATACACGAGGTGAGTGTTTTTCTATGTATATAAGTAAGTAATTTCGTCATTGTTACTTATGTTTTGCTTGATAAAGGTCGCAAGTTGACGATCGAAACGTCGCTTTTATATACCATTAAATTGGTTTGTGTTATGTAAATCCAAGAGTGCACAATTTTCTTCATTATATATATATATATATATATATATATATATATATGTATATATATGATAAACTACTTTTAATGATAAACAATATAAAGAGTACAAGATAAAAAAAATGAATAAAAGGAGGAAAACAAAATATTATTCTATATAGCCACAGTGATATGAAATATAGTGAATGTGGAGGACTGAGGGAGATCTTGGCTATATTTAACTCCATTATTTCATATCCCATTTCATATCTAGGTTATATTATTTATTATATCCCATATTGATTGATTTATGTTATTTATATTTGTTTATTGATTGAATTATTTTCATATTGAGATACAGAGGCACTCTCCTCTTATTTTCTTTTTACATTTTTCTTTAGTAGTTCCTCCACACTATAGGACCCTATTATAGTAGCAGCCTCAGTTTCTCAATTTTATTGATTGATTATATTTTTTACTGCTCAGTGTATCACCATTAACACCACACTGTTATTTATTATATATATATATATAGAGTGTGGTGTTAATGGTGATACACTGAGCAGTAAAAAATATAATATAATATAATATATCTTTTATTTACATGCATGAGGTTCATGGTTTACTTGTTTTATAAAACTTTATTGAGAAGAAACAGCAATACAAAAAAGGGTATACAGGTAAGTAACAAAGATCTGCGCATTTTGGCATGAGCAATGAAATTAAAATGAATAATGAAGCTAACAAGAATAATGATATCCTGGCTTCAAACAAAGATCTTGTACTGCAATTCCAACTGTATTGGGCGAAAAGTCTGAATTTGTTTCAAGAGAATTTTCATTGAAGACCTTCAATTTGCCATTGTTTCTTCAGATTCCAAATACATTTCCCATCCTTCCTACTTCTGCAACTGAATTTCTTGTAAGAACCTTTTATTTTCCAGCTTGTGATTTCTATGATGTGATAATCCCTGCTCTATGACTATAATATATGGAACTTATAGAATTAGAGAGAGCTTCAGAGAGAAAAAATAGTTTTAAGTAGTTGTGCAGTCAGAGAGAGTTAGCACCATTAACCCTGTTGTTGCCATTGCCTGCTGCACTGCAGTACAAGTGTGTGTGTGTGGGGGGGGGGTGAGTAACAGTTGATGTAGGAATGCTGCTGCTGATGTGGTGGAATACAATATCACCAGTAGATAAAGCTGTCAACCCCCATCCCCTATGACTCAGAGACACCAGAGTTCACCAGCTGATAGTTCTACCACTACCCCACCACATCCCTTCTTCAAGATGCCACAACCTGCCAACAGTTAGAACTGGCATTAGGGATGGGCGAAAATTTTCGCCTCAAACTGAAATAGGAAAATAATGGCACTTTCCGCTTGGCAGTTTTTCTGCTTTTTCCTGCCTTTTTCACCCATTGAAATCAACGGCAAGAAACATTTTTTTCCACCACACGAAAGTTTTCTGCAGCCATATAAAAGGCTGTCAGGCTCTCACAGCTTGCCATTCTATGTTTGTGACAGGAGAGAGCAGTACGTTTTTAAGCTAGAGAAGACAGAGAGGAGAATTGAAGATTAGTTTAGGGAATCTTTTAGCAGGACATTTGTTCTGTGTAAGTGTGTATTAGGAGTGTCAGTAGGGCACTCTGGGGGGAAGCAGCGAGGAAGGAAGTTGACCCCAAATACGCCAGAATTCCATGTGACTGACTGGCAAGACACAGGCAGCTAGGGACCTATTTGCTTGCTGATCTTGCTGTTATTGTCTCTGTGCTGGGTGGGGAAATCTGGGGAAAGAAGTTGTTGATTTTGTTTTTTAGTTATAATTTTTTTGGACAGACTGTGATAAGACAACAGGGTGGAAAACTTTAAAAAAAAAAAAGAACTAATATATATTACGCGACAGTGACAGACAGATGATTGGGCTTAGGCAAGCATCATACAGTTCCATCAGTTGTGTTGTGTACCTTACAGAAAAAAACACAGTGTAGTTGAGTAATGTCCAGCAAATGCAAATGCAAAAGGGGAAGGGGGAGGGGTTGAGCAATGCAAGGATGTGAGAGTAGTTCAAAAACTGACTGCAACAATGGTTGCTGCAGCGCGTGCAATCAACGAAGATGATCCCTCTACTCCAAGGGAGGATGCAGTTTGTCAAGGTCCCAGCAAAACTAGTTCCAGCACCACCAGTGCCAGTAGAAATAAAGAACTAGTGATGATCGAGCACCCCGATGCTCGGGTGTTCAGGTGCTCTGGCCGAGCGCCCCCGGAGGCTCGAGTGCTCGGCCGAGCACCCGAGCCCCATTGAAGTCAATGGGAGGACTCGAGCATTACACCAGGCACCCCCTGCTCTGATGAGGGGAGGGTGCCTGGTTGATAGGAAAAGGTCAGAAAATGATGGAAACACCACAGAAATGGTTCAAGGACAGCATAGGGAGGATGTCTGGATGCATCTTGGACTCCAACGTCGCTGCTGGGAACGATGTTTCGCCCGTAGTACGCCATTTTTACAGACTGACCGTAAAACACACAAAAAGGAAGATAAAAACTAATCTGCGGCTAGGCACACTAAACAATATGTGACGCTAATCTGCAGCTAGGCACACTAAACAATATGTGACGTTAATCTGCGGCTAGGCACACTAAACAATATGTGACGCTAATCTGCGGCTAGGCACACGAAACAGAATGTGACGCTAATCTGCGGCTAGGCACAGTGAATGGAATATGTGACGTTAATTTGTGAATTTGCACACCAAACAATATGTGACGTTAATTTGTGAATTTGCACACTAAACAATATGTGACGCTAATCTGCGGCTAGGCACACTAAACAATATGTGACGTTAATCTGCGGCTAGGCACACTAAACGGAATGTGACGCTAATCTGCGGCTAGGCACACGAAACAGAATGTGACGCTAATCTGCGGCTAGGCACACGAAACAGAATGTGACGCTAATCTGCGGCTAGGCACAGTGAACGGAATATGTGACGTTAATTTGTGAATTTGCACACTAAACAATATGTGACGCTAATCTGCGGCTAGGCACACTAAACAATATGTGACGTTAATCTGCGGCTAGGCACACTAAACAGAATGTGACGCTAATCTGCGGCTAGGCACACGAAACAGAATGTGACGCTAATCTGCGGCTAGGCACACGAAACAGAATGTGACGCTAATCTGCGGCTAGGCACAGTGAACGGAATATGTGACGTTAATTTGTGAATTTGCACACTAAACAATATGTGACGCTAATCTGCGGCTAGGCACACTAAACAGAATGTGACGCTAATCTGCGGCTAGGCACACGAAACAGAATGTGACGCTAATCTGCGGCTAGGCATAGTGAACGGAATATGTGACGTTAATTTGTGAATTTGCACACTAAACAATATGTGACGTTAATTTGTGAATTTGCACACTAAACAATATGTGACGCTAATCTGCGGCTAGGCACACTAAACAATATGTGACGTTAATCTGCGGCTAGGCACACTAAACAGAATGTGACGCTAATCTGCGGCTAGGCACACGAAACAGAATGTGACGCTAATCTGCGGCTAGGCACAGTGAACGGAATATGTGACGTTAATTTGTGAATTTGCACACTAAACAGAATGTGACAATAATCTATGGCTAGGCACACGTTTAAAATGGCCCTTTTTGTCGCTGCGTTGTAAAATAATTGGCCCTGTGCACCTAACAGAATATGTCAGCTTGTCACTGCACTGTGAAATATTTGTCCCTGTGCACCTAGTACAATGTCACCTTAGAACATGTCCCCCCCCACAAAAAAATTAAATTCTGCCTCCCCCAAAAAAAATTAAATGCTGCCCCCACACACAACAGTCCTAAAAAGGACTTTTGGGTCTTGAAAGAGTTTCAACAATTTTATTCTCCCTACACTGACTTCCTGTGCATCTAGTATTATATGTCACCTTACTAATATCCCCCCCCACAAAAAAAAAGGAAATTGTGCCCCCCCAAACAAAATATAAATGCTGCCCCCACACACAACAGTCCTAAAAAGGACTTTTGGGTCTTGAAAGAGTTCCAACTATTTTATTCTCCCTACACTGACTTTCCGTGCCTGAGCGCATCTCTCCCTGGCTAAGAATGAGCCGAACTCGCGCGTCGGGTGCTATACAGCACCCGATCACGGGTTCTGGCCAGCCAATCAGTGTAATGCCAGCAGCCAGTGTAATGTCAGAGCCTCCCTGCACGTTTATTGGCTGCGCAGCAGGCGCGAAACGTGCGGGGAGGAGACCCGAACATGGCGGGCGAGCACATGCGGTACTCGTACGAGTACCGCCATGTGCCGAGCAGAGCGATGCTCGAGCCGAACCGAGCTTCGGCCGAGCATGCTCGCTCATCACTATAAAGAACCATATAAGAAGAACACTGAAGATGACAATAAGTAGCATTCAAGTGTTGATGATGCTGGAAATAACACAATAGAGGAAGGTGTAGCAGATGAAATGCCTGTTGCATCAGACAGTGAGACAAACAAGCACCAAAACAGTAGTAGGGAACTTTGTTACAGTAAAATTAAAAATAAATTGTTTGAGACCTCTAAAAGCTTAGAGGAATACAAGAGTAATAGTGGGCAAGAACTGTCAGGTGATGCTGATACTGCTAAGGATGACCTAATGATGACTGATGATTAGTGTTGAGCGAGCGTGCTCGGCCGATGCTCGGATCGGCTCGAGCATCGCTCTGCTCGGCACATGGCGGTACTCGTCGAGTACCGCCATGTGCTCGCCCGCCATGTTCAGGTGGCGGGGATCTGTGCCGGAAGAGGCACAGATCCGAAGACGCTCCGCTGGACCACCAGGGACTGGAGGTACGGGGGCATTGCGGAGATGAAGGGGGCATTGCGGAGATGAAGGGGGACATTGTGGAAGAGGGACATAGACTCTATGCCCCTCTTCCACAATGTCCCCCTTCATCTCCGCTATGCCCGTCTTCCACAATGTCCCCCTTCATCTCCGCTATGCCCCTCTTCCACAATGTGCCCCTTCATCTCCGCTATGCCCCTCTTCCACAATGTCCCCCTTCATCTCCTCTATGGCATAGAGGAGATGAAGGGGGACATTGTGGAAGAGGGGCATAGCGGAGATGAAGGGGCACATTGTGGAAGAGGGGCATAGCGGAGATGAAGGGGGACATTGTGGAAGACGGGCATAGCGGAGATGAAGGGGGCATAGCGGAGAAGAAGGGGGACATTGCGGAGATGAAGGGGGCATTTGGAGATGAAGGGGGCATAGCGGAGATGAAGGGGGGCATTGACCAGGCACCCTCCCCTCATCAGAGCAGGGGGTGCCTGGTGTAATGCTCGTGTCGCCCCATTATATGCAATGGGGCTCGGGTGCTCGGCCGAGCACTCGAGCCTCAGGGGGTGCTCGGTCAGAGCACCCGAGCACCCGAGCATCGGGGTGCTCGCTCAACACTACTGATGATGATGAGGCAGATCTACAGTATTTCCCGCCAGCTTCCTTCTCTTGTTCAGATACAGATGAAGCTGAAAGTGAGGATGATGACAGGGCTATAAGGTTAGCAGAAAGTCAAAGGCTGAATCTTCCACCACTTTTAAGGAGCACTGTGCCTGTCTATAAACTGTTTGAGATAGCCAATGTAAAGTCTGACCCTGGACAAGCACAGATGTCAAACATCACACAGTCACCCTATCAGTCTTCATCAGCATCATCGCCTCTTCAAAGTCCAAGTCCCACTTAGACACACACTCCTGTTTTGAGTACCCAGCAACAGCAACACAGCTTATTTATATTAGATATGACGAGTGCCTCTGCTGCTACTGCTGCTGTAAGTGCTGTACCATTGACACCTAGTAGTAGCAGTAGAATTGCATCAACATCTAGCCCCAGTAGTAGTAGTAGTAGTAGCAGCAGCACGGAGTGGGTAGTCAGCCAGATCCACAGGTTTGCACCAGATAGGATATCCACTGACGCGTTGGTATGCTGGACGTGCAGTGGACAGAGCCCCAGGTCAACAGCAGTGTGGTTAGTCAGACAAGCCAGATCATACACGGAGCGGGTAGTCAACCAGAGCCACAGGTTTGCACCAGAAAGGATATCCACAGAAGCACCTCCAGAAGTGGGACACAAACTGGCTACCTCTATCAGACAAGATCATTTTAGTTATGCCATGGAGTCGGAACATCTCCCTGGCAAATACCACCACCAATTCCTGTGCGAATGGTAAGCCCTTGAGTGGCACAAAGTAAGCCATTTTAGAAAATTTGTCCACAATCATTAGTATGACTGTACTGCCCATCGACCTAGGAAGGTCAAGTATAAAATCGATGGACAAGTTCCTCGTTGGCCACTGGCTGGAGCAAGCCTACTGGTAGGTGTCGAGGTGACTTGTTTTGGGCGCACATGGTGCAGGCTGCAGTAAAAGCAGCACAATCTAAATGAAGGCTCGGCCACCAGTCTCGAGAATTTTTATACAAAACTGAGCTGGCACAAAACATCTCCCGCTAGGAGTTTCTGCTGGGGCAGATGCTTGGATGGCCAGTATCTCTTCTCCCAGAGGAGAAGTAATACAGGTACGTATGGTAGCAAGGATGTAATCAGCTGAAATGATCGAAGCAGGAGAAACTTCCTTCTTGGACATTTTACAAGACAAGTAAGTGAGATTCTTGTGGTCAGTAAAAATCAGAATGGGGGAACTGGTACCCTCCAAGAGATGACGCTACTCTTTCAATGCAAAATGATGGCCAGTAACTCTCTGTCACCAATCTGATAGACCATCTCCGCCTTGGACAAGTTTTTTAGAGAAGTAGCCACAAGGGCATAAGGCCTCTCCTGGGGCTGACCGTTGAGAAAGGAGGACGCCTACTCCAAAATCTGACACATCAACTTCCAGGGTAAAGGGCAGGGTAGCATTTGGGTGCCCCAGAATTGGGGCTGCAGTAAATGCTGCTTTGAGGTTCTAAAACAGCGCACTGCAAGACCATTCCAACACTTTGGCCCCTTTCCGCGTCATATCAGTGATTGGTTTGACAATGGTCAAAAATGTTTTCATACATTTTCAGTAATAGTTAGCAAAGCCTAAAAATCTTTGAATTGCCTTCAGTCCCTCTGCAAGAGGCCACTGAACCACTGCAGATAGTTTTTTGGGATCCATGGCCAACCCAGATGAGGATATAATATACCCTAGAAAGGTAACTTTGGGTTTATGAAACTCACATTTTTCCAACTTGCAGAACAAGTTGTTTTTTCTCAAAAGCGTAAGGACCTTGGATACATCCGAGTAGTGAGTCTCCATCGTGGGAGAATGAATAAGGATGTCATCCAGGTATACTACAACACAGCTTTGCAAAAGTTCTCTCAGAATATCATTTATGAATTCTCTGAAGACAGCGGGAGCATTACACAGGCCAAAGGGCTTAACCAGGTATTTATTATGCCCACTCTAGGTGTTAAAAGCTGTCTTCCATCATGTCCTTCTTTTATCCTAACCAGATTGTACGTTGCCCTCAAATCCAGCTTAGGAAATGCTTTAGAACCCTTGAGGCAGTCAAACAACTTGGTAATCAGTGGTATAGGATAAGCATTGATTACCATCAACTTGTTTAAGCCCTGAAAATCGATGCATGGGTGCAACTCTCCGTCTTTCTTTTTGACCAAAAAAAATCCCGCACCCGTGAGGGATGAGGATTTCCAAATGATGCCCCTCTCCAGGGCATCGGCAACATACTCCTCCATGACCTTGTTCTCCTCCACAGACAGAGGGTATGTACGGCCCTGCTGAGGGACAGTACCAGGTAGTAACTCAATCGTACAATCGTATGGTCTATGGGGAGGTAATGCTCTGGCCTGGACTAAATACATTGGAAAACTGAGAATAGGCCTCCAGTAGGCCATGAGACTCAGCACAGGCCAGTCTGATAGGAAGCAAAAGACACGACTCATCACAGTGAGTCCCCCAAGACAGAATTTCACAAGTACTCCAGTCAATTTTAGGGTTCTCTTTTTGCAACCATGGGAAACCTAGAACAATTGCATAGTGCGGAGAGTTAATCACGTGAAAGTACAGGGTTTCTTTATGCTGGGCTCTCACACTTAGGGTAAGTGGGGCAGTCTCGTGACTAATATGTGATGGCAGCAGGGGGTCTGCCATCAATCGCTTCAACAGCCAAAGGGCAGTCACGTGGCTGTAAAGGAATGCCATAACATTCAGTAAAAGCGGCATCCACAAATTAACCTGCCACTCCAGGTTCTATCAGGGCAGACACAGAAATAGACTCCACAGCCCAGGATAGGACTATGTCGAGCAAGAGTTTAGCCTGAGAGGTCTCAGGAGACTGAGATATGCCACCTAAGATCTGACTCTGACAGGATCTTAGGTGCGAGCGTTTGCCCGGATGTACTGGGCATGACTTCAATAGGTGACCATGCTTCCTGCAGTAAAGATATAGTCCCTTCCTCCTCCTAAAGGCCCTCTGAGAGCCGGGTAACCCCCACCTGCATTGGTTCGCTACTCAAAGATGTTCTTGTCACGTGAACAAGCAGGATACATCTGAGGGATCCATAATAGTAGCCAATTCAGGCTATCAGAATTGAACAGGTAATGAGTGAGTCCAGATAAGACTTTAAAAACTCAAACCGGGAGTGTGGCCTGGTTGCTGATGAACATGGAGGTCTAATCAGGCAGAGCCGCACTCAGGGATCTTTCACAAGCTGATTTCAAGCATCACCGATAAATAAACGGTGCTTATTTTTACATTTCATTAGCCCATATCAAGTAAATATGGCTAGAGGTAAATCCCAGAGTAGGGACCAAAATCTAGAGAGATTTTTCTCACTGAGATTAGAGTGGCCTGCTGAACTACATATAAATGAAATGCTGGAGATCTCCCACAGGCACAACCCTCTGGGCATGGATCTGAAATAGCTGCAATGGAGGAACAATCAGAAACAGGAGAGGATTTTTTAGTGGAATCTTTAGCTGAACCTTCTACCAAACAAGACATCTGATATCTCCTAATGGACCTCAAATCTTTCCTGAAAAGGAGTTACAGGAGATAAAGCAATACATCTTTCATTTGGGGGATACAATTGACATGCTGGAGGATGATTGTGACAAATTTTGCCCTTTTCTCAAAGAAACTGTGGGAAAGATCAACAATCTACATCCACAAAACATAGACTTCATGGTCTGTCTTGACAACATAAACAACTGGAACTAGAGGCAAAACCTGAGGATGCAGGGAATTATTTAAAACATTTTACCTGAAGACCTTCAGGAATTTTTCTAGTGCCTTATCTGTCACATTACTAAGGCACCTGACACTAAAGATCACTGAAACCTCTGTTCTCTCAGCATAATACTCCAGTCAATGTTGATATAATGGTCAAATTCCACCATTCATTGGACAAATAGGCTATTCTACATGCTTCTGTTGCATCTCCCCAAGCAATTTTGAAGATCACGCAGTCATTTGTAATGATGATCTGTCCCCAACAACAGTGAAGTGGAGATGGGATCTTTGCCCCATAACTTTGGTACTGTGGAACTGAAACATAAGGTCCAGATAAGTTTACCCTGTATGCTGATTGTCATGGTAGATGTGATATCACACACTCTGTGCTATGCTGGAGACTGTAGGGCTTTCATTGTGGCCTTATAATTATAGGTCCCTAAGGGTAATGCCTTACCACCTTGCATTGAGGACATCCTTTCTTGAAAACACATTCCTGTACTGGTTAGTTGTTGGATGCAAGCGAGCAAGAAGCGTAAATTGTCCTTTTTGCCCCCCACTGGAAAAATGGTACTTCTAGGGGTCCCCAACCTCAACAGGTTTCAGTGAGAACTTCATGGTACATACCTGGCTTGTATCACCAATGTGGACTGAGTTTCACTCTGTTTACTCATTTATTCCGTACCTTTTTGGTTGGGCCTAGGCTGGACTTGGTCAGGTTGGTATTGCCAGTATATTGATATAATTTTGCTTTTGACAGGTATTTCTTCCATTCCCCTTTTCCCCTTTTTTACTTTCTTCCACCATACCTCCCCCCCAATATCCTGAATGTATACCAGAATGTTATCGTTAATGCACTTGCTCACAAGCCTCTCATTTTTTAAGATGTTTCAATGTGGCCTTCATCTTTGATATAATTTCTGTTGATGCACTTCTGCATTTGTCCTTCTGCTGTAGTACAATAGATTGATTATTTTTCTATCTTACCTGGGAGGGATGATTCAGTAGGTTACAGGGTCATTGAGGTCCAAGTTTGCCTAATCTTGATACTGAGAAGTGTGTCCTACCAATGGTCATTTCCAGAGTCCATGGGTACGATGAGCATTCTAAATTGTTTGATATTTAACATGTAATTTCAAGCTTGGGTTGACACCTGCTTTTACCTTACATATATTATTTTGTTTTCTTCTTTTTTCCTTACCTCCTCTTCCCACTGCCCTGAATGAATACTGTAATGTTGTTATCATTGATGCACCTGTTCATAAGCCACTCATTTTTGATGCTGTGTTCATGTGGCTTTAGCTTTGATATAACCTCAGTTGAAACGGTTCTGCATCTGTCCATCTGTTATGACACCATACATTTATTATTTTTCCACAGTACCTGGGAAGGTTGATTCAGCAGGCTACAGGGTCATTAAGGACCAGGATTACCTAATGTTGGCACTGCATAGTCTTTTCTCCCGGTGGTCCTTTGTAGACTCACTGGGGGTGGTGGACCTTCTAAATTGTGGGATATTTGTCATGCCCTTTTGATGCAACACTGCTTCAATATGATTGTACCACCCCATACAATTTTCTTTGCTGTGTATATAATTCCAGGCTTTGGATGTCATCTCCATCCACAGAGCTTGATGAGAGTATTACTAGTTGTTGCCTTAAGTCAAGATGTGTCACATGGTAGAGTCAGGCTCCTTAAAGTAATCTCACAGAATGTGAAAGGTCTGAACTCTCCCCACAAGCATTCATTAGCTTTAAAAGAATTCCAGAGGCTTCGAGGATATATAATTTTTATTCAGGAGACCCATTTCCAGAGAAATAGAGAAGTGAACCTTACAAACAATCATTATGCTAGGAGTTTCCTATGCTCTGCCTCAATTAAGAAAAGCAGAGTGGGTTTACTAACTCACAAGCATATTTAACTTACACATAATGAATCACCCAGAGATAGGGAGGGCAGATTCTTGTTTGTAAAAGGGATAATAGAAGATCAAATATACATTTTTGCCAACTTATATGCTCCCAACTCTCTTAAGATGGAGCTGGACAAACTAGCTATTTTTAAGAAAGGAGTGCTCGTGCTGGGGGTGAATTCAACCTTCCTTTATGTCCTAAGTTAGACTGCTTTTCTTCAGGTTCTACTTACTATTCACAAAAGTATATAAAGCAAAAACCAAATAGATTGAATGAACATTTACTATTAGAGCCACACATTCGGGAAGCTATTGAATCTGGGATTACTCACTATATCAATGATAACTCAACATGTGAAAGCTCTGCATTATTATTGTGGGAGGCTAATCATCAAACTTGCATTGGGGCAGAAGAAACACCCAACTTCTACACCAACTAAAGTCCCACCTAGATATCAAAGTGGAAAAACACTTAAAGGGATAGTAATAATTTGTTTTATCTTAATTTTATTTTGTAGGCATTAAAAACCATGAAAATGATATAAGTCTTATCTCTCAAACCTTTATGGTTTAAGAGATATTCACAAGCAACGTTTCCCCCTCCCACCCCTTTTTCCTAGTGTAAGCCATCTCTTCTCAGATGTGAATCTGGTTGTAAGACCAGACAGATAACAGAAGGGGACAATCTTCTTTGTATGAAAACAATGAAAGCCCTGCCCCCTTTGACAAGTTTTTCAGCTTTTTCCCTTATCTTAACTGAAGATTGTCCCTCTCTGCAGTCTACCTGGGCACCACTCTTCTGATCTGGCTGAACAGGCGGGGATACTTTGCTTGTGAATATCTCTTAAACCAAAAAGGTTTGAGAGATAAGACTTATATCGTTCTTCATGTTTTTTTAATGCCTACAAAATAAAATAAAGATAAAACAAAGTATTACTATCCCTTTAAAAGAATGTAACCATGGGGCATGATCTTACCATGTGATATTTCCTATACTAACTTGTACTGCAGGGGAAATGTGATACTGTTTTATAAAGTTAAAGTATATATTGTATTGTAGACTAAAGAAAAGTGAGTATAATCCCTGACTTCAAGATACAATAAATGACAGATATCAATATAATCATGTTTGGACAAAAGTCCATTACATTTATCAAGACATATGGAAGAGTGGTTACATGTTTGGGTAGAGGGGTTTAATGAGAGAGGGATAGAGGGGTTTAATGGGAGATTAAAATTACTTCCCAGTTATACTTTGCCAGATGTTAATTTGTCTTGCTCTCCAAGGCAAAGCATTGCCTAGGAGACCTCTCTAGCATTCAAGGGTTAAAAGCCCAATGTAAATCAGTGGGAATTTAGAATGTTTATGTATCCCAGTTGGAGTAGTGAATTTGCTCCAAAATTGCTCCTCCTTAGCAATTAATGAAATACTGACTGCTACTACCCATGCATTCATTAATGCTCATGAATTGCCCTATGGCAAAAGACAAACCACTCTGACTGATGAGTCATACTGTTGAGATTTATTTGGAAGTGGAAGTGTTGAATGTTAGAAGACAGACCCAGATATTAAAATGCCCAAGGTCTTTTCTTTGAAGGAGTTGACTCCCTCTGGATTATACTAGTGCAATGTTATACTGGGTCACACAATGCCTCCTTCTAACAGCAAAAAAGATATGGAGAACATGAAATGTAAAATAGCAAAAACAGAAATTCTGCATTATATGCTGTATATACTGGAAGTTTGGGAAAGATAAATAAGACATTTGTCACACATTGTGAAAGACTAGGCTTGTGTGCCAAGGCATATGGATATTATTTTGGAATCATTTATAATAAATTGTAGCTGTATTTAACCATTTAAGGACCAGAGCGGTGGGCAGTGCATGACTTTGAAATGCTCAAATGATTAATACAAAGACAAGTATATTTGGAATTGCATTAAGGGCCAGATGAAGTATTTCTTTTTGTGAATAATATTAATCAGTGGCCATTAAAGGGAAAGTATCACATCTGAAAACATTTAAACCACAATTATTATAACTGCTCTGAATTTTGCCTGTGATGTTCTTTAACCCTTTGAGTACTAAAGGGGTATCCAATGCATTGCACAGAAATCAGTCCTGATTGTCATGTTGATAGAGGCATACATGGAAGATTAAGCCCTGCTTACTGCACATGGTACTCTTAAGAAGGCTCTTTCACTCTGCCTGCCTCAGTATGGATCTGCCAGCAACTGTTATGTCCACCTCCATGGATATGATAGCCAGGACTGACTGAAGATATTGGGGGTTATGCACTAAAGTGTGATAAAGACTAGAGGTGATAAAGCAGGGATGACATCTCCAGTGATATTGCTTCTCCAGTTTCTATACTATTCTATAGAGTCTATGTACTAAGAGCTCCAAAACTGGAGAAATCTTAGTGGTTTGGCTCCATAGAATATCACAGGACTTGAAGAAGTGATATGACCCGGGAAGTCATCTCTATTTTATCACCTGTTTATCAAGCTTTAGTGCATCTCCCTCTTATCTCATGAACCAGTGAGCATTTTTGTATTTTCTGGGCATATTAAGGTAAGTGGGGGCTGCTATTAGGGATGGATGAATTTTTTTGCCTCAGATTGAAATGTGAAAATAGCATATGCCTCCTTTACTCTGGAATTCACCTGAAATTCTACTTTTTTATTTGTTTGTTTGTTTGTTTGCTTTTTCCCATGTTAGAGACACAAAGCAATCACCCCGTAAATAAGACACGGTCCAACAGGAAATAATGTCATAAAAAACAATGTAGCAAACATCCCAAAGAAACACTGAAACTATACATATCTGAGGATGAAAGAACACCATTAAACATGCTATTAGCAAATTTTACATGTTTCTCAAGAGTCCACAACATATACCGCGTGTACCAAAGATTTCATTATATTTAAGTAAAGTAAAATGCTGAAATTGAAATAGAAATACAGTTAAGTTCTTGCACCACAGTGTATAACTATTATACACTATTGAGAAGAGAAGACATATCAGTGTATAAAATTCATATTCCTTTTTGAAGAAAAGTCGGTAGATATCATAATACGCCAGAAAACATTTACCAGATGACTCATGATAGAGAGTGTCCATACCAGTGGAGTTTGTTAATTCCAAAATTGCCAAATTCATATAAATATAGGTATAAATGCCTTCATGGTGGCTTGAGATGGGGCCCATTCCGGTTGTAATTCCACATGAAGTGCCCTCAATAGTGCCAGAAGACTCACCACTAGTTGCTCCTGTTAGTGATGACAATTCCCAACTGTTTAAATATGGCCCTTTCCTGTGGGCTATCCACAGGAAGTGCCTATTGCTGTATTGTGTTCATTTCATAGTTGGATACAGTTTATACCTCCTGTTATAAACATATCCAGAGGTAATCCATATCCGTATCACATTATCACTCATGTTATCACAAGAAACAAGGGTAGTACGGTTCATGGTTTAAAACATATGGAGCCATAATGTTGAAATCCCAAAATATATTTAGCTTCCAACTGGAGCAGAATCCTCTGCCTATCTCCTCCTCTTATAGTTTTAGATACCATTTGAATAGGCATAAATTGAAAGTCAGTAATAGAGTGCTTGCATAATTGAAAATGTCTTGCCACTGGTTGGCATGTGAAGTTTCCAGCATCCAAGTTTCTCTCTAATGCCTTCTTAATCGGTGATCTATCATTGTTGATCCTCTCTTTCACCATTATAGTCATCTTTCCAATATAAATTATGTTGCAAGGGCAGCATTTCAGGTAATTCGCATATCAGCTTTTACAATTAATACATTCTTGAATCTGAATTGTTTTGTTTGTTCTGGGATGCACATATTCCTTGCCAGTAATGATGCACCCACAATTGGAGCACCCCTTACACCTATATACCCCCTTGAGTCATGCCAGCCAATTGGTCTTAGATGTATATTTGCTAATGGGGTCATCCTGGTTAAGAATATTTCCCAGACCCCTCCCCCTTCTATAATAAAAAAGTGGGGGCAATTTAAAAAGATGTCCCAATTTTTGATCCCCTTTGAGTACATGCCAGTTATTCTGTATGACCTGTTTAATTTATGCCAATACTACCGTATATTGCGACTGTATACAAAATCTTTTCTCCTTCTCTACAGATGTCACCTTATGCTGGAGTAATGTACCTCCTTCCAACGTAAAGGCCTTGTTTGAGGCCTGTTCAACCTCATGTGGTTGATAACCACTTTGAATGAATTTAATTTGCATAAGTTCCAAAGCCCTTTGGCATTCAGTAGGTCAATGGTGGTAAAATGGTGAAAGAGAGGATCAACAATCATAGATCAGTGATTAAGAAGGCATTGGAGGGAAAATTGGATGCTAGAGACTTCACATGCCAACCAGTGGTGAGACATTTTCAAATATGCAAGCACTCTATTACTGAGTTTCGATTTATGCCTATCCAAATGGTATCTAAACCTATAAGAGGAGGAGATAGGCACAGAATTCTGCTCCATTTAGAAGCTAAATATACCTTTTATTTCAACAATATGGATCCATATGGTTTAAACCATGAACTGTCCTAATTTTGTTTCTTATTATAACATGTGTGATTATGTTATATGGATATGGATTGCCTCTGGATGTGTTTACAAGAGGAGGTATAAACTGTACCCAACTATGAAATGAACACAATACAGCATGAGGCACTCCTTGTGGATAGCCCACAGGAAAGGGCCATATTTGAACAGTTGGGAATTGTCATCACTAACAGGAGCAACTAGTGGTGGGTATTCTGGAATTATGGAGGGCACTCCATGTGGACATACCACTGGAATGGGCCCCAACTCAAGCCACCATGCAGGCAATTATACCTATATTTATATGTAGTTGGCAATTTTGGAATTAACAAACTCCACTGGTATGGACACTCTCTGTCATGAGTCATCTGGTAGATGCGTTCTGGCATATTATGGAATATACAGACTTTTCTTCAAAAACGTATACACTGATATGACCTCTCTTCCCAATGGATTAAATAGTTATACATAGTGGTGCAAGAACTTATTTGTATTTCTATTTCAGTTTCAGTATTTCATTTTGCTTAAATATATTGAAATCTTTGGGACAAGCAATATATGTTGTGGACTCTTGAGAGACATGCTAATAGCACGTTTAATGGTGTTCTTTCATCCACTGATATGTATGGTTTCAGTGTTTTGGATTTTTTTGTGATGGTTTGTTACGTTGTATTGGCCACCAAGATCCTTTAATAAACTTCATTGCTTTGGTATAGAAGATGTGTGTCATCTCTCTCTGCTGGATGGTTCCCCCTAGGCTGAGTATACACACATATATTTTATATATATATATATATATATATATATATATATATATATATATATATACAGTACCGTGCAAAAGTCTTAGGCAGGTGTGAAAGGAACTCAGCAGACATCTTGGAAACTAACCACAGTTCTTCCATGAATTCAGTCAGCCTCAGTTGCTTCTTTCTCTTCATGTAATCCCAGACATACTTGATGATGTTGAGATCAGGGCTCTGTGGGGGCCATACTATCACTTCCAGGACACCTTGTTCTTGTTCTTTATGACTTTGGCTGTATGTTTACGGTCGTTGTCATGCTGCAGAATAAATTTGGGAGTCAATCACCTATAGATTTATTCTCTGTGGAACATGTACTGTTGTTACTTTTAATGTGATTAATTCATCATATTCTGTTATATATATTTATTTATATATATATATATATATATATATATATATATATATATATATATATATATACTGGAGGGTTAAGCTAGAAGTAGATAGCCTGCCTTAATAATATCTAACCACAATCAGAGGTGGTTAAGGGCTGAGATTCTAATATCTATACTACTGTTGTATCAGAAGCTTTTGCATTTCATGAGAGTTACAAAGGTAATGATTTATGACATGATTTATGAGAACACTACTGTAAATATGCTGATATAGCTGGAATAGTATACATGGGAATTATAATTATTATAAACAAACAGCATATTTGTTTGCAAAATGTACAATAAATCTGAGTTTTTGCTTTCTCTCTCTTTTAATACCTTGAAAAGTGCTAGTGTTAACATTTTAATTGCCACAGAGGTCCTAAAGGCTATACCTTATGCCTTAGAGTGCAAGAGTGGGATATAACATATTATAAAAACTCAGGATTAACTCCTTACAAATTACTATTGTAAAGGAAATACTAAAAAAATATGTTTATATACAAAATAAACATTGCCATGCTATGTTGAAAAATTATAGTATTTTAATTTGCATATGCAGCACTAGTGTAGTATAGTGAGTAAAAGTCATAGTAGTGATAGTAATAGTAGGAGTAGTAGTAAAATTAATATAGTTAACACACTGGCTTTCATTTTCTAAATTATTTGTACTTATCTAGTTATTTTAATTCACCTCTTCCATACCCCTTTCAGTTGTACTAGCACAGTCTATCTGAAATATATTCAGATCTTGCAGAAATGAAAGAAGAAACTGGGAGTAGGCCTATACATTTAAGTCTGTAAATTAATAATACTGCTACACCCAAAGATGAGAAGAATGCCAATCAACTAGAAAAAGAATGCATGTTGACAAAAAAATAAAGGGGAGATGTACTAATGGTCAATACTGTGGCAATATGATTTTTCAGATGTGTTCAAACCACTTTGACATTTCAACATACACACACATCTCCATATTCACTAAAATTTACAGATGCAAGGGGAGGGGAGGAGAAAGTCCCCATGGCAAACAGGATTTTCTAACTGTTCTTGATGTGGAATGAATGCCCTCCCTCACACATCACCAGCAGTAATACAATCCTGAAGTCTGAAAGCGTTCTCTGTGCAGCCCCACTTGGCCAGTAGGGGAGTGAAAATAATACTTTCAGCACCATGGACAACATCACTCCCTTATCCCTTTGAGTGCCATAGGAATGTGCATTGCTCACACCTGTGGCACTCGAAGGGTTAAAACAGCACACCATACACTACACAATTATTCCCTTAGCGCTGTATCATAAGTTATACACGTTGTGCTATCCAATAGGAAGAAAACTAGGACCTTGTTCCCTTGCGTATTGGTAGCCATAGAACCTCTTGTATACTGCCTGGCCCCCAGATTTGTTCCATTGCCAACTGGCAGCCACAGATCCCCATGTAAACTGTCTAACCCTCTCCAGCCTTTTCCCCTTGACTTCTGGTAGCATGGGGACTGCCTGGGCAAGAGAACAAGGATGGAGGGGTGTCAGTCCCTGTATATGGGCTAACGCACAATGGTGTTGTTCCTCCAACATACTGCCCCACAGAAAAAAAAATGCATTTGCTGTCCCTACACAGTTAAAATTCATCATACTCTCCTCCCCCTTTAAAATCCAAAATATGATGCTCCTTCCTTTCAACATATGTTGCCCTCCTGCAAAATGCAACATATGATGCCTCTTCCTTGCAAAATATGTTGCCTTCCCCTGTAAAACCTGACATATGATGTCCCTTCCTTTCGGCATGATGCCTCCCCCTGTAAAATCCAACATATCTTGCCCATTCTTAATACTTGTATAATTGCCGAGTAAATATATATAAAGAAACATACAGTGCAGTTCTTTAGTAGTAAAAGAAAATCATTTTTTTTAGTTGTAAAACAAAATCAGACATCGTGGGAGGCATTGGAACTCCTCCTGATGCCTCCCCAGCATTGATCACCTATCCAATAGGATAGATGATCAATGCGGCAACCAAAAAGTTGATTGCTTCCTTCCTCTACCTACTACTCAAACAGCCTGCTATATATCAATGAATGGCTCAACTGGGAGTCCTACTCAACCCAGCCATTCACAAAACTCTGAGATAATTCATTCATTAAAAGCAGGGTTGAAGAGAACTCCTCAACCCCGCTTTGAATGAATAAATGAACTCAACCAGCTTTTTGTGAATGACCGGGTTGAGTAATAGGACTCCTACTGAAGCCGGTCATTGATAGAAAGCAGGCAGCTTGAGTAGGTTGTAGAGGAAGCCTTCCTGGTTGCCACATTGATCATCGATATTATTGGATCAGTGATCAGTGCCAGGGGTGCATCAGGAGGGGTCCTGATGCCCTCCACGAGGTCTGATTTTGTTTTACAACTAAAAAAACTGCACTGTGTGTTTTTTTTACTCAGCAATTACACACATATTGAGTGACAGAGGGGTATAGAACCCATTGCAAAACAATGCATTGTATACCCCTCTGGCACTCAAAGGGTTAAAAACTGAGGGCAGCATATGTCAAAAGAAAGGGGCAAAATATGTTGGATTTTACAGGGTAAAGCAGCATATGTTGAAAGGAAGGCTCATCACATGTTGAATTTTAAAGGGGGAGGCAGCGTATGCTGAATTTTAACTGTGTAGAGCAGCATATGTAAAATTTTTACTGTGGGGCAGCATGTTAGGGGAACTTCACCATTCTGTGTTAGCCCGCATACACTGACTGAAACCACCAGCCTTGTTCCCTTACCCAGACAATGCCCATGGAGATTTGTGACTACCAGTAGACAAGGGGAAAAGACTGGAGAGGGTCAGACAGTGTAAATGGGGATCTGTGGGCAAGGGAACAAGTCTGGGGGCCAGGCAGTGTACATGGGGTTATATGGCTACCAGTGGGTAAGGGAACATTTCTGAGGGGCAAGTGGTAGCCACAAATCCCCATGGACACTGCCAGACCCCCAGCTTTGTTCCCCTGGGAGTGTACAACATGTATAACATATGATACAGAGCTAAGGGGATAATTGTGTAGTGCTTGGTGTACTTATTTTAATCCTTTGAGTGCCACAGGGGTGAGCAATGCACATCCCTATGGCACTCAAAGGGATAAGGGAGTGATAATGTCCATGGTGCTGAAAGAATTATCTTCCCTCCCCTACTGGCCAAGTGGTTCATCAGAGAGAATGCTGTCAGACTTCAGAATTGTCTACTGGTGGTGATGTGTGAGGGAGAGCTTCCTTTCCACATCAACAGCTGTTCACATCGCTCTTTGCTTGTGACTGGTTAAGGGTTGTTCCTGCATAGGAAAGTACAGGGAGATCTCAACTTCACAAGCCTCAAGTAGGCAAAAGTTGATTCTGTGAACTCCAACAGCAGAAGCTATTATGGGAGTTTAGTGAATGTGGTGAAGTGCCACATTAACATATAAACACACACCCTTGAATACAATATTTTTTCATTATCCTGCATTTCCATATGGAAATGAGTCATTATGCTTCATTTCCATATGCAAATAGGCCATTGTCAATGTGATGTGTGAAAATGAATATACTTGGTGAAGGCACATCGGATGGATGTCAGCTTGGGCAGATTTTTGTCAGACTGATGGGGATGTGATGTTGAAGGCACTTTAGTGCACACTGTGGATGTTCCTTCAACACTGCGCTAACAGGACATTGACATTTTGAGCCTTCTTAGAATCTTGTCCATGATCTTTTAACCTATACCATAAAGGGACACTAAAACCTCCTAATAATAACTTCATCTTGCTTTAATCTGGGTAGAAAATCCTAATGTCCACTGTAAAACAATTCTGTGTGGATTAGTTCTCCAAAAGGAATTTTTAAATCTCATTTCCATAGAAGCAAATGGATTCTACTACGTCCAGTGAAGTCTTTTTTTATAAAGTCTTTAGTGGGAGTAGTTTATATTTCATGAGTCCTGCAACAAAGAAAAGTGGACATGATATCCATTTTCAATTATTTCATAGTGGGCATTAGGATTTTCTATCCAAATTAAAGGAAGTAGGAGAATATTTTTAGGAGGTGTTCATTTAATGGAAAAGCATATATACAGGGACCTTTTTCAGCCACTTCCTGTTAAGTATGGGAAGACTCAGTCTACTGACATTGTGGGAAGCTGATCGGCACTGTAAGGGTAAATCATTGCTGTACAACAGAAGGCATTCTGTCAGTACTGACAGTGCACTCTCCTGCAAGTATGCATACTCATATAATTTTCCACGTCATTTAGGTGTTAATGGAAAACTGGAAAATTGGCACTATCCCCATGAAAATTCCTGCTAATTAAAAAAGGTTAAAATTGTCACCTTTTCGCTAACATCCTACAGAACTTTGCCAGTTCCCATGGGGGGGGGGGGGTTAGACTCAGCAGTGCATTTCTATGGTGGGAAACAAATGGGAGCTGGATGTAAACACAGTTCTTTGGCTACCATGACTTGGACAATGCTGGGGGATCAGCATGTGTGATTCTCTTTGGGGAGGGTTGCAAGCTGGGGGGAAAATGTATGGTTCTATGTTTAACATGGGACAAATCTTGGGGGGACAGTGTGAGATTTTATGGATAATGTGAGGCAATGCTTGGGAGACAGCGTGTGTGTGCATGTGTGTGTGGTTTTATGGATAATATGAGGCATGGTTAAGGGACAGTGTGTGGTTACATGGATAATGTGATGTGAAGCCTAGAGGTCAGTGTGTAGTTCTATTGTGGGCAAGGATGATGGGATAGTGGGTGTGGTTGTATGGATAATGTGGGTCAAGGCTTGGGCAAAAGTGTGTGGTTCTATTGTTACTGAGGGTCACAGAGGAAAAAATTGTACTTTTCGCTGGAATTTCCACCAAAGGTGAAAAGCACCACTTTTTCAGTTTTCTTTTTGGGGTGAAATATTTACCTCACGCCTACTTAAAATTAATTTGTTTGTGGCAGTGCATTGTATTTGTATTATTTATTTCCATTTTTCTGTTGGAAATCCCAGCTGCCAATATTACATTAATTTAAATATTTTGAATCTAATCCTATGATTGTAAGTGATTATCACTGTATTAATTTTATATGCTTTTGTATTATAAATGATCAGATATTTTAGTAAATTTTGTTCCAAGTGCATTGTTTTCATTTGGCAGTGTACTTGATTTGTTGATAGAAAACATTTGAGCTATTTTTCATCTCAGCTAATAAGTAGCATAGTCCAGCATGTACCATTTGAAATAATTACTGCTGGAAATAAAATGTCAGTAATGTATTCATTATAAATATTTCCATTTCTCAACAAGATGTCTATTTAACAGATGCTTCCATGTTGCAGTACTATTTCATGCCACGTTGATAATCTTAATTGTTTATATCTGTATTAATGATTGTAATACAAAAAGCAGAGTTTTTGTTTGTTTGTATTTGTAGGGTGAAGTTCTTGTTAGTGCTTTCTCTCAGAAGATAACTAGAAATCAGAATATTGTTTACTGCAAAGAAACTCATGTTGTGTGCAGGCATGATATGTACTGTTTGATTCAGCAAACATTTAATTATCAGTAGTGATTTGTGTAAACATTCTCCTCAAGAAAGAAAAGTGTGCCTACCATGGAAATTCCAATGAAAAGTGCAGTTTTACTTATTACACACATACTGACCCCCAGTCCTGTCCCACTGCACTCAGTGGTATCTAATCATAGACCAGACAACCAGCCTTCACTCATTGCAGCCATATAACATATCCATCTCCTATTGCACTGATAGCCTTAGAACTAGGGTTGGGTGAAAATGTTCTGCTCAAACTAGCTCATTGTGCATTGAAATCAATGGGAAGAAAAATTTTTCTTCACCACGCGAAAGTTTTCTCTAGTTTTCTACAGCCATATAAAAGGGTGTCATACTCTCACAGCATGCCATTCTGTGTTTGGGAGAGGAGAGAACAGCACATTGTTTGAACTAGAGAAGACAGAGGAATTGGCATTTAGTTTAGGGAATCTTTCAAGTAGGACATTTGCTCTGTGTACTAGTAGAGTCAATGGGGCACTCTGGGGAGAAGAATGGAGGAAGAAGGTTGAACCCAGATACCCTAATATTCCATGTGACTGACTGGCAAGATACAGGCAGCCGGGGACATATTTGCTTGCAGCTCTTTATGTTATTGTCTCTGTGCTGGGTGGGGAAGACTGGGGAAAGAAGTTGTTGATTTTGTTTTTCAGTTATATTTTTTTTTTGACAGACTGTGACAGTGATAAGACAGGGAGGGCAACTTAAAAAAAAATTAAAAAGAATAAAGAAATAAACAAAGAACTAAATATATTAGGTGACAGTGACAGACCGCTGACTGGTCTTAGGCATGACATCATACACCATCAGTTGTGTTGTGTACTATAGAATAAAAACACACAGAATAGTTGAGTAATGTCCAGCAAATGCACAAGGGTCAGGGGAAGGGGGAAGGTTGGAGCATTGTAGGACGTAAGAGTAAAGTAGTAGTTGAAATCTGACTGCAGCAATGGTTGCTGCAGCATGTGCAATAAGTCACATTCAAGTGTTGATGAATGCAATAGCATAATAGACAAAAGTTTAGCAGCTGAACTACCTACTGCATCACGCAGTGAGACAAACAAGCACCAAAACACCTGTCCTCAAAGCAGTAGCAAACTTTGTTACAGTAAACATTTGAGACCTCTAAAAAGCTTAGAGGAATATAAGGGTAGTGGGCAAGAAGTGGTAGGTGATCCTGATGCTGCTGAGGATGACCTAATGATGACTGATGATGATGAAGATCTAGAATATATACACCAGCAGTACACCTGTGGAATGGCAAGGTTACCAAGATGTTGGCAGTGGACATGCTGCTGTATTATTTTGTAGAAAACTGAGGTTTCAGAGGACTGATGTCATGTGTAGCTCCACGCTGGAATATCCCAAGCTGCAGTAATTTTTCCAGGATGGCTGTGCCTGATTTGTATAAGAAGGAGGTTAGTGTGATGGGCAAAGGGTTGAAAAGTGCGAATGACAAGAAAATCCACCTGACAACAGATATGTGGACAAGTGGGCAGAGCCCAGACTATATGATTGTGACTGCTCACTGGGTTTCCCACCCAGCACCAACAGTGGACAACACTAGCTTACAGCATCAGGGGACAGCCAGTAATCGTGCTTCTGGTTCTGGCAGTGTGATTAACATGCTGTAGCAGCAGGATAGCCCATACCATCTTCACATCACCTTGTTCATGCAGAGTTTTGAGAGACAGTCCCACAAAGCAGTAGATGTTTTAAGTAAGCTAAAGCAGGTTATAGAGGAATGGCTTGTACCCCACTCCATAAAAGCTGGTTTTGTGTCTGCTGATAATGGCTCCAATGTAATTGCTGCTTTGAAAATAGATGGTATGGTGCATGTGCGCTGCTTTGCCCATGTGCTAAATTCAGTTGTGACCAGATTCCTGGCAGAATCTGAAACCGTCGAAGAGATGCTTATTATTGCCTGCATTTTAGTCACTCCTACAGTGCATGCAACATTCTATATTCCATACAAGAGAGTAACAACAGGCCCCATCACCAGCTGAAAATGGAGGTCCCTACCAGGTTGAATTCCATGATGTACATGCTACAGCATTTGTACGAGTAGAATCAGGCCATTTGCGAGTATACCATGCAAAACTGGAAGGCTGTAGAAAGAGCCTCTTTGTCACCTGGCCAATGGCAACTAATGTGCGATGTATGTAAGCTGCTGAAACCCTTTGAGCAGGCAACCATGCTGGTGAGTCGCATTGGGGCAGGAATTAGTGAAATTCTACCACTGATATTTTTATTGCAGAAAAAAAATGAGGAGCATGGCTGAGGATTCTTACTATAATGACAAAACAGACATACACCAGCTGGTACATTACATTTTGGCATGCTTTGTTCAAGATCCTTGCTTAGTGTCAATTAAAAGCAAAGAGGAATACATTCTAGACACTTTTGCTGAACCCCTGCTTCAAACAAAAAATGTCTGAATTTCTGCCAAAGGGCAATCAGCAGTTTGTCACAAGGAGTCATAATGATCAACAGCAACTCTCTGAGGAATTGGATTCTGTCAAGGAATATCGAGAAATGCTTATTGATCAAGTGGAGGGTTGCATTGTGGAGGATGAGAGGGAGAAAGTGAGGGCACAACAAACATCTAGACAATATAGTGAAAAGAAAGGCAGCAATGCATTTCAACCTGCAGAAGCAGCTACATCATCAACCAGAATATCTCATTCGGAACACAGGGCAATTTATGGGTCTCATCAGGGGTGGCAAAAACTCAATATTGGTGGTGGCAGCACATCTCTTTGGGACTTGCTCCCTGAGTATGGGTTGGTAACTGACAAACAGGAACAACATTCTAGAAGCGTGCCAGTGCACGTGAGATGGTTTCTGCATACTTGCAGGATAGCTACCTTCTAGGCAGAAAAAATGACCCCATGGACTACTGGCAACAAAGCAGTGTATGTATGTGTATGTATTACCAGGTATGTTTGTAGCTACACACATGTACTCTTCCCAGCCACCATACATTAGGGAAGTGTACATGTATGTAGCTACAAACATACCTGGTAATGTTTGAATTGAGCTCACCCTGAGATATTTGAAATATTAACCCTTAACACTGCTAAGAAAATAGATTCTTGGTGCTATGTCAGTGTTTACTGTAACCCAGAAATGATCCAATCTTCAAGGAACCTTTAACATGTTGCAGTTCTCATACACTCATACACAGGACTTCTTCCTCTGTCTTTTTGATAGAAATGTCACACATTTGGACATTAAATCAGTAGTAAATGGGTGTAAATCACTGGATTCTACTCACCCTGAGAATCTAAACCTTCATTTGGTCCCAGACTTGGAGTACCCAAGTGTCACGGTTTGTTACGACTCTCAGGCACAAAGTTAGGTAAAACACAATTTTATTGAAAATAATTTAAAAAATGATCCCTTAGGATTCCAACATGACATACAACATACAATAATAGAGAGATACGAATAGCAGGCTCTACCAGTCTTGCCAATGTACCGGGCAAGACAGCCAATAATCTAATACAATAGGCTCTACCGGCCTTGCCAATACCGGGTAAGGCAACCTGCAGATGGAATAAGTATCAGGTTCTACCGGCCTTACCAATACCGGGCAAGGCAGCCCAACGGAACTTGAGTAGGCACTACCGATCTTGCCAATACACTGGGCAAGACAGCCAGATATTAAGTAATAGGCTCTACCGGCCTTGCCAATACCGGGTAAGGCAACCTGCAGATGGAATATGTGCCAGGTTCTACCGGCCTTACCAACACCGGGCAAGGCAGCCCAAAGGAGCGTTGAGGAGGCTCTACCGGCCTTGCCAATACCAGGTAAGGCAACCTGCAGATGGAATGTGTACCAGGTTCTACCAGCTTTACCAATACCAGGCAAGGCAGTCCAAGGGGACTCACTCTAGGAACGCCCAACAGAGAGTACGTTTTTAATGCTCTTGGAGCAAACTAGCGTCCGCACGCTGGAACCAACAGTCATGTATATAGCCGCAAGGCTTTGGAACAAACCAGCGCCCGCACGCTGGAAGCAACTGTAGTGTGTATAGCCGCAAGGCTTTGGAGCAAACCAGCGTCCGCACACTGAAACCAACAGTAATGTGTACAGCCACAAGGCTTTGGAGCAAACCAGCATCCGCACACTGGAACCAACAGTAATGAGTATAGCCGGGGAGGCTTTGGAGCAAACCAGCGTCCGCACGCTGGAACCAACAGTACTGTGTACAGCCACAAGGCTTCGGAGCAAACCAGCGTCCGCACGGTGGAACCAACAGCAATGTATATAGCCGCGAGGCTCTGGAGCAAACCAGCGTCCGCATGCTGGAACTAACTGTTGTTCGGAAGCTACAAGGCTGGAATAAACCCGCGTCCGCACACTGGGGCTAAGAATGTCGCCCAAGCGACAAGGCGACACGGTTACATCTGGCTGGACAAGAGACGACAGGAACTCGCAGGAAACCAAACGATCAGGAAGTCTTCACTGAGGTCGAACAGCAGGAAACATCAACCTCTCCGGACTAGGCAGTAACCACTCTGGAACAACTCTGCAGACAGAAGACTTCAGGAACAAGATGCATTCTGGAACTCAGGAACACAGCTACAGGTACTAACAAATACAGGAACATAGTCAAAGCTAAAGTGGTCAGAGACACCACGAAATGGCAACCATAGGGTGCCCAGACCAGGTTTAAATAGACAGACTGAGGCGGGATAAAGGCAGACAACCAATAGGAGCCCCCTAATGGTGACTGACAAGAAAGTGCAACAATCACGGGCACCGTGATACCAAGTATGGAGAGAAGAAGGGCACCTCTTGGGAGTTTTTGGTGGTTTTTATAAGGTGAAGGAGATTGTGATATATTGATGAGGAACTTCTCCGTGCACTCTACTGGGAACTTGGCCTCTACTGATTTGGAGCACTTTCACTACACCACTGATTGTCTTCAAGATAGATTGATATTTAAAGGCTATATATATATTCCATTCATCCTGTGAGTACCTATATTTGGGACTGTCCATATAGGGTGTGCAGACGCTACTTTTAGATTGGTTTTGCACTTTTTTTTCTTTTAGAAATGATATGTACATAAGAGCTTTTTGTTGGACCTCTGGCATTGGAATATATATATAGTTAGTAGAACTGTGTGATAGCCCTACTGTTTTCATTCTATAAAAGCATACTTTCCTTTAGGGTCATTTTTTAAATCAAATAATTCAGACTGGAATTACTTGCTTATTACAATTAAGGGTGGGTAAAAGGTTCCGTTGTGTTCCTGTTGACATCTTTTTCAATGGCTACAAACTTCCTTCCACTTTACTTATGTGTACTTTATGTTTTTGCACCAAAAACATGATGTTTCCAGGAAGTGAGATGGAAAACTAATCTGCTAGAGAACTAGAGAGGGTGCAGGGTTATTTTCTAGTGATTTTATGAGCAAACTAAGTGAAAAAGAGGCTTAGACTTTTGACTAACAGTATGAGCAGTCATTTAAAAAAGAAAAGGGTAAGCTGGATGGACCATGAGGCATCCAGTAAGTCAGAGGAGTAGGAGGAAGTGACTTCAACCAGAATGGAAGGTTCTGGGAGCCATGATTCCCCAGACCTAATGATGCATTGTGCCTCTGGGACATGATGCTGAAGAAGACAGAACTGGCTAGCAGTATTAGCATCAGTACAGATAAGCTACCTGTGCCTTCTGTTAGTGCTACCAGTCTGCCTTTTTCACATCAAGAGATGACAAGGGTGACAGTAGGGGGCCCTCAGTCACATTTGTCATCATTGCCAACCAGTGTGACTCTAATAGAGCAGAAGCAGCAAGGAGGGACTGGTGGTGGTGGTGGTGATGAGAGTGATGGTCGAGATGCTGGGGTGGAGGAGAGAATGAGGACCTTTATAGCAAAAAGCAAAAAAAAATGTGCTGTAATTCCTGCTGCTGATGATAAGCTGGCTAGCGTACCACAGACCACCGTGTTCACAGTGGGAGTGCGGTACAGCAGTTGTAATGTGACATTGGGACTAGTTCCACTTGCCAGCAATAATCCTGGTCCTAGTTCTAGTGCTGATTCTGAGGTGGCAGCAGCAGCAACATCCGCTGCCCCAGCCAGTGAAGGTGATTTTGGAGAAGATGAAATAGGCCATTCTTCTCCTTCTTTCCTGTCCCCCCTGAGGTCATGGGTATGAGACTATTTTTCTCTTTGGGCAGGCACAGTGCAGTCGTCAGCGAAGGTACTGTAGATGATATGTGACAAATCAGTGAAAAGGGGAAAGGACGGGACACACCTTTGTACAACCACCGAAATAACAGACATGAAATGCAAACACCATGACATTTATATGAAGCATGTTTAAATCCAAACCCCCACAAAAGAAAATCAGGAGCCGCAGTTGCTATACCCCATCTCTCACCAACAGCACCAGGAATCAAGGTGGAAATTAAAGCGGAAGAAGAATACAGAACCCCACCCTGAGCCTGAATGTTCAATGGTGAGCAAAACACCTGGCCATGAGGGTTTGCAATATCTTCTGGTGATCCACCTCTGTCATCATTACCTCAGGCACCAGTTGATAATGATTCTGTGATGTGAAGCTGTGGCAGGTCATGTCCACCCATTGCACATTGTGTGGTGCTTTTACCACACATGGCAGTGTGGTGGAGTTAAATCGCAGGAAGGGCATCAAGCTCCATCTGAGGAGATTCCATACCGCAGAATTCACTAAGCTGGTGGCAGGGAGGATTCATCATTATTATTAATTCTGCAAGTTGTTACACGTATTTAGTGGAGTGGACAAGGGGCATAGTGACAGTAGCAGCAGTACTTGGGTTCTGGGTGGGATTATTGATTTTACATTGCAGACATAAGCATCAAGGTGTTTGCTTTCAGCTGTTTGATGTGAGCGCTGATGTGTCCTTTTTCCCAGTCCTTCCCCTATTTCCCACATACACTGTGCACACTTGCAGTTGCTGATTAAAAGCAAAGTTCCTTTCTGTTAAAAATTAGTATTTCATCACACTCATGATTTTGAAGGAATTGCAGGAGGAGAAGCATTATTGGCCAACTTGTTTTCTCCATATATGTCTGAAATGGTGGGTGCTAGTTGTGGTGCTGCTACTGCCTCAGGCGCATCACTGGAGCTACAGGCAAGTGAAACCATGATAATAATCACCCATATCACTGCTTTTGATGCCAATCACTTGGAGCTTTCTAATGATTTTTTCCACCAACTCAGTCACCCTCTGACCCCTTTTTTACTATGCCTGGTGGGAATAAACTAAAATTTGTTATGTGTTGTATGTAAATTCAGTCCTCCCATTGATTTCAATGCAATGAGCTAGGATAAAAAAAATATTGGAAAAACTGCACTTTTTGCTGGAAATGTTATGCTAATCGGATAGTACCAGTTTTTGCCTATTTTAGAGTTGAGGCAAAAATGTTCTCCCACCCCTACTGGTTGTTAGAACCCTATTAGGGGTGTTTTCAGTACTCTCAAAGCTTATCTAGATGTTCTGGTAAACTTATACTTATTCAGCAGTGAAACTTTCAGTGTGTGCTGAAATGTATTTGAACAAAGCACTATTCGGTAAAGTTTCACAGATAGAAAGATGACTCATAATGAGACAAATGCAGCTTCTATAGAATCCATACCACTGCTCAAGCATAAAGGCAAAGTTCACCAAAGATGATAAACTTTAATGTCTGGAATATTAGAAGTATGAGCAATGAATTGTGGAGAATGAATTGTGCAGCCCTCTTGTCTTCAGGGAGTTATGACCTGCTATTGGACCTTTTAGTAAAGTACTATAAATTTTTACTAGATGCACAATAATCATGTTAAAATGTACTTTCCAAGAGATCTCAAAACACAGCATGGGACATACTGAATGCAATAAGTTTATCATTAGTTTAAGCGGTACATGTTTCATTTGAGCCCTCACTACACTGTTAATGTGCTTCATCTTTTTCCTGAACACCTCAAAAGACAAAGACATTGTTCAATTTCATGCTCATTGGCCTCTTTAATTTTTTCAATAAAACATTTATATAGAGGCATTAATAACACAGAGCACATCATCTTTCATTTCTTGCTTGTTTTCACTTTTCAATTCAGTACTGTTAAATGATCACGGAGTATAAGAAGTGAAAATATTTCAATGATGTCATCTGGAAGAAAGAAAGAAAAAAAAGGAATTTGCCAGTATTGTTTTCTACTCAGTGCTCAGTACACATAATCTGTGTACAGTATTTTTTAGTGCATTTATAAATAAAACATTAATAAAGGATGATGGAATTTGTAGTCCAATACCAGCTGGAGAGCCACATTTTACTCAATCCAGCATTAACAATGATATACTTCAAATGTAGGACTCAAACCATGATCTTATTATTCCCTATAGATGACACTTCACTGTTTATTAAAGCTTAGTACCAGAGCTCACATTCTATATAAGAAATGACCCAACATTTACAAGGACATTCTTCTGGTCATGTCTAGACAGACTGTAAGCTCTGAGAATCAGTTTAATTCAATCTTGTATTATCGGTCACTTACATAGATTTCGTAGCTCTGAGTACGTTTTTACATTGCGTGGAGGCTCTCTGTTTCAGTCTGTATGTATAGTTTTATATATAGAAAACTCCGATGATCTGTTGAAAGTCAGCCTACTTTTTCACTACAAGACCAGTCTGTATTTTAACTGTATACTGGTTAAATTCTATAAACTTCAGGCTCTGTATATTTATTGTAAACTATATTAGTCTCTTCAATAAGGATGGGCAAAACTTGTCGCCATGTTCCGGCGAGAAATTCAGTGAAAACCACATTATTGTCCACTTTTTCATGAGAAATTTAGAATTTCAAACAGTGAGTCAAATTTCTGTGTTTTTCACCCATTGACCAAAATTCCCTGCCAATTTGTTAGTGGCTAGGAAGTTTCTGCCCATTGATTTATGTTGTTTGCACTTTTTTTACGCTAAAAACGTGACGTGTTTGCGGACATCAGACACAATAGAAGCAGCTACAGAGTGAGATAGATGTGCTGTGTTGTTCTGCTGTTATTTATTGTGAACATTGACACAGGAGAGGCTCATAGTGACTGCTATCACTATGAGCAACAAAAGGAGGAACTGGAAGTACCCTTATTATTCACTGAGTCTGAGAAGGAGGAGGAAGAGGAGAAGTAACAGTAGCAGTACTGAACCAATGTTGTCCAGTCCCCCTTTATCACCCCAAGAGATCATGGGGAATTTAACAGGAAGGGAGGGAGAAAAGGGAATGGGAAGGGAGGGAGAAAAGGATTGTACTGGTGAGAGCAGGACAGGTCAGCTGCCTGTGTCTGCTGCTAGACGTGCTACCACCATTGCTGTCCTTGCTGCCACAAGTGCTGTGTCTGCTGTCAGACTTGCTGCCCTTCTTGAAACCAGTGCTGTGCCTGCTGATAGATGTGCTGCCCCTGCCTCCACCAGTGCTGTACCTGCTGTCACCATTGCTCTACCTGCAGCCACCATTGCTGTACCTGCTGCCACTAGTGCTGTACCTGCAACCACCATTGCTGTACCTGCTGCCAGACGTGCTATCCCTGCTGTCACTAGTGCTGTACCTACTGCCAGATGTGCTGCCCCTGCTGCCACTAGTGCTGTACCTGCAACCACCATTGCTGTACCTGCTATCAGACGTGCTGCCCCTGCTGCCACTAGTGGTGTACCTGCAACCACATTTCTGTACCTGTTGCCAGACATACTGCCCCTGCTGCCACCAGTACTGTGCCTGATGTCAGACATGCTGCCCCTACTGCCACCATTGCAGAACTTGTTTCTAGTGTGTCTTGTAGTACTCATGAGGGGGGAGGAGAAAATGATACCATGTGTGACAGCAAGGGACCTTAAGTCACACTTGCCATCCCCAAGCAGTCCCTCCAGTGCTAGTACGACTACTAAGGTCCAGCAGTTTGTAGGGAGTTAGGAGTGAAGAAGGAGGTAATCAACAACAATATCCTCATATTACTAGTGACTGTGAGACTGAGGAGGAAGACTCTGTGGCTGAACTTGATGTGGTTGGTGTTAGTAGTAGTAGCAGTTATGGTGAAGCAGCTGGAGTGGTAGGGAAAACATTGGAGAGCAGCCAGACTAGTGGTCAAGGGAGCCCACACCATTCCTCTGACCTTAGGAGTCCACCCCTTCCCTTCACAAAAGTGTCCAAATGGAACAGGATTCTGAAGACTAAGAGGTCAGAACTGTTGTTGAGGGAGAGCAAGCACACAATTAAAACCACCACCAGCAGGAGCACAGATCAGCTGCCTGTCCCTTCTGATAGTGCTGCCACTGCCAGTTTGCCTTCTTCACGTCACCAAGAAATGACAAGTGTGACATTGGGGACCCTCTGTCACATTGGTCGTCACCCCCTCCAAGCAACAGTTTGATATCTATAATAGGGCAACAGCACATAGAGTGGTGGTGGTGATGGTGGTAGCGGTGATGATGATGGTGGAGAAGCTGGGGTGGAAGAGACATTGATGGCCTTTTTAGCAGAAACTGAGGGGCAGGGGCAGCAGGATGCTGAGGTGCAAGCTAGTGTGCTACAGACCACCGTGGACACAGTGGGAATAGAGTCAACAAGTGATGTGGGACTAGGCCAGCACCAGCAATACTCCTGGTCCTAGTTGCAGTGCTGAATCTGAGGCAGTAGCAGCAACAGCAGCAACTGTATCCGCTGCCACAGAAAGTGAAGGGGAATGTGGAGGACAAGAAGTAAGAGGCCATTCTTCTCCACCTTCCCCCTCCCCCCTATAGTCATGAGTGTGGGACTATTTTTCTTTTTGGGAAGGCACAGTGCAGTCATCAGCAATGGCACTGCGCTACAATTTGTGACAAGTCAGTGAGAAGAGGAAAGGAGGCAAAACACAATAGGCACAAGTGCCCTGATATCACACATGAAACACAGACACCATGGCATTTACAGAGAACATGTTAAAACTAAACACCCACCACAGAAATCAAGCACCGCTGTTGCTTTACCCCCTGACACTCCAGAAAGGCAACAAGAGTCGAGGCGGAGATCAAACAGGAGGAAGAATAGAGCAACCCAGACAGAGACTGGAAGTTCTATGACGAGTAAAACAACTAGCTCACTATCACCTTCTAGGGTAACTACATCTTCTGCCAATCCACGTCGTTCATTGTTACCTCCCCTGCCAAATGATAGCCACACTGTTGATGTTAGGATGTGGCAGTTCGTCTCTACCCATTGCACGCTGTGTGGGGCACTGACCACACATGCCAGTGTTGTGGAGGAGAATCGTAAGCAGTGCATCAAGCGGCATCTGAGGAGATTCCATCCCACATAATATGCTAAGATGCTGGCAGGGAGGGTTCATAATTACTATTAAACTGTCAGCAAGTTGTCATGTGTCCTTAGCGGAGTCTGGACAAGAGGTATAGTAACAGCGGCAGTACTTTATTTCTGCTGTCATGGTGTTTGGATACAGTTGTACCCCCAGATGGTATTTACCACACACATACTGTGCACATTGAAGTTGCTGATGAGAGCCACTGTTCCTGCTCTCAAGGGAAATATTAATATTCTAATAACAACACAGCCATGATTTTGGAGGAGGGGCAGGTAGAGAAGAATTATTGGCCAACTTCTTTTCTCCACATAGACGGGGGGCTACTTATTGTGTTGTTACTGCCTCAGGCACATCGCTGGAGCCAGTTGAGGCAAGTGGAACCTTCATCATCCATCTTCCATTTTACTGCTAATGTTGATCCAATTCCCTTTCAGCTGCCTAATCATCCTGCTGCTTAAACAAGTTAGCAGAAGCAGTAAGAACAGCTGTTGCAAATTCTACAATTATGGACTCAAGAGGACATTTGACAATGGCTAGTGGCCACTGACCAACATGATCTGCTGGCACTAGGCAAGCAGGGAATTTTCATTTTCTTCTTAGGGCTTGCGCTTTGAAAAAATATAAATAAATAAAAAATAAAAACATAGTCCTACAAAAAAATTTTTTTTGAGGGTTTGTTTCTAACAAGCCTAAGTCCTACAAATCAATGTTTCCTTAGGGCTTGTGCCAAACAAGCTTAAGTCCTACAAATCAATGTTTCTTCATGGCTTGGGCCTCTAATAAGTCTAAATCCTACAAAGGCCTCTAACAACAAATCTAACCAATCATCCTCTACAAAATACTCTATCAAGTCAAATATCAGTCCACCCCAGTGGCAGCTTATGTCAGGGGGTTCCTGTCTCTATCACTTTAAATACAAATTTCTTATTTTGTTTTTTTATTAAATGTCCCCCCAATACCACAAAACAAATTACCTGTTTAACTGATTTATTCCCCAGATTCCACCCACCAACACAGACACCCTCCTCATACCCCTTTTATACCATGTCTTATGAGTTGTTTATTAATTTTAGTTAGGATTTATTTTTTAACTGCCCCCAATCCCAGTAAACCCCCCCCCCAAAGTAACTCCCTGTTCAACTGATTCATTCCCCACACCCTGGCAACACAGGCATACTCATGCCCCTTTTATACTATGCATTTGTGAAATTAAATATTTGTTTTATGTTGTGTGTAACTTCAATGTTCCCATTGATTTAAATGGAATAAGCTAGTCAAAAAAAGCGAGAAAAAGTGGAAAATCGGCACGTTTCGGGGGAAATTTTTTGCCATGTGGAATGTGTCATTCTTCGCCGATTTCAGTTTGAGGAGGAAATTTTCACCCATCCCTTCTCTTCAATTGACTGCATGCTCTGTGGGATCAGTTTCTGGTTGATTGCAAAGTATGTGACTCATTCTGTATTGTATCGTAAACTGTGAGCAAAGTCTGTTTTACCTAGCTTCTATGTTGGGGCTTGTAAGCAACTGTAAGTGTACCTTTTTCGATTACGAACTGTTGGAGGGTATGCTACATAAAGGTTTTCTAGATTAAGCAATATGAGGTTAATTTCTGTATGCAAAAAGCGAAATTGTTAAAGGAAGATATTCCCATAAACATTAGGAATAGACGAAAAGTCCCATTTGTTACTGCTGGGAATATTTATGAAACATGTATGTTTGATATATTTCAAGGGAATTCCCATCATACATAAATCTACAGGTTTTCCTCTGTTTTGCATACACCACAGACTTTCCTGATAGAATAGTTCCATTTTCTGCCTACTTTTTTAATGGTGGTGAACAACTTAACATTGCCAACCCCAATACTATAAAAAAACAGGAACTACTTACCATACAGCGTGTTGTAGACTAGGTGAGAGAAACAGTGAGAGAGGGGGAGAGAGAGGGAGAGAAAAAGAGAGAGATTTAAAAAAAAAGTTGTTCTGGTGAAGTATAATAGAAAACAGGTTACTGGATAGCATATTAGAAGCAGAACAGGGCAATTACCTTTGTCTGTTGCTAGTGCTATCAGTGTGCCTTCAGAGGTGATGACAAATGCGACAGCAGGGGACCCTCTGTCACATTTGTCATAACCAAGTAGTCCTATATAGCAGCAAGAGTCTGGTGTTGGTGGTGATGAAAGTGAGGGTGGTGGAGCAGCTGGTGTGGATGAGAGTATGTGGGTGTTTTAGGTATAAGGAATGGGAAAAATATGAGTTTGGGTGTGAGCTTCAGTAGTAACATTATGACATTTGCTGCTACTGTAATTCCTGCTGCTGAGTCAACAGTGGCAGATACATCTAGAACTGTTGGCACTAGGCCAGTAATGCACACAGTACTTTTCAGGTCTTGTTTTTGCAAGCCTGAAGCCTGAAAACAATTTATTCAAGGATTGTTTTCTGTTAAGCCTGAGGCCTGCAAGCAATTTTTTTCTGTAAGCTTGAAGACTGAAAAACATTTTTTTAAAGTCTTGCATTTTGCAATTCTGAAACATGCACATTATTTTTTCCAGACTTTCTGTATTGGAAGTCCACAGTCAATTTATTTCTAAGCTTGCCTTGCTGTAATCCTGTAAGCCTGCTGCTATGCTGACCATTATTTTCAAAGAGACAAATAAAATAATTAAATCCTTGGCAAGGTCTCATCTGGAATATGGAGAACACTTTTGGGCACCAGTTCTTAAAAAAGACATTATATAACTGTAAATAGTGCAGAGACATACGGGGATCAGAGTTAGAAAGTGAGACTAGCCAAGCTGTGTTTGTGTACATTAGAGAAGAGACATCTGTCCTATGGTCATTAAAATATAACCATCTACTATGAAAACCCTCTCAGAATGGTGGACAATTAAGGGTTTGCTTTACAGTACATGTCAGTGCCAGCCACACACACGGTTTTGTTTCCCAGTAGTAAAATGTATCATCTTTTCAGCTTAGAACACAGCTATCCTGGAAGTATGCTGTAATGATCTCACATGCAGTGAAACCACTTCTAGGATCCATACACTGTTTGCTTTTAACAGTTACCAAGACCTAAGTTGGAAGAAAATCCCACAAAGATACAAATCCAAAAAATGGTGCACTGGTTAAAACACACAGGTCCAGAACGTGTGCAAGCTGCCACATGATAAATCCCCCAAGTTCTAAACCCACCCTTACAGGAAAAAGAAATGAACCATACTAAATCAACCAAATAAAATCTAAAAATAAATAATAATAATAATAATTATAGTTTATTAAAAACTTCAAAATGCACTCCTATATGTGTATATAATTGGGATCTACAAGAGATATACCAAACAGATTCTTACAGATAAATGGGATATCCTCCACACAAATATTACCCATTTCTCCAGGAAAAACTTGGGGCCAGGTAATCGAGTGACAGGTCAAAAACACAGAAACCTATCTGGCCTGCATGCCAGACCAATCCCTAACCTGAAAATAATAATAATTGGACTGGAGATATAGTTACGACTCACCATAGCTTCACTATAGGAAATGTCACAAAGAACCCACTCCTGTCCTGATGACAAGGACCACAACATTATAACAATGGAGAAAATGGCATATAAAAATATCACCAACAATGTAACTTAACTGTTACTAATACCCTCAAGAAGTCATGAAATCCTCCAAATTCTAATAAAATTAAAAAAAAACAAAAAACCGAATACCTGTTATGCACCTGGGCAACTGGCCACAATGGTAAATTATCCTTCCCGGTCAGTGCGTTGAGCACACACCAGACATCCCACAAATAATAAAAGAAAAAAATATAATTCAAAATAATGTAATAATAATAATACAGTGCTAGATTGGCATGCTGTGCACAGTAGAGTTAAAAAAAAACTGTCCTGGCTGAGGTGCCAAGTAAGCACTATAAAATATAATAAAATAAACAAAACAGAAAATCACATAAAAGAGCCAATAATCATAATAGCCCTCAATATAATCACAGTGAATGTAATCAATCACCTAAATATAAATATTAAAAATTAAAAAATTCCAATAGTATAAACATCATACATGGTTGAGAAAAAAGTACTGGTTATAATGACCATTATATTGTAAACTTATATGACTTTGGGGGTATTGTTAACAGTTGAATTACATTGTTGGAGCTATTTGTGATATGCTTTTGCTATCTATAGTGATATATATGGGCCATATTCAGTAAAAATGTTAGTGCCTCTCCAGTATTATTGTGAGTACCTGTTTTCTCCATTGTAATCATTTTGGGTTCCTTGTCAACAAGAGCAGGATCTTTGTGATATTTCCTAATGCAAGGCTATGGTGAGATGTGACTACATCTCCCATTCTATTTTTGTTATTTTCGTATGGTTAGCGGCACAGATAGGTTTCAGTCTATCTGACCAGTCATTTAATTATCTGGCCCTTATTTGTTTCGTTTGGTGAAAGGGGTAATATTAGTGAGGAGTATATCCTATATATCAGAATCTGTTTGATATATTGCTTATTGATGCATATTGGTAAGGGTCTCATATACACATGTAGGAGTGTGTTTTAAAGATTTTAATAAACTATTATTATTATTATTATTATTATTATTATTATTATTAGTTATAGATTTTATTTGGTTGATTTTTGTATGGTTCTTTTATTTCTCTTTTTCCTGTAAGTGTGGGTTTAATGTATGATTATTTTATTTTACAAATCCCACAAAGATTTGTTGCCATCAACACTACCACAATATTATATTGCAACACATGAGCTGCATTCTGTGATGATGATAATGTGTTCAGAAAAATATTGGATTTTTTTATGTTGTTGTTTCTAATGCTGCTGATGGTATAAGCCTTTTGCTTATTTCTTTTTTGCTTTGCTTTCTATAAATGTGTTTGGTCCTACCTTTCTGTCTCTTTACCTCCCAAGGCAACCATTCTAGAGTCATATCTTCATATTATTTTACAGAATCTTATTCCTCAGAGATATGTTGCTGATCACACCTTGGCACAAATTGATCATGCTTTGGTGCAAATTCATAAATGTTATGTTTAAGTGGTGATCCAACAAAGTTGCAAGAATGCATTCCTCATTGCTTTTAATGAACGCTATGAGGGGATCCTGCTCAAAGAATGCTAACATTTCATTCTCTAGCTGGTTCATGTCTGTGTTGTCATTATGGTAAGAATCTTATTAATTCCTGCCCCAACAGGACTAACCAGTAAAGCAGCCTCCTCACAATGTTTTAGCAGCCCACATAGGTCACACATTAGTTGTCATTGACCAGGTAACAAAGATGCTCCTTTCAAAACCTTCCAATGTTTCATTGTATACTTGCTAATGGCCTTATTGTGCTTGTATCAAAGCTTTAGAATGTACACTATATTTTTAGCTTTGATGGGACAGGTTGTTAGTCTCTTGTTTGGAATTGAACGCATTGTGAGCAATGTTTTAGCAGCCCACATAGGTCACACATTAGTTGTCATTGACCAGGTAACAAAGATGCTCCTTTCAAAACCTTCCAATTTTTCATTGTATACTTGCTAATGGCCTTATTGTGCTTGTATCAAAGCTTTAGAACGTACACGATATTTTTAGCTTTGATGGGACAGGTTGTTAGTCTCTTGTTTGGAATTGAACGCATTGTGAGCAATGCAGAAATGATTTAATGTGCACAGATTTTGTAGGTGACAACATTTCTCTGAGGGTTTTGGGTTTAACAAGGAATCTAGTCTCAACACATGGGCAAAGTAGGTTACATGTACCGCATCAACAGTGTATCTCACTGCACCAACACCGTTCACATAGAAAGGGAACACTGTGCTGGATAAAATCATCAAATCCTTTATTAAAGCAATTATAAAAAATGTACCTTTTGTCCAGTATATGGATTGTGTGTCCTCACATTGGGAGAGAGCTATGGAGTGATATAAAGTCTAGCAGATATTAACACTGATACTGATCGACATGTTTCATGTCTAAGATGCTTATTCATGATCATAAAAGCAGGTAAATAGCCCAAAATCATTGTTAATGCACTTGTCACACAAAACAAATGAATTAATCAATATGTTTAGAGTATCCACTAAGACTAACAATCTATTTTACAAAGTACACCATTGACCCAAACATTTACAATTAATATACCACTATCTTAAAAGAAAATAATCCCTTATTATGGAATATTTCTTTTCGACAGTCAACGGCACTTAAGGGCAACTTTGTGTTTAGGTTGCACCAGTAAAGAAGTTGAGGGGTGCACTAGCGTAGAATGTGTAATATGTGATACAAGCCATTGTGGCAACTAAGTTTTCCAAAACGTTTGGCTGATGATTCATATTACAAGGAAATAGTGAAATAAATTCAGAGATGATACCACTTCAGAACTCTCTCCCAAAGTAAGAACACAAAATATATATTGGACACAAGTTACATTTTTTATGAATGCTTTACTAAGGTATTTGATGCTTTTAGCCAATACTGTTTTCCATTTCTATGTGAGTTGGTGCAGTGAGCTGCATTGTTGTTTTCAATACGTGGTACACAGAGTTTTGTACCTGCGCACACCGCACTAGTGCATTTGGGTCCACTGTGAATTTGGGTGTTGATCTTCTTTCCTGTTTCATATTGTTTAATGACCTATTAAAGGGTTATTGAAATATAAAGTCTACTGTTTGAAGGCAAGTGGAGCAGCTATTCTCCTGTGCTTATCTGTCTATTACATGTCCCACATCACCTATTCTTAAGGCAGATACTATTAACAGCAGATGCAAAAACAGCTTTCAAGGAGAAGGGTACAAGCCACTTCTCTATATCTTACTCTATTTTACACATATGAACTTTGTGAAATTGTCTCTCAAAACACTGCATGCACAAAGTTGTGTGTCAGTGGTATAGGCTGCCCTGCTGCTGTTTTCTAATAATTCTCCCAGAGGCAGGATTATTGACTGTGACCTAATGTTGCATGCTGTTGCTGCCCATTGGTGGGAGACTACCCAATAAGCAGTTATAGTCATATAGTCTGTACTCTGGCTACTTGTCAATATATCTGTTAGTACGTGAATTTTCTTGCAGTATGAGGTTTCCAGGCCTTTGACCACTACTACACTAAACACTAGGGATGATCGAAATGTTTTGCCTCATAAGTAAAACATCCAAAAATGGCACTTTCCAGTGGAAAATGCAGATTTTCTGCATTTTTCTACCCAACCCACCACTGGACTGGCAGCCATAGAAGTAAGAGTGAGAGAAAGGTACTGTTGTGTTCCAGTGAAAAGATTCACAAAAAGCACACTGTCCAACTTTTTGTGGAAAAATCTGCTTTAAATAAAGCCCTTAAAATCTTTGATGTTTTTGCCCTTTGCCCAATGGCTACTAACTTTTCATCCCTTTGCTTACATGTTCTTTTGATTTAAAAACTTGACCTTTTCAGGAAGTGAAACACAATACAAGAAGCAAGAGAGAGAGAGATAAGGTGCTAAGCTGTTGTTCTGTGATTTTATTAGTAAATTGAGGCAGGAGAGGCTCATAGTGACTGCTATCACTATGAGCACCTGGAATACAAATAAAAGTAGGAGCTGGAAGGAATGTTATGCATCCAGTGAGTCTGAAGAGGAGGTGGAAGTGACTGCCACCAGCATTGAAGGGTCTTGATGCCCTGATTCCATAGACCCAATGATGCCCAGCCCCCCTATATCACCCCTAGGGCTCTATGGGAAACAGTGTCAACGGAACAGGAAAAAACAGGACAGGTCAGCTACCTGAGCCTCCTGCAAGTGTGTCTTGGGATTTTCAGGAGGAGATGATGGAAAGTGTGAAAACAGGGGTCCCTAAGTCATACTTGCCATCGCCAAGCAGTCCCACTACTACTATTAATATACAGCAGCTACAGACTCAGAGTCCGATGAGTGAGGGAGGGGATGATAGTAGTAAGGAAGTTTCAGAGCTAAAATTGACGTTGTTGTTTGTAATAGTGAAGCAGCCTGTGGGACTAGTGTGACCACAGTAGATTGTCCTTCTGATGTTGAGGTAGAAGACTAATGGTTAAGGGATCCCACAACATCCCCCTGAACCTGTGATTCCCCTTCCCCTAGCATTGTCCCTACAAGACATGATATGAGGAATGCAGAACTGGAAGTTAGCAGCAGTAATACAACCTTCAGAACAGATCAGCTGCCTGTGACTGTTGCTAGTGCTTTCAGTCTGCCTTCTTCAGCTGAAGAGATGGCAAGTGTGTCACATTTGTCATCAACTCCAACTGTTGAAACAGTAATGGATCTGCAGCAGCAAGGAGGGACTGGTGGTGATGATGAGGGTGATGGTGGAGCAACAGGGGTCTAAGAGACATTAATGGCCTTTTAAGCTCAAACCAAGAAGGAATGGGAGACAGATATGGACATGAGGATGGCCATTAACACCAACACCAGCAGTGAGAATGTGGAATTTGCAGAGTTTGCTGCTGCTGTAATTCCTGCTTCTACTGAGTTGTAAGGGCAGCAGAATGATGAGCAGGCTAGTGTGCCACAAGGAAAGATAGCTTGGTAGAGATCACTCTGTGTAGGGGTAATGTTAAGACTTTGGTTTCTGATATGGGAGGTTTGCCATTTAAAGTGAAAGATAGAGCATAATAATTGAAGATCATCTTCTATGAGGCAAATAGTAATACCTTTCAATTCTATAAGCTTGTATGTGGATAATATAGTGGTGACACTGAGTGATCTAATAGAATCCTTAGAACACTTAATGGAAGAGATAGAAATATATAGAAATCTGTCAAACTATAAACTTAATGTCAGCAAGTGTGGGGTCATCTTAACAAATGTGGGGAAAAAAGAGGAGAGTGTGCTAAGAAACAAATATATAATTTTAGTTGGTTAGAAAAAGAAATATCTTATCTGGGAGTCAAAATTGTAGCGGACCACAAAGAAATTCTGGAAATTAATTATGAGAACTTACGAGCACATACTGTAGAGAGCTTTAGAATGTGGTCCAATAAGGACATTTCTTGGTAGGGCAGAGTAAACACAGTTAGATCTTATATATTGCCCTAATGGACCTATCTGTTTAGGACAATTCCTTTTGGCCTTTTTCTAAAATCTGGTTAGGAGAAATTCAGAGAATGTTTAGTAGGTATATTTGGCTAGGAAAATCCGCAAAAATTAGCAATAGCATACTAAAAAAGAAGATAAAAGAAGGAGGAATAGGTTTGCCAGACATTCAAGTATAACATGATGCGGCAATCTTGTGTCACATAATTAAATGGCAAAAAGAGGAATATACTAATGAAAGTGGTACAAGATGGAATCATACATGACAAATTTAGAAGGTATGAGTTATTTGCTGTGGATAGATGGGGCAACTATAGAAAAAAAAGGAAGGGGTCAGGATAACTTGATTATAAATAATCTGCGAGCTTTTTGTAGGTTATTTAGGTCCCATAGGGAATTAGTTTTTTACCAATACCTAGTATGCCCTTGAAGATCCTGGAGATAAATATAACAGATTTATTAGTTAACTGGATAGATAAAGGGTTAAAAAAATTAGGGCAAATATTTGAAAAGGCAAAAATGAAGAGTTTTGATCAGATTAAACAGGAGTTTGAGATTCTGAATAACGAATGGTTTACATACTTAAGAATAAGAGAATATATAACAAAAGCCATGGATAGTATAAAATATAAGAGAGCAGATGAAGTAATATAATTGTTTGTACTATTTTTTGGATACTCACTTCTTCTTCATAGTGGTGTGATGGATAGAAAGGAAGTCAGAAATATTAAAGGTAAAGTCCAAAATAAATGGGATAAATAATTGGATATAGAAATTCAATTGGAAGATTTGGGGCAAGTATAGTTAACCTAAAGAAAGTTACCCACTGTTTAAATCTAGTTAGATGCAATATAAGGTAATGCATATGTGGTATTTGGTTCCAGAGAAATTAAAGATATTTGCTGGAGATATATGGAGGAGACAGGAACGTATGATAATTTATGGTGGAGTTGCAGAAAACTGCAGACATTTTAGGAAATGGTTAGTTTGATTCTGGAACAGGTAGGAGTAAAAAATATTAGGCGTGAGCAGGACATGTTCTTGCTGCATATGAACTGGCCGAGTGTAGGCAAAGTTGTTAGATTTCTGATTTCGCATATTCTAATTGCAGCAAATATGGGTCTTTCTCGATTATGGAAAAGCCAGGAAATTCCAACTTGCTTGATATTTATAAAACAAATAGAATACCAGTTACAGATAGAAAATGATTTAATTATTAGGCAATGTAAGCACTAGACCACTGGGAAAATGTTGTTAGCCCCACAACAATATATTGATATAAAAATAAAATGAATTTGGTTCCCCCCTCTCGCTGAATTAAAATATGTATAAATATTAAACAAAACAAAAATGCAGGTGATTGACACCCAGAGATGACACATTTTATGTCTGTATATACATTGTTCTTAGAATATAAAAAGGAGAAATATGTAAGGATACAAGAAAACAATGTTTTTTTGCGATTATGTTTTGTGTGATTATGTTTGACATGTATTTTGTAATTTTAAATTAAAAAAATAATAATAATATTTCTATTTTCACTTTACTCTCCTTCCACAGGGATTCCATATATATATATTTGCCTTTGTTACTTTGGGGTGGGTTTGATGTTTATATGCCTGTATTCCTTCTATTTTCTGTCCATATAGTTAATATGAGGAAACCATCAGTTGACCAGGGGAGTTTTTATGGCGGGGGTTGTTTACTGGGATTGGGGGGGACAGTTAATAAAAAAATAAATACAATTAAAAAAAAAACCATAAGACATGGTCTAAGGAGGGTGCCTGTGTTTTGAGAGGGATTGTTGACTTGTATTTTGGGAACAGTTGATAAAAAATAAATAAAAGCAGGAATGAAATAATATAATGATATGTAATGTGGCAGAGACAGTGACCCCCCTGACGTAAGCTATGACTGGGGCAGACTGATACTTGATGTGATAGAGTATTTTGTAGAGGATGATTTATAGGACTTGTTGTTAGAGGCCAGAGCCATGAGGAAACATGGATTTGTAGGACTTATACTTGTTAGAGGCACAGGGAAACATTGATTAGTTGTAGGAAATTAGACTTGTGTTAGGCCCAAGTCTTGAGGAAACAAGCAGGACTTTGGCTTCTTAGAAGCTCCAAAAAATTGTTGTTGTTTTTTGTTGTTGTTTTTTTTTTTTTTTCAGTACTCTGTTTTTTTTTCTTAAGGACAAGTCATGAAAAAAAAAGGCCCTAGTGGCCTAGTGCCTGCAGGTAATGTTGTGTTGGCTAGTGGCCACTGGCCATTGTCAAATGCCCTGGTGTAATTGCAGAATTTGCGACTGCTGTTCTTGCTGCTGCTGAGTTATATGAACAGCAGGATGATCAGGTAGCTCAAAGGGAATGGGATCAACAACAGCAGTATCATGGGTGATGGATGATGAAGGTTCCGCTTGCAACTGCTAGCTATAGTCATGTGCCTGAGGCAGTAGCAGCACCACTTCAGGTATATGTGGAGAAATGAAGAAGTTGGCCTATAATGCTTCTCCACCTGCCCCCCCTACAAAATCATGGGTGTGTTGTTAGAATATACATTTTTCCCTTGAAAGCAGGAACTGTGCCTCTCATCAGCAACTGCAATGTGCACAGTGTGTGTAGGAAATAAGGAGAGGACTGGGAACAATAGGCACACCTGCATTCACACCAACCACCTGCCAGAACACTAACCAAACACTCTTATGCTTAGGGTCCCCAATGTGAAATCATCCCAACAGAAACCAAGTACTTCTGATGTCATACTATGCCCTTATCCACTCCCCGGTAAGGACACATCACAACTTGCAGTTTTAATAGTAATGATGAACCCTCCCTGCCACCAGCTTAGTCTATTCTGTAGGATGCAATCTCCTCAGTTGCAGCTTTCCAATGTCATAAAGGTAGGCAGGCAATGTAACAAAGCAGTGGGGAATGCAAGCAGGGTGCTAGGTTGTATAGCTACAGACATTAGTAGCAGAAAAGGGGGAGTGGTCATGCCACTCTACAGATCTCTGGTTAGATTTCACCTGGAGTATTGTGTAGAGTACTGGATATCCCATCTCCAGAAGGATATAGATACTCTAGAGAAAATTCAGAGAAGGCCTACTAAAATGGTGATTAGTTAACAGGAAAAGAAATAGTAGGATAGACTAAAGGATCTGAACCAGTGAGACTCTTATAGAGCAGCAGCAGGAAAGAGGGACTGTTGGTGGTAGTGATAATGAGGGTGATGGTGGAGCATCTGTGGTGGAAAAGACATGAATTACCTTTTTAGCCCAAAGCAAGAATGAATATGAGACTGAGATACAAATGGGCATCACCACCACTAGCAGCAGTGATGACATTGCAGAGTTTGCTGATGATTTAATCCCTGCTGCCGCTGAGTTGCAAGGGCAGCACGATGATGATGAGCAGGCTAGTGTGCCACAGACTACTGTGGAAACAGTGTGAATGTGGTCCAGCAGCAGTGATGTGAAACTAAACAGGTTCCACCTACCAACAGCAATACTACTACTATTGGTCCTAGTTGCAGTGCTGATTCTGAGGAAGCAGCAGCAGCATTATTCTCTGCCCCAGCCAGTGAAGGGGATTGTGTAGGAGAAGAAGAAGAAAGAGGCTATTCTTCTCCACTATTCCACTCCACCCTGAGGTCCTGGGTGTGGGACTATTTTTCTCTTGGGGCAGGCACAGTGCAGTCATCAGCGATGACACTGTTCACAATCTGTGACAAGTCAGTAAAAAAGGTCAAAGGGTGGAACACACCTTGGCACATCCTCTCTCATAACACATATGGTGGTCACTTCCTCCTCCTCGCCTAACTGGTGACATCACAGTTCTTCCAGCTGTTCTGTTTCTTTGTCATTCAGGTGTTCATTGTGATAGCACACACTATGAGCCTCTGCTGCCTTAATTTTTCTAAATTTAGCACTACAAAACAGCCTAGCACTCACTCTAGGAGCTAAAAAAAATAAGTTAGTGAATAAAAATAAGTAAGTAAGTGAAAAAAAATAGAGAAAACTTTTTTGGCAATAGTCAAAAACAGAGATTTTAAGGACTTTTTTAAGGCAAATTTTCCCGTAAACAAGTGGACAACCATGTGGTTTTCACAGATTTTTTTAATGGGAATATAACAGGACATTTCACCCACACCTACAGCTTCTCTGAAAAATGCCAGAGTTAGAGAACCCCCCATGAAAGGATTGCATACAGAGAATCGATATAGATCTATGAGAAACACCTTAGTTCGTGCTTCCCTACTGGGATACTATGCTTTAATGACTTCCAGAAATTTTGAATTTTAAATATATGAAGCAATTCCACAATCTACAGATTTTGTCAGCACTTGAGGGAAATACCCCGAAATGGACTAGCACTGACATCCTGAGGGATATAATTTTTACTTGGAGAACACACTGATGATATATCCTTCTACTGCTGGTGAATAATTACAAACTCTGAAATCTTTGTTCAGGAAAAGCAAAGGCTAAAAGACATACAATATATTGGCTGGGAGTAGTAATGGAATCATTACTTATGTTCAGTTAGGAATCCTTCCATCAAAAGACCACATTACAGGAAAAAAATATTTTTGAGTGCAAGACCAAGATTTTAAAAAGTAAGCTCTAAGATCATTGTTTGGACCTCTGATTTCCTGTTTTGGCTAAATATTTTCTATTTGTGTTTATGTCCCTACCTTTCTCACTGCTTGGGTTCTTACACATCTGGTGAATGTGGCCAATGAATTTCCAGGAAAATAGAAATTTAAATCATACTTACCAAAATGTTCATTGCCTAGAAAGAGTCCATAGCAGCATTCACCAATTCCCCATAACTTGTCTCTTTTATACAGTTCAAATTTTTTTTACATTTTTTCTGTCCTATCATCTGAAAGGGGATGAGCTAACCTATCTCGTGAATGTTGTCATTCCCTCAAAGAAAATTTCTGGAAATATAATTAAATTTTTCTGTTTTCACCACTAAGTTTTCAGTATTGAAAATAATTTTTTAATTTGTTTAACCACAATTGTGTTAAAACATTACACTAAACATTTATAAATAAATGCTTCTACAGTCAATCTCAGATAATGAGATAACAATTATGCACTTTGTAGCAAAGCAGAAATACTGCTGGTGATAGTGTTATAAAGGAATGTTAAGCTAAGACCATACCTAAGCATAATAGTTTTAGCCATTATCCCAATACCATGTGATGTAATTAAATAATTTTGGTGCTGTTTGTGTTCTCTAACATAGCTCTGCTTATATGTGATTAAATGCAAATGATCCATAAATATTACCACTATGAGAGAAAATGCCAATGAAATTCATTGGGAATTCCTCCTGCAAAGTATATACACAGAAATACTTCATACCACTTATGTTAGGCCAGTGAGCTCCATGACTCATTTTGAGAATCAATCTCACAGGGACTAAAGGAATAGTAATAAAGGTAATTTCAAAATCTTTTTGCGAATGAAAAAATAATGCACTCTTTCCAACTGGTTACCATGGACATAATTAGCTCTATTTGAAAAAAAAAGAAAAAATAATGTCTGTAATTGGAATAGAACATGTCTAAAGAGGGGATAATTTAAAAGAGGTAGGAAATTACTTGATCATTATTAATATCTTACACAGGAAAGAACACTAAAATATTTACCTCTTAGATTTTTACTCTGAATACTGATTTTATGAAGTGTGCTAGTGCCAGACATGCATTGAAATCAAAAGTACATTGAAATCAAGTTGAGTTATTTTCTTTAACATATTCATACTCTGATTTCAGTCTGGTTTTACCTTTGAGAAATGTGATCCATCTTATTGTAAAAAGTATGAATATAGCAGTTTAAAATTAGCAAAGCGGAGACACAAGAAAGCACAATCACTCAATACGAGATAAAAGGGGGGTTATGCACTAAGACATGATGAAGAGGTGATAATACGGTGACTACTTCTCCAGTGATATCACGTCTCCTGTTCCTATGTTATTATATTGAGCCCATGCACTATGATCTAGGAATAGACGAAAATTTTCACTTCAAACCAAAATTGGTGAACAATGGCACTTCACAACTGGCAAATAATTTCACGTGAAAAGTGCTGTTTTTCCACTTTTTTTGCCTAGCTCATTCCATTGAAATCAATGGTAACACTGAATTTACACAGAACACATTGCAAATTTTATTTGACACATACTGACATTTACAGAATGGCTATCACTTGGTGGGGGAGGTAATGATAAAAGAGGTAGATTGGCAAAAGATGTAGCTACCCTAGAGCACGAAGGTGATGGCAAGCCAGTTGTTTCGCTTGTCATCTAACTTTCAGCCTCTGGCTGTTTTCCTCTATTCTTCCTCCTCTTTGATCTTCACCTCAGTCAGGGGAGTACAGCAACAGTGGTGCCAAATGTCTGTGGTGGGTGTTTGGCTTTAACATGTTTCACATAAATGTTATGGTTTCTATGTTTCTTATGTGTTATCAGGGCAGTTGTGTCAAGGCGCTTTCCCTCCTTTCCTCTTCTCACTGACTTGTCACAAATTGTGCACAGTGCGGTCACTGATGACGGAACTGTCTGCCCCAAGAGAAAAATAGTCCCACACCCAGTACTTCAGGGCGAGGGGAAAGGTGGAGAAGAATGGCCTTTTTTTCTTCTCCTCCACATTCCCCTTCACTGGCTGGGGCAGAGGATGATGTTGCTGCTGTCGCTGCAACTGCCTCAGAATCAGCACTGTAACTAGCACTAGGAGTATTGCTGCTGTCAAGTAGAACCTGTCCTAGTCCCGCATCACATGTTGACCCCATTCTCACTGTGTCCACGGTGATCTGCTGCACACTAGCCTGCTTCTCAGCACCCTGCTGCCCTTGCAACTCAGGAGTAGCAGGAATTAGAGCAGCAACAAACTCCGCAAATTCCAAAAGCCCATCCCCATCCCTGTCTCCCATTCCTTCTCAGTTTGGGCTAAAAAGGCCATTAATGTCTCTTCCACCGCAGCTTCTCCACCACCACCATCATCACCACCACCAGTCTTTCTGTGCTGATGCTGCTCTGTTACAGACATCTCACTGGTTGGAGGAGGTGATGAGAAATGTGACATATCATCCCCTATTGTCACACTTGCCATTTCTTGTTTACCTGAAGTAGGCAAACTGGCATCACTAGCAGCAGGCACAGACAGCTGATCTGTGTTCCTGGTGGTGGTGATATTATTTCTGCTAGGCAACAATTCTTCCTTCCTAAGGATTATGTTCCACCTGGACAATTCCATGGAAGGAAGGGGACTCCCAGAGTCAGGGGAATGGTGTGGGTTGCCTTGACCGCTAGTCTGAATGCTCTGCATTACTTCCCCTCCCACTCCCCTATCACTAGTCCTACCACCTGCTTCACCATCACTGTTACTACTACTAACACCATCCACATCAATTTCTGTCCCTGAGTCTTCCTCCTCACTATTAATATGATGATCACCCCGTCCTTCACTCTGTACAAGCTATTTAGAAATAGTACTAGTGCCAGGACTGTTTGGGGATGGCAAGTGTGAATTAGGGTCCCCTGCCATCACACTTGGCATCATCTCCTCATCCCCCCTCCTGAGATTTAGAAGACACCCTGAAAGCAGGTTCAGCACTGGCAGCAGGCACAGCACTGGCAATATGAGCAGCACTGGAAGCAGGCACAGGTTGCTGGCCTGTCCTGCTCACTCTGCTACCCTCTTCTTCCTCTGCCCTTGACAAAAATTTCCCCAAAATCCCTAGGGGTGATGTAGGGGGACTGCCATCATTGGGTCTGGGGAACCAGGGCATCCAGACTCTTTCATTTTGGTGGTGGTGGTAATTTCCTCCTCCACAGACTCAGTGGACGCATAATGGTCCTTCCAGCTCCTCCTTTTATTATTTTTGCAACTTGCTAATAGTGAATGATAGCAGTCACTATGAGCTTCTCCAGCTTCAATTTTGCTATTAATAAACAGCACAACAGCCTAGCTTCTCTCTATCGCTCTGTAGCTGGTTGTATTGTGTTTACTTCTTGAAAAACTGTACATTTTCATAGTAAAAAGGATAAAAATGCATTAATAAAGGGGAGAAAACTTTCTAGCCATTTAAAAAATAGCGAAGAATTTTTGCCAGTGGGCGTAATCTACGAAGATTTTTTATTTAGAACAGATTTTCCCATGAAAAGCAGACAATCACATGGTTTTTGCTGATATTTTTCGCAGGAAAATGACGGGACCTTTTGCCAACCTCTACTAAGATCTCCAAAGATGGTACAGTACAGGGTATCCCTGGTGGTTGTGATACAGGAGACGACAGTACTCTTCTGGAACCTGGTAAACAACAATCTCTCTTCCTCTGTCCCTCAAACAACACCCTGTTATAGATGTTGTCATATAATTTGTTCCACATGTCTGTTTTATTGTTCCCTGTTTCAGTGTTGTTAAAACTGGGCTCTAAGGACTAGTTATTTAGATCTTGACCTAAGCCTCTAACAGTATCAGACCACATATAACAGCTCCGTTCATCTTTCTGATTACCAGAGAGGTATTCAACGCACCCTGCCGTGTATTGGCTTCCCCTATGACACTCATTAGTATGAAGCATGTTGTTAACCACTTCTGTTCCGCATTGCTCATATATGCTATTCACAGTTGTGACAGTCAGACTCATTATGTAGTGACTGACACATTTGCAATGTGTGAAAGGTTCCAATGACAGAACCAGTGCCACAGGCAGTTGTGCAAAAGTGCAGCAGCACCCAATTGTTTAGAAAATGGAGGTAAATATCACAATGCTGAGTGAAGATAGTGATGCACCTCCTGGAGAAGCTGTCAGTTTTAACCCCTTAGGGACCCTTGACGTACCAGGACCGTCACGATCCTTGAACTACTCAAGGACCGATGACGGTCATAGTACGTCACGTACTTTTTACTTACAGCGCTCTACCGGGAGCGCTGTAAGGAAAAATAGGGCCTGAAATAGACCGCTCCAAGATCGGAGCGATCTCTTTCAAGCCCCATAGTGACGCGCCGATACACGTGACAGGTCACGTGTACCGGCGCGTCAAAGTGCCCCTATGCGGTCATTATGGGACGGAAATGTCCCGCGACCGCTGGTCGTTAAGGGGTTAAACCACATAAGCAGCAGTGGGAGTACACTTTCCACTCAGCATGATGAAACCCTCAAAAGAGTAGATAAAGTCGAAAGGATCGTAACTGTTTGAGTACCAGAGGGGTACACAACATAATGCTTTGCGATGAGTGGTGTGTCGCTTCGGCGCTCAAAGGGTTAAGCCAGTTATAGGCTAAATCAGTCTTTCCATATGTCCAGGCTAGGGTCCAGTTGTATGATGTATATCACAGCAGAGTGTGTTGTAATTGTACCTGCAACTAATTCCCATTCTTCATTCTCCAATTGCGGTGTCTGAGTCAGTGTCACGGTTTTCTGACACTCAGACCAGGGTATGAAGTAAAAACACAGTTTTATTGAAACAGAAAGTAAAACAATGCCCCTAAGGGCCAACACAGGAATAGCAGTAATGGCAATACTGACAAAGTGAATGCACACAATGGTAGTAATAGGTGCAATATATCGATGGGGAATATTCCCCAAGGGGTTAACAGGTGCAATAGGAGAGATATAATCAAGATTGGCCAACGCCCAGGATAAATAGCAGTCTCTGGAACACAGTCTCTCTGTAACTGGATAGGAGTAAAGTGTCTGCACTGAATTCACTCTCTCAAGTTGGTATAGGAATGCGCCCCAATGCCCAGACCTGAGCCGATACCACCACCGTGGGCTTAAGAGGAATGCTACTGCCAATGCTGAAGTAATCAGAACCAGAATCGCCCATAACCGGAAATAGTAGTAACCCTGCCTGTGCCAACTGGATTGTGCCCAGACACCCCTTGGGTGCTTATACTGACAGTTACTGCACAAGCTGTAATAGAGCCGGCGCACTGGTAAGTGCAGTGGATATTGTACCTTCTATCGTACGTAGGCCGGAGCCAGAACACCCCTCTGGTGCCGTTCTTAATGCTCACTGTAGAAGCGAACAGACTACCAGACTTCGAACACCGAGCTGACAGGGCTCTGAGGGAGGATGCTAGGCAGTAATAGAGGTACTCAGAGTAGAGGCTCAAATCTGTAACCGTATGCTTGGCAAGTGATATAGGAGGCACGAGACCGGAGACTACAGGCACTGCAAGGGTTAAGTGGTTCTGTACTGGAGCGAGCACCTTGGCAACCAGCAGAAGGCAAAGCAACCTCAGGCTACAGCTAGCAGATAATGAGAGGAACAGTGAGTCACTTAACAGTTCAGAATGTCGTCAGAGCGACCGGAATAGTACAGGAACACCGGAACAGCAGGCAGGACCGGAACGGCAACCGGAACAGGATCAGCACTGCAGCAGACACCACAGCCGAAGAACAGATCAATCACGGAGCAGGAACACCAGCCAGAACCGGGTTGAATCACGGAGCAGGATCATCAGCCAGAACCGGGTCAATCACGGAACAGGGTCGTCAGCCAGAACCAGGTCGAATCACGGAGCAGGGTCGTCAGCCAGAACCGGGTCGAATCACGGAGCAGGGTCTTCAGCCAGAACCGGGTCGAATCACGGAGCAGGAACAGGAGAAGAGTCAGACAAGCCGGGTCGGTACACAGGAGACACTGGAATTCAGCAACAAGGCGCAGCAACAGGAACACCACGAAAGGGCAACTGACAAGTGCCCAAACTCCAGCATATAAAGGCACATCCTGGGCGGGCCAATCAGCCTCCTCCAATGCACGGGCAAATCAGTCAAGATTGACAGAAATTTACGGGGACCGTGATAGTAATTCTCTTTTGCTCCATTCTCATTCCCCAGACTCCCCCAGGACAGGTCTAACAGCCAGATAAGGAAGAAACTTGAGTCACCACTGCCTGTGTGTAAAGAATGTAAACTTGCCACTTGGAGGGGAAAGATTCAGACTTCCCATTTATTTAAATGCAATAAGCTGGGCAAAAAAAGTGAAAAGAAGACACTTTTTGCAAAAGATTTACCGATCTGTGAAAAGTGCCATTTTTCTCTTGTTTCTCTTCTGATGCAAAAACATTCACCCATTCCTAATCTTCCTTGCAGGAAATATATTTGGTATAGTGGAAAAGCAGAAGTTAGGGGCACATAGTGTATTTTGCACTAAAATTCCTGAAGAGGAAAAAATATGATTTTTTTGCATATTCCTACTAGCAACAACAGTTATCCTTCAATTAAAGAAGTATAAAACAATTAAAATAAGATAATGTTCAATAAAATAGGAATAAATTAAATCAGGAAAGGGTAAGAGGGGAACATAAGCATTTCATATTACTCAAATTTCATGGGAAACAAACATTGACTAATTATTGACTAATGAGGACTGGACTTTGCACGTAAGTTAGCACCTGCTTACTGATATATACATCAACATACATAAGCATACAATATGAACACATTTTAAAATGGTGGTCCAATTTCACACACTGTAGACTTAAAACTTAAAATAACTCTCAAAAAAATTGAGACAGTATATTTAAATATTTGAAAATCCCCCCCGTAAAATTCATGTTAGGGTATTATGGTTACTTCAAATTGCCCCACTCAACATACCTGTTTATGGGGACTCTCAGTAAGACATAGCTTATGAAAGTCAAGACCTCATTTTCTGCACACATAAAAAGATAAAACTCCTATAGAAGCACTGCAGAGCAATATGTTCTGTACCCCTCTGGCACTCAAAGGGTTAAGGCTGACTAGGCCTCCTAGGATATCAGATGCATAGGCAGAGTATTAACAGTTGGAATGGATAAGAAAACACAGTATTTCCCTGCTGGAATTTTCCTACTTTTTCCATGGAAATTCCAGTGCAGAGAAAACTCATAAAATCTGCACCTTTTAAAAAACTCCAATAAATTTGCCATGAGAAAATTGTCATTTTCTCTCTATGTGTTATATAGATTGAGCAGCTTCAATAGCTTTATGTTTCTCATCCAGCACAGACTTTCTATGGGGTAAGTGGGAACTTACATTTATATGGCAGGAATACATGGAGAAGTCTCTAAACTTGGGAGGGAATTATGTTATTGTCATTGCTTTAAAACAAGGCATATTACCACTATTATTTGGCAGCTCAGGCCCAATATATGTTGGCTATGTAGCGCCCCAATCTGCCCACACTCTCCAGCAAATAGAGAACTCATGCTTAAGATCGGAATATTGTATCGAACAGTTTGCAACTATAGGTGCAGGAATATATTCTTCAATGGTTCTGGATACTAGGTCCCTATCCCGAGTTTGGACACAGTTACAGAGTTTTGCAGGGTACTCGAGACTGGCTCCTGCTTACCCTTTATGGGGGGCGGAGGGTCTCCCTCATTTGCGTGCCTTGGACTTTGGTCCAGTGTGCACCAGTTATGGTATTACTGAGCTGGGACAGTTGTATGATAGTTCAACTCTCAAGACCTTTGAGCAATTTCATGTAGAATTTGGCATTCCTCATAGGCTTCTCTATACATATCTGAGGCTGCGACATGCTCTGGCTGCACTACGTTCTAAGAGACCATTTGAGATAATGGAATTTTCACTTTTGAAACTGGCTGATAGCCGATCTTTCCATAAACCAATGTCTCTTATTTATTCGTGGCTGCGCAGAACTGTACATACAGATCTCATCACCCTTAGAGCCAGATGGGAGGAGGACATGGGTGGACTTGAAGACTGGGTGCTTAAAAGTCCTAGATTGGTATCCTCCACAGCTAGACATCAACTCATACAACCGCGTCTATTACACACCCTCTCGCTTATTTAAAATGGGCAACCTGTCTCGTAATAATTGTATTAAATGTCAGAGGGAGGATGCCGATTTCTTTCATCTTATTTGGCAATGCCCCCTGTTCAACAATTTTGGAGTGATGTAGCTAATGTTCTGACCCAGTTGCTGGGATGGGAGCTCCCCTTTGTTCCTAAGATATATCTGCTTTCTGTTTTACCTGATCAACTACATATAGCTGGCAAAAATGCACTTCTGAGGGAACTATTGGTCATGGCGCGAAAGGTGGTGACATTGCAATGGATGGATGTGGGTCCACCCACTAAGCTATGTTGGATTAACTTGGTTAACTCTAATCTTCAACATTATCAAGGTGTATATTTGCACAGGGGTAACCAGAATAAATTCAGATTGATATGGGGAAACTGGGTAACCAGGTTCCTCTCCTGAGATGAGTACAATAGACCACGGTATGGGCTGTTGGAGTTCCCTTGACTGCTGATTATCATTCATGTTCATTCACATGACGTTCATTCACGAACAGTCATGTATCAGCCGCCTCTTTGGGGGGGATTGGTTCCTGGCCGGTGGGGGGGTCTGCTTGTCCGCATGGGTACGGGGTTGAGGATTGGGGGGGTTGTTCCTTTTTTTTGGTTCTTGAAAATGAAAAAGTGGGAGAAGGACGGTGTACGTGCACACGTCTTGTAATATGGTGATAACCTGGATTCTATTCTGTGCTTATGGAATATGTTACTATTGTTTTGCTACTCTGTTGTTATTGTAACATTTATTTCTCTGTTGTAATGTTGTACTACACATTGCCATATATTTTACTTGCTTTTATTGTATGATTCGTGTGCTCGTGGGCCTCCAATAAACATAATTTCAAAAAACAAAAAACAAGGCATATTAATAGCTTGAAAGCTAGCAGTAGTAAGTACATGTGGAGCCAAACATGTGAAGTAGCTTTATTGTGTAGGGAGTGTGATAATGGAGAGTACACATAAAGTAACTGAATAAGGTTTGCATGAATGGAAGCAAATTAACTTAGCTGAGACTTTGGAGCAGTGGCAGTTCAGTGGACTTTGTAGCAAGGTTAGGGTAGCGGTGTTGTAGGTTATTTAGCTGTTTAGTTAGCTTGCAGCAAGCTAAGCTCAGGTTTGTATTTTACAGGGCACATTTTGTATATGTTAGACATAGCAATGGTCAGTAACTTTGCAGGGGTCATTTGACAGGCAGCAGATAGAGAATGGGTCACTTAGCAAGGAACAAAAAAAACATGGACAATACAGGATTGTAGACATTGTGAAATGCACTGAAATGCTGTGGTTGTGGGTTTAAATATACCTGGTTGGTGTGTCCAGAAGTAGCAACAACAGACCACTGGGACCATGCTCTTACAGGATCCAAGAGACTGGTACTGTGTAAATGTATTATTTACAGAGAATGCACACACCCAAAGGCTGAATCCCTGACTTAACTTGGAAGTCTTAGGCTTCAGAATAAAATGTAACATGAATAGCAAATAGCAATAAATATGAAATAATAGGAAACCATCAGTATGAAAACAGAGACTTTATAAACATGACTCAGAAGGCAAAATTAATATCTCCGTCTTAACAGTACTCACTGGAGATTTTAAGCAGCGCTCCTTCTAGTGGCTGAAATCTGAATCATTGAGAAATCTGAACTAAAAGGACTAGTTTTCCTTTAGTGGCAATATACAGAATATGATAGTGAAGAATATAACAGACTGATGTGCACTGCAGCTGAAGCTCCCTCTTGTGGAATATACAGTGTAATTTAAAACTCAAAATATACAGCTTCCTATTCTGGCTTTTATAAACAAAACAGACCATTTGAGTGCTGAAGCATAGAACAGCACATAAGATCAATGTTGGGGACACTGGATTATTAGCAGGGCTACAGTAATCCTGCAAGAGCATATGCGAGAAGCTGGACCAAAAAATTCATGCAGGGTAGCACATTTCATGGAAGTTACAGGTGGTGTCATAAAGAAAATTTAAACCCAGGAATGAACAAATAAGACACTCACAGCATGACCATATCATAATATTACATATATGTATATATATATATATATATATATATATATATATATATATATATATATATATACAGAAATAAGAATCTAGATGAGTAAGGTATGGAATGCAGCATAGAATGAAGGGCTTCTCCGTAACTAAAGCAAAAGCAAAAACAAAAAACACTCCTGAGCTACTTCATACAAATTACCCAAATGTGTTAAGTAACTTAAAAAAATGAGGACTTTGTTGCATAGTTTGTCCAAAATATGTTTAAGCTTGCTTACCTCTACAAGGTAACTCATCTCAAATGAGTCCTATCTAATACATATTACCATATTTTTTAAATGTAATATTGTCCCTGATTAAATCTCTTATGAAGAAACACGTTGTTAAAAATACCTAAACATTACTCATGAAAATAAGGTAATTAATATCCTTGTGATAAGACAAAGCAGCATCATTTGCAGTGAGTAGGTGGGGACCCAAAAGAACTGGAGAAGTCTTTCCCACCCACTACTACAAACTGCATGATGTGTGTATATTACACTTTTAGTGCATTTCATTCTATATCATCATCTATAACACTGAAATTAAATGAAATATGTGTGTACGTGTGTGTGTGTGTACGTGTGTATGTTTGTGTGTGTGTAAATAAGAGCCCAAGTGAATAAGTTATGGAGTGCAGTACGGAACAAGCAAAAGCAAAAAGGAATCCTGTGCTATTCCATACAAATTATACAAATGTGAACCCTGTGTAGCGCTTACATTAAACCAGAGTGTTAAATAAATATTTTTAAAATGAGGATTTTGTCAAATACTTTGGATAAACTATGTTAGAAATTCCTCATTTTAATTAACACATTGATATACTATTTGCTCTACACAGGGTTAACATTCAAGTAATTTGTTTGAACTACCATAGAATTGCTGTTTGTTAATCCCAAAAATGCTGAAACTGATATTTAATTGCAAAATGTGTTGATGTATATCATTTATTAAGGGGTCAGTATCATTAAACAAAATAAATCAGATTATTTTGGAGGTTATTTACAATCTTTCAGGGGTTTCCAAAATCATTTTCCTATATGTATTCACAAAAGAATGTTAGAAATTAGTGAAAGTATGATGGTATGCCTTTCTATGCATTGTCTTCACACTTTAGTACAGTGCTGCAAAATTTGCTCATGTTTAAAAATAAATAATACAAATGTTGAAGATATGTTAACAAAATACTAATGCTACTTTGTATTGGTAGCTTTGGGACAAATATATATTTATAAAATGTGGTAAAAATGTCAGAAGAATCTAGGCAATCCATGGGAGAGATCAATAATCTTTGAAATGTTATTCCATTAAGGCAATTGGGAGTTCATTCTATTAAGGCAGATATGTCTACATATATTCAATATGAACTATAAATCTATGTAACAAATTATATACCAAAGCAGCACCAGCAAACTCCATTGGCATTTGTTGATGCACCTATTATGATAACCTATACAACAAAGAATGCCTCTTTAATAAATTAATTGTGCTTCCTTATTTAAAAATATGTTTTCTGTATTTTCATTTGTAAACATCTAGAGGCTGCTACCTAAGACACATCCCATGCCACGTACACTATTAAAAACATGTAAAGAAGTGCCAACTGCCAAGTCCAGACATAATAAAGTGGCTAAAGTGAACACTGTGCAAATATATGCTGTGATTATATTACAAGCACACATTAAAAGTGTATAATCTATCAAAATTGTATTCCAAAAAAAATCAGTCGTAAAAATATGAAGTTAACACTTAGAATGATGAATACTATCAGTTGCAACCTCAAAAACACAATAAAAAACACAGAATAGTATAATAACATATGGAGACTCCCTTCATTCAGCTCCAGGTATTGCATTCATAAAACAAAAGAGATACATCAGCCTCTTCTCAATTCAGTCCACCTCAACAGAGATGAGAAAACAGCTTGAAACAAGAACACAACTGAGAACTTCTGTTAGCACCTTTACTTGAATAATATTACAGAGGTCCTATACCCCCAACAAGGTCTCAATAAATATTAATGAACAAAAAACAAACAAAAAACCCTATTTGTGTGCTTGCAAACCAGGCACACTTTGTAGACCATTCCAATGAAGTATTTATCTCTAAATGGGGCAATTTTGGCTCTGCTGAAGAGCCTCCGTGTGGTCAAATGACTGAAATCTCCAGCTGTCACATAGAGCAATATCTGCGTAACCATGAGGGTTTGAGGAATAGGACTTACATTGATCCACAACTGTTTTGATTGCCTACAATATTACATCAAGGTGAAATTAACCATTGCTATCCCATTAATCCTATAATTGCTACGTTTACTAATCATACCATCTCATTTATCCACACAGCTTATGGGCCTCCAGCACAGCAGGAGCCCATGGAGGAGGCGGAATCAGTACCCAGGGAGAAGTATACACCAGATGGACCTACCCTCTTGGATCCATCTTTTTTAAATGCCTACAATATTACATCAAGGTGAAATTAACCATTGCTATCCCATACAATGTACACAGAAAGAAGAATGGTCTGATATCTCTGGATATGTACCTTTCATATGTGTACAAATATATCCTCCTGAACCCAGAGATCAGTTCAGTATGTGTGATCGCCTTACTGGCTATATATGTGCACCCATCAAAGCCTAACTTTTATTGGTATCATCAATAAAAACATACCTCGTATATCCCATCTAAGTATTTTTTTTAATAGATCTACAGTATGATTCAACTATAATTCATCCCTATCCTATTAGTTTATCCCATACAATGCAAGATTTTTAAGTAGTTTACATGTGACTCTCTGGTTGTTATGATGGTATCCTATGCATTGCTTTGCAATGCATGGGATACCACCATGGCAATCACAGATTGATGAACTTGACAGGCTCCTGTCCATGAGGTCTGTTCCAGTTCAATCCTGAAGGGCAACAATCAAGCCAGTAGTGAAGGATATCTTTGAGTGAGGCCTGTTGTTTTTCTGGATAAGCCCATCCATCCTTCTGAGTGAGGCAGCCGTACTCAATCAGAGATATTCATCATTCATGGCCTTTTGGTGAACAAACTACAATGGTTCATATCTGGTTCCCATGTGTATCCTGCAAATAGTGGCTGGTGTAACATCCATCCATGGCATCACCACTCCTGAGGATCCATGTATGAATCAAATGTGAGATATGTCATTTCAAGTTAGAGTAAATGATTGCATACACAACACCAGGGCCTACTTTTTTCTCCTTTAATTCCAGTGAATTATTTTAGGCCTGTGTTTTTCACATACACCCAGTTATTCTCAGTGGCACTGTGAGGTGTGCCCTGATCCATCCTTTTTGAGATTCCGTCAACGGTGATGAAGACCTGATGAACTGAACATGATTATGATGACTTCTCCAGTGATCTCATTTCCCCATTTGCAATGTTTTCTATGGAGTCTATACAATGGGACCTTAGTAACTTGATTCATGTTATTGAATAGTCTTCATAGACTAACACTAGGATTGGTGAAGTGAGGGTATGTAAGGGTTAATTTCTCTCCATCATCTCTTTTTCACTGCTTACTGACTGTCCCCTGTGTAGCATGCTATCGTTACCCTGTCTACTTGTGTTTGTTTTCCGGTTAACCCTTTGAGTGCCGGAGGGGTTACCAAAGTTTTGTTGAGCAATGCATTGCTAATCCTTCTAGTACTCAAGGGGTTATGTGCTGGGTTCCCTGTGGGTACATGGGTGACATTGTGTAGGAACAGTTATGATGTTTAACACACAACACTTTTATAAGAATGGTTTGTGTGGATTGTGTGTGATCAGCACAGCAACATGAGGGTTGACCTGGGACTTGGACAGGTTTTGGCCTGGTTGAACCTTGACATTTGTCCTTGTATTGTGTCCTGTTTTAGCCCTCAGGGTGCTGTGTTGGTGCAGTTGTGCGGCTGAATGATGGGCATATGTTGAGATGTGACTGTGTTTGTGTAATGTTTGTGTGGGTTGATGTCGTGTGTGGTTATGTGATGATGCACTTACTGGTAGTGTGGAGACTCCTCTCTTCCCCAGTGACCGATCCTCTAGGGACCCCCTCAATCAGTGTGGAGGACATGGTTTTCCGTACCATCTCCTCCCATCCGCAGAAGGTGATAGGGACAGGTGGCCCACCTCCGGTGCCTCGGGACTGCTTGGCGATTTCAGCCAACTTGTTCTTCACCACCCTCTGGCAGTCGCTCCATCTTTTCTTGATGAACTCCACATCCCGTCTGCATCTGGCCGCTGCGTTCACCCGACTGCAGATTGGTTCCAGGCAGTCCTCCTCCTCGCTGACAGGCCAGGGACCTTCTCCCTGGGGTAGAGGACACTCTCCCTCTCCAGGACAGCCTCCACAAGAGCCCTGTTCACCTCTTCAGAGTAGCGGGGATCTCTGATTCTCTCCTCCTCAGCTCTAGCCTGTGAGGAGTCAAAGCCAGAGTGTCCTGTCTGCACTGCCCCTGCCTGTGTTTGGTGGTCCCCAGCAGGTACCCCTCATCCCACTGCAGGTTCTGTCCCTGCCCTCCGTGTGCCTGCTCTTCTGGACCGGCTCCCCCTTCACCCTTCGGATCTCCCTCTCCCACCCCTATTCTGCTCAGGGATGCCCTCCTGGCCTTCCTCCTCCTCCTCCACTACTCTCCCCATCCCTTTCTTCTGTCCTCCTCTCCTTGCCATCATTCTCCCACTCACACCCAGGCACGCCCACAGGCCCTCACAGACACACTTGATCCCACTCTCTATCTGTCACACTCTTTCACTCACAGATTCACATTGTAAAAATAATATGTGCTATATGCAGAAGTGTGCTATGTGTCTATCTAAATGTAAATCTCTCCAATCCAAAATCCTTCTACCTTACTTCTCTGTATGCTTCTTTCTCTCTCTCCCTCTCTCTAAACGCTATCCTCTGCTCCTGGGTCCTGTGATCTAGCTCACTAAAACTCGAAACACAGACAAGGTGTGACCGTTATTTTGGGGTATATATAGGTGTATTTGTACATTTTTGCTACTTTGGGGCCTTGGGATTAGCTGTAGGTTTGAATTTTGTTTGTCCATCTATCAGGGTTGCTAGACAGCTCCAGCCGTTATGTTATATTTTGACTTACTTTTTTTTTTTAACGGGTGACGCACGGTGATGCGAAAAAAGGTGCAACACAGGTTTTTGTGTTACATGTTTTTGTTGTGCCTACGCTCATTAGCTATTCTTGTACACTTACTTTTAAATCAGCCATAAATCATGTGTTATTTGTGGCTGATGTGCCTTTTTTACTTAGCGCCTGGTTTAACACCTGCCTTTAAATCTAGCCCTTAGAGTCTTAGGAGTGAGGGAGGGAGTGATCATACTAGTAGTGAGGAAGAGTCAGAGACTGAAATTGATGTGGTTCGTGTTGGTAGTAATAGTGATGGTGAAGCAGCTGATGGGACTAGTGTTACCACAGCAGAGCCTCCTGCTGATGCTGATTTGGTAGGGAAAATAATGCAGAGCGTCCAGACTAGCAGTCAAGGGAGCCCACAACATTCCTCTGACCCTGGGAGTCCCCTTCCCCCATGGCATTGTCCAGATGGAACATTATCCTGAAGAAGGCAAAAATGGTGGCTAGCAGCAATAATACAATCACCTTGAGCACAGGTTAGCTGCCTGTGCCTGCTACTATTGCTGCCAGTCTGCCTTGTTCAGCTCAACAAGAGATGGCAAGTGTGACCCCCTGTCACATTTCTCATCACCTCCAACCTGTGAGACATCTGTAATAGAGCAGCAGCAGCAAGGAGGGACTGGGTAGTGATGACGATGGTGGAGAAGCTGGGGTGGAAGAGACATTAATAATCTTTTTTGCCCAAACCAAGAAGGAATGGGAATGAGGATGGGCATCACCACCACCACCAGCAATGATATTTTGGAATTTGTGGAGTTTGCTTCTACTGTAATTCCTGCTGCTGCAGAGTTGCAAGGGCAGCAGTATGTTGAGGAGCAGGATAGTGTGCCACAGACCATCGTGGACACAGTGGAAAAGGGGACCAGTAATGTGGGACTAGGACATGTTCCACTTGCCAACAGCAATACTCCAGTTCCTAGTTGCAGTGCTGATTCTGAGGCATTAGTAGCAACAGAAGCAATATTATCCTCTGCCCCAGCCAGTGGAGGGGGATGTGGAGGAGAAGAAGAATGAGGCCATTTTGCTCCACCTTTTCCCACCCCATGCAGTCCTATTTTTCTCTTGGGACAGGCACAGTGCCATAATCAGCAATAGCACTGTTCGCAATTTGTGAAAAGTCAGTAAAAAGGGGAAAGGAGGGAACACATCTTGCATTAACCACCCTGATAACAGACATGAAATACAGACACCATGACATTTATGTGAAACATGCTAAAGCCAAACCTCCACAAACTAAATTGGCCACTGCTGTTGCTGTTACTGTTTGCCCTGAATCCCCCCAAAGGCAGCAAGAGGTGAGGCAGAAGTCAAAGAGGAGAAAGAATGAAGCAACCCAACCAGGGCCTAAAAGTTCGATGGCGAGCAAAACACCTGTCTTGTCATCACTTTCATGCTCTAGGGTCCGGCCACAAGAAAATCATGTAACTACATCTTCTGGTGATTCACCTCATTCATCTTTATCTCCCTCACCAGCTGATAGTCATTCAGAAGATGTCAGCATGTGGCAGTTCGTGTCCACTCATTCCACACTGGTGCACTTACCACACAGGACAGTATTGTGGAGGTCATAAAGTGCCATCTCAGGAGGGAGGGTTCATTATTATTAAATTGCAAGTTGTCACTTTTTCTTAGTTACAGCAGCAGTACTTGGCATTATTTCACATTGGGGGCCCTAAGGTTTTGGTCACAGTTGTGTCAGGTGTTTGATTTTGGTGCCTGTTTTTCCCAGTTCTTCCCTTATTTACTACACACATTGTGCATTTTGCAGTTGCTGATGAGAGGCACAGTTTGGCTTGATCTCAATGGAAAAAATGCTGTACTGGTATGGACCCCAGTACAGTCAACAAATATCAGGAAAGATTACAATTATCCAGTGCCCTTATGTGCAGAGAAAGAAGACAAATACCAGGAGTTACCTCTAAGTGCCATATGTATATCTCACACGGCCACCACCAAGAGTCGTCCTGAATAGAAGGAAAGGGGTACTCACATGGTGCAGAGACAAAACTCTGTCTCAAGTGATAATCAGAATAGTAATATAGTAGATAAGGCTGAAAAAAGACGTGTCCATCAAGTCCAGACCATGCCAAAAACACCCCTGTTGATCCTCTGGAGCCATTTCCAATCTAGTCCCAAGTGTGTGTGTGTGTGGAGGGAAATATTCCTTCCTGCCTCCAATTGGCAGTCAAATAGTTCCCCAGATCCATATCCTCCTTGCTTTGAAGCCATCTGTCATAATTGTCAATATTGTTCATTGCTAGATAAGCATCCATTGCTTTTTTGAAGGCAGTTGCATTATCTGCAAGCACAACATGCCGAGGCAAAGAATTCCATAGCCTTACCACCCGTAATGTAAAGAATCCATTCCTTTGTTTTAGTCGAAAACGCCTTTCCTCTAGTCTTATTGGATGACCTCTTGTTCTTAGCTCAGCTCCTTGCATAAATAATTCATTGGATAGTTCTTTGTATTGACCTTGAATATATTTGTAAATGGTAATCATATCACCCCTTAGACGTCTCTTCTCTAATGTAAACAAACCCAGTTTGGCTAGTCTCTCTTTGTAACTCAGATCCTCCAATCGCTTTATCAGTTTTGTTGCACGTCTCTGCACCTTTTCCAGTTCAGTAATGTCTTTTTTTAGAACAGGCGCCCAAAATTGTACTCCATATTCTAGATGAGGCCTAACCAAGGATTTATACAGAGGTAGGATAATATTATCATCCCTTGCTTCTATGCCTCTTTTTATGCAGGCCAGTACTCTATTTGCTCTTGCAGCAGCTGAGTGACACTGCACACTGCTGTGAAGTCTATCATCTATCAGTACTCCTAAATCTTTCTCTAATGAGGATTTCCCAAGTTGTTTCCCATTTAGAGTATATGTAGCAAGTTTGTTTCTACCACCCAAATGCATAACCTTACATTTATCTATATTAAATGACATCTGCCACTTTTCTGCCCATTCACTTAGTTTATATAAATCCTTCTGTAGGGAAAAAACATCCAGCTCTGTATGTATTTCCTTACATAGCTTAGAGTCATCAGCAAAGATTGAGATGCTACTTTCAATTCCCACTTCTACATCATTAATAAACAAATTAAAAAACATTAGTGCCAGGACTGAACCCTGCGGCACCCCACTTATAACCTTAGACCAATTTGAAAAAGTTCCATTTACAACAACTCTCTGCCATCTATCATTTAACCAGTTCTCAATCCATGTACAGATAACACCGCTCAAACCGAAGCCTTATAATTTATGCTGTAACCTGTTGTGAGGCACTGTATCAAAGGCAAAATCCAAGTATACTATATCAACAGCAATTCCCCCGTCCAAATTACTACTTACTCTTTCATAAAATGCAAGTAAATTAGTCTGACATGATGAAACCATGCTAATTCCTACTAATGATATTGTTTGTCTTCACATAGTTCTGGATTAAGCCACCAGGAAGGGCAAACTACCTCCAACTGTGAAATTAGCATTGTTACTATAGCAATGCAAAGAAGATGTCAATAAAGTATAAAAGATGTTTATTGTAAAAGCAAACAAATAAAACTCAAACAAAACAACAAATAAAATCTATAAAATATTCAAATGTATATGAAGTTGGATAAAAAAAAGAGATACAATATACCAATACATAAAGTGTTTCATAACTGTAAAGTTACTTCATCAGGGGTAGAAAGAATCATACCATTCAGTCTCCCACTGATAAACCCACTCTAATGAGACAAACACCTCTTTCATGTCTCTCACCTGTGATGAAATCCATAATGGAAATCCTCTACTTACTGGAAAAAAATGGCCAAGTGATCTAACACATGATATGCAATTTCAACAACAATTAGCGGATCCCAGGACGATGTCACAAAAGAGTGACCATACACTAACTCGCTCAATACCATTCATGAAGAATACATGTAATAAGTTACATCACTAAAAAATACACACATTAGATATATCCAAACATCAAATGCATAAAAAGTTAACTTACCTAACCATATCACTCAACTTCTCTACATATTAGATCATTGGAAGTTGGGAATCTTTCCTGAGATTTGTTGATGGTACTGGGGTCCATACCGGAACAGCGTATTATACGGGAAGCTGTTTTAGCCTCCCTCTGAAGTGAATACCCACCTACAGGGTGCTTGGTGAAGGTGTCACTACATTTGCTTTTTTATGCTTCTTTTTTCACTGCAGAGATTGAGTATTTAGTTGTGGGCCAATGCAAAACATCACACTCTATCACTTCTGTTTGCAGGGACTGGTTGCTTCAGTGTGTGCAATAAATTATGATGATCCTTCTCCTCCCATGGAGGATACAGTCAATGTCCCATCAAATGTTTCACCATCACCAACAGCACCGGTACTATAAAAAAACCAAAATGTAAGAAGAACACTGAAAAAGACAACAAGTAATGTTTATGATGACATAATGGAGGAAAGTATAGCAGCTGAACCAAGTGCTGCATCTGGAAGCGAAACAAGCAAGCACCAAAACACCTGTCTTCAAATTATTGGTGAACTTTTTGAAAGTAGAGGTAAAAAGACATTGTTTGAGATCTCTAAAAGCTTAGAATAATATAAGATTAGTGGGCAAGAAGAGGTGTGCAATATTGAGGATGATCTAATGATGACTGATGATGATTATGTAGCTCTAGAATATATACATATAAAAAAGATAAACAGTGTGGAATTAAGTAAAGCATTCAGTCTAATTTAAATAATAACCAAGTCAACAGAAATATATAAATGTATTAAAATAACATACCCAAAATAGGCAAAAAATATCTAATAAAGTCATCTGGAAAAGATAAAACGTACTAGCAAACCCCCTCCCCCATCCCCAGTCCCCAAGAAAATAATCCCTGAGATTCCCAATAGTAATCTAAGGGGTGCACCCAGTTAAAAATGTATATATACATAAGAGGAAAGCTTCACAGTCACTATCATCAAACACAGCAACTGGTACCAGAAAAATTGAAAGTGTGCATACAAAAAAAAAGTCCAATATTCTCCATACTTTCCCGTCATGTCTGTAGCCCAATTAGCTTCTCCATTTCATGTGCTAGTTTCCTGCATTACCTCTATTGCAATTAGCTTCTTTGTTTCATGACGGGGGTTGGACTAATGACACAGACACCCAGACAGTCTGCATTTTCTGTTAGTGCTTTGTTGGAGCTCAGAGAGAGAAGAAGCAGGAGATATTAAAGCTGCTTTCAAGGATGGCAGTAACACTGGAAGGTTGCCAGCACTTCTGGAGTTGTGCCAACAAATTGCTGGCCACTTCCATTGGAGCGTCAAAGATACCAGCTCCTCAAGGAGGAACAGAAAAAGTCAGACCTCCCATAGTGCCGCCTAAAACAAGATGTTGGGACCAGGTGGAACTCCACCTTAGATATGCTAGAGCATATCCTGGAGCAGAAAAAGGCAATTCATGCAATGTCAAGTCACCAGAACACTGGACAGGGCTGAATGGGCCCTGATGGAACAGGTAGTGACAGTCCTCACACCTTTCCAAGCTTTGACGGAAATTTTAAGCAAACAGAACGCTAGCCTCGCAGAAGTCATTCCCCTCTTCACTCACCTCTCCTTAAAATTGGACTATTTTCTTGCCCATAGGGAACACTTGCCTGGTGCGGATGGTAATATACTTCCCAATGTTGCCGCCCTTCTAACAAGGTGGAAGAAGGAACTGACTTGGCGCATGGAAGAGCTCATGGACAATTGTCCTGAGTTAATGCTTGCCACAATTTGAAATCCTCGAATCAAAGGCAAGATGGCACTTTGTTCCAATTCACTCACTTCCTGGAGGGAACAATTGATAGCGAGGGTGCGTGAGTCGCAAAGAAAAAGCAGGATGCAGTCACAGGAGGTGGGAGAAGATTCCGCAGGTGAGCTGGAGGAGTGTGGTTGTCTTCTGGGACCTATCAGTAGCAGCGCTAGTAGCACTTCATCTTGTTCCGGTGGAGCAGCTGTTGCTTTCTATGTTGAGGAAATGGACAGATTATGCTTCGGACAAAACAAACATCTCCCTATCGATAGAAAAAGTGCTGAGTTTGAGGTTAAGGCTTACCTTGCGGAACCTTCTTTGCACCCAAGTACAGATCCCTTGACTTTCCGGGATAACAAGAGGGTTGTGTGGCCTACTTTGTCCCTGATAGCCCAAGAGTTGCTTTCTTGCCCCCCCATCCATTGTCCAGAGTGAGCGGGTATTTTCCATAACAGGAAATATACTTAGCCCCCAGTGCTCTCAACTGGCCCCCCAGCTCATGGAGAAATGACTTTTTTAAAAGTCAACCTGCCAAAGCTGGGTTAACCTGCTCTTAGGTTTGATGCAGATTAGAAGAAAAACAGTGCCATAGTACCATAATATGCTGAGTGCTCCAGCTTACCCAGCTCTAGAACCGTGTTAGGTTGAGCAGAGGACACCCCCCGACTTGGTGGGACACAGGGGGGAATTTAAAGTCTACATTGTTGTCCCACTATACAGGTTGTTCAGTCTGGCTCTATTGTTTGCGGTATCTATCTACTAAGTCCTGGGCTGGCTGCTCCAGTTTTCTGCAGTTTGCTGCTGGCTACATCTATAGAGTTGCTGTCACCCTGAGTCTGCCTCGCACCAGTCATCCTCAGTTGCTGTATCGCTACTAAGTCCTGGCTGCTCCAGTGTTCTGCAGTCTGCTGCTGGGTACATCTACAGTGTTGCTGTCATTCTGAGTCCGCCTCAAACAGTCATTCTCAGTTTTGTAGTCTTTTGAAGTCTGCCGTATCCATCTACTGAGACCTGGCTGCTCCAGTGTTCTGCAGTTTGCTGCTGGCTACATCTACAGTGCTCCATTCATCCTGAGTCCACCCTGCACCAGTCATCCTTACTCTTCCTTCGAATTTAGCTACATCCATACTTCATCTACTTTATCCATAGTACCATAAGGCTAAAGCTCCACCTTACCCTGTTCCACCATCTTCATTTAGAACCATGGAAATGGTTCAATTTATTTAATTTTCATTTTTTATTGTATTTTTTTAAGTATTTTAAATTCAATGAATAATTCGGACTGTTGTTGAATTTGGTCTAAGTTGAACAGGTCTGATCCGAAATGCGGAGTCGCCAAATAAAAAAAATATTAGTCCAATATTGAATTTTACAGACAATTTATGTCGTGCACAAGTCTAGTTGTCTGTGCAAAAAGCACATGAGCAGGGGGACGCAGGCTCACACCTAGGTACATCCTCTATGAGATCCCACTTGAAACACAACCACAGGTCTGACTGGTTGTCACACTATCAACATGTCAGAAGTGCCACAACTAGAAGTAACAGAACAACTCCAAAAAGTTCCCTTTGCTCTGGGAATTACTTTCAATTCCCACTTCTAGTTCATTAATAAAGAAATTAAAAAACATTGGGCCCAGGACAGGACCCTGTGGTACTCCACTTTAGGACAACTTGAAAAGGTTCCATTTATAACAACTCTCTGCCATCTATCATTTAACCAGCTCTCAATCAATGCACAGATGTCAATTCCAAAACCAAATCATTTTATTGTAAGCAGTAACCTGTTGTATGGCACAATATCAAAGGTTTTTGCAAAAACCTGGTTTACTACATCAACAGCAATTCCCTTGTCCAAATTACTACATACTCTTTCATAAAACCACAATGATTCCTACCAATAATATTGTAGGTCTTCACATAGTTCTGTCATTTAATAACCTTTCTAATATCTTACCCACTATGGAAGTTAAGAACATAGGTCTATAATTTCCAGGTTTGGATCTTGCCCCTGATTTGAACAATGGTACTACATCAGCATTCATCCAATCACAGGGCACTATGCCTGATGAAAATGAATCAATAAATGTTAAGTATAATGGTTTTGCTATTACTGAACTAAGTTCCTTAAGTACCCTTGGGTGTATACCATCAGGTCCAGATGCTTTATTCACCATAACATGATGGAGGAAATTATGTGTGTTTTTTTCTGTTTGCCCATAGCCTGCCATTGTTGCTTCCTTTGCATATACAGGTGTCAGCTATAGCCTTATCCTCACTAATCAATTCACCTGTCGCATACTTAAGAGGATTAATATTAGCCTTAATCTTTTTGTTATTTATATACGTGTAGAAATGCTTAGGATTTTCCTTGCTCTCTTTTGCCAATCTCACTTTAAATTTTAGCTAGCCTAATTGCTTATTTGCAGATTTTATTACATTCTTTATATTTTTTTAATGATGCATCTGACACTTTTGACTTAAACACTTTAAAATACTCTGTCTTATTTCACACTTCCCTGCAAAACTCTTTATTAAGCCACAATGTTCTTAATTTGCTCCTCTTTCTCCTTCATGTCATTGCTGCCTGCAGGCAGCTGTTTAGACACACTAATGGAGGAAAAGGGTAAGGTGGTGGTTGGGAATATAATGCCACAGGGAGAGTGATGGGCCACAGGCAGGCTGCATAATCACTTTTTGTATGTTTGTTTTTTACAAAATGGAGCAAAGTTTTTTTTACTTCCATTTTCAAATGACTCCAAGGAGTGCAAATGTGATAGTTCCCCTTTAAACAAATTCCATTATTCTTGTGCATTTTTATTTTTGAATATTAGATCCCACTGAATATCCTTTACTATTGCTTTTAGCTTTGTAAAATTAGCCTTTTTAAAATGTAATATTTTGGTTAAATCCTTGCTAATATGTTTCTCATAAAAAATTTCAAAGGATACCATATGTTGGTCACTGCTGCCTAAATGTTCCTTAATCTGTATACTCTTTACCGTGTCAGAATTGTTTGAGAGCAATAGGTCAAGCAAGGCCTCTTTTCTAGCTGTCTCATTGTCCTCTACTATTTGGGACATTAAATTGTCATTAATCATACTTAAAAAATAATTTCCCTTTGTTGTGCTGGAAGTCATATTTCTCCAGTCAGTTCCAGGATAGTTGAAGTCTCCCATTATGATTACATTTCTTGAACGAGCCGAGAAGCCTTTACCATTTGCAGTATCAGTTGGGCTTCCTCAAACTCTGCAATTATAGATGACGTGTAGCAAATCCCCATTAACATATTTTCATTATGTATGCCCCCACTTGTCTCATTTCCTGATAATTCTCTAACACTACTAACAGACGTCCTTCCTCTGCTGCTACTCATGACTCCTGTGATGTTCCACTGATGTTCCTCATATTCAGACCTGTGGTTATTCTTCAGGGGGGATCTTGATGCTTGCATGTTTTTTACACAGATAACAGGTAACAATATGTTTAGTTTTTTTGAATACCGAATGAACTGTCTCCAGACTGGAGATTTCAAAGATTGTGGCATTCTTGACAGACTCTTAGTACAACTGCAGGGTATCTATATTACAATGGTGATAGCAGTAGGATTGACACATTAAGCAGTAGTAGGAACACTCCTAGCTGGTGGATATGTTTTTGACATATGGTACTGCTTAGTCAATAATATCAATCATGTTTATGGCTGCCTGAGAGTTGCACTTCCAAGTGGTGATGCTGCTGATGATGAACGTCTAAACCGTAGCTGCAGTAAAACAACATTCAATGTGCTTACTCCTTTCTCTCAAGCCGTTATGGCTTGAGAGAAATAAGAAAATAAAGACCTGCACTCCCTCCCCCTTCTCTTGCATCCACTTTACAGCGGACTCATGAAATCCTGCATCCGGGACCAGACAGCAGCTCTGCAGGAGTGCTGTCATCTAGATGTCTAAGTATAATTACTTCATCGGAATGGTCCACAACATGTGCTTGCAAACCAGACACATGTTGTAGACCACACCGATGAAGTAATTATACCTAGATATCTAGATGACAGTGCTCCTGCAGAGCCGCCTACAGTCGGGCGACCAGATTCTGCCTCTGACAGTTTTACAGCTCGTCAGGCAGAAAAGGGAGGGAACGGAGGACTTTATTTTCTTATTTCTCTCAAGCTATAATGGCTTGAGAGAAAGGAGTAAGCACATTGAATGTTTTTTTACTGCAGCTACGATTTAGGCGATACTTTGTATGGGACTATACTATCCCTTGAATAATTAGATAATCATCAGCAGCATCTTCCTCACATCACCACCTCCATCTCCAGATTTCCCATCCCTGTCACGTTCAGAATCTTGTATCTTTTTTCAAATATTTTATTCTCACTTTTCCCCTGAGGGGAATTATAAATGCTTGAACACTAATTTACAGTGGCAGTGAGGTGTTACTGCCACTGCCTGATGCTGCACTTTGTCCCACTGTTAAATCCTCCTTCTCCGCTTTGGCAACACCACATCATTTTTAGGGTTTGTAGTACTAGTACCACTATAGATAGAGGAATTTTTCACATTACTTTTACTAGTGAATTCCTCCTCATGAGGAAGATGTTCATCTTCATCAGTTGTTTCAAAAGCTGCAACAACTATGGCCATACTCAGTTTTTACAGTAACACTTTACTACCACCGTCAACATGTCTGTGAACACCTCCTACATCTTCTTAGCTTTTCACCCTACCATTAATACATAGAGATACTACTGTTGATTCGTGTTAACATGTATCTCATTGCTGGTAGTAGTGATATGTAGTATATGTGCCTCTGTTATGTGATCTATGTCAATTTCTGACACTGTTACTTTCAGTCATAGTAGCTCACATAAAAAAACTCTTTCTTGTCTCTATCAGCTTAAGTTTTTCTTCTATTTTTTTTATTTTACCTGTCTTGCGTCAGTCAAATGTATTATCTGATATCTGCCAGTGCCAGGTCATTTAACCGCAGGCTGGCTGGCTGCTTGCCACTCACTGTGACACTTTTTGGGGGTGAAAACTCCCCATTCTTCTCACGCACACCCAGAAAACAACAGGTGGTGTCTCTCTCCGACAACATACTAACACCTCCATTTATTTGTTTCCTCTTTGGAATGATGTTACTAGAAATCGCAGTGTGCTGCTTTCTCTTTCATTTCTAAGCACAGACTGACAAACTGACACCCTTTTATACTGGAACCATGGGAATACACACAGCATTGATGGGAAATGATGTCCTACCACTGAATTTAATGCTATACATAGGTGAAAAAGTGAAAAATATGTACTTTTTGTTATTCATTTCCCATAGTTTTTTCCCTATAGAGCACTGAGGCCAATTGCCCCCTTGGATGCTGGGATCACCACGACTGCACTGTCTGCACCCAGCATATTTAAATCCTAGTGTGGAACAAAGCTCATAGTTGGCTTATTATATACCACAGACTAGGTATTTGTGAAAAAAATTCCATTTTGTTCATGAACATCACAGATTTTCCTTCAAGACCAGTTCCATTTTATGCCTATGCTTTCAATGGTGACAAAAGACCCTTCCCTCATACTATAAAAACCTGGAACATCCCAACATGCAGCAGGTTGTTGAATAGGAGGGAATAAGAGATTAATCATAGAGAGACTGAGAGAAAGTAATTAAAAAAAAGGAGTTTGTAGTGCTGGCTAGCATAAATGAGAAGCATGAGAAGTTGGAGGGCCACTGTTGATGTTTCTGAATAAAAGGTGGAAAAATCAAGCAGCAGCAACATTGAAGGGAGCCTACTTCCCTCTGCCCAAATGATCCCCAGTTCCTCAACATCTTCCCTAGGTAGCTGGGGAAGTACAATAAAAAGGGGGGTCAATGGATAACAGCACAGGTCAGCTGTCTGCGGCTTCTTCTACTACTGACCTTAGTGTATATTCTGAGCTGATGAAACATGCAACAACAGGAGACTCTCTATCACATTCGTCAGCAACAACCAGTCATGAAGACCAACACAAGACTTGTGGTAATGGTGATGAGAGTGAGGGTGGGGAATCCACTGTTGTAGAAGATAATATGAGAGTGTTCTTGGCACAAAATGATAAGGAATTAGAATGGGTATCAAACCACCACCAGCAGTGAGATTCTGGCATTTGCTGGAACTGTAATTCCTACTGCTCAATCATCGGAGATAAATGTTTGTCTGTCACAGCAACAGGGTTATGACTAGGTGAGTGTGTCACAGACCAATTTGGCCACCATGGGATTGGTTCATCAAGCAGTTATGTGGGTCTAGAACAGGTAGATGTGTTTCCACTTTTCACTACACCTAGACCAAGCTCAAGTAGCATGAATTTTAAAAATTAAAGTTCACAACAGATCTGTGACTGTCTCAAAAAATAACACAGTCTCTGAAAGTGTAACTGATTCTACCCCTTTTTCCCTGTAGCTAGTGTCAAAATAATTTCATCAGCTGCTCTCTTTCTCTTTCAGTGTCACTGCATTCTTAATTTAGTACAATATAGATGAGGATAAACTTTAGTAAATATGCTGGTTCTAAATCTTCTGACTGTTGTAGGAGTAAAGCCCATTTGTACTTGTGTATCTATTAGGTCTCAGTCTACAAATAATCAGTCAGTCATTCAGTCACAGAAACTTAGACAGATCAGGAAGGAACTTGTATCATCTGCCTGTCTCAGTCAAACAAAATTGTTTGCTCAACAGATTCCGTAATTTAAACTCCAGCTCAAATTGTTTTGCTTTCTCTCTTTCTTTCTCTCTCTCTTTCAACTAGAGAATGACAAGTTCAAGAATCTAACACCCCATTTATACTATCCCTGATGGAAAAGAAGGGAAACTTTCCTTGATGGAGGAAAACCAGTTCTTTCAATTAACTTCAATGCAATGAGCATGGGGAATAGACAGAAAATCATCACTTACAACCAAAGTCCCTCACAGTGGTAACGGTCATTTTTCACCTGTTTCATTTTGAAGTGAAACATTTCTCCCCCACCCCTAATAAGGCACAAGACATCTTTTGTGAGTGCATGTTGATACCAGTTTGAGCACACCTGTTTTTTAAGGTGGATATATGTCCTAGGATTAATGTGTAGAATGCAAGAAATGTTCACAATCACTGCTTACAGTGTATTTTTGATGGCAAAATGATTAGCACCAAAATTTTACTGAATTATGAATATTTTTTCAGAATTAGTGAACGTCTCTGCTTTTTTTTTTTTTTTTGTGAATGCATTTCAAAAAGTGGGAGTGGCTAATATATCCACGGACATGTGAGCAGATAAGAGATTGCTCCTAATTCAGCAAAGCACTTTGCACACATATACATACCTCTGGCTAAATTTGCAGTTAAGCTAAGCACAGTACCTAACCTTGCCATTAATTTAGAGGCATTAGCTAACTTTGCAGTTAGTTTACAGCATGTGCTGTTCAGCATGAAGGCATTAGTAATGTTTCTTGCATCTCTACGTGAACAATAGCAATTAGCAGATACATTTATGGCTTTAAAAAAATAGCAAATGCTCCACTTTCTTGCATTTCATCCAATGTCTCCTAATTTGTTTAAAAGTATATATCTAAGTTTATGTCCTTCGGACATCAGTCCTTTATATCTAGATACATTTTATTTGTGTTTAATCTCTGTTGTAGTCAACTATGAATCAGTTCAATTTATAATTCAATAAAGGCAAGGAGCTTGTACAAGCCATTGTTCAAAGCCATTGTTTGTTGTGAAAAGCTCTAGCCCAAAGGCAGTCTACAATGTATATAATTATTGCCATGAATGGCCCTATATACAATATAAGCACATACAATGTGCTGCAATAGTGGATTTGTACATTTCTTTTCATACCATCAGTTGCAGTGAGACTAGCCCAGATGCACAAAATTCACATATACATTATCGTTCATCTTGTTATCTTCTAGGGTATTTGCACATGTATTTTGACAAAGTTCATAGAACGTGAATGAAATATAGATGTTATAGCACCTGACATTGGACATATCAGCTATACTATCATGAGTGCAACCATGATAGATAGATATATAAAAAAAGAGAGGTTGGTAAATAAGTAGATTAGGTAGATAGATAGATAGATAGATAGATAGATAGATAGATAGATAGATAGATAGATGTGCATTTAGTGTATATGAAAACATGTCTTTAATACCTATACCTGACTGTGTGATACTAAATTGTCATTATCAAGTTTGAAATGTTTCTAACTAATGTTTGATAATTTAGAAGTTATGTTTGCTGAAATACACTGACCATACAGTACCTTCTATTTGGACTGTTATACAGTATGTGGTAAATATTCTGCACAGTATTTTATCTCATTATAAAACCTTGTACAATAATAAATTAATTTGTGAAGTGTTTCTAAATCTCACACATCGAAGTCATTACTTTCCTTTTTTCTATTATGCAGCTAATATGAGCAATTTTCCTATATCATTATTCTTATTTTTTAGCTATTAGAAAATTCTGCAGGCAGCCTATTCCTTAGTAACAGGTAATCTAGAAGTTGAACTGACTGTCTTTATTAAATGTTATAGATGGACTGGCATTCCATTTACAATAATTTCATGTAGAAGTATGTATATATATATCATGGTGTCATAGGGGTACAAAAAACTTAGCAAGTGGGGACACAATGGAAAATTATAATGCTCTGTCATCTGTTAAAACTAAACTGTGTTCATAAGAAACTGTCCTACAGCTAATACAGCAATAATAATACAAGCTAAACCCTGGACCATATGCATAAAAGCAAAGTAGAGTTATTCTGGAGCAAACTCATAAAACATCCTCATAGATTTAAATAAGCATTTGAACCTATTCAGTGCTTGAATTCTACAATGCATTGAAGAGGGTTCTCTTTAGCATTGGAAGGGATAAAAAGATCAATTTAAATCAATACAAAATGTGAGCTTTTTCATTTGGGTTGCTCTAGAACTGCTCAACTTTGCATTCATAATGAAGATCCACTGTGCTAAAAAAATGAGGCATGAAAGTGAATAGCCACCAGTACTGATGATTTTAACAGTTTGGTATTCAGAAAAATATTCAGAATTAAGAAAAATAAATATTACTCTGTTATTTAATTATTATACATATGATGTTGTAATCACACTCAGAGAGAAATAATTCTGCATTTTTTAAATATTTTTATTGAAAAAGGCAACCATGAAATACAGATCAGATTCAGGATCAAGCATAGCTGGAAATAGAACATCACCACCAGCAGAGCATTGGTACAAACAGTTATACAAATACAGAAAAATTATACAGGAACAGGATGATAAAAATCTAGCATCTCAAGGCAGCCCAGGACATTTTTATAGTTATGCAAAAAAAAAAAGAACAAACCCAAAACAAACAACCTGTCCCATTACCAGCTACAAGATGAAATTCCACACTGTACGTTTTTTAGGAGCAGAATAAGGCATTAGCGGGTACACCATGCAAAACTGGAAGGCTTTGGAGGCAGTCTCTTTGTCACCTAGCCAACGGCAATTAATATGTGATGTATTTGAGCTGCTGAAACCTTTGAGGAGGCAACCATTCTGGTGAGTAGCATAGGAGTAGGAATTAGTGAAAATCTACCACTAATATTTTTCTTACAGGAAAAAAAGTTGCATGGCTGAGGAATCTTACCATTATGAGAACACAGTCATGCACCAGCTGTTAATGGACACATTAGCGTGCTTTATACAAGATCCTCGCATAGTGCCCATTAAAAACAATGAGAAATACATTCTTGCCACTTTTCTGAACCCCCCCCCCCCCAATTTAAGCACAAAATTTGAGAATTTTTGCTAAAGGGCTACAATGAGTCATGATGATCAGCAGCACCTCTCTGAGGAATCAGATTCTGTCAAGGAATATAGAGATATGCTTACTGATCAAGTGGAGGGTTGCATTGTGGAGGATGAGAGGGGAAAAAAGTATCATGGTGTCCGTGCTATACTGGTGACATTCTGTCAGTTTCCACTCCTGCTTACACCTATTGGCTGAAGTGACTTTGGCCCGCCCAGTATTTGGCCTTACTACTACTGAGTCTTGTCACTTCTCCGGTGCCCTTTCATGGTGTTTCCGTTACCAGCGCTTGTTCCTGTTTTCGTGTGATCTCTGTGTACCGACCCGGACTGCCTGACTACTCTGCATCTCATTCCTGCCTGTGTATCGACCCCGGACTGCCTGACAACTCTGCAACTCATTCCTGCTCTGTGTACCGACCCGGCCCGGCTGACGTTCCTGCTCTGTGTACCGACTCAGGTTGGCTGACGTTACGGCTCTGTGTACCGACCCGGCCCAGCTGACTTTCCTGCTCTATGTACCAACTCGGATTGGCTGACGTTCCTGCTCTGTGTACCGACCCGGCCCGGTTGGGCTTCATTGGCCATGTATCTTTTCTGCTTATGGTCTCATCCGGTCCTCGGTTGGGGTTGTTACCCAGGATCCTCTCTGTCTCCGGACAGTGTCCCTGTGGCCACTATACGCTTGCAGTCTAGTCTCCGTTACCTGTCGATGTCACCCAGGCGACATTGCTGGTGTGTTCCTTCCATCCGTGCACCAGGTTACGCTTGACCTGTCTTCCTGCCATACATGCTGAGGTTGGTCTTACTTTGGGCGCCTCAGGCAGTTCACCTAATCGGGCAGTCGACATTGGTCTGAGCATTGTTAACCCCTTCGGGGTAGGTGCCAGTTCCATCGGCTATCTATATGTGCAGTCTCCGGTTGGGTGCCTCTTCAGGCTTACTGTCAGTCCTCCACTACTGCTACGGCAGTTCACAAGTTGTTCTGGTCTCAGTTGTCTATTGGGGCGTTACTCGATATTGTGCACTCTCTGCAGAGTGAGAGTCTTAAAGGGCCTCGTGCTATTAGGGCCTTCCAGTCCTCCTGGTCTAATAGTATCCCATTCAGTGCTGCCTCGTTTGAGTATCACACGAAGGTTACCTGACCTTTGTCAGTATATTGTCTTGCTGTACTTTACATATACTGGACCCGTGTGGGTATATATTACTGTAACCTGTCCTGTGTCAGTACTATATTGTGTCATATATTACTGGACTCGTGAGGGTTATTGTTTTCTGCAACTGTTCAATAAAACTGTGTTTTATCTAAACCTACTGTGTCTGAGTGTCAAACAAACTGTTACAGTACAAAAGGGCCATGACCTCAGACGGTACAGGTGAAGATAATGCACAAAGCATCCATTGGAGGATGGATTTACATGAGCAGCATTTGGACCAGTTGGCACTGGCCATACAAACCATTCTAGAGCGTACTGCTCATCTTGATAAACCGGCTCAAGCCTTGGTGGTCTCCCTCATTTCGACACCGGGAGCTCAATCCCTGATGCAAGTGGCCTCGTTTAAAGGGTTAACCGCCACAGCTCCGTTACCTCTAAGATACAATGGCGAACCTACCCTGTGCAGAGGGTTTATTAATCAATTGGAGATTTTTCTGGAACTAACTCCCCAAGCCTTTCCTAATGACCGCAGTAAGGTGGGCTTTATGATATCGTTACTGACGGGCAGAGCCCTGGCATGGGCCAGCTCCTTGTGGGAATCTGTCAAACCTTGCACTAAGAACTTCAGGGAGTTTGTGCATGCCTTCCGCAGAGTGTTTGAAGTACCAGGTAGAGCCGCCTCTGCTACTAAACAATTAATGGAGATACAACAAGGTTCTCGTACAGTGGGAGATTATGCTATAGAATTTAGTACATTGGCAGCAGAGGTAGGTTGGAACAATGAGGCGCTGGTGGCAACATTTGCTCAGGGACTCACTGACCGTATTAAAGATGAGATGGCAGCCAGAGATGTGCCTAACGATCTGGATGAGTTCATTGATTTCGCTATACTAATTGATTCCCGCATCCGTGAAAGACTCGCTGCTAAAGACCGCAGGCAGCGGGCCAGAAGTTTTAGACAAGACAGTTAAAATTTCCCACCCATGCCTCCCTTGTGTAACGGTTTTGTCATGGTTTGTTATGACTCTCAGACACAGAGTTAAGATAAAACACAACTTTATTGAAAAGTTTAATGGATACTCATGTGGGTAGCATACACATATAACATTTAATATCAATACATAGTAGCAAGAGTAGTGGTATACAGAACGTAACAAGGGCTCTACCGGCCTTGCCAATACTGGGTAAGGCCACCTTAGATGACACAGATGGAAAAGGTTCTACCGGCCTTACCAATATACAGGGCAAGGCAGCCCTAGACTAGTAACGGAGAAAAGAAGGCTCTACCAGCCTTGCCAATATACAGGGCAAGGCAGCCTGGAGACTGGTACAACGAATAGTAATAGGCTCTACCGGCCCTGCCAATATACCGGGCAAGGCAGCCTGGAGACTGGTACAACAAATAGTAATAGGCTCTGCAGGCCCTGCCAATATACCGGGCAAGGCAGCCTGGAGACTAGTACAACGAATAGTTATAGGCTCTACTGGCCTTGCCAATACTGGGTAAGGCAACCTTAAGTTGGTACAATGTGGAATAGGTTCTACCGGCCTTACCAATACCGGGCAAGGCAGCCTGGACTGGAACACAATCTCTACCGGTGCTGAGGAATACACAGCAAGCAACCAGTTAATAGGTGGAGCGAACCAGTACCCGCATACTGGAGTAACAACAAGTCTACTGGTGCGGTCTAGGACTGAACAGCAATCGGTTATGCATGGAGCAAACCAGTACCCGCGTACTGGAGGGACAAAGAATCTCCTGGAGCTGTCTAGGACTGAACAGCAACCAGCTATGCATGGAGTGAACTAGTACACGCGTACTGGAGTAACCAGAACTCTACCGGTGACACACCAGTCGGATAAACATGGCGCAAACCAGTAGCCACGTGCTGGAGTAAGCCCAGAACTCTACCGGTGCAACAGCAGCCGGTTGTATGAGGAGCAAACCAGTACCCGCGTACTGGAGAGTGGAAAACAAGTGAATGAAAATGTCGCCAGGGTGACTGGAGGAGAGGGGCACACTGCAGGCAATCCAGGAGCAGGAACACAGCCGTTGAAGGACAGGAAACAGATCTGCAGGCAGTCAACCGGATCAGGAACGGCAGCAGGAAACAGCAGTAGAGACAGCAACCCCAACCGGATCAGGAATGGATGCTGGAACCAGGGAAGCTGGTGAACAGGAACTCAGGCGATCACTGATGAGCAGGAACAGGGAAATGGCCCAGGAAGGTCAGGAATCCAATGCAAGTGCAGGTAGCATAGAGACAACATGAAAGGACAACCAAAGAGAGGCCAAGCTCAGTTTAAATAGGCAACACAGGGCGGCTGAAGGCAGGCAGCCAATGGAGAGCCCCCTACAGGTAACTGACAAGGAAATGCAGCAATCACGGGCACCGTTTTCAGTACACTCAGCGGCAGGCAATTTGGTAAAATACAGTTTTATTGAAACCAGACAGAATAAAGTAACCCTCGCGGGTCCAGCAATAGTTAACAAACAGTACTGACACAGGACAGGTTACTAAATAACATTAACCCACACGGGTGCTGTATACATATATTAGAGAGCAATACATATACTGACACAGGTCAGGAACAGTTCATGTGATATAGTGAGACACTGATGGTAAATGCTATTAGGCCAGGAGGCTGGGAGGCCCTAATAGTGAGGCCCGAGAAGCACTCTCTGAGGATGAGTGCCAAAATAGCGAATAGGCACAGGAAGGGTGAGTGAGGCCCAGATGGATCCCAACTACCAGTAGTACTGCAACTGGAGGAACAACGGAATGCCCAGGAATACACACAGACTGCGACCCAGGGTAACGGTACCAGACAATAGATGGACTAACGCTTGGCTCGATGGCAACTGCCGGGTGACAGAGCCGACTGAGGCGCCCCAGAGATCAACCTCAGTAACGGAGTAGTGACTAGCCAGCGTATAATGTGCCAAAGAATAGCTCCTACCCGGGTAAGTACCGGAAGGCCCTAGTAACAGGCGCTTGGCTTGTTGGCAACAGGCAAGAGCAGAGACTAACTGCGGCGCCCTGGAGACCAACCACAGTGGTAACAATAACAAGCCAAATGTATAGAGAGCAACCAAGATCAGCGTCAACCCTGGGTAAGGAGGAAGGAGGCAGCAAGGCACAAATGGGTCGCAGTCACAGAACAGTAATGCAGTACTCGAGGCAACCAACTGGGCCAACACGCTCAAGACAGCACACAGGAGATACTCTCTACCGGATGCGGTAGTGCACCGGACTGGAGGCACAGAACAGGAGTGTCAGCCAGGCTGGGTCGGTACACGGAGCAGGAACGTCAGCCAATCCAAGTCGATACACGGAGCAGGAACGTCAGCCAGGCCGGGTCGGTACACGGAGCAGGAACGTCAGCCAATCCAAGTCGGTACACGGAGCAGGAACGTCATCTAGACCGGGTCGGTACATGGAGCAGGAACAGGGTCAGAGAGAGTAGTCGGGCAGTCCGGGTCATACACAGGATATCACACGTAAACGGCAGCAAGCTCTAAGCAACGGGAACACTACGAAAGGGCCCTGTATGAGTGACAGGGCACAGTACTTAAAGGCTACCACTGGGTGGAGTAATCACACGCTAGCCAATAAGAACGCATCAGAAATCATGTTTCAAAATGTCGCCAGCAATACACGCGCACCATGATACCTTGCCTCCCATGCCTCCTGAGCGTACCCAAGAAAGTAGTGAACCAATGCAGCTAGGGTACACCAAGTTGACAAAGGAGGAACGGGCACATTGCCGAAGGCAGGGTCTATGTCTGTATTGTGGCCAACCCGGACACCTGTTGCGTACTTGTCCTGTACGGCCGGGAAACAAACGCACCTAGCTTACCCTGGGGGACAGGCCCTAGGTGGCGTTTAGCAGCCCCTAGATCCAATTAAGCAGAAACCCACGATCCAGGTGGCATTTTCATGGGCAAAACACTCGGTAGAGGTTCTGGACCTGGTTGATTCTGGCACAGACGGATACTTTATGGACAATTCCTTTGCTGCACTACACCAGATTCCGTTGGTCAAGAGGGAATCTCCCTTAGCCATTGAGGCCATTGATGGAAGACCATTGGTACCAGCTCAGATCACTATGGAAACGATACCGCTGTCTATGAGTATTGGGGCTCTCCAAACTAAGAAACAGCGGTTCCAGATTATCCAGTCTCCTCACCATGCGGTCATTCTGGGGTTCCCATGGTTACATTTACATAATCCCCAGTTTGACTGGCAGACTTGTGGGATAAAGTCTTGGTCTGAGTATTGTATGGGGCATTGCGTTTCTCATCCGACTAAAATCATATGTACCTCTCCCTCCGTGCCAGCTGAATATCATCAATTCAGTGACTTTTTCAGTAAGGGAGAGGCTAGCGCTTTGCCTCAGCATAGGGCTTATGATTACACTATTTCTCTGCCTCCTGGAGCCATCCCTCCCCGAGGTCGCACATACCCATTGTCGTGCGAGGAGAATTGGGCCATGGAGGAATATATCTCAGATGCCTGGGGGGCTGGTTTCTTTTTTGTTAAAAAGAAGAATGGCAAGTTAAGACCCTGCATCGATTACCATGGTTTGGATAAGCTTATGTCCAAAAACATCTATCCGATACCACTCAGTACTGAACTGTTTGAAAGGTCGAAGGGTTCCTCTATTTTCACTAAGTTAGACCTACGGGCTGCATATAACCTGATCAGAATAAGAGCCTCAGATGAGTGGAAAACAGCATTCAATACCAGTTCTGGACACTATGAATACCTAGTGATGCCTTTTGGGCTATGTAATGCACCTGCAGTGTTCTAAGAACGTATTAATGACATTCTCCGCGATATGCTACAGTCTTGCATAGTAGTTTATCTGGATGATATATTCATACACTCCTCTAGTTTGTCCCAACACATCAAGGATGTGTCTGAAGTTCTGATCAGATTAAGCAAGAATAAACTGTTCTGTAAAATCAAGAAATGTGAGTTCCACAAGTCCATGGTGCCTTTCTTTGGCTTTGTGATTTCTAAAGATGGCATTGCTATCGATCAGGAAAAGCTCGTGTTGCAATGGCCACGACCCAAGGGACTGAAGGCAATCCAGCACTTTCTTGGTTTTGCTAATTATTATAGAAAATGTATTTGAAACTCCTCCACGATCACTAAGCCACTGTCTGACCTTACACATAAGGGCGCCAACCCCCCCATTGGTCTGAGGCAGCCGATCGAGCTTTTGCAACACTCAAGTCTGCTTTCGCATCCGCTCCTGTGCTATCCCACCCTAACCCTTCCCTTCCATTTACTTTAGCGGTTGATGCCTCTGAGACTGGGGTAGGGGCAGTGCTCTCACAGCGTCTGGTCTCTGGGAGTGCACTGAGACCATGTGGGTTCTTCTCCATAAAGCTGTCTGAGAACTCCTGGCAACTATTCTCACTCTTAAAGAATGGCATCACTTTCTAGAAGGTACTAGGACTCCGGTATTGATCCTGACAGTCCACAAAAATCTGATGTACCTTTTGGAAGCTAAGAGGTTGTGCTTGCGACAAGCTAGATGGGCCTTGTTTCTATCCCGCTTCAATTTTATTGTATTCTACTTGTCTGGCTCCAAGAATGTTAGGGCAGATGACCTGTCCAGGCAATTTGGGCCAAAGATGAATAAAGAAGGGGTCCCCATACCCATCATTCAGCTTGATTGCATGTTGGCTACCTTACGTACCAGCATCACTTCGCCACTGGGGGAGGAGATTCTTGCTACCTAAGCTGCTGCTCCACCTGACACCCCAGTGGGCAAGTACCCACTTACTTGAGACATACCATGCATCTCGGGCTACTGGGCACATTGGGAGGGATCAATTGATTTGGTCTCTTTCACAACTGTTTTGGTGGCCTTCTGTACGTGCTGACTGCACTGCATTCACTGCAGCTTGTACCACTTGTGCCCATGCCAAGTCCCCTAGACACCTCCCAATGGGGTTACTCCAACCAGTACCTAATGGCGAGCATCCTTGGTCCCACGTTTCTATTGATTTTCTGGGAGAACTGCCAGTGTCTAGGGGTTACTCTTTTATCCGGTTGGTGGTCGATAGATTTTCTAAGATGGCTCACTTTGTTCCCCTTCCTGGCCTTCCCTTGGCCCAGGAGTTGGCTGTTGTCTTTGCCAGAGAGGTGTTCCGGTTGCATGGGGTACCCAGGGTACTGGTGTCAGACTGCAGGAGCCAATTTGTGTCCAGATTTTGGAGAGCATTCTGTAACCAGATGGGTATTCAGCTGTCCTTTTCATCTGCCTACCATCCCCAGACCAATGGAGCCGCAGAGCGTGCCAATCAGAGACTGGAACAATTATTACGCTGTTTCGTGTCCCATCATCATGATAACTGGGCCGACCTGTTGCCATGGGCAGAGTTCTCCAGGAACTGTGCGGTTAATTCATCATCTGGAAGCTCCCCGTTTCTCATTAACTATGGGTTCCAGCCATGCTTGCTCCCAGACTCATTGTCTTTAAATACTGGGTCTTGTCACTTCTCCGGTGCCCTTTCGTGGTGTTTCCGTTACCAGCGCTTGTTCCTGTTTTCATGTGATCTCTGTGTACCAACCCGGACTGCCTGACTACTCTGCAACTCATTCCTGCTCTGTGTACCGACCCGGATTGGCTGACGATCCTGCTCTGTGTACAGACCCGGCCCGGCTGATGTTCCTGCTCTGTGTACCGATTGGATTGGCTGACGTTCCTGCTCTGTGTACTGACCTGGCCCGGCTGACGTTCCTGCTCTGTGTACCGACTCGGATTGGCTGACGTTCCTGCTCTGTGTACCAACCCGGCCCGGTTGGGCTTCATTGGCCATGTATCTTTCCTGCTTATGGTCCCATCCAGTCCTCGGTTGGGGTTGTTACCCAGGATCCTCTCTGTCTCCGGACAGTGTCCCCGTGACCACTATACACTTGCAGTCTAGTCTCCATTACCTATCGTTGTCGCCCAGGCGACATTGCTGGTGTGTTCCTTCCATCCGTGCACCACATTACGCTTGACCTGTCTTCCTGCCATACACGCTGAGGTTGGTCTTACTCTGGGCGCCTCAGGCAGTTCACCTAATCGGGCAGTCGACATTGGTCTGAGCATTGTTAACCCCTTCGGGGGTAGGTGCCAGTTCCACAAGCTATCTATCCGTGCAGTCTCCGGTTGGGTGCCTCTCCAGGCTTGCTGCCAGTCCTCCGCTACTGCTACGGCAGTTCTGTTCTGGTCTCAGTTGTCTACTAGGGTGTTACTCGATATTGTGCACTCTCTGCAGAGTGAGAGTCTTAAAGGGCCTCGTGCTATTAGGGCCTTCCAGTCCTCCTGGCCTAATAGTAACCCATTCAGTGCTGCCGTGTTTGAGTATCACACAAAAGTGACCCGACCTGTAACCTGTCCTGTAACCTGTCCTGTGTCAGTACTATATTGTTTCATATATTACTGGACCCGTGAGGGTTATTGTTTTCTGCAACTGTTCAATAAAACTGTGTTTTATCTAAACCTACTGTGTCTGAGTGTCAATCAAACCGTTACAAAAAGTGAGCACGTACAAAACATCTATACAGCATAGTGAAAAAGTAGGCATTGAAGCATTTCAGCCAGCAGCAGCAGATACACCTACATCATCAACCAGAACATCCCTTTCTGAACACAGGGCAATTCAAAGTTCTAAGCAGGGGCTGCAAAAATCCATTAGTGGTAGTGGTGGTGGCACATCTCTTTGGAACTTGCTGCCTGAGTATGGGTTGGTAACCGACACGCAGAAACACTGTGTAGCTCCTAGTAGTCCTACTGCCTGTGAGAGATTCTGCATACTTGCTGTGTTGTAAGTAAGAACAATGACTCTTTGGACTACTGCCAAACAAAGCAGTGTGTGTGGCCAGCATTGACTCTTACTGCATTGGAAACACTTAGTTGCCCTCGAGTGCTGGTTGATCCTTATTTATGTGTTTGTGTGTGTGTATATATATACACACAGTTCATGGAGAGAGAGACAGCACTCACAGTCTAATCTTGAGAAAAGCTTAATTTGTAGCCAAAATGTTGATTCCAGTAAAATGTAACCTCAAATTGAAAAAAAAGACACTATGAGTGCCATCTCTCTCTATGAAATTTATGTATGTATCATTCATTTCTATTTTTATGTGCACCCAGGTCAGTTTGCATTACCTAAATGTTCATAAATAACATCTCACCACTCCACAACCACTACTATTCACATCTGCCATGTTGTAGGATGTACTTTTTTTGTGTGTGTGTTTTATCTCTTGACATCATCATGAATATGTGCTAGTGTCACTTAAGCAGAAAGTTGGGGATGTGGGCAAAGGTTAATGAACTCTGCATGCTAAAACATTTTTCAAGGTATATGTTGTCGTAGGACTCACAACTTTAGATGCTTCTACTTGTCACTAGTCCTAATATTTCTGAAGCAGCAGCAACATCATGACAAGCCTCCACACCACTTTAGCTGCATCGAGAAAGAAGATGTTGGGCAATTTTCCTCATGCACCTCTGCTAAAATAACGGATCCCTTGAAAAGGAACTACAATGTGCACAACATGCAGAAGAAGACAGTGTGAAAGAGAGGAAGAACTGGGGATTATCACAACAATTAATATCATCATATTAAGCAACAGTCACAACTGCAAACAAATACCTTGTCACTTATTTAAGGAAATAGAAACCAACTACTGCTGTAATGATGGCTTTTGTCCACTTTTCTAAGGACACGCGATGTCTAGATAGAAGACTTAATAAAAAAATGAATCCACCCTGCTTCCAGCTTACCTTATTCAGTGAGATGGAATGTCTGCAGATGATAGCCTGCATTTGATTGTTCTCCACCACATTGCCATGTTTAATCAGTGCACCACATAATGTACAATGTGTGGATGTGAAATGCCAGATCCTTACATCTATATACTTGCTATAAGCTAGAGAGGGAGGTAATGGAAGAAAAATGTTATACCAGAGGAAGAAGAGGGTGCTGAAGGTGTCAGGGCAGGTACATTGTGTACATTTTACCCTTGCCCAAGAAAATGATGATACTGGTGTTATTCTCATCATCAAACTTACAGGCTGGATTCCTATTGTTTTACTCTGGAATTTTCTCCCCTACTTATTATACACTTGTGGAGGGACAAGGGGCACAGTGATAATGGCTCTCAACTTCCTTTTGTGGGGTTTAGCTTTCACATACTTCACATACTAAATGTCAGTCTGTTTACATTGCATGTGCTTAATAAGGACAGTTGTGCCAAGGTGAATCCCTTCATTTCCCCTTTTCACTACTTTATCACACGAGTGCATAGTGCAGTGTCTGATGACTGCAGTGTGCCTGCCCCAAGGGAAAAATATTTGCACACCCATGATTTCAGGGTAGATTTGGGCATGAATGGTCTTCTTCTCCAGAATCAATTACTCTTGTTTGACTCCCACAATCATTTTAAATAATTTTAAAGCCTAGCCTTGCTGTAATATTTGAACATTTTCAGGCTTTTATCTGTAAGCCTTCTGGTATGCTTCCTAGGCATTATTTTTAAAGACAAAAAAAAAAAAAAAAGGTTACAACTTACAACAAGTGTTGGAGATGTATATGGTGGTGGTGGATTGGAGCAGTATGATTGATGCATATCATCATGATTCATAGGACTCCTCTGTAATGGTACTAGATAGCTAAAATGTGATGCTTTCTGATCGGTGACTAGCCATAGAACAGACCATTGTGCTGTTTGTTTGTCCTCAGAAGCTTCTCACTCTTTGTATGTATATTTTGAATACTCTTAGGGGATCTCCCTAAGAATAAAGGGTAATCCAGACATGGACCCCTTGCTCTCAGTGCCAAGGGAATCCTGCTCCAACTCACTAACAAGGCCCAACAAGGCAGAAACATATGTCTGGGGTTAACTGGAGTTCCCATGCAGGGGAGACTTGCCCATCATTTTGGAATTAGACTGCCCTCTTGGGCGGGATCAGACTAACATGTATGTGGATATTGTCAGAGAGTCTGCCCTGGATGGGAAAGTAAATGGTTAATATTTTCTGAAAAACCAGGATTATCTGTTCAAATATGCTCTTAGATCTGGATGTGTTTAAAATGTTCTCATTTTGAATTGGGTAGGGTAAATATTTCAGTGACTTTATGGTGATTGATAGTTGGATTCCAGATAACCACGGTCTAGTATCTATGGGGGGAGGCAAGACCTGTTCAGGATTTGCTCCATTATCTTGTGTGAAAGGCTGGGAGTACAAATTCCTGGGATGCCTTGGTTATCACATAAAGTTTGGTTATTTAGGGAGGGAGATGAAATCTTACATCTGGTGTGTCATCATATATATATAGTTTTTAATATGGTATTGGTGCATCATCTTCTGGAAGAAAGACGTATTGCTACAAGGGTTCTTAAACTTTAAAGAATGTTATTTGGAGCCATACTGATCGGACGCATGTTGGAAAAGCTCCACTTCAACGGAGTTCAATCCACTATCATCCTGCTGATAGGACCATCTTTTAACACAGGCATTACAATATTCTACACTGCCCTGTCATCGTACTATCTGACGAATCTTTTAATTTTTTTTTCTGTCACTTGTAACGCTTTCCGGACGAGTGGGCCTGAAGCCGCGGCCTTGCGTGCCGCTTCCGCCCGGCAGGGAGCCGGACGGCTGCGGAAAGAGGCGTTTGTTCTATGCAATCTGCACTGATTGGGGCTGCTTGGAAGCACTGCTTTGGGATACCTGTCACTGTTAGAGAGTACCCTGTGGTTGGTGAACGACGCAGAACGGCGGTGCAGGGATGGCGTGGAGGCCCTGCTGCTACCGCTTACTGTATAACCCTCTGTGGTGCATGGATCTGCAGGTCGGCTGCTCTGGTGGAGATTGCCTGGGACTACCTGGAAGTGAATTGCCCAGACGGCTGTGCGGAGGTGGAGAGGGGATCCCGCTGTACTGGTCTTCCGTTATTGGATCAGCGTATGATGCTCAGTAAGTGACTGGTTCTGCTGCTCCACTTGGCTCCACTGGTCATAGCCTTGCCCAAATGCTATTCCCTACAGTTTAGTGCACCCTTCGTTTGTTTTTTTTAATTCCCAGTGTCCCTTTCCTTGCCAATAGCTTGCTTGCTACAACTTCTCTGCAGCTGGTGCCTTTGGGGAGTTCATTCCCTTACACAGTTCACCTTCTGTCTGGATTTGGACTGTAGAATCCCCTGTTTGTTGTCTTCCCTGTAATTGTTCCCCTTCTGCCCCATGTATGATTGCAGAAGCAGCTGGAGGGCCTCTCATTGCTGTGCCATTACTTGGATGTGAACCATATTTTTCAACTTTGTTCATCAATTGGACACTTTTGCATCATATGCTACAAACTCCCCCGTTTCTCTACTCTCCAATATGTGTTCTCCCCTGCTGCCCCGTGTATTATTGAATCTCAGGGATCCTGCTACTGAATGCTGCTTGATTATTTCACTTCACATATCTAACCTGGAGATACATCATGCGGCTGAGGAGCCTACTGCTGCCGTTTCATTACCTACCTGTGGCTAGCGCCCCTACCTGCTGATTGAGTATCGGCTACTGTAAATTTTGACGCTGCCGGCTTCCCTGTCCGTCTTCTTTCCTCTATATGTCTTCCCCTGCTGTCCCATGTGTGATTAAATATCAAAATCAAATAATATGAGACGAATTATGCATGTCATTTGAATCTTGAGAGGTCCTGTCCACGCCTGCTTACCTCAGCAGCTGCTGTCCACCCTACGCTGACCTTGTTTTATATTGATCTGGCTTGCACTTACCTTCTCACTCCCAGTATGGTTAAAATGTCATCGGAATACAGGAATAAGTTAAGTAAATTTGCTAGGAGAGCTATGGTGGCGGAGGAGGTCACGGCCATGTTGGAGGCCCCTTCTGTGGCTGCTGACACCTCTGATTTGCCCGAGGGATGCTAAGACGGGGAGGGTGGGTGGAAATAATGTTGGGGGACAGCCGAGGGAATGACATATTATTGTATGGGAGATGCTGTGTTCTGGTGGAGGCTGTGGTGGTGTGCTTAATATATTTTCCTTTATCCGCTGCTATGAAGTGGTGGTATACTCACTGTTTACTTTATTCTGCTGCTGTATGGAGCAGGTGGTGTGGACGGGATCATTTGTGTTCTGTTGATCACTGGTTACTTGGTTTACGTGGGTTGGGAGGGAGGGTGGGGGATGGTGTCTTGGCTGCCAGGCCGCAGGTATGGGTTGGTTTTGGGATGAAATGTCTGTCAGGTTGGGGGTGATAGAGATTGGGTGGGATGTTTGGCTAGGAGCTAGGTTTTTGGAGTTCCTCTCTCTTCTGGACCGGGCGCTCCTCGCCCCTGGCGCACTCGGCTGAATAAGCGGGGAAGTAGCTAATAATCTCTATGCCTGTAATGACAGCGATAAACTGTAAATTCCTGTCATGGAATGTACATGGTTTGAATGATGCTGTGAAACGTTCCCTAGTCCTAAACCACATCAGAAAACAGACTCCAGGGGTGATCATGCTGCAGGAGACACATCTTTCTGTAAGCAGAGGTCTGTCTCTTCGGAGGCCATGGATACAAAGTCATTATCATGCCACATACTCCACATATGCCAGAGGAGTTTCTATTCTTATCACTAAACTAGTTTAATTTGAATTTATAGATCTCAAATCGGACCCCCAGGGACGTTACTTCTTTTTAACGTGCAAATTGCAGGGAGCTCTGTTTGTCTTACTGAATGTTTATATCCTACCGCCTTTCGACCCTTCCACCCTTAGGGACATACTTTTGTATATTTACGACAAGCCGCAACATCATATCGTCTGTATGGGCGACTTCAATATTGCTACCAATTCTGACTTAGACAGATTGGGTGGGGTGGCTGCTGACTCCAAGGTGCATAGAGACACTTTCATCAGTCTCATAGGTGATTTAGGATTTGTAGATGTATGGAGGACCCTTCATCCACAGACCCGGGAGTTTTCATGTCATTCAGCTACTTATAAAACATTATCTAGAATTGATTATGTATTTGTTAATTGATTGGTCTTGAACTTGGTTACAGAGTGCAGTTTTCTGACCAGGGTCGCTTCTGACCACTCTCCACTTTCATTAATGCTACAACGAGACCAGAGACCTAGGTCTGGGGTGTGGAGGCTTAGTCCTGTTTGGTTGAATGATTCACAATTGGTAACTAAACACAGGGAAGATTTGAATGAGTATTTTGTTAATAATGTTGACACTGCTGCCCAAGGCATTGTTTGGGAGGCTGCTAAGGCATCTGCAAGGGGCTCCCTGATTTCTCTTATATCTATGAAAAACAGGCTAGGGTCTAGGGAGGTTGAGGACTTGGAGTCGGATGCCGCTGAGGCTGAAAAACAATTTGTAGAAAAAAAGGACTCGATATATACTAAATTTGTTTCCTGTTCCTTAAGGTATTCCATAAAACTGTCTGACCTAAGTGCCCGCCGCATTTTTCACCTGAAACAGAATATATTTGAAAATGGAGATAAAGCAGGCAAATTAATGACTCATCTTGTTTCTCAAAACCAGGGGATTTCGTCGGTTTCTTCGCTCCGGGACCGAGGGGGGGGACTTCTTCTTGATCCACAGATGATTAATTCGCAACTTCGGTGCTTCTATTCTCAACTTTATGAATCCCGATTGACCCGCTCTGACTCTCAGATCTCTTGTTTTATTGACCAATGTGGCCTTCCGCAACTTTCCTTTGAGCATAAACAAATGCTTGATGCTCCTATTCTTCTGAGAGAGGTGGTGGAGGCTATCCGCGGTTTGCCGGTGGGCAATGCATCTGGTGTGGATGGTCTTCCTGCAGAATGGTATAAAGAATTTGTGGATGTTCTGTCCCCCCACTTGCTGAATACCTTCTATGCTGCTATAAATGATGGATATCTTCCGGATTCTATGAACGATGCTTCCATTATTGTGTTGCCCAAACCAGGAAAAGATCTGGAGATCTGTGATTCTTATAGGCCCATCTCTTTATTGACTACAGATGCCAAAATTGTGGTGAAGATTCTAGCTACCAGACTGAATGCGGTACTGGAAACGATAATACATGAAGATCAAACCGGCTTTATACCAGGAAAATCAACATCGCACAATCTTAGACGGTTATTGCATCTCTAGATGCCTCTAAGGCATTCGACTCTGTGGAGTGGCCTTATCTTTGGCATGTGCTCAGGGGTTTTGGGTTTGGCCCTTCCTTTATTAACTGGATGCATAATTTATATAGCAGACCCAGGGCTTCTGTGGTGACGGGCTGTCTGTGTTCACAGCCCTTCTCCTTGCATCGTGGAACCAGGCAGGGTTGCCCACTCTCACCCGGCTTGTTCACTTTGGCCTTGGAACCCCTGGCTGTTCTCATTCGTGCAAATCCATTGATTAAGGGACTCAAGATGAAAGGCAGAGAGGAAAAGATTGCATTATATGCTGATGATGTCCTGCTTTTTTTGGATGATGACCACATTGGGCTTGGTAGAGGATTTTGGTACATACTCTGGATTCCAAATAAATTGGGCTAAGTCCTCTTTGCTTCCAATTGATAGTAAGTCGAGGGAATCTAGTCCAACCAATGTCCCACTTAAATATGTGGAAGAGTGTACATATTTGGGGATTAGAGTGGCAGCGGCGATGGATTCCTTTTTGGAGTTGAACTTGATACCCAACATACTTTCATGATAAAACAACCACATGGCTTTCCTTACCCTTAAATGTTATTGGTAGATCAAATCTCATTAAAATGATTTTCTTGCCTAAATTTTTGTATGTTTTTCAAAACACGCCAGTCCCTATACCTAAAAAATATTTCAGATAAATAGACAGAATTATCACACGCTTTCTGTGGCGGGGGGAAGGGCTAGAATTAGGCTGACTACACTCATGAGACCTAAACGTGAGGGGGATATTGAATTGCCCAATTTTTATAGGTACTACTTGGCGGCACAATGTCGATATGTGTTGGATTTTGTTTCTTCCCGCCCTCGATACCAGACTACCCAGGTGGATTACTGCTACAGCCTGCCTATACGCTGTCCCACATCTTACATGGAGGCCCCGCGGTTTTTACAACTTGAACTACACTAATAATCCTATATAATAATTCGCTAAGTTGTGTGTAACGCCCGACATGCGCAGTAGACACTGCTGCGCGTGCGGCAATCATGCGCAGTAGAGAGGAGCGTCCAGCTCTGTATCAGACGAGGCGTGGGCCGTCTCCACTGCGCGTGACTGCCCCGCGACCGGCTGCCAGAGGCACTGTGGCCCGTGTAACGGGCTGTTCAACTAGTGACCTTATATGAGTCGTGGGAGGAGTTGAAGGGCTATTGGGATACATCTTCATGGACCCGGATACCCCCTTGTGGGGTGCTGCATCATTTAATTAATAGCGACTTTGGCCCCTTATGGGCTAGGTATGGAGTTACTTGCCTCAGACAGCTATACCAAGATAATCAGCTGAAATCTTTTTTACAATTACATGACGTATTCTATGTACCACATACTCTCTTCTATTCATATTTATGTATCAGACATGCTCTTCGTGCTCAGTGGGGAGATCGGACCTCGGTGGTTTCTACACTCCCGCTTCTTGCCAGGATGATGCTTCTTGAGCCATCGAGACCTCTTTCTTTTATTTATCATTGGCTGGATTCTTGTGTGGGAAGTAGGGAGTTCCCTTCTTGGAACAAAAGGGAAATGGACTTGGGTCAATTCGAAGACTGGGAATGGGATATGGCTAAGGCGGGACCTGCGTTGGTGGCAACGTCGAATAGACACCAGATGATACAGCGGAATATTCTACATCGTATTTATTATACGCCGGTCAGACTGTATAGAATGGGAAATTCCGGCTCTGACTGTTGTTTCTGGTGTGATAATGTTCGGAGTACGTACTTGCATTTGATCTGGGAATGTTCTGGAGTTGAGAGGTTTTGGTATGCAATCATGTGTATTGTGGTCCTGGTGTTGGGGAGACCTGTCCCTGTGACTCCAAAGATTTGTCTATTATCTATTTTCTCCGATGAGATGGAGGATGTTGCTGACAGATATCTGCTGAGTGAGCTCTTGGTGATGGCGAGAAAGGTGGTGGCCTTGAACTGGATGTCAAACAGAGTTCTCAATTGCAGGGCGTGGATAAATCTAGTTTCACAGTGCATTCCACAATATAGATTGGTTTATCTACACCGGGGTAACCCGAATAAGTTTGACAAGATCTGGGGAAGATGGCAGACATGGTGGACAAATAGAGCAGATAATAATGTGGCACTTGATGATGTGCAAATTACTAGTGATGGTTGATTGAGGTCTCACCTACTGGATGAGTGGATGCTTGTGATATATGGTTGATGCGTGACGTTCTCTATGCACCCGGTATATATCGGGATCTTGTGGAATTGCTGGCTGGTGGGGGGGCGCTGTGGGTTCGGAAGAGAGAGGACTTGAGGATGGGGGGTGTATTAACAGTTTAGTTTGGTTAGGTTTTGGGAGTTGTAGTTATTGGAAGTTGTAATAACAATAAAACCTCAGGTTGTCTCTGTACTTTCTACTAATATGAATATATTCTTTTCATTGTTACAAAAGCCTACTTGTTTTTGCTACATTTGAATGTTTCTATGTACTTTTCTGTATCTGAGTTATGTATAGAGCGATCTGATAATAAATTATATTTAAAAAAAGAAAAAAGAATGTTATTTGGGTTGACCAATCAGAGTTTAGAAAGTTAGTATGACATCATATTCTAATGATCTGGCAACTCATCCTATCAGAGGGGGGTGGGTTGTGACTTTCTGATAAGAGTTTTTAACTTAAAAAGGGGCAAAATGTCAAAGGAAATTTACTTGGTGCTGACCATGAAATAACCACCTGACTAGAGACAGAGAGTTCTGAGAATGCCACACTTTTGTTGTCTGGTAATTATAAATTTCTTTTCTTACTATTAATTCTGTATAGCCTTAAGAATCGATTATATTTCCTCTATATTTGAGGAAAAATAATTTAATATTTTTGTTTTATGTATGGACCTGGCCAACCTATTTACAAAAAATTATTATAAGAAGCTCTATTGGCTGTAGCTTGTTCTGGGGAACTGAAGAGATTTAATTATCAAATTTGTCCAGAAAATTGTGAGCTATGTTGATAGCAGTTTAGATAAAATAGCGTTATAAATTAGTTTTAAAGGGATAGTAATACTTGAAAATAAGTTTTATATTGTAGCCCTTAAAAAATATGAAAAATGATATGTCTTATCTCCCAAACCTTTATGGTTTGGGAGATATTCAGAAGTAAAGTTTCCCCTGGAGTGATGTCATTGCTCCACCCTTCAGATTTGGAATCCGGTCCCGGGATCGGTTGTGCCTCTCCAGAAATGCTGAGATCACCATCTTTAAAAATAATTTCTTAATTGGAATGGTCTACAAGGTATGCTTTCAAGCCAGGCACACTTTGTAGATAGTTCCAATTAAGTAGTTATTTTCAAACATCGTGATCTCGGCACTGCTAAAGAGCTGCCGGTTGCTCTGTGGACCAAATTCCAAATCTGTCCACTAGATGGCAGACTTGGCTGAAACAGACAGGAAAAGATAATTTTACTATATTTTACATGTGAATATCTCCCAAACCATAAAGATAAGACTTATATCATTTTTCATGTTTTTTTAAGGGCTACAATTTAAAATACAATTATTTTCAAGTATTACTTTCCCTTTAAATCTAATTATTAACACCTGCAGAACCATACATTTGTGTTTCTGAGAAGGTCATTTGGCTTATATTTGATCTGGTGAATTCTATTATTAACCTCAGTTTGCCATCAGGAAAGTGTTTCCATTTATTTCTTGGTGTGTGTTTCAGAGGATTTTTCTGTTTACATGTGTTGTCTTATTGCATGGGCCTAAATTTTGTCTATTGAGAGTTCTTTAGACACAGTCTCTCAGAGAACAAAAGAAGCTGCCACCTTGGGTGGGGCAACAGTATAACCCATAATCTATGGTTAACCCTTGTAGTACTGTATGGTGTAACAATCAGGATTGCTATTGTCAATTTTATAGTATATGTTGCATGAGATGTATTAGATTTGGCTTTGCTTTCTAGACATACTATTTGATTATTATATTCTTAGTATAATCTATTATTGACAATAAGATATATGCAAATTTAATATATCATCTAGAATGTATGCAATATTGAAAACAACAGATAGATACATAGTATTCATCTAATCTGGGACTTTTTATATTCCAGATAAGTTTCTAAATTTTGAAATATTATTATTATGTGGTATAAGGAAATTGTTGTAAGACATATGTTTTAAATTAGAACCAACTCACATAACATCCCGTATACCTTAATTAACATAGTTTATGCAGGTTTTGGGACAGGTATTCATATACCCTGCAGCCAACTGTATCATCATTAATTGTAAGGAATAATTAATCCTTTTTTTGCTGCTGGGTTCAAATTTTGCTACAAAATACCTCTGGACACAGTTGTGGAAGGGTTGTTCCTGTTTATGCTGGGTAATATTATTTTGTGATATTAGTTATTAATTCACTCTATTTCAACTCCTTAGCTATATCTTGGTGTATGAATAAGTCATGTTAAAAGATATATATTTGAGTCATTTGGTGTTCACTTATTCATATCATTCTGATTACCTTTTATATAGTATATTTGTACTTAAATTATATATATTTTTGCACAAATATGCGTAATTGGTTATTTTACACAGTTCTGTACTGTGAAGTAGTGTGTCAATACCTAGTTTGTGTAAGGATCTCAAATTAATTTGATTACCCATTTTGTATCTATTTATGTGAAGATATACAACATAATTGGATCTTCTGTTAACCCTTACCTGTATATCCGCAACAATATTTCTCCTCTGTAATGGCACTCGAGAGCTAAAACGTGATGCTTCTGAGCGGTGACTAGCCATAGAATAGGCCATTGTGCTGTTTGTTCCTCCTCAGAAGCCTCTCACATTTTGTATGTGTATTCATAGTACAGGAAACTAGACCAATATTTGAATTATCATCTTTGAGTCCAGTTTAAGCTTGCATTATTCTGAGATTATTTTCAAACTTTAATCAGTAGTTAGAGCAGTGGTCCAAACAGTGGAAGATGGCAGGAACCATTGAAATACCTCCCATCACCCTCAGTGTTGCTGTTAATACTAGATGTGATGTGAGGTTCCCTTTCATGTATGGTTTTGTCCACATCTGTTACCTGATACTTGAACAGTATTAGATGTTGGCTTATTTTTATAAATGTAAACTACAATGTATCCAGATCAATGAAAAAACACTCAGACTACAAGCTTGCTGGTGGGCATCTAAAGGTTTCCACTGGAGTATGCATCAATGCTGGCCACACACAACATTTTGTTGCCAGTAGTTAAGAACATAACTATCCTGCAAGTATGCTGAAACCATCTAACAGGCAGTGGGACCACTCCTAGGACCTACACAGTGTTGGTGTGTATAATTTACCAACCCACTGTGGGAACAAGTCGAATAGAGAAGTGCCACCATCACCACTGCAAATGTAAGATTTCCACCCGAGACACATGAACTGCTTTCTGTGATGATTATGATGATGATCATGGATTATGCTAATGATGGAGGTGGCATGTTCAGAAATATATCTGGAATCTCTTGTTGAGATTACTGCTGATGCTGTTGATATAAACATTATACTGAATTGTTTTTCACTAGGCTTTTTACCAGTTTTTTGGCTCTAAATTTCTTTTTCTTATCTTCCACAATGCAACCCTCCTCTAAATCTAGAAACATATCTTTATATTCCTTGACATAATCCAATTCCTCAAGGAGACAAAGTTGTCTTGAACACTTGCATCCTAGAGATTCTGAGCTGGTCATTCATAACTATATTCATGTTGGTATCTAATATGCCGCTAACTCCTTGTCTGTTTGATATTCTGAGAGTTCATGCCTGTTTTTCAAAATAATGTTGTTTTTTATGAGGTTATATGGTAAATTGGAATTTGTTGTTTAAGTGTGTATGTATGTGAATTGTACCTGCAGATTACTTAAATAAACACTAAGTTACAATTAGTGCTGTAATAATTTTGGATTAAGATGATGTTTGTAGGATTAGAAATTCCCTTTTTGTTTCCAGTTCCATCACCTTGGAATTGATATCCTTGCCAAAGTGAATTAGTAAATTCACTGTGTAGTAATCCAAAGGTTTGAATAACCATTTCAGTGATGTTTCTTTGAATTACATGGCATTATGTTCACAAAACATAAAATGTTGTTGAAGGCTGTAGGATATTTATATGTTACTAAGAAGTATATTTTGATGTGCAGATCTATAAATATGTTTAATCCAGTGTGCAATATTTAACTGCAGTTAAATAGTTTTATATTTCTATTTATCTAAATCTGGAACATTTAGATTTCCAGTAAATATCTAATTATTGCAAATTATTATTGTCTATGACATGTCTATGAGTAAGCACAATTTGTGTGAAACGCGTTAGACTATGAATGGATGTGGTGTCACAGTGTTTCTCTATGAATAAAGTGGTTTTTTACTTTTGCTAATCCACGTCAAGTGCGATTTCTTTTTCATATTTTGAATTACTCATTGAGGTTGGAATCTTAAGAATCGGCACCGAGGATCAGCATTTCTGGCGGTGAGTGCAACATTGTTGCTTGCAACATTACTGGATATTATTTTGGATGTTCCTATTTAGCGGTGCCACTGCTTTCAAATTGTGTGATTTGTTATCTTATGTCATGCCATATATAATTGCTGGGCATATATAATTGGTGGGCTGTCAGTTCCTTTTGGAGCCGAATGCTCCTAGCAACTCCTCCTAGAGCCAACTGGGACTGACAGCACAGGTGTGCAGACGTCACTAGGGAAAGATGTCTGTGCTCTGTCCTGCCTGTCAGCCCGGGAAGAATGGAAAATTCTATTTAACAAGCTAATAATTCTGGCGATTAGTGCTACTGAGCAGCTAGTCGCCAGATGGGGAATTATTAGAGATCAAGTATTTTAGCGGTGGTATTTCCGCTTTAAAATGTGTTAGCATGCAGAGTGCATTTGTCCTTTGCCCACAACACTAACTTCTTGTTTAAGTTATACTGGCACATATTCCTGATGATGTCAAGTGATAAAAAACTAAATAATGTGCAACCTATAATGTGGCAGATGTAAATGGTAGTGTTGGTGGCGGGCTGATGTGTTGTTATTGCTGGGACCTTGACAAACTGCATCCACTCTGCAAGTAGAGGGATCATCATCATTTATTGCACATGGTGCAGCAACCATTGCTGCAGTCAGTTTTTCAACTACCACTTTACTCCCACGTGTGTTTTTATTCTCTACAGTACACAACTGATGGAGTGTGATGTCTTGCCTTAGCTATCAACAAAATTCTCAATGTCGTCTGCTGTCTATAAAATCTGCCTCAGTCACAGAGCTAACATCAAGCTCACAGTCAGCTGTATGTCACCTAATTTATTTATTTGTTTAATCATTTATTTGTTCATTTTTTAAATTGTTTTAGTTTTAATTAATTTTTTTTAAGGTGTCCACCTTATCTTATCAGATAAGGTGTCCCCAGCTGTCTGTGTCTTGCCAGTCAGACACACTGAATTTTGAGGTATTTGAGGTCAACCTCCTTTCTCCATTCTTCTCCCCAGAGAGCCTCTAATAATGAGAAAAAATGTCCTACCTAAAGGACTCCCTAAAGTAAGCTTCAATTATCCTTTATTTGCCAATCTTCTCTAGTTCAAAAATTAGCTGTTTTCTACTCTCACCAACACAGTACGGCATGCTGTGAAATCCTGACACCCTTTTATATGGCTGTAGAAAAAAAATACATCTGTTTTACTGGAGGTTAACTTCTTGGATTTGAAAATTTATAAAGAAAATTAAGTATTAAAAAGAAAAACTTATCGGAAACCCATGGCGTGTAATACATTGTTGCACGCAAAGAGTCACCCTCTCTCTTCTCAGATCAAGGGGATTCCATATGGTCAGTACCTGCGACTGAGAACAAATTGTAGTGACATAGAGAAATATAGATCTCAGGCCAATGAGTTAACTGAAAGATTTCTACAAAGAGGATACTTTTTTGGAATATTAAAACGTGGCTACAAGAGAGCATTGTTGCAAGACAGGGACAATCTTATATTTAGTGATAAGAAAAAGATAGGTCAAATTGATAATAGAGTGCGCTTTATTACGGGGTATGGCTCTCACTGGCAGACTCTTAGATCAGTGCTCAAAAAACATGGGAATATTCTGAGACAAAATACCTTCATAAAGAATATAGTGGGGGATGCCCCGGCTTTGGTGGCTCGCCGCGCACCTAATTTACAGGATGGTCTGGTTCGTAGCTATTATAATCCTGAAAGGACTATCAAGACTTGGTTAAATAGGAGTAATCTGAAAGGTACATTTAAATGTGGCTCTTGTAGGGCATGTGCCTTTGTTAAAAAACAGATGTATTTTTTAACTTTGATGCTACTAAGAGTTTCAAGATAAAGACCATGATTAACTGCAGAACAAAGGGGGTGATTTATTAGTTATCTTGTCCATGTAAAATGATATATGTTGGGAAGACATCTAGGGAATTTAGGAAAAGGATTCTTGAACATTAGTGTGATATTGAGAAGGCTAAAATGGAGAGTCCAATTGTGAGACATTTTTTTGAGTATCATAATGGGAATGCCAAGGACTTAAGAGTAGTGGGTATGGTCCATATACAAAATAATAAGAGAGGAGGAGATTTGGATCTCAGACTATTGAGATGTGAGATAAAATGTATCTATACTCTGGGATCTTTATTTCCTGTTGGGAGTAATGGCTTAAATGAAGAGATACAGTATAATATGTTTCTTACGAGAAGATAATTTGATGTTAAATTAATTTGAATGTTACATTAGGAGCGTATGAAATATATGAATATAATTGAGGTAAAATTATAACTCCAATTTATGTCTCTTTTCTTCTCCCCATGGGTTACATCAATAGGAATTTATTAGTCAGGTTTTGGATATTTGATATGGACCCATGTGGATCCTATGGTGACAGTCTGTTGATGTGGACAACGTGGGGAAAGAAAGAGAGCTTTCCCTTTAAGCTTAATGGATAGTAAAATTAAATAGTTATATAGTAAGCGAAACAGAATAGTGTGACATATTATTGTGTGTTTTGCTAATGTGTGTAATGGGAAGATTTGGATATTTTTGTTTGCCATCTGATCTAGGTCTCTGGATTTAAATGTATATATAATTTTAGAATTGCTTTAGGTTACTATGGTAACCCCAGATGATTTCCGGTGAAAAAGTTTAAAAACAAGGACACCGGAAGGACAACTTGATATGCCTTGAGAAAGCCCACGTCAACACGGACGAAACACATTGGCGACATGTATTGACTAGTGATGAGCGAGCACCCCAATGCTCGGGTGTTCGGGTGCTCTGACCGAGCGCCCCCGGAGGCTCGAGTGCTCGGCCGAGCACCCGAGCCCCATTGAAGTCAATGGGAGGACTCGAGCATTACACCAGGCACCCCCTGCTCTGATGAGGGGAGGGTGCCTGGTCCATAGGAAAAGGGCAGAAAAGGATGGAAACACCACAGAAATGGTTCAGGGACAGCATAGGGAGGATGTCTGGATGCATCTTGGACTCCAACATCGCTGCTGGGAACGATCTTTCGCCCGTAGTATGCCATTTTTACAGACTGACCATAAAACACACAAAAAGGAAAATAAAAACGACTTTAGGCGAAAAATTGTTACCAAACAATATTTGCTGTATATTTACTTGTATATTATCTGCAAATTATCCCAAAAATTTCCTTGATTTTCTGAAGTGAGGCCATGATTAAGAGGGAAACGTGCGCAGAGGCAAATTATCCCAAAAATTTCCTTGATTTTCTGAAGTGAGGCCATGATTAAGAGGGAAACGTGCGCAGAGGCAAATTCTCCCAAAAATTTCCTTGAATTTATTGAACTGAGGCCATGATTAAGAGGGAAACGTGCGCTGAGCTGACCATCTAAAACATTATGGATGAGGGTCTGCTGCAGAGCTGACCATCCTAAACATTATATGCGAAGGCCCGCTAGTGAGCTGACGCTATAAAACATTATATGAGAGGGCCCGTTAGAGAGCTGACCCAATAAAACATTATATGAGAAGGCCCGCTGGTGAGCTGACCTATATAAAAATTGTCAAACAGGGCCCGCTGGTGAGCTGGCCCTATATAAAAATTATATCACAGGGCCCGCTGGTTAGCTGGCCCTATATAAAAATTATAGCACAGGGCATATGGAAGAGGAGGAGGAGGATGAGAAGATTAAGAGTCAACCATATACCCGTTTTTTGGGTGGAAGGGGTGAATGGGAATACAGAGTATTCCCATCATTGTAAATAACATATATAAAGTGAGTTTATGTTCCCCCGGGGCTTTCCTCCAGTGGAGTGGAGAAGTCAGGGGAAATCCAGGCCTTGTTCATTTTTATAAGTGTCAACCTATCAGCATTGTCGGTGGAAATGCGGATACGCTTATCTGTTATGATGCCACCAGCAGCACTAAATACCCGCTCAGACAGAACGCTGGCGGCAGGGCAGGCCAGCACCTCCAAGGCGTAGAGTGCCAGTTCATACCACGTGTCCAGCTTGGACACCCAGTAGTTGTAAGGCACAGAGGGATCATTGAGGATGCTGACACGGTCTGCTACGTACTCCTTCACCATCTTCCAAAACTTTTCCCTCCTTGTGACACTAGGCTGCGCATCAGGGTGAGGGTGCTGGCGGGGTGTCAAGAAGGTGTCCCATGCCTTGGAGAGTGTTGCCCAGCCTTTGTCGGAACTGCTGTGTGCTCCCCTTTTCTCCCCTTCTCGGTTGGCCAAGGTAGCACGTACTCTGCCGCCAGCGTTGTCAGATGGAAAATTTTGGAGCAATTTTTCAACAAGAACCTTCTGGTATTGCACCATTTTGCTTGTCCTCTCCACCGGAGGAATGAGAGATGAGAAATTCTCTTTGTAGCGGGGGTCCAGAAGGGTGAACACCCAGTAATCCGTGTTGTCTAAAATGCGTACAACGCGTGGGTCACGGGTAAGGCAGCCTAACATAAAGTCAGCCATGTGTGCCAGAGTACCAACAGGCAAGATTTCGCTGTCCTCACCAGGAGGATGACTCTCAATATCCTCATCCTCTTCCTCCTCTTCTGCCCACCCACGCTGAAGAGATGGAACTAAAGTTCCATGGCTACCCTCTGTAGCGGAGGCAACCGTGTCTTCCTCCTCCTCCTCCTCCTCCTCCGCCTCCTCCAATTGTCGCTGAGAAGACGAAGTGAGGGTGCTCTGGCTATCACCTTGTGTAAGCTCTTCCTCCCCCATTTCCACCTCTTCCACATGCAAAGCGTCGGTTTTAATTGTGAGCAGCGAGCGTTTCAGTAGACACAGAAGTGGGATGGTTACACTGATAATAGCGTTATCGCCGCTCACCATCTGTGTTGATTCCTCAAAATTGCGTAAAACCTCGCAGAGGTCTGACATCCATTCCCACTCCTCACTTCTGATTACAGGAAGTTGAACGGAGAGGCGACGACCGTGTAACAGCTGGTACTCCACTACTGCCCTCTGCTGCTCACAAAGCCGGGCCAACATGTGGAAGGTGGAGTTCCAGCGCGTGCTCACGTCACACAGCAGCCGGTGAGCTGGCAATTGTAAGCGCTGCTGCAGCTTCAACAGGCCGGCCGAAGCTGTAGATGACTTACGGAAATGTGCACACACGCGGCGCACCTTGGTCAAGAGATCATGCACATTGGGGTAGGTTTTTAGAAATCGCTGAACCACTAAATTAAATACATGCGCTAGGCATGGTACGTGTGTGAGCTTGCCGAGCTCCAAAGCCGCCACCAAGTTACGCCCATTATCACACACAACCATGCCTGGTTGCAGGTTGAGTGGCGAGAGCCACTGCTCGGTCTGGTGACTAATCCCCTGCAACAGCTCTGAGGCCGTGTGCTGTTTGTCCCCAAGGCAGATCAGCTTCAGCACGGCCTGTTGACGCTTCCCCACTGCAGTGCTACACTGCTTCCAGCTACTGGCTGATGGGGGAGTGGCGCTGCGTGTAGAGAATTCGGAGGTGGAAACGGAGGAGGAGGAGCCAATAACGTAGGTGCTGGAGGAAACCCTGATGGAGGTAGGGCCCGCAATCCTCGGCGTGGGTAGCACCCATGCCATCCCAGGGTCCGAGTCGCTCCCAGCCTCCACGACATTCACCCAGTGTGCCGTCAGGGAAATGTAGCGTCCCTGGCCACAAGCACTTGTCCATGTGTCAGTCGTTAAGTGGACCTTCCCAGTAACTGCGTTGGTCAGGGCACGGGTGATGTTACGGGACACATGGTGGTGTAATGCGGGGATGGCACACCGGGAAAAGTAGTAGCGGCTGGGGACCGCGTACCGAGGGACAGCTGCTGCCATCAGGCTGCGGAAGGACTCAGTGTCCACAAGCCTAAATGGCAGCATTTCGATGGCCAGTAATTTGGAAAGGTGTGAGGTTAGTGCTATGGCCTGTGGGTGGGTGGCTGGGTATTTTCGCTTGCGCTCAAATGCCTGGGGTAACGACATTTGGACCCTGTGCTGGGACAGGGAAGTGGATGTGGTCGCTGATGGTGCTTCAGATGCTACAGGTGCAGGGCGGGAGGTATGCGGGCCTGCGCCTTCGACAGGCGATTGGCCGGCACCGAAAACAGGGGAAGAGGAGGCAGTGGTGTGGCCTGCAGACACAGATGGGCGATCCAGGCGTTCCTCCCACTTATTACGGTGCTTGGATGCCATGTGTCGGATCATGCTGGTGGTGGTGAGGTTTCTAGTGTTCATGCCTCGGCTCATTCTGGTGTGGCACAGGTTGCAAACTACAATTCTTTTGTCGTCCGCACTTTCCTTAAAAAAACGCCATACCGCGGAACACCTACCCTTTGGCAAGGTAGATTTACGCAAGGGGGTGCTCCGTGGAACATTTGCGGGCCGGTTTGGTGCGGTCCGCCTTCTTTCTGTAGCCACACCACTGCCTCTTCCAGCCTGTTGCGGTGCTGCAGATGGCTCACCCTCAGGACTGCTGTCATCGCTCGGCTCTACACCTTCCCAGGTGGGGTCAGTCACCTCATCGTCCACCAAGTCCTCCTCCACTTCCTCACTCTGATCATCCTCCTCATGTCTTGATCCCACCACATACTCAGTCATTGACAACTGTATAACATTCTCCTCAACAAGGTCTTGAGACGGAAATAGTGGTTGATTTAATGGCAACTGTGTCTCATCATCATCATCATCATCCACTACTTCCTTTGACCTTAAATGCCGTTCACATCTGTCATCTTCTTGTGATTGGGTACCCTCTAGAGGTTGTGAATCAGGGCACAAGATGTCATGTTCCTCTGCAAGCGTGCTTGGAGAGAGGGTCAAATGAAGGATTGGTGATGAGACGAGCTCCTCACTATATCCCAGTGTGGGATCACTTCTTTGACCAGACCGTGTATGGTGGGAGGAAGGATGATCAGAGTGAGGATTATGTTGACCAGACTCTTGGCTACTGAGAGTGGACTTGGTGGAAGACAGGGTGGTGCTTAACCGACTGGAAGCAGTATCAGCTGACATCCAACCGACCACCTGTTCGCAGTGGTCGGACCTCGAGAGTGATGTCCTGCGACGCCCTGTGAAATGAGACATGAAGCTAGGTATGGTGGATGTCTTTCTTTCTTGTGCTCTGGCACCAGGCACAGTTTCTCCGCGTCCTGACCCGCGCCCTGAACTATCAGGATCACGTCCACTTCCCCGTCCCTTTTTACCCGCCTTCTTCATCTTACACGGAATATGTGACTTTAATATTTGAGTTTGAAAACTTAACAGTATTTCTTCCTATTCTGCAACTGTGCAGAGTACACAGAATAGGCTGCTAAACTGCGGTGACACACACTGAATGGAATATGTGACTTTAATATTTGAGTTTGAAAACTTAACAGTATTTCTTCCTATTCTACAACTGTGCAGAGTACACAGAATAGGCTGCTAAACTGCGGTGACACACACTGAATGGAATATGTGACTTTAATATTTGAGTTTGAAAACTTAACAGTATTTCTTCCTATTCTGCAACTGTGCAGAGTACACAGAATAGGCTGCTAAACTGCGGTGACACACACTGAATGGAATATGTGACTTTAATATTTGAGTTTGAAAACTTAACAGTATTTCTTCCTATTCTGCAACTGTGCAGAGTACACAGAATAGGCTGCTAAACTGCGGTGACACACACTGAATGGAATATGTGACTTTAATATTTGAGTTTGAAAACTTAACAGTATTTCTTCCTATTCTGCAACTGTGCAGAGTACACAGAATAGGCTGCTAAACTGCGGTGACACACACTGAATGGAATATGTGACTTTAATATTTGAGTTTGAAAACTTAACAGTATTTCTTCCTATTCTGCAACTGTGCAGAGTACACAGAATAGGCTGCTAAACTGCGGTGACACACACTGAATGGAATATGTGACTTTAATATTTGAGTTTGAAAACTTAACAGTATTTCTTCCTATTCTGCAACTGTGCAGAGTACACAGAATAGGCTGCTAAACTGCGGTGACACACACTGAATGGAATATGTGACTTTAATATTTGAGTTTGAAAACTTAACAGTATTTCTTCCTATTCTGCAACTCTGCAGAGTACACAGAATAGGCTGCTAAACTGCGGTGACACACACTGAATGGAATATGTGACTTTAATATTTGAGTTTGAAAACTTAACAGTATTTCTTCCTATTCTGCAACTGTGTAGAGTACACAGAATAGGCTGCTAAACTGCGGTGACACACACTGAATGGAATATGTGACTTTAATATTTGAGTTTGAAAACTTAACAGTATTTCTTCCTATTCTGCAACTGTGCAGAGTAAACAGAATAGGCTGCTAAACTGCGGTGACACACACTGAATGGAATATGTGACTTTGATATTTTAGTTTGAAGACTTAACAGTATTTCTTCCTATTCTGCAACTCTGCACAGTACACAGAATGTGCTGCTAAACTGCGGCGAAGCACACTGAATGGAATATGTGACTTTGATATTTTAGTTTGAAGACTTAACAGTATTTCTTCCTATTCTGCAACTCTGCACAGTACACAGAATGTGCTGCTAAACTGCGGCGAAGCACACTGAATGGAATATGTGACTTTGATATTTTAGTTTGAAGACTTAACAGTATTTCTTCCTATTCTGCAACTCTGCACAGTACACAGAATGTGCTGCTAAACTGCGGCGAAGCACACTGAATGGAATATGTGACTTTGATATTTTAGTTTGAAGACTTAACAGTATTTCTTCCTATTCTGCAACTCTGCACAGTACACAGAATGTGCTGCTAAACTGCGGCGACGCACACTGAATGGAATATGTGACTTTGATATTTTAGTTTGAAGACTTAACAGTATTTCTTCCTATTCTGCAACTCTGCACAGTACACAGAATGTGCTGCTAAACTGCGGCGACGCACACTGAATGGAATATGTGACTTTGATATTTTAGTTTGAAGACTTAACAGAATGTGCTCTAATCTGCAACTTTGCACACTAAACAGAATGTGCTCTAATCTGCAACTTTGCACACTAAACAGAATGTGCTCTAATCTGCAACTTTGCACACTAAACAGAATGTGCTCTAATCTGCAACTGTGCACACTAAACAGAATGTGCTCTAATCTGCAACTTTGCACACTAAACAGAATATATGTTTTTTTTTTTTTTTTTTTTTTCCCCCCACACAAAATAACCTGCTGCCCCCACACACAGTAGTCCTAAAAAGGACTTTTGGTTCTTTTTTTTTCACAATTTTGCTTTTTTTCCTCCCTACACTGACTTTCCCTTCCTATCCTCAGCTCTCCCTGGCTAAGACTGAGCCGAACTCGCTGGTCAGGTGCTATACAGCACCCGACCACGGGTTCTGGCCAGCCAATCAGTGTAATGCCAGCAGCCAACATGGCTGCTGGCATTACACTGATGTCAGAGCCTCCCTGCACGTTTATTGGCTGCGCAGCAGCCGCAAAACATGCGGGGAGGAGACCCGAACATGGCGGGCGAGCACATGCGGTATTCGTACGAGTACCGCCATGTGCCGAGCAGAGCGATGCTCGAGCCGATCCGAGCATCGGCCGAGCATGCTCGCTCAACACTAGTATTGACACTTGGACGCTAGGAGCTTTATGCTGAGAAGGAGTGGAGGAATAAAATTAATGATATGGAAGCACTATAATATGAAGGTGTCTTATGGAGATGATTTGACTGAGAAGAATGATGCCGATTACATCATTGGTAATGGACGGCGAGTAGGATGGAACCGAAAATGGAAGGAACATTGACACTGAACAGTGGACCTCAGAAACGGAATGAAAAACGGAGGTGCAACTTGTGCGTAGCGGTAAGCTCCCAGGATGGAGCGGTCAGGTATCTATTACCTGTATTTTGACAGTGTGAATCATTATTGGAGTTATAAATGTATCCTGTTATATGATCCGCTAGACTCATTTGCTGAAGACCATATACCGTTTCTAAATATTATACTTTGTGTCTGTACCGTGGATCCTGGTTACTGAATAGTTACCAAGATATACAATTTGATGTATGGATGAACATTGTTGTTATATAGCATCATTTCATCTCATTTTTATGTTGACATCTGTGTATTGTCATCATATGTTTAGGTAATTTCCATCTATTGATACACCACCAGTTTTTTGATTTGGAGATCAACATCAGTGCTTTATAACATCATTTATTATCTGAATATGATCCTCTCACTCTGATTGAACTATTTTTTTGCATCACCAATTTTTCCTGATTTTTTTTTAGCTGGCGCCAGTGTTTGTTGTTTTATGGGGTTAGATGTATGCATGTGGGGTTTGGTTTGCTTAGGGCAGGACTATGTGACTGACTTATTGGGTCTTGTTTGGTCTTTACTCTCACTCCTATGTATAGATTTTGTATTTATCTATGGTTACTAATAAATATTTTTGTAATTTCTTAAAATATGATTTTGTGTATATTTCGGTCCTGATCTTTTTTTTCTCCTTTTTGTTTTAGCTGTATTTGTATGGGACTATGGCACCTCATGCATGATTTGTATGGTTATCCCTTTCTTCGTTTAAATGAGTAGTGTTCCTATTGTTATTATATATATTCATTCTTCTCCACCTGTCACCTACCTGAAATCATGTGTGTGGGAATATTTTTCTCTTGGGGCAGGCATATTGCAGTCAACAGTTGCTGCAATGTACACTATCTGTGACAAGTCAGTGAAAAGGGGAAACACATGCAATAAAACATATGCAATACAGACACCACAATGTTTATATGAAACATTTGAAAGCTGAACTCCCCTGTCCCTCCCAAAGGGCACCAAGAATGTCAGTGGAAATCAAAGAGGAAGAGTAGAAAAACCTAGGCTGAGTGTGAAAGTTTGATGGTGAACAAAACAGCTGCATTATCATCAGCTTCTTCCATTAGGGTCCTGACATGGGAAGACAGACTATCTGTCCCCACCTTAGCAACCTCAGGATCCCCTACCTCCTCCTCTTCTAGTGTACCAGTTCTGCCAGCATAACCTCTACACCAGCTGATAGTGATTCTATAAATCTGAGGATGTGGCAGTTCGTGTCCACCCATTGCACATTATGTGGTGTGCTGAAAACAAATAGCAATGTGGTGGAGAGTAATGGAAAGCAGGGAATTAAGGAACATTTGTAGATATTCCATGTTAAGTGGGTATCAGAGAGGATTCATCATTATTACTAGGTATTCTTGTTGTCACGTGTCCTTAGCACCATTTACAAAGCCCAAAGTTTTCTGTTATGGATGCAGATGTGTCAATTTTTCACAATGTTTCGTAATGCGTTACTCATACTGTGCACATAGTAGTAGCTGATGAAAGGCACAGTTCCTTCTTGTTCTCAAGGGAAACAGTAGTATTCCAACATGATTTTGGAAGAGACTAATTATAGGCACACTTCTTTGTCTAGATACACCTGAAGTGGTGGGAGCTATTTGTGGTGCTGCTACTGCCTCAGGAGCATCCCTGTATCTAGTGGCAAGGGCAACCATCATGGCCAGTCTTATTTCATTGATATTGATCCCATTTAGAGCTGTCTAATCATCCTGCTGGTTTTACAGCTCAGCAGCAGTTATAGCAGTAGCAAATGCTGGAATGTTACCTTAGTGATAGGAAATGCGTTTTAAGTATACATCTGAGAGCCACAGTATTTTTAACTCCCTAGCTATTGAACATTTGTCCTCTGTTGAACTGTACTCTGATCAATCTCCATTACTGTGATGAAGGACGGGAGGCTTCAAACAACCACTGTGATTTTGATCCCCTCTGCCCGCTTATTCCATCAAAGTGCACTTATGATATGATAAGAGGTCAGTCTCATATATCATACTGCTGGAATTAAGGACGGGAGATACTGCTTGATATAGAAGCAACTCTGCCTGCAACAACATCTTACCCGGGCACCATATGTTCACAAATATGGACGGCAGAGGAGATCGACTGTATTTTACAGAAGCCTGCCCGCTACAAAGTATATAATTTGAATACCACTATCAAGTGGATACTTGGAGGTTGTTTCATATTATATCTTTAGGAGTTATTTATAGCTCTTTACTTTCTAGTACCTAATACAGAGGACTATTGTATGTGAGCTAACTTGAACTTGAATTAATATATATATATATTGGCCAATTTTTTATTGTTTATGACATGACTATTGATAGCATTTATATATATATATATATATATATATATATATATATATATATATATTTTTTTTTTTTTTTTTTTTTTTTTTTTTTATATTGTATGCACAACATTTGTCATATTGTTGTCTGTGTCTATTTTGTATTAATATAAATTTATTGACAATACTAGCATTCTCCTTGTATTTTCTTTTTTTCTACTTTTGCTCAACCTGTCCACTAACTGGTTATAGGGTTGTAGCTGCTGGTATTGTTTTTATTTTATTATATACTAGTTGGATCTGGTAGAATTTGGTGCCAGCCTTTCCAGGTTTTAGATTTTATATATATCTATATCCTCAGTAGATACAAAACCAACTATTAATGAGTGAGGAGCAAGCCACTCTTCTATCACCTGCTCTAATTTATTTAACTCAACAACAGCTTTATGGGATTGTCTTCCACAACCCTTCATGCACAAAGTGGCATGCCTATGGGATGGGCTACCATGCTGCCTTAGTTTAATCATTGTTTCATAGACAGAGTCAGGATTAGCTATGACCTGATGTTACAGGCTGTTGCTGCCCACTGATGGGAAGGAAACCCAGTGAGTAATGACCGTCATAAAGTCTGTACTCTCGTAACTTATCCACTTTTCTGTTATCAGGTGAATGTTCTTGTTATATGTTCTTTCCATCCCTTTGTACACAGCATCAAAAACCTGAATGCATACTGTAACTCTGGTACAGCACTACTATTATGTGCCCCTTAGTCTCATTAACTTTTAGGAGTGCTTCTATTGTTGCTGGTTGTTGCACATCCAATATGCTGCTGCCAGTATTTCTTTCAGTCAGACCTGTGGTTGTGCTTCAGGTGGGATCTTACTGAGAATGTGCCTAGATGGGATTCTGCTTTTCCCTTGATCAGACAACAGATGGTAATAGGTTTAGCTTTTGGATCATGAAAGAAGGATCTCCATACTGTAGATTACATAGACCGAGGAGTTCCTAAAGGGCAAGTAAAATTACAGGGGCTAGATGTTGTAATTATACTAGCAGTAGTGTCAGCAAGTGAAGCACTCATCATATCTAGGGTTGTGATGTTGATTATAGCCTGTGTTGCTATTTACTTAACAATAGTGTATGTGGCTGGGTGGTGATTAGATGCAGTAATGATATGATGACTGGCATAATAATTGAACAAAGAATTTGTTACAAGCATATTATTCCATTTCAGTGGTGGAAGTCTGAGTCTTTTCCTAATTGTAAAGACATATCATCATCACTCTCACTCTCTACTTTATCACTATCAGAAGAAGAGGAGAATGAAGATACATTTTTTGAGACTTCAAAAATCCTTCAATAATATAAACATAGTGGGAAAGAATTAGCAGGCAATGCTGAAGATTACCTAAATATTGATGCTGGTAGTGATGATGATGGTGATGAGGAGGAGGCAGGATGTATCTGTAACGGTTTGTTCGACTCACAGACACAATGGTTTACGATAAAAACACAGTTTTATTGAATTCACAATACAATAAGAACCCTCACAGGTCCTGTAGTATACAGGCAGTATAATACAGACACACAACAGGTTAATCATACAATTGCCCACACAGGTCCATTTCAAAATAAAGGTACAAGCAGTATATACTGACACAGGTCAGGCAAAAGGAGTAGTTTCCCAGGACTCTGGTGCTGCAAGAGTTAAAGTTCATCAACGGGTGTAAACAGTCCCAAGTGTGAAGGTACTGAGATAGCATTTTATAGAGAGCTTCATGTCGCCCAAGGCTAGCAGACCAACGTGAACTACCAGAGTACAATAGATATAGTGTAGTGAGCACTGCCAGAGCAGTATCGGAGGCAGACACTCACAACCGGCAGGAGCGGTAAACGGAAGACAAGCCAATGGCACACTACCGGAGCCGTTTAACATTTAATGAGCTTGTTGCCTCTATCACCGAGCCTATTCGTTTACACTAGCAGAGCAATATCTCCAACTACGGTGCTCGTTTCCTTGCAGTCGTTGCACCGCGTGGTGCTATTGGGCAGAACGTTAGCTCTTGCAGTGTGTTGCTCCGTTTCGACACAGGAAGGGTGTCTTGGCTCTGGTCTCCTATTGCTCACAGTGTTGTACCATCATACCGCACCAGGAAGTGCGTTTGTCTCACGTTATATTTGCTTGTGCAGTGTCTCCTCCGTTACCACACCTAAGGGGTGCTCTTGGCTCTGGTCCCATTTGCATATGCAGTGTCTCCTTCTTTACTGCACCTAAGGGGTGCTCCTGGCTCTGGTTCCATTGGCTCTTGCAAGGTCTCTTCCCCATTATTGCACCCAAGTAGTGGCATTGGCTCTAGCTCCAGTCAGTCCTTGCTAAACTATTTGGCATATTATAATACAGCTATCTGGTAGTGATCCAGTTCAGTCGCACTGCTAGCGCTTGCCTATTGTACTACTACTGGGACTGTTTATTTTCACCGGGCGTTGGCTAATCACCACAACAGAGACTGATTATTTGTATTGGGCATCAACCCTTTTACCTTCATTGATTCTGTTGAGTGCTATTTGCTCCTATTATACTGGGCCTGTACTACATCCATTACTTGCCTAGACCTGTGATTACCTATTCGGCCCCCAGGAGAACTGTTCCTTATTTTTACCTCAATAAAACAGTGTTTTATTTTTAACCTTGGTCTGAGTGTCATAAAACCGTAACAGTACGAAAGGGCCATGACCTCAGACAGTAAGGGTGACGGTAATACACAGAACCTCCATTGGATGATGGATGTACATGAGCAACGCTTGGACCAGTTGGCTCTGGCCATGCAGACGTTACTGGAACGTACAGTACATCTTGATAAACCAAACCAAAATCCGGTGGTCCCCCCAATTCTGACACCGGATAATCATGCTGGGCTAATTGCTGCACCTTCCAGAAGTCTAACGGCGGCGGCGCCGTTGAGATACAATGGCAAACTTACACTATGCAGGGGGTTTATCAACCAATTAGAGATATTCTTGGAACTGACACCTCATGCCTTCCTGAATGACCGTAGCAAGGTGGGGTTCATGATATCTCTATTAACGGGTAAAGCCCTGGCGTGGGCAAATCCCTTACGGGAGAATGCCAGTCACTGCACTCTGAACTTCAATGAGTTTATAAGGAAGTTTCGGAGAGTATTTGAGGTACCTGGTAGAGCCGCCTCCGCTGCCAAGAAATTGATGGAAATACAAATGGGCAATCATACAGTAGGCGATTATGCCATAGAATTTCGGATACCTGAAGGAGAGGTAGGCTGGAATAATGAGGCTCTGGTGGCAGCCTTTGCTCAGGGGTTGTCTGAGTCTATTAAAGATGAAATTGCGGCCAGAGATGTACCCAGTGATTTAGATGAGTATATCGATTATGTCATGCTCATTGACTCTCGCATCCGTGAAAGGCGCCTGGTCAAAAGGGTAAGACCCAGAAACTATGGGCACGGTAGTCCTTTAAACCCACCCTCGCCTCCCATTCCTCCTGACCGAGCATCCGAACTAAGTGAGCCAACGCAACTCGGGTTCACTAGACTTACAAAGGAGGACCGGGCACACCGTAAAAGGCACGGTTTATGTTTATATTGTGGCAAAGATGGGCACATACTACGCACTTGCCCAGTACGGCCGGGAAACGCACGCACGTATGGTACCTTGAGGGACAGGCCCTAGGTGGTGTACAATCGTCCACAGACTCCTGTACACAAAAACCCACCATCCAGGTGAGTTTTTCCTTGGCCGACCAAGCTGTGGAGGTACTGGCTGTGGTAGATTCTGGCGCAGCAGGGTACTTCATGGACCGTTCCTTTGCTGAATCACACATTAAAAGAGATACTCCGCTAGCCATTGAGGCCATTGACGGTAGACCTTTAGAACCAGATTTCATCACTATGTCTATTGGGGCTCTCCACAGGGAGCAGGTATGTTTCCAAATTATACACTCACCCCATCATGTGGTCATTCTGGGGTTCCCATGGTTATTATTGCACAACCCTCAGTTTGATTGGCAAAGATGTGAGGTTAAGTCATGGTCTGAGTATTGTACCAGTCACTGTTTGTCACACCCGGTCATGATTTTGTGTACCTCTCCCTCCGTGCCAACTGAATATAGCAAGTTCAGTGACGTATTCAGTAAGGGAGAGGCTAGCGCATTGCCGCAGCACAGGCCGTATGATTGCGCTATTGATTTGCCTCCGGGGGTGGTGCCTCCTAGGGGCAGGGCGTACCCTTTGTCCTGCGAGGAGAACAGGGCCATGGAGGAGTACATTGAGGATGCCTTCAAGAGGGGAATCATTCGCAAATCATCCTCTCCGGCAGGTGCAGGGTTTTTTTTTGTGAAAAAGAAAAATGGCGAATTACGACCATGTATTGACTACTGGGGGTTGAATAAGCTCAAGTCCAAGAATGCGTATCCTATACCACTTATTACGGAGTTATTTGACAGGTTGAAGGGCTCTTCTATATTTACGAAACTTGATCTGCGGGCCACATACAACCTGATAAGGATCAGGGCTGGAGATGAGTGGAAAACGGCATTCAATACTAGGTCAGGGCACTATGAATACTTAGTGATGCCATTTGGATTGTGTAATGCACCTGCCGTATTTCAAGAGTTGATCAATTACATCCTTCGTGATATGCTACAGTCCTGTGTGGTCGTATACCTTGACGATATATATTGATACACTCTGCTAACCTAACTCAGCCCATCCAGGATGTTTCTGAAGTTTTGCTCTGTAAATTAGAAAAATGTGAATTTCACAGATCTATAGTACCCTTCCTGGAATTTGTGATATCAAAGGATGGCATTGCCATGGACCAGGAGAAATTGGCAGCAGTCCTACAGTGGCCACGGCCCAAAGGGTTAAAAGCTATTCAACGATTCTTGGGCTTTGCCAATTATTATAGAAAATGTATTCAGAATTTCTCTACCATTGTGAAACCCCTGTCTGACCTCACGCACAAGGGCGCTAATCCCTCTCAATGGTCTGAGGCAGCTGAAAACGCTTTTGAGACACTTAAATCTGCTTTTGCCTCTGCTCCTATACTGTCCCACCATGCCATTTACATTGGAGGTCGATGCCTCCGAAGTTGGGGTAGGGGCAGTTCTTTCTCAATGCCCTAAGGAGGGTGGCAACCTGAGACCTTGTGGGTTCTTTTCCAAGAAGCTCTCTAATGCCCAAAGCCATTACGAGATTGGTGATAGGGAACTGTTGGCTATTATCCTTGCATTGAAGGAATGGCGACATTTATTGAAAGGCACAAGAACCCCAGTATTAATTCTTACTGACCATAAAAATTTGATTTATCTCTCAGAGGAGAAAAGGCTGTCCTCCTGCCAGGCTAGGTGGGCACTATTCCTGTCTCGGTTTAATTTTATAGTGTCCTACTTGCCAGGTTCTAAGAACGTTAGGTCAGACGCCCTATCCAGACAGTTTAGCCAGATGGCAAGTGCTTTGTGGATGAGCCTTTCCGTACCCGTTTGCCTGAGACTTACCACTCATCTAAGGCAGCTGGGCACATTGAGAGGGATCAGTTAATATGGTCTCTCTCACAAGTATTTTGGTGGCCCTCCCTTAGAGCCGATTGCTCCGCATTTACTGCAGCCTGTGCTACCTGTGTCCACGCTAAAACCCCCAGAAATCTCCCAGTGGGCCTACTCCAAACGGTGCCTAATGGTGAACGCACATGGTCCCACATATCTATTGATTTTTTGGGAGAATTGCCGGTGTCTAGGGGTTATACATTTATCCTGATGGTGGTTGAAAGGTTCATTAAGATGGCTCACTTCGTGCCCCTCTCTGGTCTTCCTTCGGCCCAGGAGTTGGCAGTAGTTTTTGCCAGAGAGGTGTTCCGCTTGCATGGGGTTCCCAGACTGTTAGTGTCGGACCGAGGGAGTCAGTTCGTGTCGAGATTTTGGAGGGCATTCTGTAGCCAGATGGGCATACAACTGTCCTTTTCCTCCGCATACCATCCCCAGACCAATGGGGCCGCTGAGCGTGCCAATCAGGTACTGGAGCAGTTTCTGCTCTGCTTTGTGACTGATCATCATGACAATTGGGCTGACCTGTTGCCGTGGGCGGAGTTTGCCAGGAACTGTGCAGTTAATTCATCGTCTGGGAGCTCCCCATTCCTTAACAATTATGGGTTCCAGCCGTGTTTACTCCAGGACTCATTTCAGTCGCAGCAGATTCCAGCTCTGGACAAGCATATTGAGCAGCTCCGCTCCACTTGGGCACAGGTTCAGAGGACCCTCAGCCAGTCCTTCCAGCGACATCAGCGACATGCCAACCGTAGAAGGCTGCCAGCGGTCTCCTTCCAGGTTGGAGACAGGGTATGGCTCTCCTCCAGAAATCTCAGTCTGCAGGTGCCATCGAAACAATTTGTCTCCCTGGTTCATTGGTCCATTCAAAGTTATCCGCAAGGTCAACCCAGTGGCTTACGCACTGGAACTCCCGGCATCTATGCACATTCACAATGTGTTCCATGTGTCGCTGTTGAAGCCCTTGGTATGCAACCATTATACTACCACTCCGGTGGTTCCTGGGCCGGTGGATGTTCAGGGCCAAGAGGAGTACGAAGTTCAGAGCATTATTGATTCCAGGAGGTTTAGAGGTAAATTGCAGTATTTGGTTCACTGGAAGGGTTACGGGCCTGAAGAGCGTTCTTGGGTCGACCAGAGGGACCTTCATACTCCAAGATTACTGCGCAATTTTCACTCTAAATATCCTCAGAAACCCAGACCCTCGGCCAGGGGAGGGGGTCTTTGAGAGGGGGGGTACTATCACGGTTCCCTTGACTCCTTGTCACTCTCTGTTGTGGCGCTCCTCCATTGGCGGAGCTGGATTGGCCCGCCCAGGGTGTCCCTTTTTATACTGGGTCTATGGCACCTGTCAGGTGCCCTTTCAGGGTGTTCCTGTTCCTGCGCCATTGTTGCTGTGTTCATGCGTTCCTGTGTACCGACTTGGCCCGTCTGACTACTCTGCTGTTCCTGCTCCGTGATTGACCCGGCTCTGGCTAACGTTCCTGCTTCGTGATTGACCCGGTTCTGGCTGACGTTCCTGCTCCGTGACTGACCCGGCTCTGGCTGACATTCCTGGTCCGTGATTGACCCAGCTCTGGCTGATGTTCCTGCTCTGTGATTGACCCGGCTCTGGCTGACATTCCTGCTCCGTGATTGCTTCCAGTGTTCCTGCTAGATTTGGATCGCTTGCCTGGTGACATTCTGAACTGTGCTTGTAGTGTTGCACTGACTGATCACGCTTCCTCTGCTGAGCTGTGGCCTCCGTTATTGAGCCTGTCTGTACACTTGCAGAGCTTGTTGCCTCCGTTACTGAGCCTGTCAGAGAATACCTGCTGAGCTGTTGCCTCCGTTACCGAGCCTGTCAGATACACTTGCCAAGCTTGCTGCCTTCGATTCTGAGCCATTTAACATTTAATGAGCTTGTTGCCTCTATCACCGAGCCTATCAGTTTACACTGCAGAGCAATATCTCCAACTATGGTGCTCGTTTCCTTGCAGTCGTTGCACCACGTGGTGCTATTGGGCAGACCGTTAGCTCTTGCAGTGTGTTGCTCCGTTTTGGCACCGGAAGGTTGTCTTGGCTCTGCTCTCCTATTGCTCACAGTGTTGTACCATCATACCGCACCAGGAAGTGCGTTTGTCTCACGTTATATTTGCTTGTGCAGTGTCTCCTCTGTTACCGCACCTAAGGGGTGCTCTTCAGTCTGGTCCCATTTGCTTATGCAGTGTCTCCTCCGTTCCCGCACCTAAGGGGTGCTCCTGGCTCTGGTTCCATTGGCTCTTGCAAGGTCTCTTCCCCATTATTGCACCCAAGTGGTGGCATTGGCTCTAGCTCCAGTCAGTCCTTGCTAAACTATTTGGCATATTACAATACAGCTATCTGGTAGTGATCCAGTTCAGTCGCACTGCTAGCGCTTGCCTATTGCACTACTACTGGGACTGTTTATTTTCACCGGGCGTTGGCTAATCACTACAACAGAGACTGATTATTTGTATTGGGCATTAACCCTTTTACCTTCATTGATTCTGTTGAGTGCTATTTGCTCCTATTATACTGGGCTTGTACTACATCCATTACTTGCCTATACCTGTGATTACCTATTCTGGCCCCCAGGGGCACTGTTCCTTATTTTTACCTCAATAAAACTGTGTTTTATTTTTAACCTTGGTCTGAGTGTCGTAAAAACCGTAACACAAGTGTAGTAAGCAAGTGCAACCGGATCGCCTGCAGAGTAAGAATGTCGCCGAGACGACACCAGCTGAAGAAGCAGGAACGTCAATCAAGCCAGGTCGGTACACAGGAACAGGAACATCAGCCAGGCCGGGTCAGTACACAGGAGCTGGAACGTCAGCCAGGCCGGGTGGATACACAGGAGCAGGCACTGAAGAGAAGTCAGGCAATCCGGGTCGGTACACAGGAGATGGAACTTGAAGAATAGTCAGGCAGGCCAAATCGGTACACTGGGAAACACTGAGCAGTAAGCTAGCACTGGTACAGGAACACCACGAAAGGGCACCGTGTGGGTTCAGGAGCCCAGTATATAAAGGCCATACTGGGCGGGATCAACACAGGAAAGCCAATGGGAGCACTACACAGGATAACTGACAGGAAAAACAAAACAAGGGAGCACGGGCACCATGATAGTATCCCTTCAGCATCCTCCTCTTCTTCAGATACAGATGAAGTTGAGAGTGACAGAGATGATGGCATGGCCATAAATTAACTGAAAGGAAAATTATTAGTCATCTACTACTGAAAAGGAGCACCATGACTGTTTATAAAGTTTTCATTATAGCTGCTTTTTCACCATATTCAGTTAATTTCTCCATTATAAATAATGATGTTATAAAATTAAATACACTTAAAACTTTAAATATGCACAATTATCTATTATTGTTAGAGAGGTTTTTAAAAGCATAGTATATGGCATTATTAAGCTATTTTATCTAGCTTTCCTGGCCTATGTATGTCTGTAATCATTCCAAATTATTGAGTGAATTAAAGTGAGTACCTCAAATGTATATCGAAAGGTGTATTACACAGGCTTTATGTAGTTTATAGTAGTGGGACAGACTCATCTAAATGGACTGGTAGAAATAATCCAGTTCTTCAGGTCTCCATCTACTCACTGCTATTGATCTGTATTTGAAAGTAGGTTAGATCAGCCACAAGGGCATTAAATAGAACTTTGAGCTTTTTTTTTTTTTTTTTTTTACAAGGAGTATAAATAATGAAATATACAAGTCACAATATATATCCTGCATATTAAAGCAGAGATTACTAATAATATACATGTGAATTAAACAAAATCAAGCAAGTGTACAAGATGGAAAAGCAATGAAATATGTAAGTCCAAACATACAACCGGCATGTCAAAGCAGAGATAGCTATTACTATACATGTGAGTTTATCAAAGTATTCTCCGCTATAAAGTAAGCTATTCTTGCACAATCATGAAATAGCTGATTAAAGAAAAGATAATAAAAACAGACATATTTAGAGATGCATCCCCACATTGATAACAGGGAAAGTAGTCTGTATAGAAGCTCAGCCACCTTAATAAAATAAATAAATGGAGAGAGGGACATGGGAGGAGACCCGACACCCTGTCGGAATTTCATGCATAGACCTCCTAGAGGTCCTGAAAGGGGAGGATAGAAAAGAAGAAAATTGGGCAAAAAACATGTTAAGGGCCAGGATTCTAGTCGTGGCTATAATGTAGACACTGAGCTGCAAATGATAGAGCTGAAAGATAAAGCACATAAAGTGGCAGAAGTAGTAAGTTATTCAGTATTAATGGATTCATAGCTCCTAAGGCATCAATAGGAAAATGTAGGCACTAATGCAAAACTGCACCACACTGAGTGGACAGAGGTGCATCATAGAGTAATAAAACATTAGATACCCCACTGTTAGAGAAAACACACTGTTCCTGTACCCGGGACATAACAAATATTTTGCAAATAAACATTAGGCTGGTGCAGCCTCCCAACCTATACACACAATACCACTCAAAAGACCCCACAGTCCCCAACCCCGCAACACCACCCGCTCCCCTGAACAGACATCATGAAATTACGCAAACAGACTATTAGTACATCCAATTGATAGCAAAAATCCGGGGAGTTGGCCGAGAGGCAACAAAAGCTCCACTCTGCCCCCTCCTTGCGCAGAACATGTATCCCTGGATCCCAGGGGGAGGCATCCCAGCCAGGCTCCACCCAACACCAGGTAAAAGGTAGAAGACCAGGATCCACCGGCAGCCGCAACACACCAAGGAACCACCATAAACCATAGCAAATAGGTTCCAGGGTAATCACCAGAATCGTCGCGGGCACAACCTCAGGTAAGGTGGATAGATACACAATACCAGGCCAAATCCAAATAACTAGGCAGGCATCACAAGTAGGAAGGCAAGCAAGAGGCTGAGCTCTTGGGAAACGAGTAGTGTTGAAGTGGGTAGAGCTCCAAGGCAAAACTCCAATCCCGTGATTCAGGCCAGGAAGACTCTGTCCTGATGGCCCAGAAGCAGACTGCATGTTCGCCAACTCCTCCCGAAATGCAGCTCTAACTGCCACAACCAAGGCACTGAGATCTGCCTTGGTTGTTAGGTGTGCAATGTCATTTGTCATTAAATAGGCTCCAACCACCATTTCGAGCAGCTGCAACAATCGATCTGTCTGGCTCACAGATACGAATGCAGTGTTTCTTGGCTCTCCATCTATGTTAAAGTGGTCAACTCTACTATATGGCTATCCAGAAAGAAATAATGAGGTGTGACAGCAGTAAAGCAGAGGAACAAACAATAAACAAGCAGATTATATCTTGAAAAATCAGTGTCTCGGCCTCAGAGCTAAGAAAAAGATGTCCATCTTCCTAGGCAGTACTCTCTGCCCCCCCAAACTTTAAGCTTCAGAATTAATATTTGTTTATTTCTTTAACAGTAATACTGTATGTAGATGTTTTTAAATCTTACACATTTTTTCAGGGGCATTTTTAAATATAAAGTGTTTTCTTCAGGAGGAATATTTTTGAGTTTTTAATTTTAAAGTATTTTTGTTATCCATAAAGATGGCAAAATGTTTTAGATACAGTTCTATTACAATGGGGTACCCTGATGAGGTATGAAAGCGTAAATGTACTTTGGAAAAACTATGCAACAAAATCATAATTTGTTTGAAATTAGTGAATTAAAAAAATTTTATGTATTTTCTATGAATGGGAATTTTGTGGGAAAAGAAGAGAATTCCTAGTTTCCACAAAAATTCCTGTGGAAACATTTTTTGGCTAGTCACCCATTCTACTTGATGCTGATTATAGGACCAAAGTGCAAATCCACCAATGTAGCTAATTTTCTGCACTGAAATGTAGGTTTCATACTTATGCTTCTGCACTTGAGCTTGTGATGACAATAGAAAAATAGTTAATCATACTCTGTTGTCAAGACATTAATGCAAGTCCCAGATACCTCCGTTATGGCATGCGCTCTAAAATGGAATAATGTTATGCCAGTTTCCTTAGTGCGTTGTTTGTATATTATGCAGGTGCAGAGTAAAGGAATGCATCAAAACATCCATACAATTTTCCAGTGACCTCCCTTTGGTGCAAGCTTCTCATTTCCTGCTACTGTAACTATGACAAACCTATATCACCTCATGGATTAGTATTGAGATTCGACAAATGTGTTCTTAGACCTCTCACCCTTCTCACTAAATAGTTGTGCTTGCAAATGTATACTTTAAAGGGATAATAATACTTCAAATTTAAATATCTGCATCTTGTAGGCATTAAAAAAATAAACAAAATGCCCCCAGTGCCATCTATCAAACCTTTATGGTCTGAGAGATAATCATATTTTAAGATCCCCCTCCCTCCCCTTTTATTTGTTGTTTAATGCCTACAAGAGGCAGATATTTAAATTTGAAGTATTACTATCCCTTTAATGATAAATGTCTCTCATAGTATCCAACCATGTAATAGTACAAGGCATCCAATCTGCTTCCTGCATCTGTAGTTTAAAATCAGCTACAACAGACACAAACTGGCAAATGGATAATTAATCAGGGTTGTGAGAAAACATTAGCTGAATTCACATTGTCCTTAAGATCTGGGAATGGACAATGTATGGGCATGCTAATATTTTTACAAGGAATGTACAGTAAAACAATCTTTTATAGAGAAAGTAAAAAAGTGTGTAGTAGTATAATTCTCCCTTTTCCTTAAATTGCATAAAACATTTCTTAGTTTATGAGTAAGAAAAAAGCATTGCATTAAAGGGTAAATCATGAATTCCAGAAATTGTTAGAAAAACAGAGTTCAAAACCATAAAGCACAAATTCAAGTACAGGGAGTGGGTGGAAGGAAAATAGCTTTTTACCTACTCTAGAAGCACACAATGCTTGCAATATTAAGTACAATTGAACTAGTTTTCTAAGTAGCTTTCATTTCATAATTACTGAAACAATAAGGTATTCTACTCTCACTACATGTTTATGGATTTGTGTTATATGTTCTTATGTTTTTTGCAACAAAAAGTAAATAATAATTTCTAAATTAACATTGCCCTCATATGAATGTCATAATTAATAAACAAAATCAATTGACTCTGAAGTAAACTCAAATAAATTCAAATAATATACTAGTTAAGTACCATTCAATGCATAATTGCAGAAAAAAAACTGCATGGTGCAAGGAAAAACTTAACATGATTTGAAACTGTTGTACTGCATCATTTCACAACAAATAAAGTTATCAGAAGCTTGAAGTAAAAATACAATTATATATGTTATATTTAAAAATAAAGCACATCAAAACACAGACATACTAAGAACTGGAGCAAACCAACTGCACCATAAAGGACAAATAAAAATTACCCAAATCTCCATTCATTTAAATGGGCTTTAAACTCCTTTAATGCCAGTATACAACTCGTTGGGAATTTGAAGTTCCCCACAGTGCAATTGGTTTTCACCAGAAATTTTTCAGGTCTTCTCAGTACATTAGCCTATCTATCAGTAATTTGGCTGAATTCATTTTTATTTTAATTAAAAAAACACAACTGTATACAAAAGAATCCGAAGACAATCCTGTGCTGCTTCATACAAATTACTTAAATGTGAGCTCTTTGTATAGCATGTATTATACCAATGTATTAATTCACTTGTTAAAAAAAATAAGGGTTTTGTCCAAAACTCACTTATATCATCAAGGTGACACATATTAATTAAGCCTTATCTGATGGATCTTTCTTTTGTGGCTCATGAAAATGCTTTTTATTAAAAACTACATTTATATATCAATTAAAAATGAGTGTATTACATTTATAGTATCTTTACCACTTAGGTGAAGATTTTCTAAGGTATGGTAAAAAAGCTTCTAGTTAGGGATGGACAAAATTTTTTGCTGCAATAGCAAAATATAAAACCAACTGAAATTTTTGGTTTTGGGCAGGAATTCCTGCAAAACGGCTACATTTAACTGCTTTTTTTAATTTAATTGAATCAATGATACTATTTCCCCAAATGTGAAATTTCCCATATGGGATTGGAATTATACCATGCTAATTATAAATGAGGTGTCTGTTTCCCACATGTTGTCAGTCTATGCTTGGGTGAGAGAGCAGCTGTCATTTTAATACTAGAGGCAGACAAGCAAAGAGAGGAAGCTGGAGTTGCTTGATAGGAGTATTGTTGATTGGCTGTTCTCTGGGGGTTAGTGTATAGGAAGAAAGGAAGATTAAAATAAATAACATACATACATTACATTACATAAATAAAGAAATAAATACATAAATTAACACATTTTCTATCTGAGCTGGTTGTGCCTCTACTGAGCATAAGTGAGTAACAGTTTGTTCTCAGACAGACATAACAGAACAAACATTCAAAATATAAAGACATAAATAACTTAACATACTCTGTGCTTATACACACTCCCATATCTTCACAAGAGAGACAACTATATATACTGAGGTGTGGGTGAGCTACACACCTGTAGCAGCTGCTGTGCTTTATTTTTTATTGCAAGCTACTTATTTGGTATCACAGTGCCTGTGATTGCCCTCTGGTAGCGCTGCTACTATTGCTGAAGACAGTGTCTATCTCTTCCTGAGTGTTGTGCTTATGCACGTTCACTATTCTTATAGGCCTGTGGTAATTGCCAGAGTCAGTCTCCGCCTACTTGCTAGGCCTTATAGGCCTCATTCTGCCAGTACTCCTTGGCCCTTTCATGGTGTATATGTGCACTAGGTCTTGTGATTATATCCTAAGCTGTGATCCGTGTATGACCTCTGGCTACGTTTGACTCCGGCTACATTCGAACTCTGTCTTGTTGCCTTCTGCTCCGGTCTGACCCTTGGATCCGTCTGACTACCCGCTCTGTGCTGACCCTGGCTCCAGCTGACTATTCAATACGGTACCGACCTTGCCTTGGCTGACTTACTGCTCTGTGCTGACCCTGGCTACGGCTGACAATCCGATAAGGTACTGACCTTGGTTTGGATGACTAACTAACTGTTCTGTGCTGACTCTCCAATACGTTTCCGACCCTTGGTCTGACTGACTCCACTCCTACGCTAGACGGTGCTCTAGATGATCTCTCTGGTATAAGCTGTGCTCAGTATCCTCCCTCTGCGCCGGACTTTGTCTCTGGCTATCCAATATTGCTTGATACCGACAGTTAGTGCCTTTGGGTGCACCCTAGTGTACTAGGGATTTAAGTCACCGTTGCCCATAGCTACCCTAGCGTTCTGGGGAATTCTAGTCGCCATTGCCTGTAGGTTTACTCTAGCATTCTAGGGTATGGGAGTCTATTACCTTGGTGTACCCTAGTGTTCTAGGGGAGCATTTCTCATTTTGGTTTAGGCGATTCTGCTTTACCTGCACTAGTAGCTACTACTATCCTTGCTACCTTCCTATTCCATAGTCAGACTGGGATCAGCTCCTGTTCAGTCAGTGGATTGTGTGCTGTCTCCACACCTGGTCCTGTGAAAGTTGGGGAAGTGCTTGTGCACTGTCTCTACACCTGGTCCTGTGAGGGTTGGGGAAATGCTTTCCGTATTTATTTTTGATCTTGTTTTAAATAAAGATATTGATTTTACTCTATCTGTACTTGTCAGTGTCATTATTCCATAGTCATTTAATGACATTTGGAAACTATCCTTACCCTGTACTGTACTGTAAAAACATCACACTGCAGTCAAATTAGTTGAGAGAGAAAGCTGCTGCTGACATTTTGACATTAGCAACATGTAGGTGAAGAAAGGCAAAGAGGAAGCGCTAGAGTGGCTGATGGTTGCAGGGACTGGGAGTGAGGATGACAGAAAGAGACAGTTAAAAACAAACAAAACATTTTTTTTTACTGTTAGGTGACAGAGGTGGACAGAAGATACTTTACCTGAGCTGTGACTGAGAGTAACAGTGAAAAATACTAGAGACGGGACATGCATCATACATTATTTTTAGTTGGACAAATCATCACTGCACATGATAATAGCTATGTTGTGTATACTATATACTATCGTATATCCACTAACTATGCTAGGGGCTATGGGGAAAGGAGTTGGAGTAGTACATGAATGTGTATGTAGTAATAAAATCATACTAAAGAAACTTATACCAAATCTTTTAACAACATTAAGACAGCAAAAAGTCACTTTATAATGTTGTTGCCATAGCAGAGGAGGATTTCACTGCGAGATCAAGGACTTGATCCAATTCCCACTGTCAAAAAAATAGCTTATGGTAGTTTTGCAAGCAAAGTAAGCCATCCAATAACCAATGCTATGAACTCTAAAGTGTATAAAAAATGACAATGGCCCGTAATATTTTCATTGAGAACAATGAAACTGCTTTACCCATGAGCGATTAATTTTTGTGCAGTGAGTGCCAATGCACGATAAACAGATACATTAACTCACGATAATCCTGCTCAAACTTCTTTTGGCATACAGCACACAATGACATTTAAAAACCCTTGTTGAAAAATACCAAGCAGGGAACAAACAGCTCATACAACACTTAACACATAGCACAATGACAGCAAAAGCAAAATTAACTTTTAGAATGCCAAAAGAACCACATGTCAAATTTGCATGACTCACACATAAGCGCTGGACATCCAACATCTACACACCAATCCACAGAGGAACAAGGACTTGGCAAATCAACATCAAACAATCCCTGGCAACAACCCTCCCCGTCCCGCCACAACTGGGGTTAACACATGCCAACATCTATGTCAACACAACACAATATTCATACCTGGAGACCATAGGTGCACCGGAAAATGTCAAACACTCACCTGACAAGTAAACATCAATTACACCAAACACATTTAAAACAAGAGCCACACCGGCATATACTAACCTGCACAACACACATATTTCCACTGGCCCCTCAGTACCTGGAGTCAACACTTCACCACTGTCTTTAAGAGACAAGTCACATCTTCATATGTAGCATGTTTACAGTGAGACCACTCAGAGATCGATTAAGAGAATTATGTTTCCATTGCAATACCTGTGAAGACATCAGAGAATGGGGCATGTAAGGAGCCCCAGGAACCCCTAAACACACCTGCACATATTCAGCTTGTTGCAACCACCAATCTCCACCTGGAGGACCAGGACATACAGTAGTATATCATCTGCTGCAACCAGATCTTCCACAGCTCCCACAGCTGCCACAGGGACCTGTGAAGCAGCACAGGAAGGTCAGACAACCATAGAGACCCAAGATATTATGCACAAGGGTCACACACTTAGCTATGACAGATGCTGAAGTGATAGTCCACTATAGATTGATGTCACACAGCACTGACAACTTAAATTAGGTGATCAAAGATGACTTGATCCCATACTCACAACCAGCCGTGCCCTATCCGGTATGCAAAAGCCGATGTGTGCCATACATTTCATGGCAATGGGATCCTTACAGTCCACAGAGGGAAATATATCTGGGATGAGCCACGCCACGTTTAAGGGTGGTGTGTCAGGTGTTGACAGCCCTGAAGAGGAAAGCCAGGAGGTACATCAACTTCTCTTCCACCCAGATGCAGTGGCCATTTGTCAAGCCTGAGTTCTACACAAAGGGAGATATACCCAGAGTTATGGGGGTCATAGTCTGCACACATGTATGCATAACAACTTCACATAAGGGACATTTCTTCATCAACCGCAAGCATTTCCACTCCATCAATGTACAGATGGTGTGTTATGACAACATGAGGATCACCCTTGTCTATGATTCATATCTTGGCAGTTGTCAAAACTTCTATATCCTCAGGCACTCCTCCATCTAACTGGAATTTGAAAATGGAACCTATACAGAAGGATGGCTTTTGGGTGAGTGAACAATCTACAAATTACACCACATCCACAGAGGCATGCACATGATTACTGAAAAAACAGCTTAATATGGTCATGACACACAAGGTATATGTCCCCATCACACTACATCATCATGCATATTATGTTCCACAGGGAATGCATGATATGGCTCCTCACATCTGTACCAAATCCACAAATACCTGCACAGGACTGCTTCAATAAGGCTCATGTTAGGACCAGGAATGCTAATGAATGCACCTTTGGCCTCCTTAAAACAAGATTCCACTGCCTGTAAAACTCAGGGGGAGCTGCGCAATATGCACCCGGCAAAGTCTGCAATAGCATCCTAGTATGTGCCAAACTCCACAATGTCGCAGTTGAAACATGTGTGGTGGAGTGTCTGGATCCACTGGATCTGGAGGGGCCTGTTCCCCAACCTCATGATGAGAAGACCCTGAAAGGGGCAGACACAAGACAGACTCATCAGGGACTTCTTTTAGTTGTGAGTATAATACATGAATCAAACACAATGCATGTAGGACCATGATTAGTCATGCTCAATGTGTGCACACACACTCACACTCTCACAATACATAATGATATGTTTCACTCCATATGGGCCTCCAGACTTAAAATTTCCTGCTTCAGTATCACAACTACATAGCTGCCTCAGTAATGAATACATGCAGCTGACCTGCCATGTTTGGGTCAAATGGAGGCTATGAATCCAACTAACATCTGTAATTCTGTTCGGCCATGATGACATTGCCACTTTACGGATATAAACTGTCCCTCTGTGAACACTGCTACACCCTGTTACCTATGTCCATCATTTTCTGGAATATTCCATACAGCAAATAATCAGGTTTAGATTTTTACATATTAATATCAAGCATATAACCCTTAGAGCATTAGAGAGTGTTATAGGATTAACCCTTTGAGTGCCAGATGGATATGCAACGCATTGCTTTGCAATGCATTGCGTACCCCACTGGCACTCAAAGGGTTAACTAATTGAAATGGAGATTGAATGTCCCAGTATCCTGACCTGTATGTGTGTGTGTGCAGCACAATAATAATGGACCTGCACCAGACACCAGCTTCATGGTGGTTAGTATATTTGTTAGTTTTGCTACTGGTATGATGTCCTGTTCACACATTCATAATACTGGTTAGCATGTCCTCATTCTTAACCCATTAATTTCAAGAGGGGTATACAACCCATTCAGTACCAGAGAGTTATGCAGTGCAATTTCAACTCCTGTAATTCTGTTCTATAGGCATCCATGGCATTACCAATCAAGGAATAGAGGGATGTCTAAGTTACCCTGGTGAAACGCTGTCTCCACTTCCATATAGTGCTCCACCTGCTGCATCCTGACACAATGATACTATATGAGAGGTCATCCACACCATGAAGAACAAGGTATTGAGGACCCCACAACATCCATATATTGTTCCAACTAAACTGATATGATCTGAAATCCACACATGTCCCTTATTTGGAACCTTGCACAGTACTGACATGTACTTTCTAATCACAGTGGAACTGATAAGGAACCTATCATGAAGACAGTGAAGTTTGTGCATTTCTTCTGTCAGAACATGTGGATCTTGCATATGTTCAACCAGCCTGGAGTTTGGAATGCATGAGGGTTACACAACACATATATGTGTGATGCACTGAGTGTTCCACTGGCATCCCAGGAGTCCCCTAAGACCCCTTCACCACCCACAAGCACATCCCTGATGAACACACACCATAGGGGATGAACACTGGCTGCTGTGAAGGATATGTTTGTGTTTCAGATACTGTGAATTGTGAGGTGTGCTTTTGCTTAGCATAAGCCCAGTCACACATGCCTGAGATTATCTTATGTGAAGGAGGCGCACCAGACTTGGATTGTGACATGTTTCCCATCAGCTGTTGTTAAACTTCAACTCACATCATGGGCAGAAAATAGCGTCCAGAGTTTTGATTTGCTTGGAGTATTGTGAATTGAAATTGGTCAACAATGGATGTGCTGTGTTTGGTTAGCACTACTCAAACACTTTCTCAACAAATAACATGTACAAGAGTTGTGTTTAGTGCATTTCTTTTCAATGCATTGGAGACATCTCTGCCCCTTGTTAGATACCTGAACAAATCACAGACATGATTGGGATCAAGAAGTGCAATTTATTTAGGGAAAACATGATATATGGGGCTTTTTTATTTTTTGGGGTGTTTGAAATAGGGTGCAGATGAGAATGCCATAGAAGACTGGTAACTTTTGTGGTCTTGGAGTTGTTGTGGTTGTCACACTTGAAGCGGAGGTTGTTGCAGTTGATACCTCAGTTGACTTTTGAGTTTGTTCCACAAGCAGCCACTGGATTCTATTTTGCTCACACATTTCAATCAACATCTGCCCAACAAGTCACTTTGTTCACTCTGTAAATGATTTATCTTTGTATGTAGGAGGGCTTGCTGGGATTCAGTACCACTGGCAATGGCTGCAGTTCTGTCCATGTTGTGCAGACACCTCCTGGAGAAGCACCTGGTCTCCCCCAAGAGCCTTCTCTGGATGTGGATGAATTCCTCATCATCCTGCTGGTAAAGGTGATGATGGCACATGATGAGGGCATGGATATGCAGTGCACATAGAGGTGTTGCTGATGCCTCTCCTCCTTGCTCTGTGTCTGTCACATGACCGGTGGTTGCCTCTGGTCAGGGTGTATTTCCCCTGATGATGCAGCTGGTGGTGAGGCAAATGTATGGACAGATGTGAGGGGGCCAACATGGGATGCATTAGAGGGTTAGCATTGTGAATCCCCCCCACACACACACACCCACACCACACACACATCTATGGTCTGGACTGAAGTATTGAAGTATCATTTCAGAAAACAGTTTCTAAGCATCTTAGACTGTAGATCATAATCATCAAGAGATGAGCAGTTCGTCTTCTAAACTGCCCGTATGGAACATTCCTTAACCATTTCTTGTGATGGCGGCTTTCAAACCTAAGTAAACTATTTATATCTACTGTCTTAAATTAGATTTTAGTCTACTTTAATAGTTTCATTTGGAGTCCCCACAAGATCAAGATCCAAAAATTGGATATTAGTAGAGTGGTAAGTACTGGTAAATTCCAGACCCCATTCATTACTATTTAGATGTGTCACAAACCCCTCGAGTCCGAGGGTGTCACCGCTCCAGATGATTAGGATATCATCGATAAATCAACAATAGAGGACCAGATCTGTACCGAGCCAACCACAGTTAAAAACCATAAGTTCTTCCAAAAAAACCATAAAAAGGTTAACGTAGCTTGGTGCATATCTGGTCCCCCATCACTGTCCTTCTTACCTGGAGGAATCAACGACCATCAAACTCAAAGTGGCTGTGGGTCAAAATAAATTTAAGAGCATCCAACAAGAAATTGGTCTGTACAAAAGGCATAAGAAAATCTAGCAAGAGGAAATGCTCAACAGCTCTCAGACCCCCCTCATATAGTATATTTGAATATAGAGCCTCCACATCTAGTGTGGCCCAGGAATAATCCTCCCTCCACACAGTTTCACTCAAAACATCAAGGACATGCTGTGTGTGTCCCAGAAATAAGATCTGAGGCCCACAACATGTCTCTGAAGGTTAAAATCAATATATGTGGACAAACACCCCGGTCGATCCACCTAAGATTTATGCACCTTGTGTAAATGGTAATATAGTGGAGCCTGTGGGTTCTTTACATATATAAACAATCTCTCATCCCTATTAATCAAACCATCCTTATAGGCTGCCTCAGTGTACAAAATTCCTCATGAAAGACAGGATCAGGATGGTTAGTAAACAATAATAGTTTTCATCACCTAAAATACGTTCCGCCTCTTTAAGACAATCAGTTACATCTTGGACAATTACTGCCCCTTCCTTATGTGCCAGTTTCACAATTATATTCATGTTCTTCTTGAACTTCGATAAGGTGACTAGCTCACTATTATTCAAATTATTAGCTTGAACACCCCTAGTGGTCAAGTTTCTAAAATCCTCCATGACCACTGCACTGAAGGTTTCAACAAAAGATCCTTTCCACTGGGTAGGGAAAAAGGACAATTTCGACTTCAATCCTGATGAGACACTTCCACTTTTAATAAACTCAGTTTCACTATCTAGAAATGGCACCACTTCTCTATTATCACTGTCAAGAAGGGTAGCCTCTGTAATAATAGGTAAACTTCCCATCTTTCCCTTTCCCTTAAGTGACTTGTTTACAAAATATCGCTTTAAAGACAACTTCCTAATGAAGTCATTCAAGTCCACAAATAGTTGATATAAATTTGGTGGACTTGATGGGCAGACTGACAAACCCTTACTGAAAACTGAACATTCACTTAGTGTTAAACTGTAACTAGAGATATTAATTATGTCTTTCTCACTCTTACCTAGTGTACAGGATTTATTTTTATTACATTTTCATCTACTTTGGATCTTTTTGTTATGCCCTCTCCCTAGAGAACCTCTGTATTTCCTCTTTTGTTGGACTCCTCTACTTTTAAGGGCAGAAACATGTTCGGCTGTCTCCTCCACCACATTAACTCACCTGTCAGATTTCGTCCCAAAAAAGGAGAAGATGCAGTGGTCACTGATGTACTTGGGTTCCCACTGCTACTATTGTTTAAATTAAATAATGATGAAATCTGTCCTTCATTGTTCTCCTGTTGAGTAAGGACAGGTGACACACCCTTAACTGAAAGGTATCAAACTTACCTCTGTTCCTGTAATGGTTTTAAGGACACTCAGACACGGAAGGTTTGGTAAAACACAGTTTTATTAATAGCACAAGGATAATGTGACCCACGTGGGTCCAGTACATACAAATGACGCAATACTGCCACAGGTCAGGCTACAGGAATGAATAGTAACCCACACAGGTCCAGTAGATACAGATGTTATAATACTGACACAGGTCAGGTCACAAGAATAACAGTAACCCACTCAGGCCCAGCAGGTACCAAAGGTACAATACTTACTCAGGTCAGGTCACAAGGAACACAGTAACCCACTCAGGCCCAGCAGGTATCTAAGGTACAATACTGACACAGGTCAGGTCACAGTTCATGTGAATCTGGTTAAGCAGACGAGCAATGACACTACTAGGCCAGGAATGCCAGCAGGCCCTAGTAGTGCAACGGACAGAGGAGACTTCCTACACAGGGAGTGAGCCCAATCGGTAAGCCACCAGTAGGTGACTGAGAGGAGGTCACTACTATCCCACAGGACAGTAAGAGAGAGTCTAGGCAAGTGGAACAAACGTAGGCTCAGAACAGGAGACCAGCGGACAAATGCCTTAACAGTCTTAAGGAAGGCTACAGACTGTAGGGTACTGTTGGCAACAAAGGCAGACTGCTGGGTAGAGAGGACAAATGGTACTGACAGACTGAGTACCACAGGAATATCCCAGATGACAGAGCAGAGCTGTGACCCTGAAGCGCTGTAGCACCAAAACGTAAAGGGTGAACGGACGCTCAGACCTGAACAAAACTGCCTAGCATAGGAGACTAACCGAGGCAACCAGAGACAACACAACCTCGTGGTAAGAACATACAGGTCAAGCGTACCGGGTGCAACCAACAACTCCTAACACCGAAGTGAAAGGATAACAGTGCAAGGTAGTGAAGCAGGGTCACGGAGCAGTGCTGCACATAGTGCTAGATGGAGGCAACAGTGACTGTCAGAGACAGTAACGGAGGAAGGACCTCCGAATGGAAGGCAACTGGGTGGATAATAGTACCGGGAGGTACATAGAGCAAGAAACTCAGCCAGGCCGGGTTGGTACACAGAGCAGGAAAGTCAGCCAATCCGGGTCGGTACACAGAGCAGGAAAGTCAGCCAATCCAGGTTGGCACACAGAGCAAGGACATCAGCCAATCCGGGTCGGTACACAGAGCAGGAACTTCAGACAAGCCGGGTCGGTACACAGAGCAGGAACATCAGTCAGGCCGGGTCGGTACACAGAGCAGGAACGTATCAGGCAGAGTAGTCAGGCAGTCCGGGTCATACACAGGATTCACACGAATAACAGAAACGAGCACTGGCAACTGGAACACCATGAAAGGGCAGCGCTGAAGTGACAGGGCTCAGTATAAAAAGGCTAGAACTGGGCGGAGACAATCCTCAGTAGGCAATAAAAGATAATCAGGAAGTAGCCCTGACATAACAATGTTGCCAGCAAAAGCACGGGCACCATGATAGTTTCCCACTGTTGTGGGCACATCATCATCTCTAGCTGATATCACAATATCCTCACCACTACCATCAGTCTCACTGATGGCAGGTGGTCAAGTACCACTGGCAACAACAGGCCTTGACCGTGAAATTAGTTGTTATCCAGTAGCTTTTGTCCTCTCTACTCTCCTTATATCACTAATTCTATTTTCACCAACTTTATTGATCTTACCTACAATATTTGTAGGTTTTTGATTCACCCACTTACGTAGTTGATTATTCTTATAATCATTACCATCTCTGAAGAATTTTTTGTTTTTTCTCTCTATAAGCTCAATTTGCTGACTAATAACATTTTTATCCTTTAATGACTTATTCAGGTCACCATTTTACTCTCCTTATATTCGATCAACAACTGTATTAGAGAGAATGAACTGTAATTAAGAATATCATACCAACATTTCACAAATCTGGTGTCTTGGGTAATAGCCCCAACCTCAGACCCGTAGAGATCATCTTGAGATCAAGATAGTTTCTCAGAGCTTCTATACCCCACCATTGGTTACATTCTGTTTTTAATAGATTTTCCAATTGGGAAAATAGTCTGCCAGAGTCAAGACTCTGAGACAAACCTGCAGCAGATCCCACACTGGCAGTCTTCTAATCACCCATTGTAAAACAATCAGAAAAAGTCATGCACACATTCACTCTATCCCTATAGAATTGCATTATAACGGTAGATGATGAATATGCAATTTGTATTCAAACTATCTCTTAAAACAATTAAAAATTGTCCCAATAACAAAAAGTTCTAGAAAAATCAAACTCAAAATATTCTTTTGGTATTCCTGCAGGTCTTCGCCAAATTCACACATGTACAGGTCAACTTACAGTCCACGGATTATATCCGGCCGTATACTGTAAAAAAAAAGAAGGGAGGGAGAAAAAAGGAGACTACAAGAGCCCCTGTGAAGGATTATTAGGCTTCAATGGCCATCACCAATACCCAAAGGTGCGAACTCACAAAGGAATAAGCTGGAACCTGGAATATACCACCTCCAGCAAACTAGCAAATGACATTAACTGACTGCCCTCAGAAACAGTATAACCATTCAGATTCCAGGCTGCTGTTGTACTACTAGCTCTCCCTGAGCGGTATAGAAATCCCAAGTACCATAAAAAACGAAAAAATAAAAAAGCACCCAATAATATAATACACTCAAAATAAAGAACAATAAAACTTGGATTCAATTGCACTCATGTTTCCAAATGGTCAGATCACTGATACCAGTGAATCCGACAATCAGACAGATGGAGAGATCATACCCGTCTCAACTCGGGTGGAAATATTCTCTCCTCTTCAGATTTTTGAATGACAAACAAACAGGAAGGCTGCTTGCTCTTAATAAAATACTTTAATTCAACACAAGGAATATGCAAAAAACAATAATAAAATGTAGGCTTAAATGCCTATATGCGTGACTGGAGCAATTCGAAAATCAGAAAACCAATCAAACACATCCAGTAACAGAAACAATGCAGTTGATACAAAGTATATATCAATAATAAGAAATATGCATCCAACATATGAATATGTGATGGCTATCCTCAAAGATATTATCCTGGATGGGCCCTGCATGGCCTCTTGGAGTCGTTCTGCATCTCGGGAGGCCAGGGGAGGCGGCAGGCTGGAGTTCTTGTGCATCTTACTTGGCAGTAATAAACTTGGATGAGGCCTGTGCATCGGATTCATCCTGATACGCTGCCTTAATAAGATCTGGGTGGGGGCCTCAATCATTCTACAGGGGTTCAGATAAAGACTGACTTATTTGGCAGCAGGAAAGCTGATACAATTCTCATTTCTCTGGGTTATGAGGCAAGGGTTGAACTTGATGGACTTGTGTCTTTTTAAAACCTAATTTACTATGTTATTATGAACTTTGGGAAGGATATACAAAGTAGGGACTGTGGGATGCTCAACCAACATATATTTACATTCATTATCAGAAATAAGATTTTCTTGTAAAGCTAATTCTGATTTCTGTCTCAACTTTGATTATATCTCAAAAGTAGGATCATACGTTAAAGGTTGATAACAGTTCCTTTTATTTAATTGTCATCTAATCTCCTGAAGATAGTATTTCTTACTTAACAAAACAATAGTTTCCCCTTTACCAGATTGTTTAATGATATCTGAATGGGATTGAAGGTCCTTTAGAGCTCATCTTTCCTCTTATGTTAAATTATACCCATTACTAACTTCAAATGATCTTGAACTGCGTCTGTACACAATATGGGGGGTTGAGGCTAAGTGGCTTATATTTAGCCTTAATATTAGTGAATTCCATATAACTGAATTGTGAGTTGATTACAGGTTCTTCCTCATCATCATTTAGTTCCTCTAATAGTTTAACCCTCTGAGTGTCAGAAGGGTACATAATGCATTGCAAAGCAATTTGTTGCATACCCCACTGGCACTCAAACAGTTCATATATCTGGATCATATGATGTTAATTTCAATTCATCACATTTATGATAAACTTACGAAGGAGAATCATACGTGAGAATAGGCTCACATCCCTTACCATCTCAAATGCATTACCTCTGTTGGTCAGGGAAAAGGACAAACTCTTTTGCAACAGAGATGTATGTGCATAATTCAAATCAAAGTCTGTTAAATTTATGATAAGGTCATCCCCATAAACTACATTCTAATCAGAGGAGCTTATTCCAGATTTAATTCCACAGGCTTTGAATACCTCCTGTCCTTGTCTTTTGTTTTGCCTCTTCCTCTTACTTCTCTCCTCCTTGTTTTTCATCTCCTTTTCAAAAAAAAAAAAAAAAAAAAAAAAATATATATATATATATATATATTATTCCCTGTGACATTTCTTTGTGTTGCTCTTCTCATGACTACTCCTGTGTCATATTCACCTTCTGAACTGGATTCCTAACTACTATTTGCTGAGGAATCTAATTGAGAATTACCAAATATGTGCTTATAATTTTTAAAGATAGAATAAACTCTTTTATTTATAAAGTTCTGCATGTCTCTAACATATATTTTTATTTTTCCTGAACATTCTTTCCCTTTGTTTTTTTCTCAATTTTGCTCTCAAGATTCATTAACAGCTTCAAAGTCATTCAAGTGTTGAAAGTTAGCTAATTTCAGTGTACTTTTTTCAATTTCTACTTTACGTTCAGATAATTCATGTTGATTCTCCTTAATGATCAAACAAATAAGTTACAAAGAACATTTTGGTTAGAACATTTTGTCATTTCTCAACAAAACATTCAGTTTGTAAATGTTTCCCAGGAAGCATTCTGATCCTAAGACCTCTAGGGACAATTTTGGCTTTTCTGGTAAGCCTCCAAACTGGAGATATCACATTTAAGCCTTAATAAAATAAGCTTATGTTTTTTAACTCCTTAATGACCACCCAATCTGGCACATTTTGTGAACTGAATCCTGAGATGGTAATGCGAAGCTGCATTGCTATCCCAGAATTTGATGACATGCTAGGACCGTCAATGGTGCTTAAGTGTTGGGACTGGCGTGATGGTCTTGGCACAACATGGGTCCTTAAGGGGTTAAACATCTTAAATAAATCTGATCTAGAGGATTGTTCTCCAACATTGAATTAACATGAAAAAAGCTGCACTAATATCCTCATTCCATGTTCAACCTACAGGATTTATCATCTATACTTATGTGACACAACTCAGGATAGAGATGGCAGTATTTGATTTGCTGTTATAGTTCTATGGATCCTTTGCTGCCTAGGATGTTCATCAGTATTTGGCATGTAGTAGAAGCAGCTACAATAACCAGAACATCCCATTCCCATTTTGAACACAGGGAGATTCATGGATCTCAGTAGTGGTAAATATATACCATTTGTGGTGGAGGTGGTAGTGGTGGCATATCTCTATGGGACTAGAGGAACACTGTGTAGCACCCCTAGGAGTGGTTCCACTGCATACTTAGGACTTGATTCAATTGTCTGACCTAAAAATTTCTGCAATGCAAAATGGATACGACCCACAAAAGAAAATGTCAGTATTCAATTTCCCTACCGGCTAAAAGTACAATGGATGTTAGGACACAGAAATGGTCTTGTGGCCAGATGTCCTTTTTGTGCATTAAGTTCCCATAAAGCAGCTAAATAGCAGCAATAATGGGAACGTGAAAGGAAAAAAGCTAATGATCAGTGCCTGACATACTGTCAAGCACTGATCGTTAGCTTATCTGTTTTAAACGTACCTGTCATCCACTCTCCATCTGCTTCTATCTCCATTCTGTTTTCTCTTTTCTTCTCTTCTCTCTCTTGCATCTTCTTTTTTCTTTTATCTGTTAAGCAAAAAAAAAAAAAAAAAAAAGCATAAATAAATGTTGTGCCAATTTCTACTGAACTTGGGGCATGGTATATGATGTTGAACTGCCCACTTATACATAGTTTAAGCCTTTGTACCCCAGAGCAATGCATTGTGTACCCCTCTGGCACTCAAGGGGTTAAACAATGTATACGTATGTGGGTTATTTTAAGGAAACATTTATTCATGCTTCTTTTTTTTTTTACATCTACAAGACAAGAAGAGAGAAGAAGGTACAAGAAAGAAAGAAAACAGACAGTAGCTGACAAGGATACTGAAACCCCACTGGACATCTGAATTAATGGTAAGTGTTACTTTGCAGGAGATGTTGCTTTTTTTACTTAGTCTGGGTAACCTTATGAGTGTCGGCAGGGTAATTATACCTCACTGGCACTCATAGGGTTAATTCTACTAACATTGAACACTCTTTTAGGTACTTTGGATGTATTGATATGGGGCTTAGGCCCCCATATCAATACATCCACTGGGAACTTTTTTTTATTTTCAATTGCGGCGTCTACTTATTAAAGATCCAATGGACTTTAGTCAGAAAAATACTGGGTCTTAAATGTTGGCGGTAAAGTGAGTCCTTTATCGGCTCATAATGGCTAACTCAGTCAATTGAATTGCATCTTGTGGTGTTTTTTAAAATTTTTCAATGGGGCAAAACGCCTTTTACTTTATCGCCCGGTAGGGGTTTTTGCTGCTGGCATTTTTCACAAGTAATTGAATCGCTTACTTTGCGTGAAAAAATGCTAGCTGGGACAATTGGATCGAGTGCTTAGTGTCTTGAAAGGTGGTATATCTTAGCATCACTCAGTTAACAAATAAAGGTATAATTTTTACTCTACTAGTCTCCTTTTTCTATAACTAATACAATACCACACACTTTATCCATGTGTCTTCTTAGTCACACAAAATTTCTTGTAACTAGGATAATTCTCCTTTGCTGACTTCACACACTCCCAGACTTCCCTAACACAGAGATAAGTCAGATGCCTGTCTTAGTCAACTAAGATTCTTGTGTATTTCTTCCTTCACACTCCCCCACCTAGAGTACCCGCAGACTACTCAAACACAGATAAAAGATTTATTGCCTATAACACTCCTTAAACTATACTCCAATTTTGCTTTATTTGCCCTATCCCAACTAGTTCAAAAATATGGTGCTTTATATATCTTTCACAAACAGAGAATGACATTCTGAGGGAACCTGACACCCATTGTATACTATCCATGTGAGAAAAGAAGGGAATATTGCCATGAGTGGATGTGTGTGTGTGTATGTATGTGTGGGGGGTGGGGGGAGGCTTCACTCTTTTCATTGACTTGAATGCAATGAGCTAGATGGGAAAAAGTAGAAAATCTGCACGTTTTGTGAAAAATGTCCTGCTCGGTGGGAAGTAATTTTTTTTTTTTTTTTTTTGCCAGTTTCTCTTTTGAGAAGAAACATTTCACTCATCCCTACTGCTAACAATGCATTACATTCCTTAAAATGGAAATATCACAGCTAAACAAGTTGATGTGTAATAAATCTCCATCTGGCGACTAGCTGCTCAGTAGCGCTAGTCTGCTGAATTATTACCTTATTCAATGGAATTCTCCATTCTTCCGGGGATGGCAGGCAGGACGGAGTGCAGACATCTATCAATAGTGACGTCTGCACGCCTGTGCTGTCAGTCTCAGCCAGCTCTAGGAACCGTTGCTAGGAGCCGTCTGGCTCCAAAAGGGACTGACAGCGCAGGTGGGCAGACGTCACTATTGAAAGATGTCTGCGCTCCATCCTGCCTGTCAGTCCTGGAAGAATGGAGAATTCTACTGAATAAGGTAATAATTCTGCCGACTAGCGCTACTGAGCAGCTACTAGCCGGATGGGGATTTATTACCACTTCAGCACTCAGCTCAGTAGTATTACAGTGGAAATTCCCACTGCCATAGAAAGCATAGCAGTAAAATGGGCAGAGAGTAGTACAGTTCTCATGGGGATTTCATTAGAGGTAGCAAAAAGGGAAGCAGTAATGTAATGGACTTTTTCCTGTTGGGATTTTCATGAATATTTTTATTTCCACAAAAATTCCCACAGAAAGGAAACACGATTTTTTTCCCCATCCATATTCAGTAACGTTTTAATGATTGTGGTATCTGTGCACTGGTATGCGCTAAAGTCATTATACCTATTCATAGGTGCATACATGGTTTTTAAGGTAAAATATAAATGCAGCAAAGGATTTGCACTGTATGATTTGTACTTTCTCCCCTAAGGCAACACATTCCAGTAGTACATAGATCTCTAACTTCTAAGGAATCTCTTTAAACACTGAAAATGCATCCACATTTTTCTTCATTGTGTTTTCATTATATATGCAGTGAATATGCATAAACAATCCTGAAACAACATATTATTTGTTCTCTTTAATATAAAGGAATTACTGTACTGCAGCTTACCATAGTAAGGGCTGGTTCTGTCCAGATAAAGCTTTAAACCCCACCTGCTGATTGTTAGCTAAATGTAAAATTACAGGGATAAAAAAAGAAAGAAAAACATGTTATTCGAAAAAAATGTTTAACTTAGTTTACTGTGTGATTATTATAACATTATGTGGAGAACAAAAGCACTTCTAGGAATTTGTGCAAAATGCTGCAATTATGTTGTAACTTTGATGTATAGTTATCATCAGAACTTAAAAAGACAAAGCATTTGGAGAAGAGATAAGTAGTCAGACTGAAAAATATCAGCTTTCTCCCCTGTAATTGCTCTGTTCCATAGAGTTATTAGACTTTGCTTTACTGAAACATTATTTCCATCAAGGCTCCATTTGCTTAATTTTTCGTCATATGGTTTTTCCTTGTATATCATGCAAAGTTTTTCCTTCCTTCCTAATCTACTTGCTTGATTTCTGTCTTAGTTTAAATAGGGTGGACAGTACAAAATAGCCTTTTTCAGTATCCCTGTGTTCTTCAAAATACTATTTTGTAATCTGCTTTCTAGATGTCCTGTAACTGCTATAAAAAGACTTTAAACATGAATCAGACTGACTTTTGCTCATTGATTTCCATAAGTTTTCCATTCTCTGCCTGACAATGAATGGAAAGGGAAGCATTTTCTATTGGTTCTCAAATCAATAGCCCCTGAGTGATTAACTTCCTGAAATACCATGTCACATTTGATCACTGTATCCTAAGAAAGCCATACACATGTGCAGCAGACAAAATTGCACTGACTTATTGTTAACAGACAGTTTTTGATTTGGCATTTTACATGGGGAGGTGTGAGAAGGTAGATTAAAAGTGGCACAATGTGCCAGTTCATTTATCCTCTGTAGCTCACGCAGAGAGCAATCAAATTATCACAGCCAGAAATGCTTCTCTCTGTTCTCCCTGATAGTGAGATAAAGTACTAGTGCACTATAATGGAAGCGGAGAAAAGGCAACATTGTTATTCATCACAAACTGAACACTCCTTTCTTGCTTGCCATACAGTACATCTCATACAAGGCAAATAAAGGTTATTAAAGATGAGTTTAAAATGACATAGCTATATATATATTCTTATAAGGGATTTGCATTGGAATGCCATATGTTTCCCAAAAATACATCACAATGAAAATACTTGCTTTTATTATAATAATATAATTTAAATGTTTTTAAATGACATTAGGATCCTCAACTCACTTTCCTTTGCTGTGTGTTTCTATATTTATGCTGAGGGCTTTACTCATAAAAATATTGAAAGTGTTTAGAAAATTAGTGTTTAGTTTGGTCTTAGGAAATATATAACGATATAATATATATTAACAAGTATACCATATAAAATTAGTCTTCTATTTAATCAATAATGACCATGAGGACAATAAACAGGCACACATAAAAAATTCAACTTAATAGATCTGCTTGTATTGGAAAAAATCATAGCAAAAATCCAGGAAGTGTCTCCTCTCATGCACTGCAGGATGCTGTCAGAAACCCTCAGCTGGTAGGGAGGCTGGACAAAACCAAAACTTATATGTCTCAAAGCTGCAGGTTTTTCCTAATGTGAGCACAACCACAAACTTGGCCATAGTAGCATATGGGTGTTGTGGTCACAGCTTCAAATAACTGAAATATAAGACTTTTAAACCCCTGTCCAGCTCTCCTACTGACCCATTGGTTCTTTTCATGCAGTACCAGCTTCCTCAGCAAATTTCTGTTTCAGAACATAAATACTAGACAATAGGTATGATAAAATGACTAACTCACCTATACTCCTTCAGGGATAACATTAAAAGCAGTCCTTGATAGGGGCGGAGCTAGCTGCCAAAGGAGAGGGCCGCATAATAGCAGAGCTCCTGCCTGGTATAACTTCTCTGATGCTGTAAATACACCAGAACTTATCCCTTTTGGATCTCGGATTGCTGACCCAATCCTTTCTTAACAATGCCTTATTAAATGAATGAGGAAAGCTAAAGCTGCCCATATCACAGCGAATTTGCCCAAGAAAATTAAGGTCGGCAAGAGCGATGTGTCCTCACTTAAGCCTGGTGGGTCCATCAAGTACCGTGTAGTCAAGAGTGGAACTATCCCCCTCCAGTCCCCTACACCAAATTTACCTCCCATATCTGCATCTGCCTTGAGTTGGGCAGAGATGATGGAGATGGCTAAGACTTCTTTGGATGGTGGACCTGCCAGATTCCTGACTAAGGATGACATGAAGGCATTCATGCCTGAAATCAAGGTGGAGTTTGGATCCACCAATAAGTTCATGCTCTCTGACCTATAGAATGACTTGGGCCAGCTAGGCCAACGTATTCACACATTAGAAGTGGAGGCAGCAGTCCAGCATGTTCACAACCTGGAGAAAATATTGGTTGAACAGAATGATACCATTAACATCTGTACCACATTCAGACCTGCTGGTGTCTTTACAGCGCTTGTACTGTGACATGCTGAGCACTGATCTTGACCAGCCCATAACGACTGAGCAGGCTAATAGGGCACTGAGGCCAAGAGGACTCCCTGGCTCGCTTCCCTGGGATATAATTTGCTGTCTCTGTCATTATGCTGATAAAGAAAATCTTATGAGACTAAGCAGAGAGATTGGGGATATCAAGTTTGCCATTCAGCTGTATAACAATTTTACCCCTTGTACCTTGCAACAAAAAAGAGCCCTAAAGCATCTCATGGATCACTTGCACAATCTGGGAGCCAGGTGCTGATGGGAATTCAAATGCAGCCTGCTGGCTACTTATAAGGAGACTTCTGCCACTTTGAAAAAGTTGAAGACATCCCCATCTTTTGTTTCACGTACATCATTGCCCACCACCCCTGGCAGGTTCTGAGACATCCCGTGCAGCCCCACTGATGGGCACTGGCAAAGAATGAAATGACGGGTGGAATCTACTCGGTCTGTCAAAGTGGCTAAAACCGCAGACCTCATTGGACCACGTCCTGGTTCAGACTTGAAGACCCCTCACACCACCCTGGGCAGACTGGGGATCGGCCTGAACCCTCTCATGCATAATCGTTTGGATTGGAAGGTGTATGTTTGAAGGCCAGAGAGGGACACCAATCTTCTAGTGAGATCATCGAGTGCCTACTTCCAGACGTAGAGATCTCCACTCTCCATGGCTTCTGTTGGGGTACTATCTCCTGAGACTGGGACAGGGAGTGGGCTGGGTAGATTGATAAGTCTCAAGCTTAAGAACTTGGGTACTTAAAGTTCTATTACTAGGGATGGGCGAAACTTTCCTCCTCAAACTGAAATCTGCGAAAAATGGCACTTTCCACTCGGCGACAAAAGTGCCTATTTTCCACTTTTTTCTGCTTTTTTCTCCCATTGAAATCAATGGAAACATAGAAGTTACACACAACAAATTACAAATAATATTTTATTTCCCAAAGGCACAGTATAAAAGGGGCATGAGGGTGCCTGTGTCGGTGGGGTGTAGGGAAAGAATCAGTTGAACAGGGTATGATTTTTGGGGGGTTGTTTACTTGGATTGGGGGGCACTCAAAAAAAAAATCCTAAATAAAATAAAAACCATAAGACATTGTATAAAGGGACCTGAGGAGGGTGCCTGTGTTGGTGAATGAATAAATCATTTGAACAGGGAATTTGTTTTTTGGGGGGGGGGTTCTTGACTGCTATTGGGGGGACAGTTAATAATAAAAAAATCAATAAAATAAAAGAAGACATTTGTATTTAAAGTGACAGAGACAGGAACCCCCTGACATAAGCTGCCATTGGTGTGTGGTCAGTGCCCCACGCAATGTGCAATGGGTAGAGACGAACTGCCACATCCTAACATCAACAGAGTGGCTATCATTTGGCAGGAGAGGTAATGAACGAGGATGATTGGCAGAAGATGTAGTAACACTAGAAGGTGATGGTGAGCTAGTTGTTTCACTCATCCTGGAACTTCCAATCTCTGCCTGGGTTGTTCTATTCCTCCTCCTCCTCTTTGATCTCTGCCTTGCCTCTTGTTGCCCTTCTGGTGAGTCAGAGACAGCAAAAGTGGTGCTTGATTTCTGTGGTGGGTGTTTGGCTTTAACATGTTTGGAGTAAATGTCATGGTGTCTGTGTTTCATGTGTGAAATGAGGGTGCTTGTGCCAAGGTGTGTTCCCTCCTTTCCTCTTTTCACTGACTTGTCACAAATTGTGCACAGTGCCTTTGCTGATGTCTGTACTGTGCCTGCCCCAACAGAAAACTAGTCCCACATCCATGATGACTTCAGAGGGAAGGGGAAAGATGGAGAAGAATGGCCTCTTTCTTCTTGTCCTAAACATTTCCCTTCATTGTCTGTGGCAGTGGATAATGTTGCTGCTGTTGCTGCTACTGCCTCAGAGTCAGCACTGCAACTAGGAAAAGGAATATTGCTACTGCTGGCAATTGGAACATGTCCTAGTCCCGCATAGCATGTTGACCCCATTCCCACTGTGTCCACGGTGGTCTGTGGCACACTAACCTGCTCCTCAGCATCCTGCTGCCCTTGCATCTCAGCATCAGAAGGAATTAGAGCAGTTGCAAATTCCTCTAATTCCAAGATGTCCTTGCTAGTGGTGGTAGTGATGCCCACCCTCATTTCTGTCTCCCATTCCTTCTCAGTTTCTGCTAAAAAGGCCATCAATGTCTCTTCCACCCCAGCTTCTCCAGCTTCATTGCCACCACCACCACTAGTCCGTACATGCTGTTGTTGCTGCTGCTGCTCTGTTACATACATCTCACTGCTGTTTGGAGGAGGTCACGAGCAATGTGACAGAGGGTCCCCTAATGTCACACGTGCCATTGCCTTTTGACCTGAAGAAGAAGGCAGACTAGTACTAGCAGAAATAGCAGCAGGCACAGGCAGCTGATCTGTGCTTCTGCTGGTGGTGGTGGTATTAATTCTCAGCCTGCTCTCCTCCCCCAACACCAGTTCTGGCCTCTTCAAGTTCATGTTCCCCTGGACACTGTAGTGAAGAAAAGGGGAGAACTCCCAGTCCCAGGGTTAGGAAAATGGTGTGGGCTCCCTTGACCGCTAGTCGGGTTGCTGTAAAATGTTTCCGCTACAACTCCGGCTGCTTCACCATTACTGCTATTACTAACACCAACCACATCAAGTTCATCCGCAGCGTCTTCCTCCTCAGTCTCACAGTCACTAGTAATATCAGGATATTGTTGATTACCCCCTCCTTCACTCCTAAGGCTAACAAGCTGCTGGACCTTAGTAGCAGTAGTACTAGCAGTGGCAGGACTGCTTGGGAATGGCAAGTGTGATTCAGGGTCCCTTGTTGTCACACTTGGCATCATTTTCTACTTCCACCAAAGTACTACAAGAAACACTAGCAGCAGACAAAGTATTGGTGGCAGCAGGTTCAGCACTGGCAGCAGGTTCAGTACTAGCAGCAGGTTCAGCACTGACAGCAGGTTCAGTACTAGAAATAGGTACAACACTAGTGGCTGCAGGATCAGAAATGGTGGCACTGGCAGCAGGGGCAGCATGCCTGGCAACAGGTACAACACTAGTGGCTACAGGATCAGAAATGGTGGCACTGGCAGCAGGGGTAGCACATCTGGCAATAGGTACAACACTAGTGGCTGCAGTTACAGAAATGGTGGCACTGGCAGCAAGGGCAGTACTTGTGGCAACAGGTACAACACTAGTGGCTGCAGGATTAGAAATGGTGGCACTGGCAGCAGGGGCAGCACGTTTGGCAGCAGGTACAACACTAGTGGCTGCATTTACAGAAATGGTGGCACTGGCAGCAGGGGCAGTACGTCTGGCAACAGGTACAACACTAGTGGCTGCAGGATCAGAAATGGTGGCTCTGGCAGCAGGGGCAGCACGTCTTGCAGCAGGCACAGGCAGCTGACCTGTCCTGCTCTCACTATCCTTTTCTCCCTTCCTTCCCATTCCATTTTCTCCCTTCCTTCCCTTTCCTCCCTTCCTTTCCATTTCCTTTTCTCTCTCCCTTCTTATTAAATTCCCCAAGATCCCTTGGGGTGATTTAGGGGGACTGGAATGCGTTGGTTGAGTACTGCTAGTAACTTCCTCCTCCTCCTCAGACTCAGTGAACACATAATAAGGGTCCTTCCAGTTCCTCTCTTTGCTGTTCATAGTGATAGGAGTCACTATGAGCCTCTCCTGCCTTAGTATTTGCAAAATATCATAGCAGAACAACACAGAACATCTATCTCGCTCTGTAGCTGCTTCTATTGTTTCTGCCTTCAGTGAAAATGTCACGCTTTTATAGCAGAAGTGTGAAAACAATGTAAATCAATGGGCAAAAACTTTTCAGCAATTGATAAAATGGTGAAAGATTTTGGCCAATGGGCGAATGATGCGAAATTTTAACCGCTAGTTTTAAAGCAGATTTTCCCACACAAAAGCAGATAACAAAGTGGTTTTCATGAAATTTCCCACAGGAACACGGCAACAACTTTTGCCCACCCCTACCTATTACCACTGCTTATTTAATACCTTTTCCGTATTAGGGGTGGGCGAAAAGTGTGAACGTTTTCCTGCGATTTTTTGCTTTTCCCGCAAAAGATAACGCAATTCCACATATGCAAAAATGTCCTCCGTTTTGCCTATTTTAACAAATTGTTTGCCTATTTTAACACATTTTTCACCTAAATTTCCTATAGGTACTGCATTGTAATATTACTTCTTCTGAGGGTTGAAGTTTAGAAATAAGTGGCTGAAAGTCAATGTTGTGTGTCCTACAGTGGTATATGGCTTGAAAAATGTGTTAGAATGCAGAATGCATTTGTCCTTTGCCCACAGCACTTTCTTGTGTAAGTGACACTGGCACATATTCATGATGATGTCATGTAATTAAAAAAAATAAAGTACAACCTACAATGTGGCAGATGTGTATGGTAGTGGTAGTGGTGGGGGAGTAGCATGGTGTGATTTGTGTATGTATTTTTCGCATTGTCATACGCTATCCTCCTTCTCAGATTATTGACACACACATTACTTGTCGCTCATAGCAGTAGTCCCAAGTGGGGTAGATGTGCTGACCTTTCTTCACGTCCTTCCTCCACCACCTCATCTGTGCTGCTGTTAATATATTAGTTCAGTTCAAATAACACCTATAACTCATGCTGCAGAGGAGTATGGCAGACAAAGCCAGGACAAACTGTTGACACTAGCAGTAGCACACTCTGTGACACATAAATAACTTCACTACTTCTTTTTTCTGTTAGAGCCCAGGGAACATTTTAAAGAGCGTCTGTTGCTGCTAGTTGTAGCACCTTTGGCTTGCTGATAGTGTGTTTCCTAATGAGACCTGTCGTTGTGCTTCAGGTGGGATCTCATAGAGGTGGTGCCTAGGTGTGAGCCTGCTTTCCCCCTGCTCACGTGCTTTTGGCACAGACAACAGATAGCAACATGCTTAGCTTGAGTGAAGTAACTCCATACTGTGGACTTCATGGAATGAGGGGTTCCTGAGGTGGTGCTGCTGCTACTACTGCTACTGGGGCTAGATGTTGATGCAATTCTACTGCTACTACCACTAGGTGTCAAAGGTGCAGAACTTACAGCAGCAGAAGCACTCGTCATATATAATATTGTGGATGTTACCCTGTGTTGCTGTTGCTGGGTACTCAAGACAGGTGTGTGTAGATGAGTGGGCTTGGACTTTGAAGATGAGATGATGCTGATGATGACTGATAGGGTGACTGTGTGCTTTTTGACATCTGTGCTTGTCCAGGGTCACAACACAAATGATGGAGTTGTATGATGCCTTGCCAAAGCCCAGTCACTGTCACCATTTAGTTCTTTATTCTTTTTTATTTTTTTATTATTACTTATTTATTTCTTAAGCTGTCCATCCTGTTGTCTTATCACAGTTTGTCCAAAAAGAATTAAAACTGAAAAACAAAATCAACTACTTTCCTCAGACTTCCCCACCCAGCACTGAGACAATAACAGCAAGATCAGCAAGCAAATAGGTCTCTAGGTGCCTGTGTCTTGCCAGTCAGTCGCATAGAATTTTGGAGTATTTGGGGTCAACCTCGTTCCTCCCTTCTTCTCCCCAGAGTGCCCCACTGACTTTCCTAATACACACTTAAATAGAAAAAATGTCCTACTAAAAGATTCCCTAAACTAAACTACAATTCTCCCTCTCTGTCTTATCTAGCTCAAACAAGGTGCTGCTCTCTCCTCTCACAAACACTAAGTGGCATGCTATGAGAGCCTGACAGCCTTTTATATGGCTATTAGTGTTGAGCGAGCATGCTCAGCCGATGCTCGGATCGGCTCGAGCATCGCTCTGCTCGGCACATGGTGGTACTCGTACGAGTACCGCATGTGCTCGCCCGCCATGTTCGTGTCTCCTCCCCGCACGTTTTGAGGCTGCTGCGCAGCCAATAAACGTGCAGGGAGGCTCTGACATCGGTGTAATGCCAGCAGCCATGTTGGCTGCTGGCATTACACTGATTGGCTGGCCAGAACCCGTGGTCGGGTGCTGTATAGCACCTGACCAGCGAGTTCGGCTCAGTCTTAGCCAGGGAGAGATGAGGATAGGAAGGGAAAGTCAATGTAGGGAGAAAAAAAGCAAAATTGTGAAAAAAAAAGAACCAAAAGTCCTTTTTAGGACTACTGTGTGTGGGGGCAGCAGGTTATTTTGTGTGGGGGGAAAAAAACAAACAAAAAAAAATTTTATATATTCTGTTTAGTGTGCAAAGTTGCAGATTAGAGCACATTCTGTTTAGTGTGCAAAGTTGCAGATTAGAGCACATTCTGTTTAGTGTGCAAAGTTGCAGATTAGAGCACATTCTGTTTAGTGTGCAAAGTTGCAGATTAGAGCACATTCTGTTTAGTGTGCAAAGTTGCAGATTAGAGCACATTCTGTTAAGTCTTCAAACTAAAATATCAAAGTCACATATTCCATTCAGTGTGCGTCGCCGCAGTTTAGCAGCACATTCTGTGTACTGTGCAGAGTTGCAGAATAGGAAGAAATACTGTTAAGTCTTCAAACTAAAATATCAAAGTCACATATTCCATTCAGTGTGCTTCGCCGCAGTTTAGCAGCACATTCTGTGGACTGTGCAGAGTTGCAGAATAGGAAGAAATACTGTTAAGTCTTCAAACTGTAAAATATCAAAGTCACATATTCCATTCAGTGTGCTTCGCCGCAGTTTAGCAGCACATTCTGTGTACTGTGCAGAGTTGCAGAATAGGAAGAAATACTGTTAAGTCTTCAAACTAAAATATCAAAGTCACATATTCCATTCAGTTTGCTTCGCCGCAGTTTAGCAGCACATTCTGTGTACTGTGCAGAGTTGCAGAATAGGAAGAAATACTGTTAAGTCTTCAAACTAAAATTTCAAAGTCACATATTCCATTCAGTGTGCGTCGCCGCAGTTTAGCAGCACATTCTGTGTACTGTGCAGAGTTGCAGAATAGGAAGAAATACTGTTAAGTCTTCAAACTAAAATATCAAAGTCACATATTCCATTCAGTGTGCGTCACCGCAGTTTAGCAGCACATTCTGTGTACTGTGCACAGTTGCAGAATAGGAAGAAATACTGTTAAGTTTTCAAACTCAAATATTAAAGTCACATATTAAATTGAGTGTGCGTCACCGCAGTTTAGCAGCCTATTCTGTGTACTCTGCACAGTTGCAGAATAGGAAGAAATACTGTTAAGTTTTCAAACTCAAATATTAAAGTCACATATTCCATTGAGTGTGCGTCACCGCAGTTTAGCAGCCTATTCTGTGTACTCTGCACAGTTGCAGAATAGGAAGAAATACTGTTAAGTTTTCAAACTCAAATATTAAAGTCACATATTCCATTCAGTGTGCGTCACCGCAGTTTAGCAGCCTATTCTGTGTACTATGCACAGTTGCAGAATAGGAAGAAATACTGTTAAGTTTTCAAACTCAAATATTAAAGTCACATATTCCATTCAGTGTGCGTCACCGCAGTTTAGCAGCCTATTCTGTGTACTCTGCACAGTTGCAGAATAGTAAGAAATACTGTTAAGTTTTCAAACTCAAATATTAAAGTCACATATTCCATTCAGTGTGTGTCATCGCAGTTTAGCAGCCTATTCTGTGTACTCTGCACAGTTGCAGAATAGGAAGAAATACTGTTAAGTTTTCAAACTCAAATATTAAAGTCACATATTCCATTGAGTGTGCGTCACCGCAGTTTAGCAGCCTATTCTGTGTACTCTGCACAGTTGCAGAATAGGAAGAAATACTGTTAAGTTTTCAAACTCAAATATTAAAGTCACATATTCCATTCAGTGTGCGTCACCGCAGTTTAGCAGCCTATTCTGTGTACTCTGCACAGTTGCAGAATAGGAAGAAATACTGTTAAGTTTTCAAACTCAAATATTAAAGTCACATATTCCATTCAGTGTGTGTCACCGCAGTTTAGCAGCCTATTCTGTGTACTCTGCACAGTTGCAGAATAGGAAGAAATACTGTTAAGTTTTCAAACTCAAATATTAAAGTCACATATTCCATTGAGTGTGCGTCACCGCAGTTTAGCAGCCTATTCTGTGTACTCTGCACAGTTGCAGAATAGGAAGAAATACTGTTAAGTTTTCAAACTCAAATATTAAAGTCACATATTCCATTCAGTGTGTGTCACCGCAGTTTAGCAGCCTATTCTGTGTACTCTGCACAGTTGCAGAATAGGAAGAAATACTGTTAAGTTTTCAAACTCAAATATTAAAGTCACATATTCCGTGTAAGATGAAGAAGGCGGGTAAAAAGGGACGGGGAAGTGGACGTGATCCTGATAGTTCAGGGCGCGGGTCAGGACGCGGAGAAACTGTGCCTGGTGCCAGAGCACAAGAAAGAAAGACATCCACCATACCTAGCTTCATGTCTAATTTTACAGGGCGTCGCAGGACATCACTCTCGAGGTCCGACCACTGCGAACAGGTGGTCGGTTGGATGACAGCTGATACTGCTTCCAGTCGGTTAAGCACCACCCTGTCTTCCACCAAGTCCACTCTCAGTAGCCAAGAGTCTGGTCAACATAATCCTCACTCTGATCATCCTTCCTCCCACCATAGACGGTCTGGTCAAAGAAGTGATCCCACACTGGGATATAGTGAGGAGCTCGTCTCATCACCAATCCTTCATTTGACCCTCTCTCCAAGCACGCTTGCAGAGGAACATGACATCTTGTGCCCTGATTCACAACCTCTAGAGGGTACCCAATCACAAGAAGATGACAGATGTGAACGGCATTTAAGGTCAAAGGAAGTAGTGGATGATGATGATGATGATGAGACACAGTTGCCATTAAATCAACCACTATTACTGTCTCAAGACCTTGTTGAGGAGAATGTTATACAGTTGTCAATGACTGAGTATGTGGTGGGATCAAGACATGGGGAGGATGATCAGAGTGAGGAAGTGGAGGAGGACTTGGTGGACGATGAGGTGACTGACCCCACCTGGGAAGGTGTAGAGCCGAGCGATGACAGCAGTCCTGAGGGTGAGCCATCTGCAGCACCGCAACAGGCTGGAAGAGGCAGTGGTGTGGCTACAGAAAGAAGGCGGACCGCACCAAACCGGCCCGCAAATGTTCCACGGAGCACCCCCTTGCGTAAATCTCCCTTGCCAAAGGGTAGGTGTTCCGCGGTATGGCGTTTTTTTAAGGAAAGTGCGGACGACAAAAGAATTGTAGTTTGCAACCTGTGCCACACCAGAATGAGCCGAGGCATGAACACTAGAAACCTCACCACCACCAGCATGATCCGACACATGGCATCCAAGCACCGTAGTAAGTGGGAGGAACGCCTGGATCGCCCATCTGTGTCTGCAGGCCACACCACTGCCTCCTCTTCCCCTGTTTTCGGTGCCGGCCAATCGCCTGTCGAAGGCGCAGGCCCGCATACCTCCCGCCCTGCACCTGTACCATCTGAAGCACCATCAGCGACCACATCCACTTCCCTGTCCCAGCGCAGCGTCCAAATGTCGTTACCCCAGGCATTTGAGCGCAAGCGAAAATACCCAGCCACCCACCCACAGGCCATAGCACTAACCTCACACCTTTCCAAATTACTGGCCATCGAAATGCTGCCATTTAGGCTTGTGGACACTGAGTCCTTCCGCAGCCTGATGGCAGCAGCTGTCCCTCGGTACGCGGTCCCCAGCCGCCACTACTTTTCCCGGTGTGCCATCCCCGCATTACACCACCATGTGTCTCGTAACATCACCCGTGCCCTGACCAACGCAGTTACTGGGAAGGTCCACTTAACGACTGACACATGGACAAGTGCTTGTGGCCAGGGACGCTACATTTCCCTGACGGCACACTGGGTGAATGTCGTGGAGGCTGGGAGCAACTCGGACCCTGGGATGGCACGGGTGCTACCCACGCCGAGGATTGCGGGCCCTACCTCCATCAGGGTTTCCGCCAGCACCTACGTTATTGGCTCCTCCTCCTCCGTTTCCACCTCCGAATTCTCTACACGCAGCGCCACTCCCCCATCAGCCAGTAGCTGGAAGCAGTGTAGCACTGCAGTGGGGAAGCGTCAACAGGCCGTGCTGAAGCTGATCTGCCTTGGGGACAAACAGCACACGGCCTCAGAGCTGTTGCAGGGGATTAGTCACCAGACCGAGCAGTGGCTCTCGCCACTCAACCTGCAACCAGGCATGGTTGTGTGTGATAATGGGCGTAACTTGGTGGCGGCTTTGGAGCTCGGCAAGCTCACACACGTACCATGCCTAGCGCATGTATTTAATTTAGTGGTTCAGCGATTTCTAAAAACCTACCCCAATGTGCATGATCTCTTGACCAAGGTGCGCCGCGTGTGTGCACATTTCCGTAAGTCATCTACAGCTTCGGCCGGCCTGTTGAAGCTGCAGCAGCGCTTACAATTGCCAGCTCACTGGCTGCTGTGTGACGTGAGCACGCGCTGGAACTCCACCTTCCACATGTTGGCCCGGCTTTGTGAGCAGCAGAGGGCAGTAGTGGAGTACCAGCTGTTACACGGTCGTCGCCTCTCCGTTCAACTTCCTGTAATCAGAAGTGAGGAGTGGGAATGGATGTCAGACCTCTGCGAGGTTTTACGCAATTTTGAGGAATCGACACAGATGGTGAGCGGCGATAACGCTATTATCAGTGTAACCATCCCACTTCTGTGTCTACTGAAACGCTCGCTGCTCACAATTAAAACCGACGCTTTGCATGTGGAAGAGGTGGAAATGGGGGAGGAAGAGCTTACACAAGGTGATAGCCAGAGCACCCTCACTTCATCTTCTCAGCGACAATTGGAGGAGGCGGAGGAGGAGGAGGAGGAGGAGGAGGAAGACACGGTTGCCTCCGCTACAGAGGGTAGCCATGGAACTTTAGTTCCATCTCTTCAGCGTGGGTGGGCAGAAGAGGAGGAAGAGGATGAGGATATTGAGAGTCATCCTCCTGGTGAGGACAGCGAAATCTTGACTGTTGGTACTCTGGCACACATGGCTGACTTTATGTTAGGCTGCCTTTCCCGTGACCCACGCGTTGTACGCATTTTAGACAACACGGATTACTGGGTGTTCACCCTTCTGGACCCCCGCTACAAAGAGAATTTCTCATCTCTCATTCCTCCGGTGGAGAGGACAAGCAAAATGGTGCAATACCAGAAGGTTCTTGTCGAAAAATTGCTCCAAAATTTTCCATCTGACAACGCTGGCGGCAGAGTACGTGCTACCTTGGCCAACCGAGAAGGGGAGAAAAGGGGAGCACACAGCAGTTCCGAGAAAGGCAGGGCAACACTCTCCAAGGCGTGGGACACCTTCATGACACCCCGCCAGCACCCTCACCCTGATGCGCAGCCTAGTGTCACAAGGAGGGAAAAGTTTTGGAAGATGGTGAAGGAGTACGTAGCAGACCGTGTCAGCGTCCTCAATGATCCCTCTGTGCCTTACAACTACTGGGTGTCCAAGCTGGACACGTGGTATGAACTGGCACTCTACGCCTTGGAGGTGCTGGCCTGCCCTGCCGCCAGCGTTCTGTCTGAGCGGGTATTTAGTGCTGCTGGTGGCATCATAACAGATAAGCGTATCCGCCTTTCCACCGACAATGCTGATAGGTTGACACTTATAAAAATGAACAAGGCCTGGATTTCCCCTGACTTCTCCACTCCACTGGAGGAAAGCCCCGGGGGAACATAAACTCACTTTACATATATTATTTACAATGATGGGAATACTCTGTATTCCCATTCACCCCTTCCACCCAAAAAACGGGTATATGGTTGACTCTTAATCTTCTCATCCTCCTCCTCCTCTTCCATATGCCCTGTGCTATAATTTTTATATAGGGCCAGCTCACCAGCGGGCCCTGTGATATAATTTTTATATAGGGCCAGCTCACCAGCGGGCCCTGTTTGACAATTTTTATATAGGTCAGCTCACCAGCGGGCCTTCTCATATAATGTTTTATTGGGTCAGCTCTCTAGCGGGCCCTCTCATATAATGTTTTATAGCGTCAGCTCACTAGCGGGCCTTCGCATATAATGTTTTATAGCGTCAGCTCACTAGCGGGCCCTCTCATATACTGTTTTATAGCGTCAGCTCACTAGCGGGCCTTCGCATATACTGTTTTATAGCGTCAGCTCACTAGCGGGCCTTCGCATATAATGTTTTATAGCGTCAGCTCACTAGCGGGCCTTCGCATATAATGTTTAGGATGGTCAGCTCTGCAGCAAACCCTCACCCATAATGTTTTAGATGGTCAGCTCAGCGCACGTTTCCCTCTTAATCATGGCCTCAGTTCAATAAAATCAAGGAAATTTTTGGGAGAATTTGCCTCTGCGCACGTTTCCCTCTTAATCATGGCCTCACTTCAGAAAATCAAGGAAATTTTTGGGATAATTTGCCTCTGCGCACGTTTCCCTCTTAATCATGGCCTCACTTCAGAAAATCAAGGAAATTTTTGGGATAATTTGCCTCTGCGCACGTTTCCCTCTTAATTATGGCCTCACTTCAGAAAATCAAGGAAATTTTTGGGATAATTTGCCTCTGCGCACGTTTCCCTCTTAATCATGTCCTCACTTCAGAAAATCAAGGAAATTTTTGGGAGAATTTGCCTCTGCGCACGTTTCCCTCTTAATCATGGCCTCACTTCAGAAAATCAAGGAAATTTTTGGGAGAATTTGCAGATGATATACAAGTAAATATACAGCAAATATTGTTTGGTAACAATTTTTCGCCTAAAGTCGTTTTTATTTTCCTTTTTGTGTGTTTTATGGTCAGTCTGTAAAAATGGCGTACTACGGGCGAAAGATCGTTCCCAGCAGCGATGTTGGAGTCCAAGATGCATCCAGACATCCTCCCTATGCTGTCCCTGAACCATTTCTGTGGTGTTTCCATCCTTTTCTGCCCTTTTCCTATGGACCAGGCACCCTCCCCTCATCAGAGCAGGGGGTGCCTGGTGTAATGCTCGAGTCCTCCCATTGACTTCAATGGGGCTCGGGTGCTCGGCCGAGCACTCGAGCCTCCGGGGGTGCTCGGTCAGAGCACCCGAACACCCGAGCATTGGGGTGCTCGCTCATCACTAATGGCTATAGAAAACTTTTGTGTGGTGGTGAAAAAAAATTTGGGCAAAATAGGCAGGAAAAAGAGGAAAAACTGCACGTTTTTGCTGGAAATTATTCACCAAGAGGAAAGTGTCATTATTCTCCGATTTCAGTTTGAGGCAAAAATTTTTGCCCATCCCTAGTCAGTATGTAACTTACTTTATCTATGATCTGTATCCTGATATTTTAACCTCTTAGAGGAGGTTAGACCTCCATCTCACTGCATTGTACTCTACGTTGTGGTTAGTGTGTTGCTGGGGAGGAGGAACGGCATATGAGGTACCATAGCAGGTCGTTGCCAGAAATGTTTCTGGCGCAGGATAGTTCTCTTTTCTAAAATGCAGGGCAGTTTTGCTCATAGGCCTCTATTTTCTCCTTACTGCACCCTCCCAGTTGGGAGGTACCAGTCAAATGTTAAGGCAAGAGAATCACTGACATACTCTGCCAGCAGCACAGAATGGAAGATATCCTATCACACCTGCATATTAAACCACCTGTAAAAGAATCTTCAGTTCAGGTGGATACATGGACCCACCAGCATTAGCCTCTGTCCACAGAGCTGATTCTAAGACTGGAGAGCACAGAAAATTACACCAGTAAAATGAGCCTTCATTTCAGTCGCACTCTGGCCACTAAGGTGATTAAAGGAGGGGGGAGCCTAAAGAATAAGAGCTGCCAATAAGTGTATGATACAGCGCAGGTAGAAAAGCAGATGAAACCCCCCTTCCATAAACCTTTCTGGCCATTGCCCATTCAATACTGAGGTACATTTGAACAGAGACCGGCTTTTACATGGCCAGTCCCTGTTCAAAATGGTTCCCATGCTTCCATTGGCTGTAATGTGGGGTTTTGCACCTCCCAGCCAATCAGCTTCAAGAAGGAGGGTTAAAGAACCCCACTAGGAAGTGAGTAGGAATGGTAGAAACTTTTTTGACACAAACCAACATCGGCGAATAATACCACTTGGCTTGGCAAATAATTTCCTGCTTTTTTACCTAGCTCATTCCATTGAAATCAATGGGAACATGGAAATTACACAAAACACATAGCAAATGTTATTTTATTTCCCAAAGGAATAGTATAAAAGGGGCATGAGGTTGCCTGTGTTGGTGGATCGTGGGGAAATAATCATTTGAATGGGGAATATTTTTGAGGGGGAGTTTGGTTACTGGGATTGGGGTCAGTTAATACAAAATAAATCCTAAATACAATTAAAAATACCCCATAAGACATGATATAAAAGGGGTCTGAGGAGGGTGTCTGTGTTGGTGGGTGGAGTCTGGCAAAGTAATTAGTTGAACAGGGAATATATTTTGGGGGGGGTTTGTTGGCTGGTATTGGGGGGACAGTTAATAAAAAAAAATACATATAAAATAAAATAAGAAATTTGTATGTAACATGGTAGAGACATCAAGCCCCTGATGTAAGCTGCCACTGAGGTAGACTGATACTTGATGTTACTGAATATTTTGCAGCATATGATTTGTAAGTTTTGTTAGAGGTCCAAGCCCTGAGTAAACATTGATTTGTAGGACTTAGACTTGTGTGGCACATGCCCTAAGGAAACATTGATTTGTAGGAATTAGGCTTCTTAGAAATAAGGCCCCAACATTTTTGTTTTGTAGGCCTATGCTTTTTTTTTTTAAAAAGCAAAAGACCAAAGAAAAAAATGGCCTACTGGACTAGTGCCAGCAGATCATGTTGTGTTTGGGCAGTAGCCACTGCCAAATGCCCCGATGTAGATGCAGAATTTGTGACTGCTGTTCTTGCTGCTGTTGAGTTGTTTAAGTAGAACGATGATTAGGCAGTTCAAAGGGAATTGGATCAACAACAGCAGTAATGCGGGTGATGTATGATGAAGGTTCAACTTGCCACGACTAGCTCCATTGATGCACCACCAAACTAGCCCCCACCACTTCAGGTATATGTGGAGAAAAGAAGTTGGCTCTCCACCTGCCCCTTCTCCAAAATCATGGGTGTGTTGGTACTAGAATAAAAAAAAAATAATTTGAGAGCAGGAACTGTGCCTCTCAATTGCAATGGGCACTGTGTGTGTGTGTGTGTGTGTGTGTGTGTGTGTGTGTGTGTGTGTGGTAAATAACACCAGGCACAACTCTATACAAACACCACAACACCAGAAAAAATGTACTGCTGCTGTCACTATGCCCCTTGTCCACACCTCGCTAAGGACACATGACAATTTGCTTACAGTTTAATAATAATGATGAACCCACCCTGCTACCAGCTTAGCATATTCAGCGGGATGGAATCTCCTTGGATACTGCTTGATGCACTGCTTGTGATTCTCCTCCACCACACTGCCATGTGTGGTCAGTGCATCACACATTGTGCAATGGGTGGACACGAACTGCCACTTCCTAACATCTACAGAGTGGCTATCATTTGGCGATCAATGAGGTAACGATGAATGTGGTAGATTGACAGAAGATACAGTTACCCTAGAGGAAGAAGTTGACAACGAGCTAGTTGCTTCACTCGTCAAACTTCCAGCCTCTGTCTAGGTTGCTTTATTCATCTTCATCTTTGATCTCTACTTCACCTCTTGTTGCCTTTCAAGAGAGTCGGAGGGTACAGCAACAGCGGTGCTTGATTTCTGTGGTGGGTGTTTGGCTTTTTTAGCATTTTTGACATAAATGTCATGGTGTCTGTGTTTCATGTGTGATATTAGGGCTGTTGTGTCAAGGCTTGTTTCCTCGTTTCCCCTTTTCACTGACTTGTCACAAATTGGGCACAGTGCCCTTGTTGATGACTGCACTGTCCAGCCCCAAGAGAAAAACAGTCTCACACCCATGACTTCAGGGGGCAGGAAAAAGGTGGAGATGAATGGCTTCTTTCTTCTTCTCCTCCATATTCCGCTTCACTATCTGGGGCTGTTGCTGCTACTGTCTCAGAATCAGCACTGCAACTTGGACCTGGAGTATTGCTGCTGCTGCTGGCAAGTGGAACCTGTCCTAGTCCCACATCACTTGTTGACCCCATTCCCACTGTGTCCACAGTGGTCTGCTCCTCAGCATTCTGCTGCCCTTGCAACTTAGCAGCAGCAGGAATTAAAGCAGTTGCAAATTCCAAAAATGCCAAAATCTCACTGCTGGTGGTGGTGATGATACCCATCCCCATCACTGTCCCCCATTCCTTCTCAATTTGGGCTAAAAAGGCCATCAATGTCTCTTTCACCCCAGCTTCTCCACCATCATCATCACCACCACTAGTCCCTCCCTGCTGCTGCTCTATTACAGACATCTCACTACTGATTGGAGCAGGTAACGAGAAATGTGAAAGTGGGTCCCCTAGTTCACACTTGCCATTTTTTGTTGACCTGAAGAAAGCAGACTGGCAGCACTAGCAGAAGGCAAAGGCAGCTGATCTGTGCTCCTGGTGGTGCTGGTGGTATTATTGCTGCTAGCCACCAGTTTTGACTTCTTCAGGATCATGTTCTACCTGGACAATGCCATAGGTGGACGGGGACTCCCTAGTTTGGACACTCTCAATTGCTTCCCATACCACTATCCTAACATTAGTCCAACCAGCTGCTTCACCATCACCATTAGTAATACTACCACTAACACCAACCACATCAATTTCAGCCCCTGAGTCTTCCTCCTCACAGTCACTAGTAATGTGATGATTATCCCCTCCTTCACTCCTAACACTAACAAGTTGCTGGACCTTCTTAGTAGTAGTACTAGCACTGGTGGGACTGCTTAGAGATGGCAAATGTGACTTAGGGTCCCCTGCTGTCACACTTAGCATCATCCTCTCCTTTCCCCCATCCTGAGTATTGCAGGACACACTGGCAGCAGGTTCAGCACTGGTGGCAGCAGGTTCAGCACTGGCAGCAGGCACAGCACTGATGGCAGTAGGGGCAGCATGTCTGACAAAAGGCACAGTACTGGTGGCAGCAGTTTAAGCACTGGTAGCAGGCACAGCACTGGTGGAAGCAGGGGCAGTACTTGCATCAGTCAAAGCACTGGTGGCAGCAGGGGCAGCACATCTGACAGCAGGTACAGCAATGGTGGCAGCAGGGGCAGCATGTCTGGCAGCAGGCACAGACAGCTTACCTGTCCTGATCTCAATACTATCCTCGTCTTCCTCCCTTGACATTAATTTCCCCAATATCCCTAGAGGTGATTTAGGGGAACTGGTCATCATTGGTTCTGTAGTGTTCACTTCCTCCTCCTACTCAGACTCAGTGGACACATAAAGGTCTTTCCAGTTCCTCCTTTTTTTTTTTACTTTTAAAAAAAACTTTCTCATAGTGATAGCGGTCAGTATGAGTCTCTCCTGCCTCAATTTTGCTAAATAAGATCACAGCAGAAGAGCACATCACATTTACCTCACTCTGTAGCTGCTTCTATTGTGTTTTGCTTTCTAGAATAGTCATTTTTTTAGTGATAAGGCGAAAAACATGCAAATCAATGGGCAAAGACTTTCTAGCTATTGAGAAAATGGTGAAGAATTTTGGCCAACTGGCAAAAAAATGCGAAGATTTTAATTGTTGTTTGTAAAGCGGATTATCCCATGAAAAAGAAGACAACAATGTGGTTTTTACAGATTTTTTCGCTGGAACATAATGGGACTTTTCTCCCACCCCTAGAGGGGAGTAACCTCATATCCCATACAATGGACGCATGGGAACCATTTTGAACATGGACTGACTGTATAAAAGCCAGCCTCTGTTCATATTTACCTCAGCCCGAGAGGTATATGGAGGGGGGATTTTTGATTTGCTTTTCTGCTGCTGGTGACATTGTACATTTGTGGGCAGTATAGCTTCATGGGCAACATGTCTTTATGGCCAACATCCCTTTATGGCCAGCATTCATTTTAATATATCTTTCTTTATCAAGGTGGAAAAGTTTTGAAGAGGATGACGAAGGAAGATGAATAATGACGATAAGAAGAAAAAGATGACAGATGAAAAAAGGCAGAAGAAAGATTATTACAGAAGAAGCTTTACAATGGAAGACCAGGGTGCTGAAGACCCAGCTAAACAGCAGATATTAAAGGTAAGTTTTACAGCTATGGGGTATGGGTGATAGGATAGAGTTAGGGCTAGTATTGTTTCACTTTATTGTTAATGTTAGATGTAGTGTAGGACCAAGGGTAGAGTTAGTGTTTGGGATGGTAACTATGTTTTTAGCTCACTCTCAATGTTTGACACTGTGTGTATTCACACTATTTATCTTGAGTTGTGGGAGCAAAAAAACTGTGATGAGCATTAGGCAATAATATGGGATTTTGGGACCAATGCTCATTGGAGTAGATGCTGGCCAACCATTAGGATTCCGATGGTACAACTGTGCATGTCCTGCCCGGAACTCTTATGGCCCCTAACAATGCTTTTAGCTCCATTAATAGTATTGAACCCTTGATGTGTGAATAGCTCCAGTAAATTTAGTACAGAGAGAGTTTATGACTTCAGTTAAAAAGGACAAGGTCTAAGGAATACATAGGTTAACCCTCCAAGTGACTGAGGGTGCACAACTCGTCGCTTGCAATTCTTAGCACCCCTATATGGCACCAAAAGGGCCAAAAATGTTTATTGCATAGAATAATGTGACATCATTTCCTTGTCATGGTTCAGGGCAAAGTTCTTAATGTGGCATATTGTGGTGTCATTCTTGTTCTTATGACAGTTCCAGTCTTATTTATGTGTACTTCTTGCCCAAATGTGAAATAATTATGCATTAGTCTAAAGTGTATTAGCTGAGTTACAGCTTCTGTGGGTTAACCCTCTTGTTCTAGGAATGCTTTGCAAGCTGCAATGCCATCTTTATGTGGAATGTTAGTGTAGAGTGATTGCACATCCATAGAGGCTAGATTGGTTTCCCTTGGGATAGAGCCAAAGTCAGTTTGTTTAAGAGACTGGCTGAGTCCATTGTCCAGTACGTAACAGTGTTTTTATAACCAGAATACTCTCCACCCAGCCAAAGATATTTTCTGTGAGTGTGCCATTTCCAGATAGTATTGGTTTCCAAGATTTCCTTCCTCATGTATTTTAGGAAACACATGGAAGCATCCCACCCTTGGGTCTTCAGGTTGTCACTTGTATTAGATGGGAGCCCTTTCATGATTTTTTAAACTCTATAATGAGAAGGACAAATCTCAGGCAAGGGAGCTTATATGTTTGCCAGGGACATATGTGAAATTCGATTCACCTGCCATAAATAAAAGGGTGGGAGTGGTCTATGTGTGCAACCATCTGTGTATTTTCTGCTACTAATATTTGGATAATATGTACTGGTTTGTACTTTACATTCATATGCATGCTGCTATAAAATCTTGAGCTGCAATATCTTGCTTTATATAACACCATACTTGCTGAATAACTTCTATTATTCACCCTTTTGCTTCTTGTTTAAATGGCAACTTTACTGCACTTCACTAGTGAGGGTAACCTAGACTAACTTGGTGGACACACTACTGATGATTTCAACTCACAATTCCTATTTTAAAATATATGATAAATAGGATAAATGTGGCCACTTTGTTTAATAAATTAATGAGAACTCATTTGACACTAATATGTGGCACTTTCAGGTCTAATAGGTGGTTCTTGATCTAAGTTTAGATGGTAATCATCTGTATGATGGGGAAATTATTTTTTGTGAGTCACATGCTATAAAATAAAGTTTTAATAAGTTTCATTATTTTGCTTTTGATGCTGCAATCATTTAGCTGAAGTGCCATAAATTTGTATATGTTGTAATTTTCTGAGAGGGAAGTGTTAAAACACCCTCATCCCCAAACAGATGGTTGAGTATGATGGGAGCTGGAGTACCAAATAGCTGGGATCCAAAGATTTGACTACATCAGTCTTCATTTTTTGTAAAAAAAATGGAGCTACTGATGTAGCCATAGTTGTTGTGCATGGTTTTCATCTCTAATCTGTAACTTTCATAATTAATTAAATATCCTTATGCATGTCTGTGGAAGTTATCAGATTAAGACTGGTTAACAGAGAAATATATGTCCTGTATTTTTAGACTTTAAAGTGAAGTGTGCATTCTTAGTATTTACACAATATTGCAATTCTTAATATATTCAGTTTAATCTTGGATAGGTGACACTAATGTAAATGGTATTGTTTGAGTGGTAAAGATGGTAAATAATTTGGCCCATGGAATTCCAAGTCTTAAATTATTAATGTTCTTCTATTCTTATTTCACCACTTGAATGTTAAATGTTGTCAACAAACTGAAAAGCAAAGTCTGAAATGTCTCTAGTATCCAAGTGGTTAATGACATTTCTTAATTCTGGAAGTATAATAACAATAGCAATGAATTTCCAAGTTTCTCTCTACCCAAGTCGTTGATTCTAACTTGTAATTAATGTATTTGAAGAAGCAAGTATATAGAAAGTGTGCAAAATTCTTACAAACCTCATAAGTTCCTTTATAGCAAAAACTGATTCAATTTAAATTTAAGAAAAGTATCATTAGTGCTACTCAACTTAATTCCTTGAGTGGACATTTAAATTGTCTTTTGAAGACAAAGTCATTAAAACTTTATCAATTAAATCTGTTTTAAGTAAGGTCAAAGAACTCCACATCTACAGAATCAAACAAAACAGTATTGCTAATTCTTTTAGCATCTGCTGAGACACCAATAATTCTAATGCTCTTATCTGCTGTTTGTGTGAATGTAATATGAAATTCCATGGGAGTTCTTGTTTAATGCACCAGTTCCTCGTTCTTTCAATTGATTTGCAATAGAATAATGCAGGTCACAGCAGCAGATGAAAGTTAAAAGCCAAGTACTTGCAAGGACATGCTAAAGTTGGAGATATTTTTCTGATGACAAACCGAGATGGCTGTGAAGCTGACATTTTCCACAGTAGGCTGACATAAACCATTATGCATTTTCAAGACTACTAGGTGGTTTTGATCATAGAACTCCTATATAGATGTAACAAAAAATATATTAGTAGGATCAGTTGAAATAAGGGTTAAAACAAGCTATAGAGTATAATTAATATTACATAATAATTTGATTTATCCATAACAAATGGTTGATTGTATTGCCTTATGTAAAATAAATAATGTATTAGAATATTTTATTCAATTATGGTCTCCTAGAAACATATTAGTTTTATCCATATTTTACAGATACTTATTTTAATACACATCTTCCAAGAAAGAAAGAAATCATCACTCCAATACTATCATCACTTCAGTACTATCCCCCCTTATATTGTGTCCAAAAATCCTTGTCTCTGGAGCGGTTTTCTCATTCCACCTGCTCCATCTTTGCTTGCCAGAAGAGTGCAGCCACGCTTCATTGTATGAGGACTCCAGACAAAGAAAGCATGGGTGCCACAAAATGCATAGAGACATAGCCAGCTAAACAGAACAATACTTGATCCAGAACAGAAGCTAAATGCAGAACACTATTGACAAGCAGAGGCATAACTAGAAGCCACTGGACCCTGATGCAAGAATTGCCATGGGCCCCTTGAGCACATTGGCAACCTCCACATTGTCCCCCATCTCCACATTACCCCTTCCACAATGCCCCTCAATCTCAACATCGCTCCTTCCACAATGCCCCATCTCCACATGAAGATGATGTAATCTCCCAGTGCTCTTCATTATGAGAGTGCCTGTCTGCCGGAGGGAATACTGAACTCCCTCTGGCAGACTGGCACTTTCTTAATGCAGAGCCCCAGCTCTCTGCATTACTTAACTGCAGGCGTCAGACGAGGAGGTCGCAGGGGGAAACCGGGCCCCTAGAGTGATGGGCACGGTTGCAGGTGCGACCCCTGCGACCTGTATAGTTACACCACTGTTGACAAGCAAACAAGGAGCAAGCACAATGAGGTCACAGGTACCGGAACAAGCATTTAGGGATCTCCTGGTGCACACAGATGGTCAATAATCACTTATCAATTAGAGCTGATTGAGAAGCACTATTACTTTGAAGCATGTTTATAGATTGTCTCTCAGCTTAAATGGTGTGAAAATAGAGACTTACTTTTACTTTTTTCAAGGTGCATTGGATACATTGACCTAATACTGTTTCCCCAAATTGATTTATAGGAAAGGGTTAATGTTAGTCTGCTAGAAAATTCAATATTTTAAAGAAAAGTAATTTATAATGGAAACTGGATGCTAGGTCTGGTGATCCGTATGATATGCCTTAAAAGATAAATATGGCTATGAATAGCTATGGTTAGGTAGGATGTTCAGTGAGGTGCAATGGAAGTTAAATATGCTCGATAAAAATACATTCAACTATAATTAGGTGAAAGTATTTTCTAAGGATTATCCAACTAGTGGGGTGATTTATCATTATGAAGAGTTAATGCTGAAATCTGGAATAAGCAAGATTTTGAACGTTTAGGTGTAAGTATGTAACTAGTGGGTTGTGCTATGTTCTCTTGACACTAGGCAATTACATTTTATAATGTAAAAAGTGCATTTTAGGAACTGGTGATCATTTCATATTTGCACTAACATCTTAAGTAGGGATGGGTGAAAAGTCCCATTTTGATACTGTGGGAATTTTCACAAAAAAAAAAGCATGATTTTACACTTTTCCCATGGGAATTCCTGGCCATACAGAAACCCATATATTTTATTTGGCTTTGCTGCTACTATAGAATTTGTCACAAGAACAGTTCCATTTCCTGCCAATGTTTTTCAATAGTGGCAAAACCTCCAGCCTCCATGCTATGCAACATAGTGTAGTTTAGGAGAGAAAGGGACTAGAAGCAGGGAAAGCAAGGGAAAAAAATAAAAATAAAAATAAAAGTTACTTTTAAAATAAAAATTGATTAAAGTGTTGGCTAGCACTACGACCAGAAGAAGAGGCTGTATGGACCCTGATGCTGCGGATACAGTGGGGGCAGGAAAGTCAACAGCACCAGCAGCAAAGGGAGCCTACATACCTCTCATACAGCAATTCCCATCCTCCCAGTATTGTCCCACTGAGGAAGTATATTGAAGAAGGCAGAACTGGTTAGCAGTGGTAGAAAATGATAAAGAATTGAAGCAAAGGGATGCGAATGTGGATGTGTATCACTGCCACTGCTACTGCGACATTGTGGAGTTTGTTGCTGTTGTAATTTCTGCTGTTGAGCCATCAGGGCCAGACTTTCATCGGTCACAGCAGCAGGATGATGATGATGTGTAGGCTAGTTTTCCACAGACCACCATTCCCACCATAGAACTGGCTTCAGAAAACAGTAATATGGGACTGGGACAAGTTCAACCTGCTACTAATACTCCTGGTCTTAGAACTCATTCTGATGCTGCAGCAGCATCAACTGCCCCAGCCAGTGAAGGTTATTCTGGAAAAGACGAACAAGGCCATTCTTCTGCTCCTTTCCCTCACTTAAATCATGGGTGTGGGAATATTTTTCCCTTTCGACGGCCACAGTGGAGACATCACAGACTGCACTGTGCACTATTTGTGATAAGGTAGTGAAAGTGGAAAGTAGGGGAAATTTTTTGTGAATTGGGATGATTTTCGCATAGCTTACTGCAATGAAATCAGTGGTAAAACTGTATTTCCCCCACCACATGGCAAATTAACCTTCTTTTCCCAAGAAATTGTGTAAAAGGGGTGTCAGGTTCCCACAGCATGCCATTCTGTGCTTGTGAGAGTAAGAGAAAGGGATTTTGATCTTTGATTTAGGGATTTGTTTTTGTTCTCTGTGTCTGGGGAGTCTGGAGGCACTCTAGGGGAGGGGTAAAATTCTGTGTGACTGACAGTGTTGACAGAGGCAAGCCATGATCAAGGTTTCTTCCTTGTCTGGCTGTGATCTCTGTGCTGGGGTGTCTGGGGTGTTAGAAGAGAGCAAAGGAAATTAACCCCAAATACCCCACAATTATGTGTAACTCACTGGGAAGACACAGGCAGCCAAATTCCTTCCTGATCTGGCTATTATCACTGAGCTAGGGTAGTCTGGGGTGTGTGAAGGGAGCAAAGGATATTCACATCAAATATACAAACATTCTGAATGACTGACTGGGAAAACACACACATTTTTTATTCAAGTCCCTTCCTGGTTTGGCTGTGAACTCTGTGATAGATGAGTCTATGGGTGTGAGAAGGGAAGAAAGGAGATTCATCCCAAATACCCCAGAATTCTGTGGGACTGACTGGGAAGACATAGGCAGCAGTGATACAAGTTCAGTCCTGATTTGGCTGTGATCTCTGAGCTAGGAGAATCTGGAAAAAGAAGCATTTCAACAGGGAGCTTTTCTTTGTTTTTTTATTTTAGGGATATGGATAAGGGGATAGATAGTTAATAAATAAATAAATAAATAAAGTTTGATAGGTGACAAAGACAGGGACCCTTACATGAGCTTTGACTGAGGCATACTGATAGTAGAAGAGAGAGACAAAGGGTATTTTGTAAAGGGCAAGACTTCACATTTACACACGATCAATTCTATTGTGTACTTCACTGTAAAAACACATAATGTCTAGAAAATTCACAATGGTTAGGGGGAGGGTGAAAGGAGTAGTAGCAGTGCAGGAACAAAGGAGTAAATAGAAGTCCAAAAACTGACTGCAGCCATGGTATCTGCAGCATGTACAATAAAGATGGTGACATTCCCTCTCCTCCTGAATATAAAGTTGGCCAAAGTTCCACAAAAGTTCCACCACCATCAGTACTGAAGACAACAGTGAGTCTCATTCTAGTGTTATTGGCATAGTGAAAGCAAAGCCCCTGTCCTGAAAGTAGTAGCTAATGTTGTGAAAATTCCTCTAGGGGGGAGGAGTAAAAAGAAATTGTTTGAGACCTCTAAAAACCTAGAGGAATATAAAAGTAATGGGGAAGAAGCAGTGGGCAATTCTGAGAATGAAGACATATTTATTGATGATGATGATGATGATGATGATATGATTATCTAGAATACATACTTTTGGAATCCTCCTCTTCTTCAGTTACAGCTGAAGTTGAGACTGAAAGAGTTAATGACAAATGCCAAAAAGATAGCTGAAAGGCAAAGACTCATTCTTCAACCACTGAAAAGGAGCACTGTGACTTAAGAATATAATTGGGATGCCTGACCCTGGACAAGAAAAGATGCCCAAAAATACAAAGTAATCCTGTGAGTTATCATCATTATCATCAAGATTTCGAAGATGAAGACATGCTGACATCAGTGCTGTCACTTTTAGGGAAGCAATTGAGAGCATCCCAACTAGCAGTCTAGGGAGCCCACACCATTCCCTTGACCCTCAAAGTCCCCTTTACCACACAGCATTGTCCAGGTGGAACATGATCCTGAAGAAGCCAGAACTGGTGGCTAGCAGGCACAGCAGTAATACCACCACCACCAGGAGCACTAATTAGCTGCCTGTGCCTGCTGCTAGTGCTGCCAGTCTGCCTTCTTCAGGTCACCAAGAAATGGCAAGTGTGACATTAGGGGACCCTGTGTCACATTTCTCGTCACCCCCTCCAACCAGCAGTGAGATGTCTGCAATAGAGCAGAAGCACAGAGGGACTGGTGGTGGTGGTGGTGATGATGATGATGATGTAGAAGCTGGGGTGGAAGAGACATTGATGGCCTTTTTAGCCCAAACTCAGAAGGAATGGGAGACAAGGATGAGGCTGGGCATCCCCACCACCAGCAGCAGAGAGCTTTTGGAATTTGAGGAATTTGTAACTGCTCTAATTCCTGCTGCTGAGTTGCAAGTGCAGCAGGATACTAAGGAGCAGGCTAGTGTGCCACAGACCACCATGGACACAGTGGGAATGGGTTCAACAAATGATGCAGGACTAGGACAGGTTCCACTTGCCAGCAGCATCAATACTCCTGGTCCTAGTTGCAGTGCTGATTCTGAGGTAGTAGCAGCAGCAATAGTAGCAACATCAACCTCTGCCCCAGACAGTGAAGGGGAATGTGGGGGAGAAGAAGAAAGAGGCCATTCTTCTCCAACTTTTCCCTCCTCCTTGAAGTCATAGGTGTAGGATTATTTTTCGAATGGGGCATGAGCAGTGCAGTTATCAACAACGGCATTGTACACAATTTGTGAGAAGTCAGCGAGAAGGGGAAAGGAGGGAATGCACCTTGACACAACCTTCCTGATAACACACGTGAAATACAGACACCATGACATTTATGTGAAACATGTTAAAGCCAAACACCCACCACAGAAATCGATCACCACTGTTGCTGTACCCCCCCAGACTCAAAAAAAGGTGAGGAGGAGCTAAAAGAGGAGGAAGAATAGAGAAACCCAAGCAGAGACTGGAAGTTTGATGATGAGTGAAACGACTAGCTCGTCATCACCTTCTTTCTGTAGGGTAACTACATCTTCTGCCAATCCACCATGTTCATTGTTACCTCCCCTGCCAAGGGATAGCCACTCTGTAGATGTTAGTATGTGGCAGTTCATGCCCACCCATTGCACACTGTGTGGTGCACTGACCACACATGGCATTGTGGTGGAGGAGAATCTCAAGCAGAGCATCAAGCAGCATCTGAGGGGATTCCAACCCACAAAATATGCTAAGATGATTTCAGGGAGGGTTGATCATTACTATTAAACTGTCAGAAATGTGTCATGTGTCCTTAGCGGGGTATGAACAAGGAGCATAGTAACAGAAATAGTACTTGGTTTCTGGTGTCATGGTGTTTGGATAGAGTTGTGCCAGGTGTTATTTACCACACACTTTGCACATTGCAGTTGCTGACGAGAGGCACAGCTCCTGCTATCAAGGCAAAAAAATTCTATTCTAGTAACAACACACCCATGATTTTGGAGGAGGGGCAGGTAGAGAAGAATTATTGGCCAACCTGGGGCTAGTTATGGTGCTGCTACTGCCTCAGGTACATCACTGGAGCTAGTCGTGGCAAGTTGAACTTCATCATCCATCAGCAATGTTACTGCTTTTGATCCCATTCCCTTTGAGTTGCATAATCATCTTGCGGCTTAAACAACTAAGCAGCAGCAGCAGAAAGAACAGCAGTCACAAATTCCACATCTACATTAGGGCATTTTTTTGTCAGGGCTTATGCTTAAAGGGATAGTAATACTTTGTTTTATCTTTATTTTATTTTGTAGGCATTAAAAACATGAAGAACGATATGTCTTATCTCTCAAACCTTTATTGTTTAAGAGATATTCACAAGCAAAGTTTCCCCTCCCGCCCCTTTTTCCTAGTGTAAGCCATCTCTTCTCAGATGTGAATCTAGTTGGAAGACCAGACAGATAACAGAAGGGGACAATCTTCTTTGAATGAAAACAATGAAAGCCCTTCCCCCCTTGACAAGTTTTTCAGGGTTTTCCCTTATCTTAATTGAAGATTGTCCCTCTCTGCAGTCTACCTGGGCACCTCCCTTCTGATCTGGCTGAACGGGGGGGGGATACTTTGCTTGTGAATATCTCTTAAACCATAAAGGTTTGAGAGATAAGACTTATATCGTTCTTCATGTTTTTTTAATGCCTACAAAATAAAATAAAGATAAAATGAAGTATTACTATCCCTTTAAAAAAAAAAAAAAAAAAAACAGGCCTACAAAAAAATAAACAATTTTTGGGGGTTTGTTTCTAACAAGCCTAAGTCCTACACATCAATGTTTCCTTAGGGCTTGTGCCAAACAAGTCTAAGCCCTATAAATCAATGCTTCCTCAGGGCTTGGGCCTCTAACAACAAATCTTACAAACCATACTCCACAAAATACTCTGTCACATCAGGTATCAGTCTACCCCAGTGGCAGATTATGTCAAGGGTCCCTGTCTCTATCTAGTTACATGCAAATTTCTTAATTTATTTCATTTATTTATTTTTGTATTAACTGTTCCCCCAATACCAGTCAACAACCCCCCCAAAACAAATTCCCTGTTCAACTGATTCTTTCCACAGACTCCACCCACCAACATAGGCACCCTCCTCACATTTCTTTTATAGCATGTCCTATGGGGTATTTTTAATTACATTTAGGATTTATTTTTTATTAACTGCCCCCCAAACCCAGTAAACAACTAAAAAAAAATTCCCTGTTCAACTGATTCTTTTGCCACACTCCACCAACAAAGGCACACTCATGCCCTTTTTATACTATGCCTTTTGGAAATAAAGCAATATTTGCTATGTGTTGTATGTAAAGTCAATGTTCACATTGATTTCAATGGATCAAGCGAAGTGCCATTATTCACTGATTTCAGTTTCAGGCAACATTTTTGCCCATCCCTACCTGTGAGCAAAGGGAAAGTAAGCTCACAGCAAGGCATTTCATCAATGAGATCCTACATGAAGCACAACCACAGGTCTGAATTGGAAACACACCATCAACATGTTAGATGTGCCACAACTAGCAGCAGCAAAAGCATTAATGAATGGCTCTGGGGAACATAATAGAAGTGATGATATGTGTCAGAGAGCATACCAACACAGATAGCTCCTGATGTATAGGAGTATATAACAAGTCATAGACTGCCCACACATGCAACTATCTCCACCAGTCATGTTGTTAAACTTGCACAGTTCTTCTGTCATATGCTTCCAAACCATACTTACTGTAGTAGTTAATTCACACACATATATATATATATATATATATATATATAGAGAGAGAGAGAGAGAGAGAGAGAGTGAAGAGAGAGAGAGCGAACGAGAGAGATACTAGGCAAACCTTTCTCTTTTTACCTCCTTATTGCAATACCAACTACCCACAGTAAAACCAATGTCACCTGAGATTCCAAAATGTACAGCAACCATGGAAGTCAGGAAATGGGGAGGGGCAGGGAGAGACAAAGGGGAGAGAAGGCTGGAATCTCACACCACAAGATAAGAAATGAACTAGCCAGAGCAGCTGTGCTCATTAATTTTTACCTACTTTCTAGCCCTGCCCCTTCTTTCCTATTGGCTAAAGGCTATGGTGTCACAAAACATGCCCCCATCAATTTCCAACATGTGCAATGTCACCACATGTCCATGGAATGAAAAGATTACCAAGATCTTGGCAGCTGAAGTGCACCACATTTCTTTTCTTGAAAACTGAGGATTTAGGGAACCGATAACACACGGAATTGCAGAATTGTTTCAGATTTGTCTTGCTCTCTTTTGCAATATTTCTCTCATTTTCAATTTAGCTAGCCGAATTGCTTGTTTGCAGATTTTATTACATTCTTTATATTGTGTAAATGATGCATCTCATTTCCCTCCAAATCTCATTATTAAGTCACATTGGTCTTTTGCTTATTCCACAGTGGTATATATTGACATGCATATTTGTCTACAAGCATTTTAAACAAATTCCATGATTCTTGTGCATTTTATCTTTGAGGATTACATCCCACTGAATATCCTTTAATACTGCTTTCGGTTTGTAAAATTAGCCTTTTTAAAATTTAATGTTTTTGGTTGAACCTTGTTTTTGGGTTTCTCATAACAAATGTCAAAGAATACAACATTGTGGTCACTACTGCCTAAATGTTCCTTTACCTGTATGCTGTTTATCATGTCAGCACTAGGTCAAGCAAGGCCTCTTTTCTACTTGGCTTTTCTACTAGTTGGGACATAAAATTGTCATTAATCATACTTAAAAATAATGTCCCTTTACTGAGCTAGAAGTCATATTGCTCCAGTCAATTTCAGGATAGTTGAAATTTCCCATTATGGTTACAATTCCTGAACTAGAAGCCTTTTCCATTTGCAGTAAAAGTTGGGCTTCCTCAAACTCCAAGTCCCTAACATTATGTGGCTTGTAGCAAATCCCCATTAACATCTTTTAATTATATGTTCCCCATTGTGTATTTTAATTCACAGGGCCTCTACATTTTTCACTGGATCTTTCATTTATTTATCCCCTTACACTAGTATTTAAGGCATGCTTTACATAAAGACATACCCCCTAACCGTTTATAAACCCTAACCCTCCTAAAAAGTGAATAACCCTCTAGATTGACTGCCAAGTAATACGCATGCAATCATTTCTAGTTTTCCCATCTTCCTAGACAGAATTTACATGCATACATTTTATATTTTCCATTCTGAAAAATTACATTATTTGTAAAATGTATTTGCCTTTTATTAGGCTGTATCATTGGCACCTCCCTGTTATTGAACTAGCCCATTCCCCCTCTCCAACCCCATGCCCATTTACTAATCCCATTTCCTTAGTTTTACTACCTTTTCCATCCTGTGTTGCATCAACCTACCCCCCTTTTCTAGTTTAAAGTCTCCTCTAACCCTCTAACCATCCTAACTCCTAGCACTGTGGCCTCTTTTCCTCTAAATTGTAATCAATCTCAACTATAAAGTTTTCTCCCAAGGGAAAAGACCCAAACCCCTCCTGCTTACACCAAGTCTTTAGCCATACATTTAACTCCCTAATCTCATGTTGCCTTTATGATGTAGCACATAGCACGGGTAGTATTTTATAAAATGCTACCTTAGAGGTCCTCTTCTTAAGCTCATATCCTAAACCCCTGAAGTCCTTCTTAATGGACCTTCATTTTCCACTGACTTTTTCATTGATACCAAAATGTTCCATGACAGCTGGGTCATATCAACCTGATATGCCACATGTCGAACCTGAACTACCGGAAGACAGCAAACTGTTGTGATCGTGTAGACAGATTACCCTGGAATCCCCTACCCCCACTTTCTGTTTAGGTCTGCCTGAGTCCTGTACCCCATCAATGCTAAAGAGGGTGTTCTCCTGGCTGCTAGAGACAACAGTCCTCTACCTTAGCATACAAAATACCGCATGTAGGAGTTCTGATAAATAGTAACACATATAGTACAACAAAGTAGGAGGAGTATTAAAAATGAATATGGTCATGTATAGTGGCTGCACTAACACCAAGCTGTATACAGCTCACTTCAAATTTCTAGAAACTGAAATGTACCAAAAAGAAGACATGGTTCGCAAATAATAATCAACTTTAACATATATTAAAAACAATTAAAATAAATTAAAACACAGTTTGTAAGCCCAGCACATTTCTGAGCTCTGTCATTTTTCCTTAAGGAACTCAATGGCAAACAAACCAAAACATGCTAAACTCCTGCCTTAAATACATAAGACTGTCATCATGATTGAGAGAAACACACCTACCGAACACAGTTTATTCAGTCCATAGGTTATTGAGCTGGCTCGTCACTGAGGGAAAACCTCCATTAATTTGATAGGTTACTTAGCTGACTCACTCAAATGAGTCATAATGATCACCTCTATTCTTGAAATGACCGAAGTGGCTCAAATATACAATACAATGATAGAGAAACAATTCTACTAAAAAATGTAATCCAATATTAATCAGCTAAGCAATCAAAAGATATATTAAGATGACTAAACAGTAAGATCTGATCAGCAGATTATCACGGTGCCCGTGATTGCTCCATTCTTGTGTCTATTACCTGTAGGGGGCTCCCATTGGCTGTCTGCTTTCAGCCTGCCTCATATTGCCTTTTTAAACTCAGTCTGGGCACCCTCGGGTTGCCCTTTCGTGGTGTCTCTGACAGCATCCACTTCCACCTTGCTTCTGTAGCTATTTGGGCCTGTTGCTGTGTTCCTGAGTTCCTGAGTCGTCCTGTTCCTGAGTATCCTGCCTACTGTGTCGGTTCTAGTACCGGTTCTGGTTGTGATCATCAGAGTTTGCTGTTCCTGCTGCCAGTCTTCATTGCAGGTCCTCATCCGGTTGACCATCTCTGCTGGTTCCTGTTCGTCCTGTTTCCAGTTCCTGCATCCGTGGCGACATTGTTCCTCGGTCACTTCGGTGACATTCCTTCTGTTGGTTCCCAGCATGCGGACGCTGGTTCGCTCCACTAGCCTTGTGGCTACACTTCACAGCCGGTTGGTTCCAGTGTGCGGACACTGGTTTGCTCCTTGGCCTTACGGCCCGATACGCAGCACTGTTGGTTCCCAGCGTGCAGACGCTGGTTTGCTCCACTAGCCTTGCGGCTACACTTCACAGCCTGTTGGTTCCAGTGTGTGGACACTGGTTTGCTCCTTGGCCTTACGGCCCGATACGCAGCACTATTGGTTCCCAGCGTTCGGGCGCTGGTTCGCTCCACTAGCCTTGCGGCTATACTTCACAGCCTGTTGGTTCCAGTGTGCGGACACTGGTTTGCTCCTTGGCCTTACGGCCCGATACGCAGCACTATTGGTTCCCAGCGTTCGGACGCTGGTTCGCTCCACTAGCCTTGCGGCTACACTTCACAGCCTGTTGGTTCCAGTGTGCGGACACTGGTTTGCTCCTTGGCCTTACGGCCCGATACTCAGCACTATTGGTTCCCAGCGTGCGGATGCTGGTTCGCTCCACTAGCCTAGCGGCTACACTTTACAGCCTGTTGGTTCCAGTGTGCGGACACTGGTTTGCTCCTTGGCCTTACGGCCCTATATGTAGCACTGTTGGTTCCCAGTGTGTGGACGCTGGTTCGCTCCCCAAGCCTTGCGGCTGGTCTATTACTAGTCTGTTCCTTCCAGCGTGCAGTCGCTGGTTTGCTCCACTGCCTTGTGGCAATATTTAGCTGTTGTTTGGTTACCAGCGCGTGGGCGTTGATTAGCTCCATGACCTGTGGGTTTACTCAATATCCTGCTTGATGTTTCCCAACGTGAGGGCGCTGGTTTACTCCTTTGTCTTTTTGCTCATGCACTTGATGGTTTCCAGTGCCCTGTCCAGTCCTAGACAGCTACTTATTCTTACAGTACACGGGTAATGAGTTTCAGACTATTAGTGAAACCACTGACCTGGTAGCCTCTATCTTACATCTATACTGTCATTACCATCTGACAGTCACCAAGGTCATTGTGGGTGTCACCTTCCCTTGGGCTGCCTTGCCCGGTATATTGGTAAGGCTGGTAGAACCTTTTCATTATTCGATCTCGAGGTTGCCTTACCCGGTATTGGCAAGGCCGGTAGAGCCTACTCATTGGTATTCCGTCAGGCTGCCTTGCCCGGTATATTGGTAAGGCCGGTAGAACTTTTCATTACTCCAGCTTGAGGTTGCCTTACCCGGTATTGGCAAGGCCAGTAGAGCCTATTACCTTGGTATTCTCTTGGGCTGCCTTGCCCGGTATATTGGCAAGGCCGGTAGAGCCACCTGTTACGTTCTCGTCCAGGTTGCCTTGCCCGGTATATTGGTAAGGCCGATAGAACCTGTATTGCTATTGTCATATATTACCTGCCTGTTCTATGTATTGTTTATATGTGTATGAAACCCTATGGGATTATCTTAAACTTTTTCAATAAAGTTGTGTTTTTTACCTAACCTTACGTCTGAGAGTCTTAACAAACCGTGACACAGATGCTGAGGATGATAAAATGTAAGTCACAAACCTAAAAATAAAAAAATACCAACTATGTAATACATAACACGTATATATAACAATGAAACATAATGGAAACATAAAAATACAAACATTAAAAATATATTAACAATATGTAAATATTAGACAAACAATAAAATAAGTTGATGATACTGTATGTAATAATCAATTAATAATCAAATGGAAAAAAATAGCAAAAAATGCTAATTAAAATAAATATGAAGATTGAAATGACTATAAATGGATTGGTATTATATGTGTGATCTGATAAAATCAAAATTAATTATGTGTGAAATTGAATCTGAATGTATGTTAAAGAATGAAAATGTGCATACATAACAGATCACCCATGTGTCGGTGGGGAGGGGGCACACAAAGCAAAGCACTGCAATTAATGGAAAACCACGGACACACAGATGATATAAAAAACAAACATGAAATATATTACACTATATTAGTCCTCAATCAATTACCTTTACACACTATGGGTGGTTCTTTGGAAGAACTTGATCATGAAAAATATATTGTACATGGTATTGTTCCTTCACATTTCATCCCCTGATGAAGCCTTTGGACGATACGCATTGGGTTATGTGGGTGGAGGTGCCGTTTAGGAAGGTCTGCTGCTACTACCTGTGGTCTATTTGATTTTGTGGGGTATTCACGCTGATAAGTATTGTTTGTCATATTATGTAGTATTTTCTTGTATATTGCACATTTGCACTTAGCACTTTATGTTTATTGAATTAGCACTTTTTGTGGATGTATATGGTCATTATTATTTGAACACAGGTAGCTATCTAATCTTTTTGTTTGTAGCCACATAATATTTTTATGTCGTGTGTCATTATTTGACCATGTTTTGATTATTTATGTGAGAGCTACATGTATGAATGGACCTCCTATACGGCCCTCCTCTGTTTTACAATTTTGTTTTAATTTGTATCCTTTTTTGTATCAGACTAATAAATAAATAAATATATATTTTGTATTTCTTGACTCTTGTATGAGTGCCTCTGTTAAGGGTCTTACTGGTTTGGGGCTTCTTTTGCCCCTTTGGGTTGTGTTTATGGTTATTTGGACCTTGAGCGCACCAGACTATTTATAGTCTTTATCTTTGAATACTAGCGATGACCAGATTTCTTTTGGTTATTTCAAACCTAACTTATCTTTTTACCCATTATACTACAGAAGAGGCCATCTTGAGATAGTCTATAATTTTATCTCAAGAGTCAAAAATCGGTTCTGAAGTGAGGTGTTCACCACCTTATCAGCTGTTCTGGAAAGGTTGGTTCCACTCACACCAAAATTGGGTATCTTTTATATCTTCCCTGACAATCTTGATTTGAGGTCTCTTCAGTCTCTCCTGCAGGAGACCCTGGTTATGGCATGTAAGGTGGTCACAATGTCCTGCCATCTCATGACCATTGGATTAACCTTGTTAATGAGAATATACCACATTATTATTTGGTCTTTGTTCAATGCGGAGCCCCGCACAAGTTCCTTGGTATTTGGAGAGCATGACTACAACACTTTGAAATCTTCTAGTCCTTTTGAGGGGTTATACTTATCCTGACTATGCTGCAGTTTGAGCATGTGCCAGGGGCACTGGGGAGTGGTGTTGGCAGTTCCTTTGTGGGTTGGGGAGAGGTTCCCTTTCCTTTCCCTTTTTTTTTTCTTTTTTTTTTTGTGGGTGTTCTTTCTAGTTTGTGTTATAAAAAACAAAAAAATGAGGGTTGCCTTGGGATGCTCACCTCCTGTCCACTTGCTGTGTTGTATTGAATTCTGTCTACATATGATATAATATCCTCTTTGTGCTGATGTGCCTTCTGTATGTACCTTGAGGTTGCCTTTGTTAAAAAAAATATTTTAAAAAACAAATAAATAAATCACAGCACAACAGCCTAGCAACCTCTCTCTCTCGAGCTGCTTGTATTGTGTTTCATTTCCTAGAAACTTCACATTTTTGGTGCAAAAACACAAAGTACATGTAAGTAAAGGGCCGAAACGTCTGTAGACAAAAATGGTAAAGATTTTAAGGGCTCTATTAGCTGGTGAGATGGCTCAGACAGTTAAGGTAAGATAGCTCAGCTGGTTAAGGCACCAGCTGTAGAATCTGTTCAAGCCACAAGGTACCATGTCCTAGTCCCGGCAATGTGAGCTCAGCCTTTCACCCCCTCTGAGGTAGATAAAATGTGTCCCTGTAAACAAGCTGATATACAGCACCTTTAGTTTTACAATTTATCATCCCTTTGATCTTGAATTGTTTAGATCTTTAAAAATAGAAGAATTTGCTTGTTTGAAAACATATTTACATGCTTCACAAGAACCACTTCTGAATGTGCCAGAGGTACCATTTTTATTAAGCCATGTTCCCCCAGATCTGGAAGAGTCAAAATAACTGTGTACAAGTTTATTTCGTAAGTTTAGGGCCCAAGGAAGGAGAATCCCCAAACTAACCTCTTAGTTAGCTCCTTAGCTTACTCCTGGAATTTACTCAATTTTCTACAGTTTCTACAGAGCAGTAGATATTGACAATAAGGAATACTACAAATTTATGATAGCAGATGATCGCTCTTAGCATACAATAGGCTATTGCATGCAATAGTTTCATGGTTTGTTTTAATCTTCAAAATACCACTTGTTTTATAGCTTTTCAAATCTAAAAAATGTACCTCAGATAAACATTCAAGTTTTGTTAATTTAATATTATAGTTATTATTATTTAACGCCACAATAGATTGCTATAAAACATTTTTCAACTGCTCCTATATCATAAAGATGTCATCTATAAAACATATCCAGAGGGAAATGTGCTCCTCAAAGCCATGCAAACCACTCAACACATGTTACTCCCACCAGCTGAGGTGGAGGCATGCATACATTGGGACACACATTGCCCTCATGTCAATTGTTGTTTAAAACAAAATCCAAAACTGTAATAAAATCATTTTGATGTGAAAAATCCCTCTTGTGTGCTTAAAAATGTCTCAAGGGACTGTAATCCCATGTCATGAGGAATTGAAGTGTAAAGGAATTCCATATCCAGAGTCACCAGAAAGTAATACTCATATAAATTAAACTCCAACTCCACTTTCTTTGCCTATCTACTCTAGCTCCAAAAATTCTGTTGCTCTCTCTCTCTCTCTCTCTTGCACACAGAATGACAAGCTGCAGGAACCTATTAACCTATTTAAAATAAAAGAAGGGAAACTTTGTACATGGTGGGATTAATTCTTACCATTTCTTTTGATGCAATGATCAAGGTGGAAAAAATAGGAAAACTGTAACTTTTCACAAAAACTTTCCTGCTCAGAAGGAAGTGCAATTTTCCATTTGTTTCACTTTAGTGGCAAAATGTTTTGCCGATCCCTAGTATTTCCATCCATAAATTAAGAACTGTGAAGGATTTTTAGCCATTTTATGCATTAATTTGTCACTCCATTTTAAAGCACCATAAATAATTGGACAAACAACGTAATCTTAAACAAAGTAATAATATTTAGTACTTTGCACAAATCCTTTTTATCCCATAATTTCCTGAAGTCTGAGACTCATAGACATCACCAGACTCTGGGTCTCTTCCTTGGTTATTCTCCGCAAGGTCTGTGCTACAGCCATCTTCAGTTCATGTTGTCTTCAGTTCATGAAACAAATGCTCGGTTGGAATCAGGTCTGGTGATTGACTTTATCAGTCAAGGGAATTCTCCTTATTGGTCATGAAAAACTCCTTGATTGCTGCAGTAGTATGTTTGGGGCCATTGTTCTATTGCAAGAAGTGTCTTCCATTGAGTTTTGAGGTATTTGGTGAAATCTGAGCAGATACGATGCTTCATCCTCCTGCTGCTTTTGGCAGTCATATCATTAATAAAGACATGTTAGCCAAATCCAGTGTCAACTATACGTGCCCAAATCATAATTCTACCTAAACTATGTTTTACAGATGAGGTGCTATTCTTTGGATCTTGTGCATTTCCTTTCTTTCTCCACACTTTCCTCTTTCATCACTCTGGTACAGGTTAATCTATTTCTATCTGTCCATAAAAATTTGTTCCAGAATTCTAAAGGTTTTTTTTGTCATTTTTAGCATACTGTAAACTGGCTCTTCTGTCCTCAATGCTTTCCCGTTGTTTGCATTTTGTGGTAGAACCTCTGTGGATGTTCTGGTGTAGTTTTTTCTTTGTAGTACTTTTTTACATGTTTATACCTATATCCTGGAGAGTATTCCTGATCTGTTTGACAATGGAAAAGGGTTTTTTCTTCACAGTTGGGAGCGTTTTTTTGTGATCTACCAGGTTAGTTGTTATTGCTGAACTCACCTGCAAATGCTTGCTTCTTAGCAATAAACCACATTGTTGATTTTGACATTCCTGATGTTTTGGCTATATCTCTAATCAATTTATTCTGCTTTTTCAGCCTCATGATGGACTGCTTTACTGACATTGATAGTTCTTTGCTCCTCATGTTGAGTGACAAGAGCAAAAGATTTCAAATGCAAATACCACACCTAGAATCATGTCTATATTTTTGTAAGCCCTCCTGAACATGAACTAACAACTTAATGACACACAGCTGGCCAAGAAAAAGCTGAGAAGCCAATCTTCCAATACCTTTCAGTACCCTAAAATGGAAGGACAATTCATAAAAAGGGATGCCGTTCTTACACACTCATGGTTTATGTATGTAAATAACCTCAAATTAAAGTTGACAGTTTGCAATTTCAAATCCAGTGTGCTGGAGTACAGAGGCACATCAAAATACCTGTGCTATTAACTAGATACTTAATGTCGGCACTGCATGTCAGATGGCCAGAGTTTTTTATACTTACAAGAGAACACCAAAAATTTGTGTGTTTGTTTTAATAAAAATGTCTAAAAAGAGAAATACATATCAGCAATTTGACCTAGTACTTAATTGCTAAACCAGAGTTAAATAATGTATAGAGAAAAGTAAATTAATATATGATATTTAACTAACAATTTTGGGAAAATATTATCCCCATGATTACCAGATGGATTTACAATGCTTTTGTGCACTCCTCCGTTGGTCAAGGTGTTAAAATATTACATACTAAGAATAAAGAAGAAACTTTGTCTCCCTAAATCGTGCTATCAGGTTCTTAGCTACAATGACAGCTTAGATAAATAAATCAAGTGGTAAAATTACTGGAACCAATTCAAATCCAATTTCATGGAGATCCCTGAGGGAAATGCAGTATTAAGTAGAGATAGCTTGTGTGATTCTCCCTTAACTTAGCTTTGCTCCCTACCATTCATCATTCAGTTGTCATTAATCACTGTTTGTAAAAAAAATAATACATAATATGTTGTTACTTCTTTAAGCCATCTCATGAGTAAACTTTTTGCTAAGGGTCCTATTTCACATTTAGTTGCATAAAAAGCAAACCAAAAAATCTGATAAATGATTTACATTTACGAGTTCCTGTACTGGGCAGATTTGTTTTCTGTATTACTTATTTTGTTTTAAGCAAAAAGGAACATCATTTAATAAATTTAAAAAAATTAAAAATCCAATGTGATTTCTTAAACAATATATATAATATGTATAAAATTACCAATATTTGTAATGGATTTAATAATCTGACACTGAAATGTTGTCCATAGAATAAAATTGTTTTTTTTCGGGGGGGCGTGGCCTGACAGCCATACTGTGCGGATGCACTGTGGAGGAGCTCCGCTGTTAGTGCCCGTTATTCTCAGCCATTTACTAAATGCAGCCCTATTTCAACATTTTTTTCCCTGGATCTGTGCCCTCTCGCCTAGGAGCTACCTGGGGATACTCACATTTGGCTGTCGGACGTACCTCAGCGCCGCCGGCCGCCTGGGCTTGGAGCTGCGGCCTTGTGTGCTGCCTCGGCCCGGTGGGAGATCAGCCTGGTGGTGCAACGGCGGTTCGGTCCTCTTTTTTTTTTTTTTTTTTTGGGCTTGAGTTGCTGGTGTGGAGATCCTTTGAGAGTGTGAGAGGGAGACGGCCAAATTGGTATATTTTACGGTGCTTTGTGTGACGATGCGTGGAGGAGGCGGGAGAGCCCTACTCTGACACCGGAGTGTAGTGCCAGACGATTCCTGGCAGTCTGCCATTATGTTCTTCTGCCACACGGATATTAATCTGTATTCAGTGAGTGACTCACTAGGGGACTCAGTCCAGCTGGGTATTAGCAGGTACTGCAGATACTAGCCCCATATAGTAATACTCCAGTACCACTTTAGTGCGCCATTTTGCTTGTTGTTTTATATCCCAATACCCCTTCCCTTCCCAATAGGTTCCCATATTTACTATACTACACTGGGCAGGTTTTCTCTGGATGTGGATCTCCCCTGTTTTTGTTACCTGTCCTATATTTGTTCCCCCTTCTACCCCATGTTTCAAATTATAACTGGACCTTGAATTTTGGTATACAGTTTCTTCTACTGAAGCATAATTTACTTCAGCATCAACCACAGGGGTGTCTGCTGATTCCTGGTTGCAATATTACCTTCTGGTTGTGAATGTTTTCTATAAAGGCCTGAAGCTACTGTAGAGCCTACTATTACTGTGTTACGACTTGGTGTTCTCTACTGTCTGGAGTTGGATTGCTGAATCCCATGTTTGATATCTTCCCTGTAATTGTTCCCTCTCCTACCCCATGTATGATTACAGTAACAGCTGGAGGGCCTCTTGTTGCTGTGCAAATATCTGGATGTGGTCCTTACCTCTCAACTCTGTTCATCAGTTGGACAATTTTGAAGCATATGCTGCAAACTCCCCTGTTTGTCTCCCATTGAGCCCATTACTGCTGTCTTATTACCTACCTGTGGCCGATGCCCTAATTTGCTGTCTAAGCATCGGTTACTGCAAATTTTGACGTTGCTGGCTTCCTTGTTCGTCCTCTTTCCTCTATATGTACTCCCTTGCTGCCCCATGTATGATTACATTCCCTTGTCAAATGACATAAGATGAATTATGCATGTCATTTGAATCTTGAGAGATCCTGTCTGCACTTGCCTGCCTCAGCGGCTACTGTCCACCATACGCTGAACTTGTCATATGTTGATTTGATCTGTACTTGTCTTCCCAATCCCAATATGGTTAAGAAGTCATCAGAATACAGGAAGAAGTTAAGTAAATTTGCTAGGAGAGCTATGGCGGCGGAGAATGTTACAGCCATGTTGGAGGCCCCTTCTGCGGCTGCTTCACCAGCCCAATCTTCTGCTTCTGAGGAAGATGATTCAAAATCCCAATTTCCAGAAATAATGTCTACTTGTCAGGCAGTTGTGACCAACAAGATTGATACTGTGCAGGTGGAGATAAATCTTTTACATGCAGGCCAACAAAATTTACGTGAAAGTATTACTGACGTCCGACAACGTGTATCAACTGTGGAGGACGCACTCCCCCCTGTGGTTGCCACGGTGGATGAATTGAAGAACCAAGTGCGTTCTCTGCAATCCAAAGTGGATGATCTTGAAAATATATCTAGACGCAGTAACATCCGTATACTTGGGCTGCCGGAGGGCCGCGAGGGTCATACTCCTGAGCAATACATGGAAAACTGGATATGGGAAAATGTTGGCATGGAGGGTCTTTCACCATCTTTCACTGTTGAAAGGGCACATCGCATACTGACAGGCCCCAGGCCCCCTGGATCTCCTCCCCGTCAGTTGATTATTAAACTCCTGAATTATAGGGATCGAGATGCCATACTTCACATGGCCAGGATGAAAGATCAAATTTCATTTGAAAATCAACATATCTCCTTTTATCCAGACTTCTCAGATGATGTTCAACATCAAAGGTGCACGTTTCTGGAGGTGAAGAGCAAATTACGAGAGAAAAACATATCCTATTCCATGTTGTTCCCTGCTAGATTGCGAATTATCCATGACAGCAATACCATTTTTTTCACATCAGATTCGGAGGCTAGAGAATGGGTGGACGCTCATTGAACTTACTTTCTCACTTCATCATTTTACAACACTGATACTACAGTCTCCGCTTCTTAAGTTTTTATCAGTTCATTTTCCTTATTCCACGGAGTCCCTGCTTTGCTCCCTCTGTTCCATCGGGTCCCTGAGGCGGCCCATGATTAAAGCATCCTCCCTTTGGAATGGTCCCACTACTGATGACCCACCGCAATGGGAGTTGAGCATTGTGGGACATGCTGCAACGGTCTTAATTCCCAGTGGATCTAGGACATTGCTTTCACAGAGACTCTCAGCTCATATTCCATGAAGAACTGTTTTGAAGCCCTCACTGTAGCTGAGAGGATTGGGGTGGGGAATCAATTTGTTATCTCGATATGTTGCTACTTAAATGTCTTAAAAACCTGTTATGTGCATAGATAACTGTGTCCCTTTGTGGATGTGGAGGGGGAGGGAGAGACGGGAATGTGGATTCCCCCCCCCTTTTTTTTTTTTCCGACCTCGCCCCGGGTTATAGGGCTTTAATGGTACTCTCTTGCGCTCCTTGGGCGGAGGCTGGATGCTTTTCGGCCATCATTTGGCAATTGCAACCTCCAGTGTTATTAAGTTCTATTTGTCTAGTATTTGGTTGTCTCCGTTCCACCCGGGGTGTGCTGGAGAGGGGTAAATGGGAGGGAGATGGATCTAGTAGCCTAGGGACGATTTCTTATACTGCTAAGCTTGACACTGTTATTGTCATTTTCTAATGTTCATTTGATCTTGCCTTGCATGCTTCGGGCAGGGGGTGGTTGTTATACTGCCATGTTTTGGCACTGGAGGCCCTTGAGGCTGTTGGAGTGTGCTGGTTTGCTGACGCCTTGCCTTGCCCGGGGGATGCTAGGCCAGGGAGGTTGGGTGAGAATAATGCTGGGGGTCGCTTGAGGACATGATTTCTTATTGTACGGGAAATGCTGTGTTCTAGGGGAGACTGTGGTGGTGTGCTTATTATGTTTTTCTTTACCTACCAATGTGAAGTGGTGGTATACTTACTATTTACTTTATATTGCTGCTGTGTGGGGCGGGTAGTGTGGACGGGATTGTTTATGCTCTGTTGATCAATTTGATTACAAGTTGGTTCATGTCTGGGGGGTGGGAGGGAAGGGTCAGGTGTTTTGGCTGACAGACCGCAGGAATGGGTTGTTTAAGGGATAAAATCTCTGTCGGGTTGGGGGTGATGGAGATAGGGTGGGACATTTGATAAGGGTTGGAGTAGTTGTTAGTTTAGGGATCCCTCTTCCTCTCTCTTCTGGGTCGGGCGCTCCTCGCCCCCGGCGAGTTCCACCATGTGGCCAGGGGTATAACATGTTCTACTTATTTCAGTGATGACACCACTAACTTGTACATTTTTATCCTGGAATGTGCGTGGCCTGAATGATGCTATAAAACGATCTCTAGTTTTGAACCACATCAGGAAGCAAACTCCAGGGGTGGTTATGTTGCAGGAGACCCATCTTACTGCAGGTAGAGTTTTGTCTCTTAGGAGGCACTGGATACAGAGTCATTACCATGCCACGTATTCCACATATGCCAGGGGTGTTTCCATACTTATCTCTAAAATGGTTTCTTTCGAATTCATTGACCTTAAGACGGATCCACAGGGACGTTACCTCTTCCTAACGTGCAGGTTACAAGGAGCTCTGTTTGTCCTAATGAATGTTTATATACCACCACCTTTTGACCCATTAGTTCTCCAGGACATGCTTATATATGTCTCTGATAAGACACATCACCATATAATTTGTATGGGTGACTTTAATATAGCTACCAATCCTGATTTGGATAGAATTGGTGGGACAGCGGTTGATTCCAAATTACACAGAGATGCCTTCCTCAATCTTGTAGGTGATGTGGGACTTGTAGATGTGTGGAGGACTTTCCACCTGCAGGACCGGGAATTCTCTTGCCACTCGGCCACTTATAAAACGCTATCTAGAATTGATATTTGGGGATTCAGGTGGCGGCAATGACAAACTCTTTTTTAGAGATGAATTTGTTACCTATTATTCAATCTCTTAATGATAAAACAATGGCTTGGCTGTACTTGCCCTTAAATGTCATTGGCAGGTCGAATCTTATCAAAATGATTTTTTTGCCCAAGTTTTTGTATATTTTTCAGAACACACCGGTCCCTATTCCTAAAAAATATTTCCGACAAATAGACAAGATTATTTCTCATTTCATATGGCGGGGACGTCGGGCTGGACTCAAGCTGACTACTCTTATGAGACCGAAGCGTGAGGGGGGAATTGCTTTGCCCAACTTTTACAAGTATTACTTGGCAGCGCAATGTCGATCTGCGCTTGATTTTGTTTCCCCTCAGCCTCGCTATCAAACTACCCAGATAGATGCTCTGCTGTTACAGCCTGCTTATAAGCTACCCCAATTCTTGCATGGTGGCACCGCAGTTTTTAAAATTCGGACTACATTAGCTGCAACTCTATATGAGGTGTGGGGGAGTTGAAAAAGTTGCTGGGATATGTGGGCATGGACCCGGACACCCCCTTATGGGGCGCCACGGGATTACATCATTTACTTGGTAGTGAGTTTGGCCCTCTATGGGCTAGATTTGGGATTCATACTCTTGGGCAATTGTATCATGATAACCAGTTGAAATCCTTTGTACAGCTACATGACGAATACCGTATGCCACACAATCTTTTTTATTCTTATCTATGTGCCAGACATGCTCTCAGAGCCCAGTGGGGTGAACGGGCACCGATGATTACTACATTCCTGCTTCTTACTAGATTGATAAACCTTGAGCCTCCGAGACCTCTCTCTTTTATTTACCAGTGGTTGGAATCTCACATGAGGTACCAGGAGTTTCCCTCACGGAATAAATGGGAACTGGATTTGGGTCCATTGGAGGATTGGGAGTGGACTATGGCTAAGGAGGTGCCAGCTTTGGTGGCGACATCGACTAGGCATCAAATGATACAGCTGAATACTCTCCATAGAAATTATTATACACCAATCAGACTGTTTAAAATGGGGAATTCTGGTACTGACCATTGCCATAGATGTAACAATGTTCGAGGCACATACTTGCACATGATTTGGGAGTGCCCTGGGGTTGGGAGGTTTTGGTCAGAGGTAATGCGTATTGTGACCCTGGTGTTGGGAAGACCTGTTCCTGCGACTCCAAAGATTTGTTTACTGTCAATATTCCCCGATGAGATTGAGGATGCTAATGACAAATCTCTTCTGCGTGAGCTCTTGGTGATGGCAAGAAAGGTGGTGGCTTTGAACTGGATGTCAGACACAGCTCCCAATTGTAGGGCGTGGATTAACTTGGTTTCACAGTGTTTTCCACAATATAAATTGGTTTATCTACACCAAGGTACTCCGACTAAGTTTGATAGGATATGGGGACGGTGGCAGACCTGGTGGACAGCTAGAGCAAGTACTGCTATACCTCCCGGCGAGGTGTAACTCTTTGAGGCTGGTCGACAGAGTTCACTTCTGCTTGTTGTGTGGCTGCTTGTGACGTATACTTGTACACCTTAGTGTATGACTCCTATATATGATGAGACTTAGTGGAATTCCTGGCTGGTGCGTGTGGTTGGGGGGTGCTGCGGGCTCGGGGGGAGAGGAATTGGGATCGAGGGATATAGTTTTAGCTTAGTTTGGTTAGATGTTTGGTGTTTGGGTTGAATTATTATAAAAACCTCAGGTCGACTCTGTACATCCTATTAATATGTATTTGTTCCTTTTCTTGTCATAAATGTTTGCATACTCTTGCTGTACTTGAAAGATTTTATATGTACCCTTTTTCTTTGTATATGTATGGAGTGATCTGATAATAAATTATATTTAAAAAAAAAAATTGTTTTTTTCTATCTCTGCACTCCAGTCCTTATAACAAGTAGGAGAACATAACCTTATTGAGGGGCGCTTAACCCAGCATTGAAGAGAACATTAATAGCTGATGCAATAGACAGGGACCACTAATAAAATGCACTTTACTTAATAGATTCATTAAGGCATGCTTTTTGCTTAGATATACCATTAAATAATAGAATATGTGCTTTAATATAAATACAATGGTTTATAATGGGTTGATTTATCCCAAAAGCTTAACATCAAATGTTTCCTATGATTTACTTCTGCTAGCTTTCTTTCAAACTCTTCAAATGCTTCTACATATTTTGTACAATGATTTATTTGCAATAATAAGCTTAGTTGTTTGAGTGCTAGACAGGTATGCAAAAGGTTATTATTATGCATTACAAAGAACACAGCATTGGCTCTCAAAAAGATACATTCATTCTTACCTACAGTATGTTACATTTGATGAATGACTAATCTTCAAATGTTTCTAACCGATTATATTCAAATAGTTTCTAACCAATTATACTCGCACGCATAATGAACTCAATATGTACTGATATAATCGGAGACACCCGAATTACACTTGTTGTGCGTGCATCCCTCACTTAATCATAGGCTGGATCCCCAAACATCCAACACCTTATTTATAGTGAAAACAAAAAATATTACTCCAATAAGCAGATCTCACCATTTTGCTGCTGTCAGATAATCAGAGCGACTCAGTCACACCTGCCATGACTCGTTCATAGCAACCACTCCGTGTAAGCTCAAAGTCATCATTAACGCATCAGCAGCTGTGACGTGCCACGGAGGAGACTAACCTCCCATATGTAACATGTCATCCTGACTCCCATGAACAACAGCACAACTGCAGTATTTAACAGGACAAGCTTAAAATAGCAATCAAAAACATTTTATGGATATAGAGGTATACATACTGTAACATATCCAACATGTAAGATCAATTGAAACAAAAAATATTAAGGAAATAAAAAATTCTTCACATGTGAACGTATATAATATTGTGCAAAACAATTAAATATTCCCACTCAAGTAAGGATGGGAGAAAATTTTTGCCTCAAAATGAAATTGGCAAAAAATGGCACTTTCCACTTGGCAAAAAATTTCCTGAGAAATGTGATGTTTTTCCTGCTTTTTTCACCTAGCTCATTGCATTGAAATTGTAAGAAATTCTATATAGCCTCTCTTACCAAGGTTACAATTATTCCTTTGGGCCGGTTGTGACAAAGAAAACACAGAAAAATGATAATAATGAAAATGATTGTATTATGTACAAAATCAAAATACTGTTACAGTTTGGATGGTATACACATGAATAAAATTATATTAGGAGTCACAGAAATAGAAAAATATGGAATTAAATTGGATACCAGTAAATAATATAATGACAGTCTCCTCACACCCTCCAGTGCAAATCTTGGTTTCTGGTCTGCTTCTCCGCTGGGCTCACATCAGGATTCTCAAGGACAGGTCTTCCTCCCAGGCTGCTATTCTCTCATGATGTTACACTCTTACTGCTCTCATGCTGTTCTGGTTTAACCCAAAATACTCCTCCTTTATACCATTTTTCTATCAGTCAGGTCTAGTGAAAACTGGTCAGCTCATCATAAAAAGATGCATCTCAACTGGCCTTTTCTCACCACATCCACAAGAGATTACTGAAGGAGGAAGGTTCCTTTGCTGACAAATAAGAAGACTTTTTGGACATCTGTCCTCACTCCTTTCATATATAACTAGGAGAGACCTTCCTTTGAGTTCTCAAATGCCTAAATAAAGAATGCATCCTATCAAACCATTTGAAGCAACCTTTATTGGTATAATTGTGTGACCCCCTGCAGTTTGGGACAGCTGAAATTGCCCTGGAATCTTAATTAAGGAAACCAATTTCCAGTTGTATACCTTAAGCCATAATAACACACACATATATCTCCACAGACACAAATCCCTGTTTTAAATAATATTTGATCAATTTGACTTTCTTACAATCCCCACCTAGAGGGTGAATGGCTGACTGTGTAGACAAGAGTTCTCTCAATGACAAAACATTTATGTCCTGGTGTGTGGATTAACTTTGTGTACAAGCATTGAAAATGAAACAATTTACTGTTACAGAAATGACTTGACAACCACCCATAGTATAATATAATGAATTTAGGGTACTGTAAGGTAATTTAGTCTAATTGTTAGAATCCTCACAGTTACAATCTAACTATTAATTTACAGTCCTTTTGACACTTTGCAGATCTTTAACCTCATCTTCATGACTGCTGCAGCTGTTTCCCAGCTGCATCTGTTTGGTTATCCATTCCTGCACATTTGTACACCTGTGCCTCAATCACTTCTTCCATCACTGTGTCATTCCCCGACCCATGTTTGAGTCTTCTTTTAGGGTGCAGGTTACATGTGGCTGTCACACCTACCATATATCTCTTAGTACTGTGTAGTGTATATGAGACAACCACTTACCATAGGACAGTTTATTGAGTGTGATAGGATGGTGGGTTATTGTTAGTACTTATAGCACATTTTATTTCATGGACAAGTGTAATGAGTTCCTTTACCAGCAATGAACTGAATGGTGAGCTTGATACTTATTTATTAGTGACTTCACAAAATTATAAGATACTCTACATATAAAACATATAGTGTGACCTTGACCAAATCACTGGTGGTATACAAGTCCCCCCTGTCTCAGTCTCCTTATCAAATCCAAGTCTGGCTATCTGTAACAAAACAACAAACATATGTTACTAAATATAATATACAGTTGCAATGGTACTTTGCTTTCCTAATATTAGTTACATTTATTCGGACAGGTGTGGGCATTTGATAAAGAGAAACAAAAGTATCACTTCTACTATTACCACTGCCTATTAATTATAACTAAGCTCTTACTGAAAGACACAAATTTACAAATGCACACTGGTAATCTTATGTGATATCATAAGGAGAATAACCTTATGCACACTATACCCCTCAAGTTATCTAGAAGAGGAAACTAAAACAGTGACTGAAGGATGCTCACATGGAATATCATAACAGACATTGTACAGACAATTCACAATTTCTCATTCATGCAGCTGCAGGAATCTCTACCAATACAATGAATCTGCATCATTCTCTGAAGATGTATGAAAAGAAAAATGCCAAGTGCCAATTATTTTTATTGGTAGCACCCAACCTAGATATAGTGAGATAGCTTCCAACAGTTAATAAAAAAATCAAGAGAAAATTAAAAAATTAAAAAACACACAAAATGTATAGATTGCATGCTGCGTTTACAGTTTACAATTAAGTCTATTACGGCTATTTTAAAGGCACATACAAGCAGTATGCAATCTAAGTAAAATAATATAACCATTTGTTGCCATTGAGAGAGAAACAAAAGCACAGAATATAACTGAAGATATGTGTATCCTCAACTCTGTATGGCAACAACTCATAAAAAAAAATCCTTATTCATTAACCCAGCCATGATTAGCCGGCAGTGCAGGCGATTTAAAACAATTTAGAATGTATTCCACCCGACTGTACTAAAAATAAATAAATTAGAGGCTTTCCCATAAAAATTAAAAATAATAAAAAAAAAACCAAAAGTGTAAGGTCCTCTATTGCAGCTGAAATAAACGAAATTGGTAATTGCAACAACCATTTCTGGTCACATTCTTTAATAGTCAGTTTTTTTTTCCTGAAAAACAAAACTGTAGAAGAAAAGTTAGATATATATAAATACTTTAAAGAAGATTTACAGGGAGAGATTCATTTTGTCCCGTTGCCTGTGCACCTTCACAAATATTATTACCAAACACTTTGAACAGTTTCAGTTTTAATGTGGCTAATTCCTCCAAGAAAAATTTTCTTTAATTTTTAAGTTAGAGGTTTTCCTTTTGAAGCCTCTCTTTTTCTGACTTTAAAACACTGTATGTGATTCTGGGGCAGAAGGAGGAATTTCGTTGGGGCTATTCCTTCCCCTTATACAATTCCTCTGTGCTCCCATTATTTGTGCACATCCATTATTTATTTTATTCCCACTTTTTCTGCTGTGCTAGTTGGAGATTGTTTACAGTTTCTTGCTATGTGTCCAGTCTTGTTACATGCAAAACATCTGAACACATTACCATTTTTACAATGCCTAGCAAAATGTACACATCTCTCCCTTCCTTGTGAAGGGACTTCTACTTTAGACACTCTTGTATGGCCAGATTTATATCTCCTGACAATTGCCTCAGCCCTTTTTAGACAATTGAATACCAAAGAAATACTATTTTGAGCAGACACAGATAGACCCACTACTTCACAAATTTCTGGTAATACACTCTTCATCAATTCCTTCTTATATATATCAGCATTCTTATTTGCCTGTACACCAGTTGGGAGTGTTAGGTTATATAACATAAATAATCTGTTAATAAACTCTTGTATAGATTCTCTCATCCTCTGTGCACAGTTACCAAATGCAGAATGATGATCATATTCGCCTGAACCCAGTGATTTCAATATCTCTCCCAGAAGTTGCTGCTTTGTTCTAGGGTGTTCAAACACCTCAGAGGACAGACTTGATCTTAAAAACTTATCTAGACTAGACATAATCACATCAAATTTGTCTGCCTCAATTACATTTCTATGTATTTTTTTCAAACATCAATTTTTAGTTACTTCTATAGGCTCATCATTAAATGCTATGCATCCTAGATCTTTACTCAAAGCAGCAAGTTCAGTACAGGAAAGAGGCCTGGAAACACTGGTTTCAAATACCAATAATCCCTGTGAGTCTTTTTCTCAGTGAGAGACTGGCACCATTTTCACAGCAGGCATACCACATTCATTCTTTCTTTCATCATTTCCAAACAAATCCCAATCCATTCCTCACACCATACTTTCATCACAGTTTGGCACATTAAATGCAGCAACAACAGCATTCCTCTTTCCTAACTGCCCTTTTAACCTGTTAATTCCTGGCAAACAATGAGAATGATCAGCCTCTTTATTGCTAGAGGATGCCAAAGCTCCAATGGTGCCCTGGGCATCCCTCAGCCTCTCCAAAAGCTGCTCACTTTCAGTGTGGAGTACTTTGTTTTCTGCCATTGTGTTCTGGTTTCCTACACTCAAAGCAGTAGCATTCTTAGCAGATATTTTGAGTGACTCTATGATATTATTTAAGTTATGCAGTTTACTCTCCAAATTCTCTTTCTGCACCTGCAGCTATTTGTACTGCTCTGCTACCCATTGAGCCGCAAAAATCAGTGCAGTTTTACCCTTTGACTTGATAATTTATTTTCCCTGATTGCCATGGCCACGCAATCCTGAGCTTGGACCCAAGTGTCTGACGCACCTTCCATGCATTTTAAAATAAGCTCAGGGTTTGAAACCTTGGCAATCTTCTTCATTAAACCTTCCATTATACAGCAGAAGACTACAGTTATTTTACCAAAATTAATACAAAGACAAAAGGTACTAAACGATATTTTGAATCTGCACAAATATTATATACTAGTTGAAGAGCCCGTTACACAGGCCACAGTGACACTGCCACCTGGTCGCTCGGCAGTCATGCTCAGTGGAGACTGCAGAGTCGCGGCTGATACAGAACTGGACACTCTGAAGGAGCATCCCGCTCTGTATCAGCCGCGGCGCAGGTAGTCTCTACTGCGCATGACTGCAAATCGAGCAGCAGTGTCTACTGCTCATGACGCCGCGTTACACACGTTTTAGCGAATTATTATATAGGACTATCCACTTATAAATGTATTTCTGTGTCACACCAAATCCCTCCTATCTGGCTCGCCAATCTGCAGAAATTCTATACAGCCTCTCTTACCAAGGGTACAATTATTCTTTTGGGGCGGTTGTGACAAAGAAAACACAGATAAATGATAATAATGAAAATGATTGTATTATGTACAAAATCAAAATACTGTTACAGTTTGGATGGTATATACATGGATAAAATTATATTAGGAGTCACAGAAATGGAAAAAGATGGAATTAAATTGGATACCAGTAAATAATATAATGACAGTCTCCTCACACCCTCCAGCACAAATCTTGGTTTCTGGTCTGCTCCTCCTCTGGGCTCACATCAGGATTCTCAAGGACAGGTCTTCCTTCCAGGCTGCATTTCTCTCATGATGTTACTCTCTTACTGCTCTCATGCTGCTCTGGTTTAACCCAAAATACTCCTCCTTTATACCATTTTTCTATCAGTCAGGTCTAGTGAAAACTGGTCAGCTCATCATAAAAAGATGCATCTCAACTGGCCATTTCTCACCACGCCCACAAGAGATATTATTGATGGGGGAATGTTCCAGAAAGACATTTATCAGAAGCATTTGTTTCCCTAGCTGAACTTTTTGTTGACAATTAAGAAGACTATTTGGACATCTGAATAATCTAATATAAATGTGGCACTTAGACTAAACTGATATGAGCAAATATAGAAAAAACACAGTCACCAACTTCCCAGAATCAAAAGTAACCTCCAATACAGAGTGATGGGAAAATTAAGCTGAAAACGATGACCTGGAATCCACCAATCAGGATCAATAGGCTCAATGTATTCCTTAACAATAATATGAGAATAATTCAATAAATGTCACATCAAGAAGATGTGCACATACAGAACACTTCTCTCAATCATCCAAATTGATCTCCCCAATGTATCGGACCGTTGGAAAGTGAGAAATCTCAAAGATCTCCTCTCTCCACAATCCGCACAATCGAGGGCAACAAAGAGAATGAACAACCAACCCAGCTGGTATCAGGTTGTGTGAATAAATGCCTAATTTAACCCTTTCACTACTGGACCAAAAATAAAACACAAACATTTAAAAATATATATACAAAAAGCCCAGGTAACTGAAAAATCAAACGATCGATCGTAAAAAAATATAAAAATATGTGATTGAACTGCACCAGTAGATATGCAAAAAGTAGCCACAGGAGTAAGATCTCTCAATGGTTTTATTCTTATTTGAAGATCTTTTCCATAGCCAAAGTTACAATGTGTCACATCTCCATATGTTCTGCATTGTGATTTCTTCCACGGTACACTGTGTAACTTTCCCATGATTGTATGGAATATATACAAAGCCTGTGGGGGTATACCCTATTAAACAATCGGTACTATGTGTCAGCTTAAGGATACAAAAGGAACATTCTCACTAGTTTGATATCATAGACGTCCTCATGCAGTGTATATTCTCACTAGCACAGTATCACGGTACCCGTGATGGCCTCCAGTGGGTAATTGCTGTAACAGCGACATTGTTACTTCCTAGCTGTCGCTCTATGCAAGTCGCTGATCTTATATGTCACTGTGGTTGTGATGTCATGTCTCCGCCCATCCTTCAGGCCTTTTAAACCTCAGCATGTCCTATTATCTGTGCCCTTTCGTGGTGTGCCTGAGCCTAGTGCTGTGTTGGTCCATTGCTGTTCCTGTGTATTACTCTGGCTCCGTCTGACTACCCGATCAGGCTCTGACTCCTGGCTACGTCTGACTACCCAATCTGGCTCTAACTCCTGGCTACGTCTGATTACCCGATCCGGCTCTGTATACTGGCTATGTCTGACCACTCTCCCTCTGTTGTGTTCCGTTACTATTGCTAGCCTCGGATACTCTGCCGGCTACTGTATCCTTGTTGTTTGGGCCTACCATTACCGTGCTCGCTACCTGTTAGCAGTGCTTGCTTCAGTCAGTCCATGTCACTGATCTCCTGTCTTCTGTCCAGTCCCATTGTTGCCTCACCTAACCTACTAGGTGCCGTTTTGACTTGCATAGGTATACCCTAGTGGTAGGATATAGTTGCATTACGAGTCACCTGCTTGATGTGACTAGGGAAGTGCCGTGCACTGTCCCTCTACCCTGCTGTGAATGTTACCTAGGGTTGTTGGGTTATTGCTACACCTGACTAGTGAAGGGTTGAGGAAGTGTCTTGCACTGTCCTCACACCTGGCCTCGAGAAGGTGGTGGAGTTAGTCGCTACTGTGTTGTTCCAGAGTTCTAGAGATACTCGTTCAAGTTGCCTGGGTACTCTAACATTAGAGTACAGACGTGGGTTACCACACTTGCCTAGTGAAGGGTGAAGAAAGTGCACTGTTCTTCCCAGGACTCGTGGGAGCGTACTATTCCTTACTACAACTGTTGTATTTAAAATAACGTTTATTTAAAATTTTATCTGTACTTGTCAAGTTTCATTATTTCCTAGTCACTCCGTGACACACAGGTAGACTCTGTTCCTTAGTCCCATTTCTTTCTTGCTAGACCTTCATTCACTCAAGTACCTCCAGCAGTTGTTTGTTCTCCCCCTTCTCAGGCAATGGTTGGCTCAGGTGTACAGCATTCGGAACTTGTGGTTGGCACCATGCGGACACAACATTGTTGCTTAATAGCGCTGCCGCTTTGAGTTCATTCAATAATCACCATATGTGTCACCAAGAAATTCAGTATTAAATGCAATGCAGTTAGGCTATAGTGTCCCCTATGACCACACTCCAACACGTTTCAAAGTTGCAACTGACTTCTTCAGGGAGTTTGATAATTATGATCAGTTACCTGTCTCTCTTATACCTGCAAAGGGGGCTCCTCCTCTCCTGCAGGTGTAATTAAAAAACTATGTGGCCCGGAAATCTGTGTTAAAAGCAATATGCCTTCCTAACATAATCAAATGTCTCTATATACCTAAAAACCATAAATTAAAAACCAACATGGATCAAAATCCACACCCAGGAATGACATACACTGTTCTGCTAGTATCATAGATGAGAGTTGGTACCGTGTTAGCCGTAGAAATACAGGATGCAAAAATTTTTTTGTAAAGTTGATACCTTTATTGGCTAACTAAACAGATTTAAAATGCAAGCTTTCAAGACTTCTTAGGTCTCTTCCTCAGGCATGTTATACAGATAAATATGAAAACTTCTCTCTTAAATACAAGTACACATTACATTGTTTATAATGGAAATCAGATAACAACGTTAGTACAGATACCAATTCCTTGATCAGTCAATGGTAGAGGATGTGATTTATATAGCATTCTTCCTCTGGGTCCAGGTATTTATGATTCCAGAGGGACTGTCGTAAAAGTTAATTCACCATTAAGTACTGTGACAGGAATTCCCTGTCCCTGTTCATGCCATAGGTCAAAGAGTCAAATTGTAACATTAATTTTACCTCCCATAATTTTCTGTCCCTCTGATTGCGAAATTGTCCCATTAGTACAGTCAATTTAATATCCCTGATACTGTGCCCACTTTGGCAAAAATGTTCTCCCACTGGTGTCTATGTCTTTTTGTTGTTAATACTGGATCTGTGGGAATTAAACCTCTTATGTAATTTCTGTCCCGTTTCCCCCACATAAAGAGCTGTTGGGCATTTTGCACACATGATAAGGTATATTACATTGGATGATTTGCAGGTGAAATTACCATTGATCTTATGGTGTAACTGGGTGTTTGGGATGGGTATCTTGTCTGTGGTATAAATGTGTGCACAGGTTTTACACCTACTTTGTAGGCAGGGTAATGTGACATTTTTTGTATTTTTGTTCAGGGCACTCCTTACCATCAGTTGCTTTAAATTGGGAGGCTGTCTGAAGGAGAGTAAGGGAGGCTGTGGAAATATGTTCTTAAGTCTTTCATCTGTGTGTAAGGTTGCTTGAAGTTCTCTTGATATTTTGCGCAGAGCTTCAACCTGGGGGTGGTAAGTGACAACAAGTGGCACACGGTTTCCCTTATGCTGTTCTTTTAGCTCAACAGATCTTTTCTTGGTATGTGAGTAGCTTTCTGTATCTGACTGTCAATAATCCTTGCACTGTAACCCTGTCTTATAAAGTCTCTTCTGAGTTTCTGGAGGTGCTTGTCACGGTCCGCCATGTCAGAACAGATGCAATTATATCTGATGGCCTGGCTGTATAAGATGGAGTTCTTTGTGTGTTTTGGGTGAAAGCTATCATTCCTCAGGTAGGTTGGTCTGTCTGTTGGTTTACGGTACAAGGATGTGTGGATGGAGTTGTTCTGAATACTGATAGTCGTGTCTAGGAAGTTAATGTTTGTGCGTGAGTGACTGAGTGTTAGATTGATACTGGGGTGGAATGCATTGTAATTTTTGTGGAATTTGAGAAGTTCCTCTTCCCTGGCTGTCCAGATGATAAGGACATCATCTATGTAGCGGAGATAGACCAGGGGTTTTGTCTGGCAGGTGGACAGGAAGTCCTCTTCTAACTTTGCCATGAACAAGTTGGCATATTGTGGTGCCATTCGGGTACCAATTGCAGTCCCCATTTTCTGGAGGTAGAGGTCCTGTCCAAATTTGAAGTAGTTGTGGGTGAGTATAAAGTGTATGAGTTTTGTTATTGGTTCCATGGCTGTGTTATTTCTTTCTAGATATTCTTGGCATGCTGCTATGCCATCTGTGTGTGGAATGTTGGTATAAAGGGATTCTACATCCATAGTGGCAAGGATGGTGCTCTCTGGAATGGGGCCCAAGTCTGCTAGTTTGTTCAAGAGATCCGTGGTGTCTTGAAGGAAGCTGGGTGTTCGTTTTACCAGGGGTTTCAGGGTATTTTCTACCCAGCCAGAGATATTTTCTGTGAGTGTGCCAATTCCTGAAATTATGGGTCTTCCCGGGTTTCCTACTTTGTGTATTTTTGGTAACATGTAGAAAGAGCCCACTTTTGGATCTGTTGGTATTAGGGGCCTTATCTGTTCTCCAATGTTGGAGGGCAGTTCTTTTATGATCATGTTGAGCTGTTTTGTATATTTTTTTGTGGGATCCTCTTGTAGTTTCATATAGTATCTTTCATCAGAGAGTTGCCTATTTGCTTCTTGAATGTAGTCTGCAGTATTCATAATAACAACAGCTCCCCCCTTGTCCGCAGGCTTAATAATAATGTCCTGGTTATTCTTTAGTGACTGTATGGCTTTCTGTTCCTTGTGGGTTAGGTTGGGTGTTGGTTCACACTGTTTCTCCAGTATGTCTGTAGTTACTCTGTTTCTGAAGATACCTATGTATCTGTCCAGTGTAGGGTTACTACCAGTCCCTCTGGAATCATAAATACCTGGACCCAGAGGAAGAATGCTATTTAAATCACATCCTCTACCATTGACTGATCAAGGAATTGGTATCTGGACTAACGTTGTTATCTGATTTCCATTATAAACAATTAGTGTTGAGCGAGCATGCTCGGCCGATGCTCGGATCGGCTCGAGCATCGCTCTGCTCGGCACATGGCGGTACTCGTACGAGTACCGCCATGTGCTCGCCCGGCATGTTCGGGTGACGGGGATCTGTGCCGAAGGAGGCACAGATCTGAAGACGCTCCGCTGGACCACCAGGGACTGGAGGTAGGGGGCATTGCGGAGATGAAGGGGGCATAGCGGAGATGAAGGGGGACATTGTGGAAGAGGGGCATAGCGGAGATGAAGGGGGACATTGTGGAAGAGGGGCATAGCGGAGATGAAGGGGGACATTGTGGAAGAGGGGCATAGCGGAGATGAAGGGGGCATAGCGGAGATGAAGGGGGACATTGCGGAGATGAAGGGGGACATTGTGGAAGAGGGGCATAGCGGAGATGAAGGGGGACATTGTGGAAGAGGGGCATAGCGGAGATGAAGGGGGACATTGTGGAAGAGGGGCATAGCGGAGATGAAGGGGGCATAGCGGAGATGAAGGGGGACATTGCGGAGATGAAGGGGGCATTCGGAGATGAAGGGGGCATAGCGGAGATGAAGGGGGACATTGTGGAAGAGGGGCATAGCGGAGATGAAGGGGGACATTGCGGAGATGAAGGGGGACATTGTGGAAGAGGGGCATTGCGGAGATGAAGGGGGCATTGCGGAGATGAAGGGGGCATAGCGGAGATGAAGGGGGACATTGTGGAAGAGGGGCATAGCGGAGATGAAGGGGGACATTGCGGAGATGAAGGGGGACATTGCGGAGATGAAGGGGGGCATTGACCAGGCACCCTCCCCTCATCAGAGCAGGGGGTGCCTGGTGTAATGCTCGTGTCGCCCCATTCAATTCAATGGGGCTCGGGTGCTCGGCCGAGCACTCGAGCCTCCGGCGGTGCTCGGTCAGAGCACTCGAGCACCCGAGCATCGGGGTGCTCGCTCAACACTATAAACAATGTAATGTGTACTTGTATTTAAGAGAGAAGTTTTCATATTTATCTGTATAACATGCCTGAGGAAGAGACCTAAGAAGTCTTGAAAGCTTGCATTTTAAATCTGTTTAGTTAGCCAATAAAGGTATCAACTTTACAAAAAAATTTTTGCATCCTGTACTGCTAGTATCATGTCTCTCAATTAAACTATCATGATACACAAGTTCCAAATGAGCCATACGAAAGCCATATCTTTCTATCCCATGGATCAGTTAAAGGGAATGCATGGATCAGAAACATTATATAGAATATCACTGAATCAACAATCCCCCATCTAAATATATGTTGGAGGAAAACTTGGAAACACTACACAAAATCCCTATAAAGCAAAGTGTTAAAAGGAATGGTATGTATCAAGTTAAATGTTGGAGAACAATCCCTATATATTAAAGTGATGACTATCTAACAGAAAGGCATGACACCACCCAGCCCTGTCCCTCAACCGATATGCAAAAAATCTGTGAGCTACAATAGGCAAAATAATAAATCAACAAAGATCTTATATAATTATGTGTTACTCTAGAGGTAAAAATCAGAAGGGAGCACTTCCTAACATGAAACTCTTGCAGATCTATCCCTTTAATATGTGATGACTGGCTTCTATGGGTGAAATATGAATATTACTTATTTTATGAACAACCCCATCCCACCTAAATCCTGATAAACGGTTAATATTGTTTCTAGTGGCCTGTATAGACTATCATTATAATATAATTATAACCGTGCATATGGTATCCTGATGCATATTGTATCAGCTTAAGATCGTATTGACAGATTACCTTTAACCACTTATACAATAAGGCATAGGGAAATTAATTTCTATTTCTAATCTATATACTAATTGACTATACAGCCAGTTGGATGAGATTGATATATACAATTCTCCTATTTGTTAAACAATAGCAATATTTATATTCCCAACGGAAATGCTTTGCCACCCAGTGAGGCATGTAGAGGAATATGCTATAACTACTTATAAAAAAGATCAGAGATAAGATACAGTTACCTTTGTCTTTATATGTTATTCACTGTAAAAAAAAAAAAAAAACATTTCTTCCTCTGCGTTTAATCCCAGTGGTGGCAGAGATTGTATCTTATAGATCCATTCTGTCTCCCGTTTAGAAATTTTGTTTATATAGCTACCTCCCCTCCAGTTTCTATATACAATATCTATCCCACGGGAATAAACCGAATTGAGTTAAAAATTATTGCACCTCGACATATGTGCTGATAGACTATGTTTCATATTTATATTTTTAATATTATAGATATGTTCTCAAATTCTATCTTTCAGATGTCTCTTTGAACATCCAATGTATTGTTTACCACAAATGCACCGCACTAAATAGATCATTCCCTTAGTGTTACAGGTTATGAGTATCTTGATCTGAAATTATTGACCTGTTACTGTTGATTGGAAATGTTTAATATTCCGATTATTCTTACAGGACTTACAGCCCATACAAGTACCACACTTGAAGAATCCCTTATTTTGTTGAAGCTACCCTTTTTCTTGTTTTTCCCTTTTCTTGATACTTGGTGCGATTTTTATACCTAGATTAGGTGCCTTAGAAAATATGATCTGTGGTTTTTCCGGGAATATACTATGTAGGATCTTATCTCTCTTGAAAACATTCCAATGTTTGGTAATAATTCTTTTAAAATATCTATAACCTGTATTGTATGGGACAATGATGGATATCTGTTCTTTCACTGCTTCATCCTTCTAAGTTGTTTTGCCTTTCAATAGAGTTTTCCTATCCACCTCAGCTGTTTATTGTATAACCATATCTAAGTTGTCTTTGTCATATTGTTTATCCAGGAATCTCTTTTTCAAAATGATTACACCTCAACATATGTGCTGATAGACTATGTTTCATATTTTTATTTTTAATTTTATAGATATGCTCGCAAATTCTATCTTTCAGGTGTCTCTTTGTACATCCAATGTATTGTTTACCACCACTGCACTAAATAGATCGTTCCCTTAGTGTAGCAGGTTATGAGTTTCTTGGTCTCAAATTATTGACCTGTTACTGTTGATTGGAAATGTTTAATATTCTGATTATTCTTACAGGACTTACAGCCTATACAAGTACCATACTTGAAGAATCCCTTATTTTGATGAAGCTACCCTCCTTTTTGTTTTTGTCTTTTCTTGATACTTGGTGCGATATTTATACCTAGATTAGGTGCCTTAGAAAATATGATCTGTGGTTTTTCCGGGAATATACTATGAAGGATCTTATCGCTCTTGAAAACATTCCAATGTTTGGTAATAATTCTTTTAAAATATCTATTACCTGTATTGTATAGGACAATGATGGATATCTGTTCTTTCACTGCTTCATCCTTCTAAGTTGTTTTGTCTTTCAATAGAGTTTTCCTATCCACCTCAGCTGTTTATTGTATAACCATATCTAAGCTGTCTTTGTCATATTGTTTTTCCAGGAATCTCTTTTTTCAGAATTCAATTGTGTTTAATTCTTAAGAATTCCCCTCTCTGTATATAGTAACATAGTAACATAGTAATTTAGGTTGAAAAAAGACTTGCGTCCATCTAGTTCAACCCTTTTCCTATTCCTGTTTACCATTGTTGATACAAAAGAAGGCAAAAAACCCCCCTCAATATAGCAATTTAAAATTCTGCCTTGAATAGGGGGGGGGATTCCTTCTTGATTCCAAATGGCAATCAGATTTCTCCCTGGATCAACAAGCCCTAACTAAATATTAATCCCAATACTAACGTACATAGCCATCTATGTTATGCTCTTTTAAATAAGTATCCAGGCCCCTTTTAAAGGCATCTAATGTATTTGATAGCACCACCTCCTCAGGAAGTGAATTCCATACCTTTATTGTCCTTACTGTAAAGAAACCCTTCCGCTGTCGTAGATTAAATCTCCTTTCCTCAAGTCTAAGCGGGTGGCCCCTTGTCCTGTGTACTGTTCTGTTAGTGAACAGGTCTTTGGAGAGCCCTTTATATGGGCCTTGAACATATCTATATAGTGTTATCATATCCCCTCTAAGACACCGTTTCTCTAGTGTGTACAAGTTTAACTTTTCTAGCCTTTCTTCATAACTAAAACTTTCCATTCCCCTTACTAGTTTTGTAGCCCTCCTCTGCACTCTCTCTAGTTCCATAATGTCCTTTTTCAGAAGGGGCACCCAGAATTGAACAGCATATTCTAGGTGGGGTCTTACCATGGACCTGTAAAGAGGCATAATTATATCTTCCTCCCTTGAGTCAATACCCCTTTTAATACATGCCAATATCTTATTGGCCTTTGCAGCTGCCAGCTAGCACTTCATGCTACTGCTAAGTCTATTGTCTACCATTACTCCCAAATCCTTTTCATTAGTAGATTTCCCCAGAGAAACACCATTTAAACTATATGTTGCAATTTTATTATTATACCCAAAATGCATAACTTTACACTTGTCTATATTGAATCTCATTTGCCATTTGCCTGCCCAGTTACTCAGTTTGTCCAAATCCTCTTGTAATGAAGACACATCCAGTTCAGACTTTATTACCTTACTTAATTTTGTGTCATCGGCAAACACTGATACATGGCTCCCTATGCCCTCTGGGAGGTCATTAATAAACAAATTAAAAAGAAGAGGACCCAGGACAGATCCCTGAGGTACTCCACTTATCACTTTAGTCCAACTGGAGAACTTGCCATTTACTACCACTCATTGCCTTCTATCTTTCAGCCAATTTCCAATCCACAAACAAACATTTTCCCCTAGGCCTATTTCATTCAATTTGTACAGTAACCTCTTGAGCAGACTGTATCAAATGCCTTGGCAAAGTCTAAATAGATCACATCAACCGCCGCTCCCTCATCTATATTATTACTCACTTTTTCATAAAATGTGATCAAGTTCGTTTGACAAGACCTGTCTTTCACAAAGCCATGCTAGCTATTGCTAATGATATTCCTGTTCCAGGAGAATTCATGAATATATTCCCTTAGCAACTTTTCAAACAGCTTCCCTACCACAGTTGTCAAGCTTACAGGTCTGTAATTTCCTGGCTGTGGCTTTGATCCCTTTTTAAATATGGGCACCACATCTGCTTTACGCCAATCCATGGGCACCATACCTGAAATAAAAGAATCCCTGAAAATCAAATATAACGGTTTGGCCAGGGTCTGGCTTAGCTCTTTAAGTACCCGAGGGTGTATACCATCTGGCCTCGGAGCTTTGTCTACCTTAACACCATTCAATTGTTTTAACACTTTTTCTTGTATTAGCCAGTCCCATGCTTGCTGTGACTGCTCTGTAAAAGTAGTTTGCAGATTCTTGTCCATTGGGTCTTCCTTGGTAAAAACAGAAGAAAATAAATTATTTAAAATATCTGCCTTCTCTCTGTCCCCTTTGACCATCTCACCCGTTTCAGATAACAAGGACCCAACATTATCAGACTTTAATTTTTTGCCATTAATGTATTTAAAGAATTTTTTTGGATTGCTTTTGCTCTCCTTAGCAATATTTTTTTCAGTCTCCAGTCTCGCTAATTTAATAGCCTTTTTACAGGTTTTGTTGACATTTTTGTATTCTGCAAATGCCTCTGCTGATCCCTCAGCTTTATAATGTTTAAATGCCGCTTTCTTGTTATTTATTTCATGAATTACTTTACTGGTTAGCCACATTGGTTTTAATTTGCTTCTTTTGTATTTGTTTCCAACAGGGATAAATTTTTGTATGTATTTTTGCAATGTTATTTTGAAGGCATTCCACTTACCTTCTGGTTTTTTTCCTGAAAATATTTGATCCCAGTCAACGAGACCAAGGGATGAATTAAACCTGCTAAAGTTGGCCTTTTTAAAATTCAGTGTTTTGGTGGAACCCATACCAAACTGCTTTTTTGAATTAATCTCAAAAGATACCATGTTATGGTCACTATTCCCCAAGTGCTCCCTAACTTGGATGTTAGCGATAAGTTCTTCATTGTCAGTTATTACCAAATCCAGACATGCATCCCCTCTGGTTGAGGTCTGCACTAGTTGTGACAAAAAATTGTCATTCAACAAGTTCAGAAACTTGCTGCTTTTAGCAGAATTAGCTGTTCCATTTTTCCAGTCTATTTCTGGATAATTAAAATCCCCCATAATTATAGTTCTCCCTATTTGAGAAGCCTTTTCTATTTGCATTAATAGCTTTGATTCTTCAAGGTCACCAATGTTTGGTGGTTTATAACAAATACCCACTAATATTTTCTGGGCAGTTTTACCCCCAGTGACTATTTCAACCCACAGGGATTCCACATGTTCACTACTGTCATCACATATATCTTCCCGCAACTGAGGCAATAATGCTGGTTTGACATACAGACAGACCCCACCACCTCTTTTGTTTGACCTATCTTTTCTAAATAACATGTAGCCCTCCAAATTGATTGACCAATCATGTGTGTCATCCCATCATGTTTCTGTTATGCCTATCAAGTCATAGTTTTCAATTTCAGCTACCAGCTCCAGTTCCCCTATTTTACCAGTTAAACTTCTGGCATTTGCAAGCATACAATTTATGCCACTGCTGTGTTCCATTTGTGATTGAATTTTGATGTGATTTATAGGCTTCTCCCTATCATCTGTACTAACCCCGCCCCCAGATCCTCCCACCTGGTTATTAACTACATCACCTTCCCTTTCTATACTATCTATCCCAGTATTTATTGGCCCCTCCCCCCCTTCCTAGTTTAAAATCTCCTCCAACCGTCTAGTCATCCTCTCCCCAAGCACTTGAGACCCTATTGCATTCAGGTGCAATCCATCCCTGCTATAGAGATTGTACCCCAAAGCAAAATCAGCCCAGTGCTCTAAAAACCCAAAGCCCTACTTCTTACACCAAGACTTCAGCCATGCATTGAGCTCCCTAATCTCCCGCTGTCTCTCTAGCGTAGCGCATGGCACAGGTAGTATCTCTGAGAATACTACCTTGGAGGTCCAGTTCCTAATCTTACTGCCTAAATCCCTAAAATTACCTTTTAGGACTCTCCACCTTCCTCTTACTTTGTCATTGGTACCAATATGCACCAAGACAGCTGGATCCTCTCCAGCCCCTCCCAATAATCTGTCCACCCTGTCTGCAACATGCCGAACCCGGGCACCCGGGAGACAGCAAACCATTCGGTTGCTGCGATCAGAGCCACAGATTACCCTATGTGTTCTCCTAATAATGGAGTCCCCTACCACCACAACCTGCCTAGGCTTCACTTTCCACTGGATCCCCTCTGTGATAGAGGAGCTGTTCTCCCGGCTGTTAGGGAGAACAGTCTTCTCCAGCAATTCCACTTCTGGGTTTGCCTCCCCAACATCTTCACTTAAATGAGCAAATTTGTTGGGATGGAAAAACTCAGGACTGGCTGCCCTCTTCGTCTTCTCTCCCCCACAGCAACCACTTCTAACTGTCACCCAGCTATGTGCCTAGTTCCCTTCTAGTTGATCTCCTCACTCGTTGCTAGGTGACCCAGCTAGACTCTGCTCTGTTAGCAAGAGACTCCTCTCAAGGTTGTCAATATCTCTCAGTGTTGCAATATGACTCTCTAGAGCTCCAATCTGAGCTTCTAGAAGGGCCACTTGCTCACACTTGCCACAGAGGTATGGACCCTGGAACTGCTGTTCCAAGCATGCATACATATGGCAAGATGTGCACTGAGTGAGATCTCCAAACTTGCTCATCATGTATGGTGCAAATGTGAGTTCTTACAAAATAATTAATTTACCTGTGTTGCACTAACTGCTGTGTTTCACAAACTGCGCACTTATTCCAGAGCACTTAGGAAAGAGCACGCTCTATTTGTGAGCAAGCTCTGTGAGTCCTGTACCTAGATTTATACAGGCCTACACAGCGGATTGTTCACAAACCCCACCCTTAATTAACTAATCACACTCCCAGAAAAAACACAACCTTTTACACTTTAACCCTTTAACCTTCTTACTGCAGGTTAGGAAGTAAACACAAAAACACTTTTCCAATGCTGGGATGTCCAAACTGTTCACTTAATCCAGAGCACACTTCAATTTGTGAGCCAAATCATTTAGCCATAAAGGCAGATGACAGCTATTAAAGGGATAGTAACGTTAAAATTGTAGAAAACATAAACTGGTAGTATAAATACTATTTGAGTGTGTGCTGTAAGTTGTTTAGCTTAAAACCTGGTAGATTTCAGGAATCGTATGGTTTTATTTACTGTTTATCAGTCATTAAGCAGTCATCTTTGTTTCTTCCCTGGTGCTGCTCTCCCAAATGTGTGTGTTCCACAGTAAGGGGGAGGTGGTAAGTCCCAGTTTTGTCAGCTATGATGCTGAATATTAAAATTGCCTTCCTCTTCCTAGGACTGCTATTGGCTGTCATGCAGTATCAATGCGCATAGTCTATTTGTAAAAAGACTCCTCTTATTGGCTAATGTTTGTAGCTAAGCTAAATATCTTGGAGCAGAGAAAAAAGTCCCAGTTTCCTGCTAGTGCTTGGATATACAAAACACGCAAAGACCGCACAGGTAAGGTTCCACAAGAAAAATATATGTATAGTTATGCAGGAGAGCTGTCTGTCATGTAAGAGCTATAACATGGATTCTGTGCTCCAACTCAAAACTGTGACATTCTTCTGCTGCCTCGTAATACATTGCTTCCATCCACTGCCTGCACTGATTTCTGGTATATGTTACACAAATCACCACTTTTTAGAAGCGTGCCTTGACATTGGAGCAAATTCCTGTGAATTGGGCTGCAGCTAGAGGCTTGTGTGATGTTATGCCAAGGCAGCTTTCTGCACATAGCGTGCAGCCTCTGATTTTGTGACAGCTTGTCTGGAGCAAGGTTTATTCACACGGCAGTGGAGGGATGCAGAGTTTTATGAGGCAGAAGGAGAATGTTGCCATTTTGAAGCAGTTATTTGCAATCTGCACGTCTCTCCTTCTCATGCAGTGTCAATGATCACTATGCAATGCTCATAACAAATGTCCTGCTTGTGATAATATCACGGTGCCCGTGATTTCATGTTCTGCCGACATAGCTACTTCCTGTCTATTGCCTGCTGGATTCTTATTGGCCGCTGGGTTCTGCTCCACCCAGTGGTTGCCTTTTTATACTCAGTCCTGACTACCTTTGGTGCCCTTTAGTGTGTTCCTGACCTGACATTTGTTGCTGTGTATCCTGCTCCATGTATGATCCGGTTCTGCCTGACCTTGCTCCCGTCTTTGCTGCCGTACTACCGTTGCCGACCCGGATTGTCTGACTATCGATCTCTGTGTACCGATCCAGATTGTAGCTATCGCTCTCTGTGTACCAATCCTGGTTTTGGCTGACTACCGCTCTCTGTGTACCGATCCAGGCTTTGGCTGACTACTGCTCTCTGTGTACCAATCCAGGCTTTGGCTGACTATCGCTCTCTGGGTACCGATCAAGGCTGTGGCTGACTACCGCTATCTGTGTACCTATCCAAGCTGTGGCTTACTATCGCTTTCTGTGTACCGATCTAGTTGCAGCTCTATAGAGCTCCCTGTGTAGCCCAAGTCTCACTGACTCACTAGTTATCGAGCGTGTGCCTGTCAGTGTTGCCGTTGGTACCTCGGCCTCCTGAGAGTAAGCTTGTGCCTGTCTGTGTTGCCTCCGGTTACGTTTATCTCTGAGATAGAGCCTGTGCCTGTCAGTGTTGCTTCCAGTTATGTTTATCTCTGAGATAGCACCTGTGCCTGTCAATGTTGCCTCCGGTACATATAACTCCAGAGAAATAGCCTGTGCCTGTCAGTGTTGCCTTCAGTTGCCTATACCGTCATGAGTAAGCCTGTGTCTGTCAGCGTTGCCTTTGGCTTATATCTCTCCAGAGATAGAGTCTGTGCCTGTCAGTGTTGCCTTTGGTTTCATATTGCCATCGAGATAGTACCTGTCATTGTGGCCTTAGGTTACCTATACCGCTGGAGTATAAGCCTGTAGCTGTCAGTGTGGCCTAAGGTTACCTATACCGCCGAATATAAGCCTGTACCTGTCAGTGTGGCATCCGGGTGCCTGTATCGCTTGAGTGTAGCTTTGGCTGGTCTACTTTGCCTGGGCTACCTTAGTCCTCTGGGCTAGTCCTATTGTCTGGCTTTCTAGTCTCCAACCAGGGCAGACTACTGTCAGTCCGTGTGCTACCTTGTTACCAGGGTCGTGCTCCATCTCAGTGTTCCAATTGCCCTCGCACTCGTCCCCAAATTCTACTGGGGATTCTGCCCTGCAGTACCTACCTTCGCTCGTGGGCCACTTCCTAGGTGGTACTGTTGAGGTTCAGTTCCAGTTTCCTGTCATCTGTTCCTATATATATATATATATATATATATATATATATATGTTATACCTGTTTTGCTTATTTGTACACTGACCTGGTCAGATTTGGTGCCTTGGCACTGTCCGGATCTGGACCTATGACGGGATCCTGTGTCCATTATTTTTCCTTACCAAATTGTCTGTGTGTTCTGTAAAACCATGACAGATAATGGAATGAGGGGCTAGAGGGGCTAAAATGGGAAGTGTGGATGAGGTTTGCTGAGGTTTGCATTCTCAGTGTGTTTTCTCTCTCTCACTGTATCAGTCATGGTTGGGAGGAGAAACGTGTAACCTTCCTCTTACCTACCTTCGAGTGGAGCTTGTGCCCTGGGTATCTAAATCACTTCCTCAATCTAGGAAGACGCTATTTAATTTTCTACAGTAGTCCCCTAACCAGAGTATAGGGAAAGCATGGAAGGAGGCAGCTGCCAGCTGCTACATTGTGTCGGGAGTTCTATTTAGGTTTGTCACGTCATCCTGCTGCAGGGCTTGGCTACTTATCTGCAATGGTTCCTGCTCTGCCCTGTAGCATGCATTTTACAGTTTTCACAAAAGAAGGTGGCAATCCACATTTGTGCTGAATTTACTAATTTACTATGGGTCTTTATGTGCATAGTACTATGGGTCTCTATGTGCATAGTACATAATTGAGGTGCACCAGTCAGGAAGCAGTGTTACTAATCAGGAGATAAAAAGTTACTAGTACACTCAGTGTAATACTGTACTCCCCTGCTGGCCCCATTATGTGCATATACCGTTTCAGAACAAATGTCCCTTGGGTAATTCTCTTCTGCATCTCTCCATTACACACACAGAACACGCACAATAGCACATAATCATATAAATATATGTTGATATACATCAATAACATGAGAATTACAAACCTTTGCTTGCCAAAGGGGAATGCCACTCATTGCATAACATTGCATTGTGTAACCCTCTGGCACTCAAAGGTTTCATTCAATGAAATAAAAAATGTTTTTGGCATAACAACATTACAACGAAACAATAAATGTATTGCATCAATGTATTCAAATATGTCTTTGTACAGTTAGTGACCCATAATAATACGTTTACATTGACTTATTGAAATATAATTAATTTCAGATTTATCTACTGAACACGACTTCCACAAAACGCACCAGGAGGTCTGTACATGCCGATGATCTCCAACCTGAAGAACAGCAGCGTAGAGCTGAACAGGTAAGTTACTTATGTAATGAACAATAGCTTGATGTTTTATTGTATTCAAACATATATGTAATTTTTCTTTATTTTTTTAACATATAGCGAGTACGACTTGATGCAGAACTTGCGGCTGCTACATCATCATTTCTTCATGAACTATGTTTCCCGTACAACCCACGCCACAATGTAATCAGAGAAGATTATGCACCACTGAACAGGTAAGTTACTTATGTAATGAACAATAGCTTGATGTTTTATTGTATTCAAACATATATGTAATTTTTCTTTATTTTTTTAACATATAGCGAGTACGACTTGATGCAGAACTTGCGGCTGCTACATCATCATTTCTTCATGAACTATGTTTCCCGTACAACCCACGCCACAATGTAATCAGAGAAGATTATGCACCACTGGAGAATTCAAGATTTGAAAATTGGTGCATGTGTCACAACTGTATCAGCATGGCAACTGAAATAGAGTCAGTGTGTTGCCGTGAAATAGCGAATGCTCAGTAGCTTATTGAACATGGTTCTCATTGTATAACTGACAATAACAAATTTCATTCACTGTGCCTTGACGTACATAAAGTAGACTTTATATACAGATTCATGGGTGCAAAAAAGAACAATCGTCAAGATGCTGAATACAATAGGTACATGTATGACAAAAATGTTATTAATATAGTCTGTAAAGATTAATTTTAAGTAATGTTTCATAAAAACAGCAACTCCAAATAATTTTGGTATTTGTACCATGCAGAGTGTTATTTCAGTACTGTCTGAGTTGTTGTTCAAGACTAATTGCATGATGAAGTATCCTCCTAAAATGTGGATTCTGATCTTCAGACCAGACTTCTCACAGCAAGGGACAATCTTCTTACTGTGAGAAAAATGAAAACCCCGGCCCCCTTGACAGGTTTTTCACTTATGCTGATTGAAGATTTTCCCTCTCTGCGATCCACCTGGATAACACCTTGCTGCTTGGAGGTGAGCAGTGTCACACTAGGTAAAAGGGGTGGCATGCCTATTCATTCAATGACTGAATAACACTCTGCATGGGCCAAATACTATGAAGATGACTGCTTTTATTGTGAGACATTATTTTTTTACCGTCTCATTTGCCAAACTGAGTTTATAAGTTACTGTATGGACTTTTGTAAATGATAAAGTATTCCTGTCACCCATCTTACAGCAGCCACATTGTCCACATGAAAACTGGCAAGAATGTACAAATGTGTGAAATGTATTCATAAAACGTATGTTATAAATGTCTTTTTTTTGTTTTTTCAACTTAGGAATTTAAGAAAAATTTCATACAGACTATTCACGACTTGGGTGTATGATGTTCTTGGCGTTGGCAGGAGAAGATCCATTTCATCATGTACCATCCGGTCTGTAAGGAAAGCTTTTCCTGACCCTGACGGTATTTATACTGGATTCAAAAAGAACTCAGACTACAACGCTGCAGATATGGCAGTACATATTCCCTATTTGTTATTTAATTTAAATTCTACTTATGTTTTATGTAAGAAAAAGTTACTTTGTATATGACCTCCTGTCACTATACCGGTGCCCTTTCCTGGTGTTCCTGTCCAGACGTTTGTTGCTGTGTTCCTGTTCCATGTATGATCATGTTTCGTCTGACCTTGCTCCTGTCTTCACTGCCCGTATTGTTTATGACCCGGCTTACCTGACTACGATCCCGTGACCAATTCTGCTGCTACAGCCCTCTGTGTACCGAACCCGGCTTGGCTGACTACCGCTCTCTGTGTACCGATCCAGGCTTTGGCTGACTACCGCTCTCTGTGTACCGATTCTGGCTTTGGCTGACTACCATTCTCTGTCTACCGTTCCAGGCTTTGGTTTACTATCGCTCTCTGTGTCGGACCCAGGCATTGGCTACTCGCCTAGCGTCAGCCTTCTGCTAGCACATCTTGCAGAGGCTGAGAGAAAACAAGCTATATTGCAAACTCGAGAAGTGCGATTTCCATAGGTCTAGTGTGGCTTTTTTAGGCTATGTGATCTCTAAGGAGGGCTTCGCTATGGACAAGGACAAGCTTGCAGTGGTGCTGCAGTGGCCACGCCCCACGGGCCTCAAACCCTTGCAGCGATTTTTAGGGTTTGCAAATTAGTATAGGAAATTTATTCATGATTATTCCGGAATCATTAAGCCACTCACTGATATGACCCACAAGGGTGCCAATGCCTCAGAATGGTCCCCAGAGGCGGTAAGGGCATTCGAAACTCTGAAGATCGCATTTTCCACTGCCCCAGTTCTGTCGCATCCTATTCCTGGGTTACCATTTACGTTGGAGGTGGATGCCTCTGAGAGCGGAATAGGGGCAGTATTGGGCCAAAGATCAGGTCCTGATAAGACGTTGAGACCATGCAGATTTTTTGTGAAAAAGATGACCAAATCCCAGAGTCTGTATGACATTGGTGACCGGGAACTCTTGGCGATTATCTTGGCTTTACGTGAATGGCGCCATCTGTTGGAGGGCACTAGGGCGCCCATACTGATTCTGTCCGATCATAAAAACCTTATGTACCTCTCTGAGACCAAAAGACTATCCCCAAGACAAGCGAGATGGGCACTGGTTTTGTCTCGTTTCAATTTCATTGTCTCCTACTTACCTGGTACTAAGAATGTACGGGCCGATGCCTTGTCCAGACAATTTGGTTCGGATCCAGAAGCTGACTCTGTACCAGTGCCTATTATCCCTCTGGACCGTATACTCGCCACATTGCGGACCAGCATCACTTCACCATTAGGAGAGGAAATTTTGGCATCTCAGGCCAATGCTCCCCCAGAGAAGCCTGTGGGCAAGTGCTTTCTGGCAGAGCCCTTTCGGGCTAAATTAATGGACACTTACCACTCCTCCTGGGCGGCTGATCATGTAGGAAAAAATAAATTAATATGGTCTCTGTCCCCGATGTTTTGGTGGCCAGGCATGAGAGATGACTGTGCGGCATTTACTGCAGCCTGTGCCGCTTGTGCCCGTTCTAAGACTCCCAAACACCTTCCAGTGGGACTGTTGCAAACTGTTCCTAATGGTGACCGTCCTTGGTCACACGTTTCTATTGACTCCCTGGGAGAGTTGCCGGTCTCTAAAGGCTTTACGGTGATACTCATGATAGTTGACAGATTCTTCAAAATGGCTCATTTCGTGCCACTCCCTGGCTTGCCGTCTGCTAAGGATCTGACTACAGTGCTTGCCAGGGAGGTTTTCCGACTCCACGGGGTGCCCAAGGTTCTGGTCTCGGACCGTGGGAGTCAATTCGTGTCGAGATTTTGGAGGGCCTTTTGTAACCAGATGGGGATTCGGTTGTCCTTTTCCTCTGCCTATCACCCCCCAGACCAATGGGGCCGCTGAGCGTTCTAACCAGGGCTTGGAACAGTTTTTACGTTGTTTCAGTTCAACCATCATGACAATTGGGCTGACTTATTGCTGTGGGCAGAGTTTGCCAGGAACTGTGCAGTATGCAGCGCATCTGGGAGCTCACCCTTCCTGATCAATTATGGGTTTCAACTGTGCTTGCTCCCGGACACCTATTAAGCACAGCAGATTCCGGCTCTGGATGAGCATATTAGGCAACTCCACTCCACATGGGCACAGGTCCAGAATACCCTACATGATTCTTTCCTACGAGTCCAGCGGCATGCTAACAACAGACGATTGCCGGCCCCTGTATTTCAGGTGGGGGACCGTGTCTGGTTATCCTCCAAGAATCTTAGGTTGCAAGTCCCTTGTTACATATTTGATCCTTAGTTTGTGTGTCCGTTCCGGGTACTCCGTCGAGTCAACCCTGTCTCCTATGCATTGGAATTACCTGCCTCCATGAAGATACATAATGTGTTCCATGTGTCACTTCTTAAACCGCTGGTGTGTAATCGCTATACCACCACTCCTGCAGTCCCAGGTCCAGTGCGCATTCAGGACCATGATGAATATGAAGTGTAGAGTATTTTGGATTCACGTAGATTCCGTGGCCAGATCCAATACTTGGTACACTGGAAGGGTTATGAACCAGAGGAATGCTCATGGGTGAACCACTCTGACATTCATGCTCCACTTTTGTTGCACAGATTCCATGCTAAGTTTCCTGCCAAGCCTAGACCTCCTCAAGGCAGGAGGGGGGTCTTTGAGAGGTGGGTACTATCACGGTGCCCGTGATTCTGTCTGAGCAACATTCTTACTTCTGGGTTTGCTTTGGCTGTTTCTTATTGGCTCTGGGTTTTCAACCCCTCCCAGGGCTTGCCTTTATATACGCCATCCTGTCACTATACCGATGCCCTTTCCTGGTGTTCCTGACCAGACGTTTGTTGCTGTGTTCCTGTTCCATGTATGATCCGGTTTCATCTGACCTTGCTCCTGTCTTCAATGCCTGTATTGTTTATGACCCGGCTTGCATTGCTACGATCCCATGACCGATTCTGCTACTACCGCCCTCTGTGTACTGAACCCAGCTTGGCTGACCACCGCTCTCTGTGTACCGATCCAGGCTTTGGCTGACTACCGCTCTCTGTATACCAATTCTGGCTTTGGCTGACTACCGCTCTCTGTGTACCGTTCCAGGCTTTGGTTGACTATCTCTCTCTGTGTCCGATCCAGGCATTGGCTACTCACCTAGCATCAGCTTTCTGCTAGTGCATCTGTTGCCCCGGTCTCGTGTCTGATAGCCATTGCCTTACGCTTGCCTGTCAGTCTGCACATATACGTTGCCTCTGGTTGCGCTACCTTACAGCCTGTGCCTCACTGCAGCCTCCGTTTGTATTTCTATATAGCCTGTGCCTTAACGGTCACTAGTGGTTGCACTACCTGTCAGTCTGCGCATATCCGTTGCCTTCGGTTGAGCTTTCATACAGCCTGTGCCTCTCTGCAGCCTCCGTTTGCACTACTATACAGTCTGTGCCTTAGCTGTCACTAGTAGTTGCACTACCTGTCAGTCTGCACATATCCATTGCCTCCGGTTGCGCTACTATAAGGTCGGTGCCTCACTGTTACCTCCGGTTGCACTACCATACAGCCTTGCCTCAGTGGGAACTTGTGGTTGCACGACCTGTCGGTCTGCACCTATCAGTTGTCTCCAGTTGCGTTGCTGTACTGCTGCACTCTCTGTTGCCTCCGGGTGCGTTATACTCAGTCTGCCTACTATCACCTCCGGTTGCACTCTGTGCAGACTGTGCCTATTCCGGTTGCCTCCGGGCATCTCCTCCGTGTATTGATTTGAGCTGTCATGTGGGCTGCCTTACCTGGTCACAGGCAAGGTCGGCACAGCCTATCCTCTCCCTGATCTATTGGGGTATCTGCCCTTCAGTACTAGCCTCTCCTAGGGTTTCTCCTGACCAGTACTGCTGAGGTTTTGTTCCAGTTCCTGTTCCAGTCATTTTTCTGCATTTCTGTATTTTGTGCATATCTATTGTTATATACCCTGACCTGTGTCAGATTCAAAAGTGCTATCCTCTGTTTGGGTCTGGACCTGTGAAGGGCATTTCTGTTCTTTATTATTTGTTTAATAAAGCTTCATTGTGTTTACCTTAACCAAATTGTCTGAGCGTTCATTAAAACCGTGACAACCTGCTTAAGATAGAAGGCAACATTTTCTTTGTACTTACTGAATATTGTATATTGTTGAGCAGACTGAGAGGCAGCTTGACACTAGGTAAAGGAGCGGAGTTTAAGTATGAAATTTATAGTAATATAGCTCTGTCTATGAAAAAATACACTAAGATTGTAATAAAGAAAAAAAGGGGACAAAATCAAACAGGGTGGCCCTGTGCATATCAGTCTATAAACAAATCAGTGGACCATCACCAAGCACCTCAAGATGTACACTCACAATTGTGTTGTGTCAGTAATGGCATATACCACAACTGACCCCACAGGCAGCTGGGAAAGTGATACTGCTCCCAAATGCAGTTTTTCTCAAGTATGCAACTTCTCACACACGCTCTCCCCCTTCCGGTACTCAGCATACAATAGTGACAAGACCATAAAAGAAAAGAGAAGCACCACAATAGTGCAACTCTGTTGTTATACACCAAATATGAAGAAAAACTCTTTCTACTCACATGTAAGATCTGTCAGACTGCTGATGCCAACAAATCTGACTAATGCACACGGATTTGTTGGTATCAGCGGTCTGACAGATCTTACATGTGAGTAGAAAGAGTTTTTCTTCATACTTGGTGTATAACAACAGAATTACACTATTGTGGCGCTTCTCTTTTCTTTTATGGTCTTGTCACTATTGTATTCCCTAATATCCCTTTGCAGAAATGCAAGTGTACCAAATTTCATTTGGTGTAATATTTAGAGAAACTACAATTCAATAGTATTTGGGCTCTGGAGAGTGTCAGAGTTGTAGTTCAAGAGTGATGAATGATGAATTATTCACCTGTTGCCCCTTTTACCTGATGTAAACCACCTCCAATCACATGTGAAATTTGGGTCTTGGGACCAAACAGCTCACAGTCTTACTGTCTTACTGTCAGCATAAGGGAGATGTGAGATGCACAATGTCAATTGAGTAAAAGGTCAAAAACATGTCAATGTACTTCCATTTTGAGTTTATCCATAAATGTACACATTGGGTATCCAATGTGTACATTTATGTTGATACTGCTTTAGATATACACTCCCAAATGCAGTTTTTCTCAAGTAGGCAGCTTCTCACACACGCTCTACCCCCCGCCGGTACTCAGCATACAATAGTGACAAGACCATAAAACAAAAGAAGCTCCACAATAGTGTGACTCTGTTGGTATACACCAAATCTGAAGAAAAACTATTTCTACTCACATGTAAGATGTGTCAGACCGCTGATACCAACAAATCCGTGTGCATTACAGTCAGATTTGTTGGTATCAGCGGTCTGACATTTTTGCTTTCACTTTACATTGTAATGCAGATTACAATAAACTGCTCCATTTCCCATGTTAGACTAAAGTAAACACAATAATTGTCACATATTTATTAGTTTTATGTATGTAATAAAATAAACATTGAAAAAACAATGTACATATTGCCATTATCAAACATTTGCATACGTTTTGCAATACTTTATTCCAAACATAAACATTGTGTAGATAAGCGCTGTGTTCTTTTATTTGTACTACACGACATGCAGCATTTCAGGAATCATCAGTTAGTCTGTATTGTTGTGTTCATGGATGTTTGAAAACATTGGTTAGATAAGTTGTATCCAATCATCCCAAACCATCTGTAGGAAAAAAAATACAATTTTGTTTTTTATAAATCACAAAATATTTTTTGACTTGTAACACAAACATATGTGTGTGTATATATTTATCTACACATACATACCTATGAGTGTGTTAATGAAGCACTGATGCTTGAAGGGCTACATACATATATACATACACACACACACACACAAACACACACTATATATATATATTTATATATATATACACACACATGTATATGAGGGATATAAATGTTCTTCTACTCACCTAAACATCTAATTATTGACCATATTCTGTTGCTGACACTTGCAATGAAGAATTTGAAGAGCACCTGTAGAAAAAACAATGTTTAGTATTCGAATACCAGTAAAAGACGAATACATACATGACATACATAACTGCCTTTTTAAAATCATCCATTACCTTACAGTCCCAAAATAAGAAGTATGTTGTTCTATGGCTTCCATTTTATTTGGTTTATCAGTTGTGGCTATGTTTCTTGGAAAGGTTTAATTTTTGGAACTCCAAGATGCAGACAATTCTTTTGTGCATATTTGCCAACCATCTCTTACAATATCCATTAGGTGTTCATTGACTGTAGGGTCATAAATTTTGCTTATGCTCCACTGCTTCATCGCTTTTGTGAAAACAAGGTTGTATCTTTTGGATCCCAGATGAAGAATGGATTTTCTTGGGTACCTAATCATCGCTTGTTTTCTACTTACATTTTCATTATGAGAAAGTACTGCTAATGTTGTTCTGGCCTCCATGGCATCCATTGTAAAATGATTCCTTTTTGGCCAAAATCTAAGTATCTTAGTATGGAACACCTCTAAGTTCCCTGTATGACAAAATTTTTGAAGATGTACAATATGTTTAAATATTTGTCTATCTTTGACCACACTTTTTAAACTCTCAAATGGGGGATGACCATGATGAAGCCAGATGCACAAACGTTCATCTTCAATTTGTAAATCACCATGTGAACAGCCATGAAAGGACTCCATCCTCCCAATAATGTTCGTCACATACATGCCTCAATAGTGACAACCATTTTTCTAGTTGGAAGTTCAAGGTTGCCCTAACATGTTTTAGCACACCATCATAGGTGGTTGATCACTGGTTGTACCCATTGGGTTAGGTCTTTACAATTTTTATTTTCTTACTAGTAGCCACTAATTTTTTTTTTTTAACACTTGGAAAAGTGCCACATGTCAAACTGATTTGAGATATCCGCATATTCCGCTCTCAATAGTTTCTTGATACTTGCGTGATGATCAGTGGCCACTATTTGAACATCTAGGTTGTCCAATAGGAGTTCATCCAGACATATCTGACAGGCCTCTTTCTCTAGTCCCACCGATGATTTGGTTTTATCTAGTTGAAGAACTTTGAAATTCAAAATTTTATTACTATTCATCTCCATGATGGAGTAAGTACAAAATTTGGCACTATGACCAGGACTATCAAATTGTCCATTACCAGAAACACAAATTGCTGTATCTTTGAACACTTCAGTAAGTTATATTCTTCCTGCCAGTGTTGTTGTATTGATGGAAGCAAAAATCTTCTTTGATATCTGTAGTAGTTATTTTTGGCAATTTGCTGTATGCCGATAATTTTAAATAAATCGTAGACCTTATTAAAATTGGAACCACTACATAAAATACCAACACACACTAAGTAATTTCCCATAGACACTCTGTTTTGACATGGATGACTCTCCCACAAGTTAAATGAATGACCACTGACACAGTGTCCAGTTACAGTTAGGAAGGTTCCTACTGTACTTGTACAACAAACTGTCAATACAGTAATCAAAAACTATATATTTTTTCTCTTTGAAATGATCAGTTGTAATGGGTTCAATAGTTTTGTCTGTCTTACGTATCTCAGAAGCACTAGGTCTGTATTCCTCATCCAAGGGATTTTTCTCTGTGTGTGTGGTCTCTGTTGCTGATGACTCCTCTTGGTTGGTGTCAAAAGACGTCACTAGAGAGATATGTGATTGACACGGTGTTGCTTGAATGTCCATTGATTTTTGTACTAATGAAGTTGAAGGAATGTGTTTCTAAGGTGTTGACATAACAATAGGGCAAAATTCTTCTATTGATGTATACAAAGGATTAGAAGTTGCTGTTTTGATGATTGTATCAGGGTCAGTTTGGATACCAATGACAACAGCTAAACCCTTTTTCTTTGTTTGTGAACGTGACGACTTCATCCCACGTGTAGGGTTGGACTGCACACTAACATGTCTTACCGAAATGTCTGTTTGTGTTTCAATATGTGATGGAATAGGTACAGTTGGTGTGCCGGTCAAAAATACAGAGGTGGAAGGATAATCATCAATTGTAGTGGAAGGTCTGAATCTTTTGCTAGATAGACCTGTTTCACATGTGTCTGTCAAAGGAGAATCTGATGAAGAGAAAATGCTTGGAATTGCATTGTTTCTCAGAGTAACCTTGGATCCTTTTATCTGAAAACAGTGCGACATGAAATGCTTAGAACACATCCTATATAATAATTCGCTAAGTTGTGTGTAACGCCCGACATGCGCAGTAGACACTGCTGCACGTGCGGCAGTCATGCGCAGTAGAGACTGCCCGCGCCGCGGCTGATACAGAGCTGGGCGCTCCAAAGGAGCGTCCAGCTCTGTATCAGCAGTGGCGTGGACAGTCTCTGCTGCACGTGACTGCCCCACGACCGGCTGCCAGAGGCACTGTGGCCCATGTAACGGGCTGTTCAACTAGTTCTATATAATCCAGTTTCCTTGCCTTCTCACACTTTTTTTGCAAAGTCATCTATGTTGCCAAAATCCTGTTTAGTTTGCAACAAGCAAATCTGTATTTGATTAATATCATTCGGAAAATTATGTAAAGAAACATGGGATTGTTTGACTTTAGCACCAGTCCAGCTTGAGCAACACTTGAATATACATTTAGGCATCTTTTCAATGTTGATGACATCTATTGAGAAAAAACAGAAAAATTAATTAAACAAAATGAATTTCATTGGATTATTAAGAAAAATATCCTAAAAAGAACAATATATACTATAAAAGAAGAGGGGGTCAGGTGCGCACAAATTCTACATCTGACATACATACAACCCTTAGGGAGGCACTAATGTATACTGTTAATATGCATTGTGTGCATTAACCCGCACAAAGTAATGGCATGTTCAACACTGTGGCACTCAAAGGGTTAACATGCCAACACACAGACAATACTCACGCGCACACACACACGTGTCCACAACACACACAGACAACACACACACAAACACATATATCCACACCACCCACCACACACAGACACACACACGTCCACCTGACACACATCACCCCAAACACACATATCCACACCCCACATCATAAACACACACACATATATATATATATATATATATATATATATATATATATATATATATATATATCTCCACATCACACACACACTTCCACCCTCCACCCCCCAAACAATATCGTCGCCTTGACCTGGGCTCAGTCAATGCCTGCATTTTTCTGCGACTTTACAGTTACACTTTACATTACTAAATCCAAGGCTAAACAATAAATGAAGGGTAACACCTTCTAAAACTGCTAGTAAATTATATAACTGGACAAGTCAGCTCCATGTTATTTCCTGTTTATGACCGTTACATGACCCTTAATATTATGATTATTATGAAGCAGGGAAACTGTGGACTTTACTTGTCCATTGAAATATCTTCTCCACTATCTATGTTATTATATGCTACACTTACATCGACTGTAGAGAAGTTATTTCCCTTGAGAAGACAACTCCACTTTTTCAAGACTTTATAATAACAAACTGCATCTCCTCCTTAGTGCACATTTATCAGGGCTTACTGATTTTGATAGCTTATATTAGATCCGTCAAATCCAATATACTGTTATTTCATTATTTATCTGTATTGTATAGTGTGTATGTTACACAATGCAATGTTATGCAATGAGTGGCATTCCCTTTTGGCAAGCAAAGGTTTGTAATTCTCATGTTATTGGTGTATATCAACGTATAGTTATATGATTATGTGCTAGTGTGGATGTTCTGTGTGTGTAATGGAGAGATGCAGAGGAGGATTACTCAAGGGATACTTGTTCTGAAACAGTATATTCACATAATGGAGCACAGTGAAAGGGATGGAGGTGAGTACTGGGAGAAGTGTTCAATGTGAATTGCAATGAATGGAGCATTGGGTAAGGGATGATTGTATTCCGTAATAGATTTAATAAAAATATGAATGTGGAATCATATCATATCAATTGTTAAGTAAATGTCACTGGCATTATATAATGTAATCAGTAGCATTTGCTCTATTGGGAGCGAGAATAGTTTGAATGATGAGGTAATGCAATAAATGTTCCTTTTGACTTGTAAATCACTTTGACAGCTACTTTGTAAAAGCAAACATCATTGTGAAAGTGTTATATATTACTTGTTTTCCTGTATTTACAAGCTATAGAAGATAAGACTGAAAAAAACTTTTGGGTGTTTGATTGAATTAGTTATAAAGAAGTCATATAGTTTAGATGTTTTAGCCTTTGTATCACTTATCAAAAGACTGTAGAATGTATGGATGAAATGCACTAACATTTCTTGAGCCTGTGACACCTTACTGCATAGGCTAAATTCAATAACATGGGAACTGATAAATATGCTAACCCTCTGGTCCTTGGAAGGATAAAGGAACATTAATTAACAACAGAAAATTAAATTGGCCAAAATTACTTTAAAATGGTAATACAACATTACATTGGACCGACGGGGCAGTACAGCATCACATGGGGCCAGCAGGGCAGTACAGCATGATATGGGGTCAGCAGGGCACTACAGCATTATATGGGGTCAGCAGGGCAGTACAACATGATATGGGGCCAACAGGGCATTACAGCATGATATGGGGCCAGCAGGGCAGTACAGTATGATATGGGGCCAGTAGGGCAGTACAGCATGATATGGGACCGGCAGGGCAGTACAGTATTATATGGGGCTGGCAGGGCAGTACAGTATTATATGGGGCCAGCATGTCAGTACAGCATGCTATGGGACCAGCAGGGAAGTACAGTATTATGTGGGGCCAGCAGGACAGTACAGTATGATATGGAGCCAGCAGGGCAGTACAGCATGATATGGGGCTAGCAGGGCAGTACAACATGATATGCGGCCAGCAGGACAGTACAGTATTATATGGAGCCAGCAGGGCAGTACAGCAGGATATGGGGCTAGCAGGGCGTACAGTATGATATGGGGCCAACAGAGCAGTACAGTATGATATGGAGCCAGCACGGCAGTACAGCACCACATGGGACCAGCAGGGCAGTACAGTACCACATGGGGCCAGCAGGGGAGTACAGTATTACACTGAGTGTACTAGTAACTTTTTATCTCCTGATTAGTAACACTGCTTCCTGACTAGTGCACCTCAATTATGTACTATGCCAGACCTTCCCAAACTTTTCATGTTGGTGACATACTTTTTAGACATGCATAATTTCGTGACACAGTAATTCAGTTTTGCTAGCAAACCGGAGGTTAAACTAATAATCCCTTATAAGAGATACAGACACATAAATAAATTGCAATAAGAAGATGTAAGGTGACACAACATATCTCATGAAAACCTTTCATTCATACTGCGGACGGCATTAAGCATGTTGTGTGGTTTTTAAAAGGGTGGCATGAGAATGTTGCGCTACATATAAGCGTAAGATTCTCATGTTGCATTATTAAATAGATAGCGCAATACTGATTTTAGAAGTACTGTCCATCAAAAGATTTTAACAGCTGAACCGCCAAAAGATTTGTAACAGTTGGAGTGCTTCTGTGTGCTGCATACATATTATGTATGCAGCACACAGAGACACTCCAGCTGTTACAAATCTTTTGTGGCGCTCCAGCTGTATGTAGCACATGGAGGCAATCTCCCGCTGTGTAAATAAGACCATTAAGTAGTAGTGTTTTATCTCAGCTCCCAGTGTAGCTCGTGCTTGGGTTGAATGACAATCTTGCGCTGTGTAAACGGCACCTTTGCCTGTGACACACCTACACACTGCAGCCGGCACACTATCGTGTCACGACACACAGTTTGGAAAGCACTATACTATGCATTTAGAGACCCATTGTAAATGGTACTCAGCACAAATATGGATTGCCATCATCTTTTGTGAAAAGAGTAAAATACATGCTATAGGGCAGAATAGGAGCCATTGCAGATAAGTAGCCAATATATATAAAAAAAGGACAAGCGCCACTTCTGGAGGTGATCTTGTGTTAAAATCTATAGGCAATCACAGAGAGAGTTCTTATGAGGATAACTGTATGTCAGTTATTCGTATGGTATATGGTCAGACAACAGAGGGTGATGTAGTATCTGGGTCTAGCAGTGGATCGTTCTCATGGTCAGTTATGCACAGATCCTGAGCAGTGTAAAAGAGGAGAAAATATCTCTAAGAGTGAATCTGTAAATGCAGTGTATACACATCCTCAAATAGGACCAGACTCACCAGATCAATGCTTGGATATGTGCAAAATTAGCCCGATCTGGCTATTGTAGTCCAACAACACCATGATCAACACCTTGTAAAGGAAACATAAACAATTCCATCTGAGAGAGTATCTGCAAAACCGATGATATAAAGGGTGTCCTATGAGGACCGCACTCACCAGATGGATATAGTATATGATGCTCTCAAGGCCCGATCCAGCCGAGGAAATGTGAATAAATCAACGTATGGATATCTAAAAGTAGCAATAAAACACTTTATTGTGTATAGAGTCCCTACGCATTTCACAGCACCTCTGTCTACTTCATCGTCTACCCTGAATGATGAATAATGAAACGAGGTGCATGATAAAGCATTTATCTATCTCTCTATCTATCTACCTGCCTGTCTATCGTCTATCTAGCTATCTGTTATTTCCACACATCTTTCTTTGCCCTAACAACTTATGAACAAATAACTATTATTTTTTGTTTGTTTGTTATACACAGCTCTCAAAATAAGTCATTGCTATCAATTAGTTACAGTTGTTAAATAGTGTGATTTACAACATCTTGGTTGTTTACATGCAAAATTATTATCAGAAATATTATCTTCTTTGTGTTAAATCATATTTCCTCATTCATCAAGCATTTTGCCTTCACTTTTAAGCATATAAATATGGATTTAATACAGATTGAAATGTTGTATAGTGCAGTATTTTAAATGAATTAGATTTTTTAAATTAGTTGTTATAGTCTAGGAAACTTGGCAGTGTCCGTACAACTACAGAATCACTATATTGGTGATTTATTTTTCCTGCTGTTATAAAATCTAGGAAGATTAGAAGACATCTGTTCTGACAGAACTGGGGTGTTATTTCAGTATTGGTCTCCATCTATTCAAATATTTTCATATATAATGGCTTTCATTAGTTGATCTGTAATGTAATAACATAATTATTGTTATTTGTTTGCAGTTCAAACAGATGGTTCATAGCACTACATAAATCTGGTCAGCATAAATGACTGAAACAGCGTGATGTGCTAAATAACAATTCAATACTCACTAATACCAGATGCTCTGCTACTCAGAAAAAGTGTACTTGACAAGTTATTCTATGTATGTACTGAGCAGAACTGGATTGTATAACAATAAGATACATAGACAGGCAGAGATATTTATAGAAAGAGAGACAGAGAGATAGAAAGATATCTATATAGACAATGATATATATATATAGGCAGACACACTAGCTAGCTAGCTAGCTAGATAGATAGATAGACAGACAGACAGACAGACAGACAGACAGACAGATAGATAGACATATTTGATTTGTGAAGGGTGCAATGGAAATATACCCCAACATTTTGTGTGACTGGAAGGGAAGACACATGCAGCCATGAACCACGTTTCTTCCTGATCTGGCTGTAATATCTGTGCTAGGGGAGTCTGAGGGTATTGTAACGGTTCTTATTGACACTCAGACACAGTAGGTGAGATAAAACACAGTTTTATTGAACAGGCTCAGAAATAATAACTCTCACGGTTCCAGCAGTATATGTATACACAATATAGTACTGACACAGGACAGGTTATTGCAAGATAGATACCCAAACAGGTCCAGTATATGTACAATACAGACTTCACAATATACTGACACAGGTCAGGCAACGTTTGTGTGAAACTCAACCGAGGCAGCAATGAATGGGTTGCTATTAGGCCAGGAATGCTGACAGGCCCTAATAGTGCAAGGCCCTTAAGAATCCCACTCTGCAGGGAGTGCTTAAATAGCAAGAAACGCCCAGTAGAACAATGGAGGCCCAGGATCAACTTAAGGACTTCCTTAGCAGTAATGGAGGACTAAGACAGTATGCACGGGAGGGCACCCAACGGATACTGCACTGTAGAAAAGCCGGTGAAATAATGGCACCTTCCCCGAAGCAGTTAACGAACGCTAAGACCAATGTGGACTGCCTGATCATAAGCACAGGCTGAGGAGCCCAATGTAACACCAACCTCAGCTATAGGTAGGAAGGAGGGCCAAGCATACCTTGGTGCACAGATAGGATTAAACACTGGAATGTCACCCTCGTGACACAGACTGAACCGAGACTAGACTTCAGGAGTGGCACTAAGGCACAATGGTACTGTCCAGAGACAGAAGCCCGGAGCAGAACCCCAAACCAAGGACCAGAATGGGACCGCAGGCAGTAGAGATACACAGGAGTAGTAGCCCTACCGGGCCGGTACACGGGCAGGAACGTCAGCCAATCCGAGTCGGTACACAGACTATGAACGTTAGCCAGGCGGGGTCGGTACACAGTGCAGGAAAGTCAGCCAATCCGAGTTGGCACACAGAGCAGAAACGTCAGCTGGGCCGATTCGGTACACAGAGCAGGAACGTCAGCCAATCCGAGTCGGTACACAGAGCAGGAACGTCAGCCGGGCCGGGTCGGTACACAGAGCAGGAATGGATACAGCAGAGTAGTCAGGCAGTCCGGGTCGGTACACAGGCAGGAACGGATACAGTAGAGTTGTCAGGCAGTTCGGGTCTGTAAACAGAGATCACACGAGAACTGGAACAAGCGCTGGTAATGGAAACACCACGAAAGGGCACCGAAGAAGTGACAAGGCCCAGTATTTAAGGACAAATACTGGGCAGGACAAAGTCACTTCAGCCAATAAGCGTCAGCAGTAAACAGAGACTACAAGAATGTCGCCAGCATAGCACGGGTACCGTGATAGTTATATGCAGGAAGAAAAGGAAATCTACTCCAAATACCCAAAATTCTTGTGTGACTGACTGGGAAGATACAGGCAGAGGTGATCCAAGTTCCTTCTGATATGGCTGTAATTTTTTTGTTAGGGAAATCTGGGGAAATAATAAATGGACTGGATTTTTGTGGATTCTGATTAGTATAGTTAGGAAAAAAGTTAAATAGTTTGATATAGGTGACAGGGACCCTGACATGAGCTGTGACTGAGGCAGACAAATACTAGAAGAGTTATAGTATTTTGTAAAACACAAGATATCACACAAACAATAAGTTCTGTTGTGTTTTTCACTGATAAATAATGTCTAGCAAAGTACTAGTGATGGGGTAGGGTGTAGTAGGAGTAGCAGAAGAGCACGGATGTGATATTAAAGAGGTAGTCCAAAAACTGACTGTAGCCATTGTTGTTGCAGCATGAGTGATAAATTGATGATACTTCTCCTCCTAAGGAGGCAGTATGTCAAAGTTCAGTAAAAGGTTCAAAAAGTGGATTATTTTGTTATTTTATTTGTATAATATTTGTGACTGATTTATACAATTTATTGTTTTCTTGCTTGACTCACAGTAGCCAAATTTAAAATTAGGGCTGGCAATATATTTTGTTTATACAATAGCCATTACTTAGAGGTGAGAAAATTAATGCAAAATACATATATAATGTGTAAAACGAAAACATAAGAAAACTGATTTAGCTTGGCAGCAGCCATATTCACACAAATTAAAAAAAAAAAAAAAAAAAGATTTTCAAGTAGGAATTGAAGGTAATGTCTCAATCTTTGCTGATGACACTATGTTTTGTAAGGAAACATATATAGAGAAAGGATGTTTTTTCTCTGCAGAAAGATTTAGACAAACTGAGTGAATGGGCATATAAGTGGCAGATGCGTTTTAATGTAGGTAAATGTATAGTTATGCATTTGGGTTGTTGAAACAAATATGCTACTTATACACTAAATGGGAAACCACTTGTGGAATCCTCATTAGAGAAACTTAAATAAATTAATTGAATAGGGCAGGGAAAAATTCTATGTTGCAGTAAATTTCCTCCTGAAACAACCGATAGAGAGGAAGTTTGCCTGCATATATTTTGAGGGAATATTAGGCAGGAAAAACAGAATTTGTGTATTTTTCACAAAATTTGAAGTGGGAAATATTGGGCTTTTCTCCCTTACCAAGTAATGATAATTTGCAGAACCTTCAAATTTTTAATGCCTGTACATTTTAAAAAGTAGTTATCATTTATTGTATCCATGCACATCTGGCAATTTCATATTCCTATTTCACTTAAATATGTACTGTCTTAATCAGAGTGTGGCACCAGTAGTAACATAGTAACAAAGTAAATTAGGTTGAAACAAGACACAAGTCCATCAAGTCCAACCTTTGCCTCATAACCCAGAGACATGAGAATTATAAAGCTTTCCTGCTGCCAAATAAGTTAGTCTTTAATAATCAGAACTTCTCGTTTTGCCTACTAATACACAGTATATCCCTGTATATTCCCTTTTGTAAGAAATGTTTATAATCTTCTCTTAAGTGTATACATTATATCTTCATTAACCACATCTTTGAGCAAGTAATTCCATCATTTAACAGACCTCACTGTAAATAACCCTTCCCTCTGCTGAAGTCAAAACCTCCTTTCCTCTAATCTCAAGGGGTGGCCCCTGGTTATTTGATCAGGCCTTGGAATAAATAGCTCACTTCTCATATACTTGTACATTGTGATACTATCTCCTCTTAGTCATCTTTTCGCTAGACTAAATAAACCAAGTTTGTCTAGTCGTTCCTCATTCAGCAAATCCTCCATTTCTTTAATTAATGTTGTTGCTCTTGACTGTGCTCATTACAGTTCTAGAATATCCTTTTTCAGAACTGGTGCCAAAACCGAGCTGCATATTCAAGGTGAGATCTTATCAACGATTTGTACAATGGAAAAATTATGTTATCCACTCTTGTTTCAATACCCCTTTTTATGCAAGACAGGACTTTTGCTACTGCTACTGACATTGGTCATTGTTTCCAAGTTTGTAGTTCACAAGGATTCCCAGGTCTCTCTCTATCAACGAGTACCCTAAAATGATTCCATTAAATGATTCCTTGTATTTCAAGAAAGAATGTTCTGTACCTTGAGAATTTTTTCCCTTGCCATTTCCTTCTTTACATCTGCAGTTAAACATATTGGCTGTGATCTATTTCTTTCGCAATTAGTCCCCACTGGTATATACTGTTTAATATATTTCTGCACCCTATATTTAAATTCTGACCAATTTTCCTCATTATTTTTTCCTTTTAATAATTTATCCCAGTCTATGTGCTGCATTGATGCTCTTGATGCTAGCTTTTTTTACATTAAGAGTTTTGGTTGAACCTATACAGTTTTGCTTTGCCAAACTGATCTCAAATGAAACCATTTTGTGATCACTGTTTCCCAAATGTTCAGCTACCTTAATATTGCATACCATGTCTATGTTGTTCGTTATCACTAGGTCCAATACGTTGTTATATCTTGTCGACACTTCCAGCATGCTCACAAAACTGCTCACAAAACTGCTTCCCTTAGCACTCTGATAGGTCTCATGTTTTCAGTTGATATCTGCATAGTTAAAATCATCAATAATTATATTATCCCCAAATTGCCCAGATTTCCTCATTTGCAATGGCAGCTGTCCTCAGACTTATCAATATTGGGTTGTTTGCAACATATACCCACCGACACCTTTTTATTGCCTTGTATGTCACAGATTGCCTCAATTTCTACCCACAAGGACCCTACATTATGGCCAGTTTCCTCACTAATATCACCCCTTAATACTGGATTTAGCTCTGGCTACAAATATAAGCACACATCTTTCCCTTTTCTAGTAACCCTGTCTCTCTGAAACAGGGAATAGTCCTCTATATTTACAGCCCAATCATGTGTATCATCCCACCTTGTTTCAGTTATACCAATTATGTCCAAATGCTCATTAACCGTCAGCAATTCTAGTTCTCCCATTTTATACTATACTTCTTGCATTTGCAACATACAATACTGAAGTTTTTACATATTTTACCCACTACTTGCCTTTCTTCATTTAATAGGAGTTCCTCCCTAGTGGCTACATTTATCCCCACCCTTGTCCACCCCCATTGATCATTTTATTGGACCCAGTTCTCATCTACCCCATTTTTGCTATCTATACCCTCCCCCGATTTCTAGTTTAAAAGCTCCTCAACCCTTCTTAGCATTCTATCTCCTAGCATGATGACTCCCCTACCATTTAGGTGCAATCCATCACTTCCGTATAGATTTTACCCAAGAGTAAAGTCAGCCCCAGTGCTCTAAAAACCCCAAACCCTCCTTTCCAATTCCCACACCAGTACTTGAACTATGCCTCAACCTCCCTGAGCTCCCATTGCCTACCTGCACTAGCACATGGCACAGGTAGTAATCAGGAAACACTACCCTAGAGGTCCTTGCCTTGATATTGCAACCTAAACCCCTGAAATCATTTTTAGGGACTTTAATTTTCCTCCAACTTTGGTACCAACATGTTCCAAGACAGCTGGATCTTTTTAGGAGAAAAGAGTGATGGAAAGGAAAAAATAAATTTAAAATATGGTTTCTGTTTCATATTGCTTGCTGATACTATGACAACCATTACAAAAACAAAAAAAAGAGATGCTACATGGACCCTGAGGCTTGTGACTCTGAGGAGTAGGCGAAAGTCATTAGAACTAGGGATTAGCGGTTGGCAAAAAGTGAGAAAAATTTCCCACATGACTTTTTGTGAAAAATGTATGATTTTTATCTTTTTTCACAAAAGTTTTCTCCTTTTCTTCAATGAAAAATTTTCCTGCTTTTCACCTATTCCAGCACCTTTTTTTGCCTATTCTAATACATGTTTCTCCTATTCCAACACATTTTTTTTGTATTCCAACACATTTTTCTCCTATGTTTAATATGGTGCAACATTTCAAAGCACAATATTTCTTTCTCTGAGGTCTGTAGTGGAGAAGTAAGTACATGGAAGTCAAAACTGTGAGTCCTACAGCAACATATACCTTGAAAAAGGGGCTATCATGCAGAATGCGTTTGTCCTTTGCCCACAACACTTACTTCCTGCGTAAGTGACACTGGGACATATTCACGATGATGTCAAGTGATTAAAAAGAAAAAACTAAAGTACAACCTACAATATGGCAGATGTGTATGGTATTGGTGGTGAGGAACTGGCCTGGTGTGACTGGTTGGACATTGACAAACTACATCCACCCTGGGAGGAGTGGGATCATCTCCCACATCCCTGCACTGCTCCACCTTTCCTCCTCCCGCTTGTGCATTTGCTAGACATTACTCAACTACTATGTGTGTTTTTACTCTCTACAGTACAAAACTGATGGAGTATGATATCTTGCCTTGACCCTCAGCAAAATTCTCAATGTTGTCTGCTGTCTATCAAATCTACCTCAGTCACAGAGCTCACATCAGGCTCTCAGTTAGCTGTCTAATACGTTTATTTGTTTAATTATTTATGTTTGTTATATTTTTATTTTATATTTTTTTTCACAGTTATTCCAAAAAATATATATAACTAAAAAAGAAAATCAACAACTTATTTCCCCAGACTTTCCCATCATAGAGACAATAATAGCAAAAGCAGCAAGCAATTTGGAACCCAGCTGTCTGTGTCTTGCCAGTCAGTCACACCAAATGTTGGAGTATTTTGGGTCAAACTCCTTCCTCCCTTCTTCTCCCACAGGGTGCCCCAGACTCCCATAATACAGAGAACAAATGTCCTACCTAAATGACTCCCTAAACTAAGCTTCAGTTCCCCTTTATTGGCCTTTCTTCTCTAGCTTAAAAATGTGCTGCTCTCGCCTCCCACTAACACTGAATGGTATGCTGTGAGAGCCTGACACCCTTTTATATGGCTGTAGAAAATTAGAGAAAACTTTCCTGTGGTGGATAAAACATTTTCTTCACATTGATTTCAATGCAATGAGCTAGGTGAAAAAAATTGGGAAAACAGGAAATTCTTCGCCAAGCAGAAAGTATCATTTTTCTCTGATTTCAGTTTCAGGGAGAAATTTTCACCCATCCCTACTAGGGATGGGCAACGTTTTTTGTCTCAAAAGCGAAATAGGCAAAAAATGACACTTTTCTTTGAGTGTCAACTTTTTCATGAAAAATGCAGTTTTCCAGTTTTTTTCACCTACCTAATTGTATTGAAATCAATAGGAAGACTGAATTTCTGCCAAGCACATGGCAAGTTTTCCTTCTTTTCAGGCAGGAAGAGAGAGCAGCTAATTTTTGAGTTAGAGAAGACAGTGGGGCTTAGTTTAGGAAGTCTTGTAGGCAGGTTTGTTTCTCATATGAAGAAGCCAAGCACTTTCCAAATGTATAACATAAAACTTTTATTAAAACATATTAAAGAAAGCACAACATTTCAGTCCTCTGTGGGACTTTCATCAGGGACTAGCATCATACAGACTACCCCCATAACCCTCTTTTTATAATTGTTTTGTTGAACTTGGTTCTGGGAAACAGCATGTCTGGTTACCATAGCAACACAGAACACTAACACAGCGTCATCTCACCCGCTTGTATTGAAACATAAAAACAGTCAAACATTTGTATGGAATCCTACATTCAAATATCATCACTAAACGGAATGAATTAAACTGAACTGCTCATTCAAAGTACGTGGTGATTGGGTTTCAAGAGTATTGACCCAATACATTTCCCTTTTAGCCAATTTAGATACTCTATCACCCTCCCCTCCGAGCCTGCTTTACAACTTCAAAGGAAAGCATCTAAGATCTTTGACACAATGTTTTTCTTTGATGAAGTGCCTGGTGACAGGAGATCACTTCAATTGTTCATCAGTCAGGGTTCCATTTAGACCTCTCACTATTAAGGACCTATGTTCTCTTATACGTTCTCTGAAGGGACAAGTTGTTTTTCCCACATAGGCCATCTCACAAGGACATAGGCCTAGATAAACCACATAGGCAGTAGTGCAAGTTATAGCATCTTTCACTTTGATGGTATAATTAATTTGAGGGACTACAAGACTTTTACCAGCCATCATGTGTGTATGTAACACAACTATTATATTTGTAAACACCTTTTCTGGCCTCTGGTTCAATATTCATATACTTGTTCACTGGATCCGCACATACTAATTCATTTATCATACTCCTGCCTCTTTTATGGCCAAACAGTGGTAGTCCTCCATAGCCTTGTTCTCATCAATAGACAGAGGATACATGCGACCCCTAAGGGGCACCACCCCCGAGGGCAAATCAATAGCGCAGTCATAGGGTCTGTGCTCAGGCAATGTGCTGGCCTCTCCTTTGCTGAATAAGTCACTGAATTCACCATATTCAGCTGGCACAGAGGGAGAGGTACACAAAATCTTGACAGGGTGTGATGAACAGTTTTTCGCACAATGCTCAGACTATGATTTAACCTCACATCTCTGCCAATCAAACTGAGGATTGTGTAGGAGTAGCCATGGAAATCCCAGAATGACTGCATGATGAGGAGATTGAATTATTTGGGAACTTACTTCCTCCTTGTGAAAAGCCCGAACCGACATAGTGATAGGAATCGTTTCCATAGTAATAAATGCAGGTTCCATAGGTCTGCCATCAATGGCTTCAATAGCCAAGGGAGATTCTCTTTTCCTTAATGGAATTCTGTGCAATTTGGCAAAGGAATGGTCCATAAAGTACCCGGCCGCACCGGAGTCCACCAGTGCCATGACCTCCACTAACAAGTCTGCCCAAGAGAATACCACCTGGATGGTGGGTTTCATAGTACTTGAATCTAGGGACTGCTGCACACCACCTAGGGCTTGTCCCCCAAGGTGCCCTAGGTGCGTCCGTTTCCCGGCCGTACCGGATATGTGCGTAAAAGATGCCCAGGTATACCACAGTATAAGCACAGGCCTTGCTTCCTACGGTATGCCCTCTCCTCCTTAGTAAGTCTGGTGAACCTGAGCTGCATTGGTTCTCCAGACTCAGGTGAATGTTCAGGAGGAAAGGGTGGTGAGGGTGGGTTTAAAAGACTGCCATGACCATAGTTTCTGGATCTCACCCTTTTTGCCAACCGTCTCTCATGAATGCGGGAGTCAATGAGCATGACATAGTCAATGTACTCATCCAAATCACTAGGTACATCTCGGGCAGCTATTTCATCCTTAATGGATTCGGACAGACCCTGAGCAAAGGCTGCAACTAATGCCTCATTGCTCCATCCCACCTCTGCTGCCAAGGTCTGAAATTCAATGGCATAGTCGCCCAAGGTACGATCGCCCTGTTGCATCTCCATTAACCTTTTGGCAGCAGAGGCAGCCCTGCCCGGAACCTCAAACACTCTGCAGAACTTTCTTACGAACTCATTAAAGTTCAGAGTGCAGGGTTTGGCATTTTCCTAGAGGGGATTCGCCCAAGCCAGTGCCTTGCCCGTCAATAGTGATATCATGAATCCGACCTTACTCCGGTCGTTAGGAAACGCCTGGGACGTTAGCTCCAAAAATATCTCCAATTGATTAATAAAGCCCCTGCATAGAGAAGGTTCGCCATCATATCTCAATGGTAGCGGCGCCACCGCTGTTAGGCCTCTGGTCTGTGTAGTCAGAACTACAGGCAGATTATCCAGTGTCGAAACTGGGGAGACCACCAGACTCTCATTAGGTTTGTCAAGGTGTACCGTACGCTCAAGTAGAGTTTGTAATGTCAGTGCCAACTGTTCTAGGCGCTGCTCGTGAACATCCATTCTCCAGTGGATGTTTTGTGTGTTACTTTCATATTTACTGTCTGAGGTCATGGCCCTTTCGTACTGTAACGGTTTTACTGACACTCAGACCAGCAGGTTAGACTAAAACACAGTTTTATTAAATGAAAATAAATTTGAAAGTTCGCCCTCTACAGGCCACATCAAATGTTGCAATATAATACAGGTATGCCCCCACAGACCCAGTATACAGAAACAGAGTGATCACATATACTGTCACAGGACAGGCACACAGTAGTGAAACAAATCAAAGGTTAAGAGCAATAATTAGTCAGTCTCTGCTGATAGTAATGAAGCAGTTATAGGTGTAGATGGTGCAACACCTAAAGTTCTTAAGATAGGGAAACTGCTCAACAGTGCTAGTTGAGAGGTAGGATCTGCAGAAAAGTTGCTTGAATAGCCCCCACGGGCGTAACAGCGGATACAACTTAATATGCAAGTGCGTGAGTCGGTAGCCCCCACGGGCGTCTCAATAGAAGTAGCTTGCGATGCAAGAGCTTGCAAAGAGCCCTCACGGGCGTATAGACGGAGACCAACTTTACCGGAGTAATATGAGCCTCTAGCCCCCACAACCTGCAGGAGCTTAGCCAGTAGCCCCCACGGGCGTAACAAAGGAGACCACAATGTACTGCGAGATCAAGCCAATAGCCTCCCATGGGTATATGCCGGAGACCACCCTTAGCTGCAATAGCTTGAGCCAATAGCCCCCATGGGTGTAACCGGAGAAACCACCGTCTGTGTAAGAGCCAGTAGCGCCTCTACCGGGTATGTTAACCAACTCGACTACTCTGCAGATGAAACAGTGAGCCGCCGACCAGACTGGGCATGTACGAGGCCGGCTCAGCAGAAGTAGCGAAATACCAGCTTAAGCTCGATACCGGTGCAAGTGGGCTCAGTAATGGAGACGGCAGCACAACAAGGGTTAAGTCGCAGTTAGAATCAAAGGCTCAGTACAGAGGGATAGCTCTGCAAGTGTAAGGATGGCTCAGTAACGGATGCACAGCTCTGCAAAATGAGCATGGAGACTCAGCACTGGAGACTAGGCACTGCAAGTGTTAAACATGATGCGCCTGGTAGGCCAGCACAGCGGAAGTCAGTATGTCGCTGTGGCGACAGCAGGAACAGGTAGCCGGAACAAAACGGATCACTGGAACAAGCCGGTTCAGGTCATGGAGCAGGAAGTCAGCCAGGCCGGGTCAGATCACGGACAGGAACTTCAGCCAAACCGGGTCAGATCACAGAACGGGTTCTCAGACAAGCCGGGTCAATCACGAGCAGGAACACAGAAGCGTAGTCAACAGGCCGAATCGGTACACAGAAGGTTCAGCACTGGTGGCAGCAGGGGCAGCCCGTTTGGCAGCAGGCACAGGCAGTTGACCTGTCCTGCTCTCACTACTACCATTTTTTCCTCCCTTGACATTAATTTCCCCAAGATCCCTAGGGGTGATTTAGGGGGACTGGCCAGAATTGGTTCTGTAGTGATCGCTTCTTCCTCCTCCTCAGAATCTGTGGACACATAAAGGTCCTTCCAGCTCCTCCTTTTATTATTTTTTAAACTTGCTCATAATGATAGCAGTCTCTATGAGCATCTCCTGCCTCAATTTTGCTTCAAGATCACAGCACAGGATGTCTATCTTGCGCTGTAGATGCTTCTATTATGTTTCATTTTCTGGAAAACGTCACATTTTTATAGCGAGAAGGTGAAAAACCTGTTCAATGAGTGAAAACTTTCTAGCCATTGAAAAAATGGTGAAGGATTTTTTCCAATAGGCGAAAAATGTGAAGATTTTAATCACAGTTTTTAAAGCTAATTTTCCCATGAAAAATCAGACAACAGCATGGTTTTTGCAGAATTTTTTGCAGGAACACATCGGGACCTTTTGTACACCCCTACTGATTTGCTTAAGATGTTAATAGAGCTAGCTGCCAAATATGATGCCAGTTCCCAGTGTCTTGGACTGAAAACCCCTTGCTTAATAAATAGTGATGATCGAGCACCCCGATGCTCGGGTGTTCGGGTGCTCTGGCCGAGCGCCCCCGGAGGCTCGAGTGCTCGGCCGAGCCCCCGAGCCCCATTGAAGTCAATGGGAGGACTCGAGCATTACACCAGTCACCCCCTGCTCTGATGAGGGGAGGGTGCCTGGTTCATAGGAAAAGGTCAGAAAATGATGGAAACACCACAGAAATGGTTCAGGGACAGCATAGAGAGGATGTCTGGATGCATCTTGGACTCCAACGTCGCTGCTGGGAACGATGTTTCGCCCGTAGTACGCCATTTTTACAGACTGACCGTAAAACACACAAAAAGGAAGATAAAAACGATTTTAGGTGAAAAATTGTTACCAAACAGTATTTGCTGTATATTTACTTGAACTATCAGGATCACGTCCACTTCCCCGTCCCTTTTTACCCGCCTTCTTCATATTAAACGGAATATATGCCGGTAATCTGCGGCTAGGCACACGAAACAGAATGTGATGCTAATCTGCGGCTAGGCACACTAAACAATATGTGACGCTAATCTGCGACTAGGCACACTAAACAATATGTGACGCTAATCTGCGGCTAGGCACACTAAACAATATGTGACGTTGATCTGCGGCTCGTCACACTAAACAATATGTGACGTTAATCTGCAGCTAGGCACACTAAACAATATGTGACGCTAATCTGCGGCTAGGCACACGAAACAGAATGTGACGCTAATCTGCGGCTAGGCACAGTGAACAGAATATGTGACGTTAATTTGTGAATTTGCACACTAAACAAAATGTGACAATAATCTATGGCTAGGCACACGTTTAAAATGGCCCTTTTTGTCGCTGCGTTGTAAAATCATTGGCCCTGTGCACCTAACAGAATATGTCAGCTTGTCACTGCACTGTGAAATATTTGTCCCTGTGCACCTAGTACAATGTCACCTTAGAACATGTCCCCCCCCACAAAAAAATGAAATTCTGCCACCCCCCAAAAAAATTAAATGCTGCCCCCACACACAACAGTCCTAAAAAGGACTTTTGGGTCTTGAAAGAGTTTCAACAATTTTATTCTCCCTACACTGACTTCCTGTGCATCTAGTATTATATGTCACCTTATAAATATCCCCCCCACAAAAGAAAAGGAAATTGTGCCCCCACAAACAAAATATAAATGCTGCCCCCACACACAACAGTCCTAAAAAGGACTTTTGGGTCTTGAAAGAGTTTCAACAATTTTATTCTCCCTACACTGACTTCCTGTGCATCTAGTATTATATGTCACCTTATAAATATCCCCCCCCACAAAAAAAAGGAAATTGTGCCCCCCCAAACAAAATATAAATGCTGCCCCCACACACAACAGTCCTAAAAAGGACTTTTGGGTCTTGAAAGAGTTTCAACAATTTTATTCTCCCTACATTGACTTTCCCTGCCTAAGCGCATCTCTCCCTGGCTAAGAATGAGCCGAACTCGCGCGTCGGGTGCTATACAGCACCCGATCACGGGTTCTGGCCAGCCAATCAGTGTAATGCCAGCAGCCAACATGGCTGCTGGCATTACACTGATGTCAGAGCCTCCCCGCACGTTTATTGGCTGTGCAGCAGCCGCGAAACGTGCGGGGAGGAGACCCGAACATGGCGGGCGAACACATGCGGTACTCGTACGAGTACCGCCATGTGCCGAGCAGAGCGATGCTCGAGCCGAACCGAGCTTCGGCCGAGCATGCTCGCTCATCACTATTAATAAACCTTCATGATTAAAATGCAACAAAGTTAGAATCACATTTACATACCCTATATTTTTAAATGTTTATATCCATGTTTTTTAGTATATAAGTAGGACAAATAATCACATAGAGTACAAAGTGTAAATTAAATGCATTTTCATATAAAAGGGATAGTAATACTTCGTTTTATCTTTATTTTATTTTGTAGACATTAAAAAAACATGAAGAATGATATAAGTCTTATTTCTCAAACCTTTATGGTTTAAGAGATTTTCACAAGCAAAGTTTCCCCTCCCGCCCCTTTTACCTAGTGTAAGCCATCTCTTCTCAGATGTGGAATGCAGTCCGTAGACCAGACAGATAACAGAAGGGGACACTCTTATTCCTATGAAAACAATGAAATCCCTGCCCCCCTTGACAAGTTTTTCAGGTTTTTCCCTTATCTTAATTGAAGATTGTCCCTCTCTGCAATCTACCTGGGCACCTCCCTTCTGATCTGGCTGAGCAGTGTTACATCAGTAAAAGGTGCAGGAGGGGGACACTTTGTCATTGAATTACTCTTGAACTACAACTCTGACAGAATTGAAATAACACTCTCCAAAGTCAAAATACAATGAAGATTAATTAGAGCTGCTTTTATTATGAAACATTACTATCCCTTTAAATGCATTAAACGTTGTAATTCTACAGACTGATTTTAAAATGTCAGGAACATTCTTGTATTAATTCTAATATTTGCTATTAATTTCTTAACATTATTTTAAACTATATATTATATTGTTTAGATAATACATTATGCTGATGTAGTGGGAACACTTAATTCCCAGGTATTTATATCATTATACAAGTGCTGCGTGTAAGTATCATTTGGTGGTCCTGACAAGTGCTAATCTGTAAGAAAGAAACATTAAACTGTTGTACAGTTTTTCCTGATGAGTACTCCCACTGCTGCGAGTTTTTTTTTTTTAATTCAAAATTATTACAGCACAAACATTTTTTAGTCAAACTTGGCAACAGGGAATCCAAATGTAAGTTTATTTTGAATAATAGACTTTGTAAAAGAATTTGAGTCATTGACTACAGCTATCCTTAGTAGAAACAGTAAAGTTAGGAACAGCACCACTTAGTGACCAAAATAGAAAATGTAATTATAAAAAAAAGTTTTTGAATGAAAAATCTCCCAAAAGTGAGACTACTCTTATTTTATTTAATAGTAAAATTCTTATGTCATACATCTTCTCACAAAAAAGTACTGTTCTTTTAAATGACTGCGGCTATTACATGCACTATCACATAAAAACATGCATTTTCTTGTAGCTTTTCATCATATTCATATTCTGGGTATCTGTTCAATTATTCCTTGCTTAATATGCTTATAATGCATCCTTTGATAAAGATATTGTCTTTGTTGGACTAGAAAATTAAAGCTTTCCATCATTTGAATAAATTATAACCTAAGTTTGTATTCTTAGCAGGAACATACAATATAATATTTTGGAAACATCTTAAGATGACTTTTCTATTGAGTGTAGCTTTTCTTAACCATGCAATTCAAAGTCTATTCAATTTACTTTAGTATAACTATTTCAGAATATCGTTAAAATAAGATATTTCAAATGATCTTTTTCGTGGAATCAGCTCGTCTATGGCACTTTCTGAGATCCACAAACAATCCTAGGGATGTTATATTATTTTACACTTTTGGCAGATTTTTAATGAGCAACACATTACCTGCAGGGCCCTTGATGATCAAGTCACATCAACATATTGATATTTTCTCTATACCGTGCACAACTGATTCTTTTATTGTACGTAGATTTTTTGTTTTCACTAAGCATTTAGAGTAAAGTTAATGTCTCTGTAGATATGCAGTAAACAATATAAAAATATGCCCTATTTATATTTTTATGGCATAAACTGAATGGTCTTTTGTGAACATAAAAACATGACATTTTATTCTAGCCTTGATGTCAGCATGTGCTAGTAAATATTATTAAATATGTTATAGTTCAATCATGCACTGATATAAAAATAATTTGGCCAAAACCTTTGATTATTTACAGAACAATATGTTTTCTCTCACTATGCTTCTTGCCTTCAAATGCTTATTTTTTTCTTTTTATGGGCCAATGAACAAATGCCATGTTATCAATGTCTAAGAAGAGAATATTTATTTTTCATACATTTTCAAGAAATACTAGGAATGATATTATTTTTTAACTTGTTCCACATAGCCTTAATATTATCTGCAACTGCCATCTGTAACATAGAAAACATGTCTAAGCTGTTATATTCATGGCTGGTAAACCCCTTATACTGTTGAATGGATCATATAGGACTTCATGATTAATGTTCTATCCAATATTTCTTCAGAAGCTGCAATCTGGAATAAATCCAACAGTCCCATAAAATGCACTGGCAAATGTATAACCCGGTATAAAATCTGTAATTAATAATTCAATACTACATTTTGAAAGTTATATTTCATAATTTTGAGAATTAATCTAGAAAAAAAAGTATACATAATCTACAGTCTTTTTGACGAGAATGAGTTTGTTTTTAAGTACTTTTGCAATAATTTTTTATGCACGTTTTCATGCAATTTTCCCAAAACCTACGTTTTCTAGATTTGATCATGTTTAAAGTTTGTATTAAAGAAATTTAAACAGAAAGTTTCTAAAGTCCAAGATGTTTTGAACATTCTCATCTTTAAAATTCATATAATCAGTTTAGATTTATGCAGCATGTTTCTATTATCTCTACATGCATTTTCTGAAATTCATTTTTTTTTATGTTTTTATTTTTGTGTTTGTTATAATACAATAGAAATATTAACAGAACAACAAAAAGACAATGGAACAAAAATATAACAAACATTTTATGGCACAGGAAGATAATAAAAAGAGGAAAATGTGAACATATTGGATAATAATGAAAATAAATACATTTGAGAAATCACAGTTTTTTCCAGTTGGGCACTGCGTTCAAAAACCATAAGTTACATTTGCCCTAATTTTGCTTAATTGTCATAAGAATGCAAGTATTGAAATGATGAAATGAAAAAAGTTGGTGAGCATTGCTCTTTTATTTGCCTTCAACCATAGATTGTGTACCTGTAGATGGACAAACATTTTTAGACAGGGAATGAATGAAACCAAATCATTCCTTCAGTGCCGCTCATTCTTGGTATCTTCCTATGGTTTTGATATTCAAACCATCTGTGTCTTTAGCCTGACTTATGACCTCTTGACTGTGATACTGACTATTTCTGCTATCCCCACACCACAGCCTTAGTCTGTGGCCCAAACTATGCTCTGTACCTACAAATGCTGTCATCAATAACATTTTTATAAGTTAAGCCACCTCGATCTGCTAAGCATCTACCATTACCTTACAGAAGGATATTTGTTTACATAACACAAAAAACATACAGATATTGAGGGAAATTGTCAAAAAGGAGTAGGGTTGTACCATCTGCTGGTAACACTACCAGTAACACAATCTGCTGCTGCTAGTTGTTTAGTGATAATATTTCTCCATCTGCTATTTCTGTTCCTGGTGCATTTGAATAACTTATTGTTAGAAAATAATTTTGTCTTATAATTAGGGATGGCCAAAAAGTCCAATTTTCTTTTCTCTGGAATTTGTTTTATTAGAAAAACACATTTTTAACAAAATTTCCCTCTGATTGAAAATCCAAGAAAGTTTGTTCCTTTGTCCTACAACCAGTGAAATTTCCACAGGTACTTGACACTTCCTGCTTATGCTGACTATGGCTTTGCGAATCTCTGCTATAATACTACTGCTCCTGAGTGCAGAATAGGCATGGGCTAAAGTTTTTGCCTCAAAAGAGTAAAAGGAGAGTAATGGCACTTCCCTCCTAGCAGTACATTTTCAGGGAAAAGTGAAAATTTTCTTCTTTTTTCATCTAATGTGATTGAAATCACTGGGAAGTTCTCCCCACCACGTGGTAAGTTTCCCTTATTTTCCCACAGGCATAGTATAACAGGGATGTTAGGTTCCCACAACATGTCATTCTGTGTTTATCAGCTAGTGAAGACAGGTTAATACAAAAGAGCTGAATCTTAGTATAGGGTGTTTTTAGGCAGGCATTTGTTCTCTGCATTAGGGGAATCATGGGGCACTCTGGGTAAAAGAAAGGGAGAAAGCAGGTTGACCCCAAATATCCCAGCATCTTGTGTGACTGACTGGCAAGACAAAGGCCGTTGTGATCCAGGTTCTTTCCTGGTCTGGTTATTATTAGTGTCACTGTGTTAAAGGAGACTGGGGGTGTGAGAAGGGAGTATAGAAGGCTTGACCCAAATACTCCAACATTCTGACTGGGAAGACGAAGGTAGAGGTGATCCAAGTTCCTTGCTGATCTGACTGCTATCTCTCTGCTAGAGGAGTCTGAAAGAAGCAGTTGACCAGAGAATGTGGATTTTTGTTGACAGGGATAGGGAGGACAGTGGATTAATAAAACAAAAAAAAAATGACAGGTGACAAAGACAGTCCCCTCGAGTGAGTAATGTCCAGCAAAGATACATGAGATAGAGGGAAGGGAAAAATAGTAGGGACATGTGAGTAAAGAGGTAGTCCAAAAAATGTCTGCAGCCATGGTTGCTGCAGCTAGGAATGGGCAAATATTTTGCTTCAGAAAAGAAACAGGAGAAAAATGGCCTGCCAAGCAGGAAATGTTTTGCTATAAGTGCAATTTTTTCACTTTTTTCACCTAGCTCATCCTATTAAAATCAGTGGAAAGACAGAATTATTCCACATCACACTGCAAGTTTATCTTCTTTTCCCTCGGCTTTTACAAGGGTGTCAGATGCTCACAGCATGCCATTCTGTGTTTGGGAGAGGAAGAGAAAGCACCTAATTTCTGAGCTAGACAAGGCAAGCTAGCTGACACTTAGTTTAGGGAGTCTTGGAAGGAAATCTGTTCTCTGTAGTAGGGGAGTCTGGGAAACTCTGAGTGATCCCAAATACCACCAAATATGGTGTGACTGACTGGGAAGACACAATCAGCCATGTTCCAAGGAGACTGGGGTGTGAGAAGTAAGTAAAGGAGGTTTACCCATGTACCCTCAAATTTTGTGACCAAGTAGATACAGTTATCTCTACATCGGGGGAGTCTGAAGATGACAATGAATTTCATTCTAGTGTTGGAATAATGGAAGAAGGCGTAGCTGCTCAACCAAATGTTGCATCTGCCAGTGAGACAAGCAAGCACAAAAACACCTGTCCTGAAAGTAAAAGCAAACATTGTGAAATTAAAAGTAAAAAGAAATAATTTTAAACCTCTAAAGCCCTAAAGGAATATAAAAAAGTGAACAAGAATAGGATGACCTAGTGATGACTGATGATGATGATGATGTAGATCTAGAATATGTCCTTCCAGAATCCTCCCCTTCTTTAGATACAGATGAAGTTGAGAGTGAGATAGATGATATGGCCATAAAGTTAGGCATGTGCCCTGCTTTGCCTAAGTGCTAAATGCTAAAGTGCTAAGTGCTAAATGTAGTTGTGAAACCCTCAGAGAGATACTGAATATCGCCTGAAAAATCTGTGCCTTTTGTATCTTCTCCTACATGTGTGCAATGCACTACATTCTATACAAGACTGCAACAACTTACCCCATTGTAACAGAAGCTAAGGACGCCGGGTTATCCTTAACCATTTTTTTGGGTTCCTCCCTTCTGGATACAGCTACAAGCTGGTAGCCTGTCTGGTGAGACAGAATAAATGACTAGATCTCTGGAACTGCATCCTCAATTGGAAACTGCTGGGCTCCTACTGTCAGCTACAAGGGGGATAGCTGGAGAAAGCAGGCTGGTACTCTGTAACATTGGAATCCAATCTGAAAACATCCACTGCAACTGCTGGAAAAACAGGCTGATAACAAAGAGTTCTTAGCTGGCTTGGATGGGCGTCCTATGAGACACTTTAATACCACCCAGGAATCATGATACAGGACTCATTCTTAGTTCCAACGACTAACAACTTTATTCCATAACACAGGGGTTTTTATACAGGATTCTGGGAATTTCCCAACATAACAGCAAATTGTCACATAATACAATCACATAGATACAGTGGGATATTCACAGGAATAATGTAATCACAACATATGAGACAAAGACCCAACAAAAATGGTCCAGGGAAACATAATAGGGCAGACAGGATTGAATTAACACACAGCAGGGGGTCTCAATACAGTTCACAAATATACAGTGGCTGGAGTGGCTAGGATTCACAAAGGGCTTGGGCTAGGGTATAGACAATAGAACAACAGAATGTAAACACAAGACAATGGGACAATGCAGTGGGATTGATCAACTTAAAACAGAACAAACTACCTTAACTTGTGGGGGTAGTGCAGGAAACATAATACAATACACTTTTAAAAATCAAACCAAGTTATGAATTTAGTCTGTTTGGCAGAGATGTCCTCTGTTACAATGGCTCAAACTTCTCCATAGCCTGTGATAATGGGCTGTAAATCCGCATGCCCAGATAGAGCTTCCAGTAACGGACTGGGGGTCCGTTACATTTTCTCCCTTTTCAGTTCACAAGCCTTTGGCAGTCCGGGCCAAAGCTTGAATTGCCCCATGTCTTGGGCCAGGAAAAAGTCTTGCACCCCTTGTCCTGGGCTGAGAGCAAGTGTAAGCCCCTTGTCCTGGGCCAGGGATAAACTTGGAGCCCCTTGTCTTGGGCCAGGGAAATAGTAGTTCTTGGTCTTACACATCATCCTGCTGAGACCGGTACTTTATTGAGAAGTTGAATGGCTGTAGGGGTAAGCTCCACCTCAACAGCTGCCCATTGTCCCCAGATACTCCGTTGAGCCAAACCAGGGGTTGTGGTCCGTAATGACCGTAAAGTCACGGCCGTAGAGGTATGGTTGAAATTTCCTCAGAGCCCATACCAGGGCAAGACACTCTTTCTCAACCACGGCATAGGCCACCTTGCGGTCCAGTAGTTTCCGGCTGAGGTAAGCTATGGGTGTTCCTCTCCCCTGCTTCTTGGTCTTGGGGGTGGGCCAATCCAGAACGGCCGCTATATTGGCTGGTCCTGGCCTTTGGGCCTCATTTCCCACCTGGTGACCAAGGTACTGTACCTCACCTAATCCTATTTGGCACTTATCAGGACATATGGTTAGGCCGGCCCTATGTATCCTACCTAGGATGGCTTCCAGGTGCAGTAAGTGCATGTCCCAGGTATCACTAAAAATGGCAATATCATCTAGATATGCACAAGCGAATTCCTGGACCCTGGTAATTAAGTGGTCTACCAACCGTTGGAAGGTGGCAGGAGCGTTCTTCATCCCGAATGGCATGACCATGAATTGGTAGAAGCCATAGGTGGTGATGAACGCTGACCGTTCCACTGCCTCCGGGTGAAGGGGAATCTGCCAATGCCTCGACTTAAGTCAAGAGTAGTGACTACACTAGAGCCGGCTAATTTGTCCAGGAGCTTGTCGAACCTGGGCATGGGGTAAACATCGGTGACGGTCCAATCGTTGAGCCTCCAGTAGTCCACACAGAACCGTGTGGTCCCATCCTTCTTGGGTACTAGGACTACCGCGGAGGCCCATGGACTGGCGGATGGCTTGATGACCCCCAGACCCAGCATCTCCTGTATCTCTTGGTACAGCCCTCTCTTTACTGCCTCTGGTACCCGGTATGCGGGCTGCCTAAGGGGGGTCTGGCCAGGGGTGTCTACCTGGTGTTGGGTCAGTGTGGTTAGGCCCGGTAGTGGGGAAAGAGGTAGGACCAGCACTCAATGATGTCCTGCACCTGCTGCTCTGGGGCAAGGTGAGGTCCTAATGGCAGGGAATTAGGTGCCTGGGTGGGCTGGAAGTCAGCTAACAGATCAGAGATTTCCTGTTCTTCGGGTTCTGAGGTCTCTGGGGCGCATTTGGCTAGAGCAACCTCCTCTCTCTGGTGATAGGGCTTCAGGACATTTACATGGCAGGTTTGCCGATCCCGCTGTTTGGCCTCCCCTTGCTATCATATACGTAGTTTCTCCCTGTCTGTCTATTACCTCATATGGGCCCTCCCAAGCTGTTTGCAGCTTGTTGTGCTTAACCGGCCATAGAGCTAGGACGGGTTGCCCTATACTGAATTCCTCCTCATGGGTTCCCTGGTCATAGTACTGCTTTTGTTTCCCTTGAGCTGTTTGTAGGTGCTTCTGGGATAGTCCCATCAAGGCTTCTAACTTTTCCCTCAGTTTCAACACATAGGTAACCACTGGTTTTACCCGAAGTCACACTTGCCTTCCCAGTACTCCCGGAGGAGGTTCAGGGGTCCCCAAACTCTCCACCTGAACAATAGTTCAAAGGGGGAGTAGCCAGTGGACTCCTGGGGCACCTCTCAGTACTCAAATACGAGATGGGGAAGATACTTCTCTCATCTGCTTCAAAATTCCGTTGAACCTTTTGTAGAGACCATTGGTCTGAGAGTGATAAGCGGTGGCGTGTAGGGGTTTCACCCCGGACTGTTGCCAGAGTTGGTGCAATAGGTCTGAGGTGAACTGTGTACCCTGATCTGACAAAATCTCTGTGGGGAAACCTACTCTAGTGAACATAGTGAATAGAGCCCCTGTTACAGTTTCTGCTGAAATATTGGGCAGACCTGCATCCTCAGGGTATGGGTTGCGAAATCCACCATGGTAAGGATGAACCATTTCCCGGTAAAAAACTTCCCATAAGACATGGTATAAAAGGGGTCTGAGGAGGGTGCCTATGTTGGTGAATGAATGAATCATTTTAACAGGGAATTTGGTTTTGGGGGGTTTTCTTGACTGCTATTGGGGGGACAGTTAATACAAAAATAAATCAATAAAATAAGACATTTGTATGTAAAGTGATAGAGACCCCCTGACTAAGCAACCATTGGGGTGGATTTTTTGTTAGAGACCCAAGCCCTGAAGAAACATTGATTTGTAGCACTTAAGCTTGTTTGGCACAATCCCTAAGGAAACATTGATTTGTAGGACTTAGGCTTGTTAGAAGCAAACCCCAAAAAATTGTTTATTTTTTTTGTAGGACTATGTTTGTTAATGCCAGCAGGTCATGTTGGCCAGGGCCACTGTCAAATGTCCTCCTGAGTTGCAACTGCTGTTCCTACTGCTGCTGCTGAGCTGTTGATATTTCTGAGATGAGCCCAGTCTGATCCAGGTATATTAATTTAGAGATAAAATTCAATGTAGTCACTAAGATGTTATCCATTATCTTGACATTAGTGGCTAAAAGTGACATGGGAAGAAATTACTCACAGAGTTATGTCTTTCTACAGTTTGGGGAGTACAATGATGGAGGCCTTGTTCATTGAAAGAAGAAGAGTGCAAGACTCCAGAGCCAACAAAAAAGTAATGTGAAGTTAAGGTACAAAAACATCAATGTATTTCTTGTGCCATTCTATGGGTAGGTCATCAACCTTCAGGGAATTGCCTCTAGAGATGGCCCATATAGCTTTTACAGCTTTCTGCAGGAGAACAGAAGAGTCCATGAACTGTCTATCCTCATGTGACAGGAGCATTACGATAAATACAGCCTAATGTCGGCCGGAGATTTAGTCAGTTGGGATTGGTAGAGATGCTGGAAGAATTTGGTAAATAGTGTGTTAATATCCCTGTCTGTTGTGAACAGAAGAACCCCGTTGCCTCCTATACCCAGGAACTGAGGTCTGTCTAGATTGTAGTGCACTAAGTGGGACAACATATGAAACATTCTTGTATAGTTAATCTCTGAGAGACAAAGATGAAGGCACAACATAGCAGATATAAACCTAGCAGTGTTCCGTCATCAGAGTACACCCATTCTGAACCCCCAAGCTTTATCCTCCAGCCATCAGGCCTCCGCGGAGTGGGCGTTTGTGAAGCAGGATGCAAGAGAAATCAGAGAGACCCATGCACAAACCTTAGCAGCCTCCCATACCACATTGTCGACCACCAAACCAGCACTGGTTTCAAAAGAATGAGTGAAGTCTTTGGCATGAGGGATAGTAACTGAGTCCACAGATAGCCAGGATGGTCACAATGTCCAGGCACAATCTGTAGTGCAGTAGCAGGATTCCAATTGCAGCAGCATCTGCGAGTGGTCAGAAGCCACTCAGGGCAGATACTCGCACCCCACAATACTACCAATCTCCAGACCTGGAAACAAAAACATGGTCAATTTGGGACACAATATGATGCTTGAAGAAGTGGCAGGCATACCTACAGTCTTCCGGATGGAGGGCACTCCTTATAATAACAACTAAAATACCTATGTATGATCAATCTGATTTGTGTGTGTCTTATTTTATATGTGATCCAATCTAAAGTAATTCTTAGAGCTTGAATAAAATCCTAAAATTACATGTGTTTTCAGGAAAGAGAAGGGGTTCATACTGGCATAATTAGAATGGTATTTGATCAGACTCATTTCTGATTTCTGATTTAATTAACTTATGTGGAAAAATCCAGTGCAAAGAACTGATAAGTGCTTTACACTTGTAAAAAATGTAAAAAATAAACTGATAAAAATTGAACAATATTAGTATATAAATGATTCTTCCTGAATGTAAATAATAATAAAGAGGTGAAACTACTGCAATATACATCTGGTAAGTTTAGCTTCAATCAATGTAATCAAAATAATTATTGTGTTATCTGTCTGATGACTGTTCATAATGTGCAGGACTAAAAGAAAATAAAATGTGAAAAGGTTGTGTTTCATGTCAGAACCTAATCAGCTAACCTAAATTGTTAAAGTAATGAATAGGTTAATCCAAGAAAAAATACTAAAAGTCCAATTAACAGTGAGAAATATGATGGAACTGTATAAAAGGAACATAAAAATGAATAATGTTATTAGAACAGAACTGAAAAAAGGATAAGTGTATGTGAGAATAAGGTGAAGTATGTGAATGGAAATGTGTAAATGGAATTATTATCTGTGGATAAGTAAATGTGTGAGAGATATGAATTAATACTGTGTAATAGATGGTGAGAATGATGTGAAAAGAACTTGAATGGAATGTTAATGATTATACAGTATATACATTTTGTATTTGTTTTAATACATTTTGATATCACGTTTAAGAATGAAACACCCTGCACTTTAAGTTTAAAATTTACTTTCAGTTTTATTCATATCTATCTTATTTTAGTTTTGTTTTATTTTATTTGTTTTTTATTTATTTCTGGATGCTGACAAGTTATCAGTGGAGGTTCAGCTGAACCAAAGATTACAAACCAACAACCAGGATCCCAAATGGAGACGGGCAGGTTTTCGCCATAGGCTGGATTGTCAGATTGTGTATAAACAATATGGGTGGACAAAAAGTGAGAAAAATTTCCCGCATGACGAAAAAAGAGAAAAACTTTTCATTTTTCGTGAAAGTATTTTCTTTTCTCCAATGCAAAATTTTCCTCCCTTTTGCTTATTCCAGCAAATTTTTCACCTATTCCAACACATTTTTCTCCTACGTTTAATATGGTGTAACATATATTACTTCTTCTGAGGGCTGTAGTTTAGAAATAAGTAGCTGGAAGTCAAAGTTGTGAGTCCTACAGCAACATATACCTTGAAAAATGTGTTAGAATGCAGAGTGCAACACTTACCTCCTGCTTAAGTGAAACTGGCACATATTCATGATGATCTCAAATGATTAAAAAAAAATTAAAGTACAACCTACAATGTGGCACATATGTATGGTAGTGGAGGTGGGGGACTGGCATGGTGTGATTGGTGGGATCTTGACAAACTGCGGGAGGACAGGGATCATCATCATTTATTGCACATGCTGAAGTAACCATTGCTGCAGTTAGTTTTTGTACTACCACTTTATTTCTATGTCCCTGCACAGCTCCACCTTTCCTCCTCCTGCCTGTGCATTTGCTAGACATTACTCAACTACTGTAAGTGTTTTTACTTTCTACAGTACACACCTGATAGATTGTGATGTCTTGCCTTGGCCCTCAACAAAATTCTCAATGTTGCCTGCTGTCTATCAAGTCTGTCTTTATGTATTTTTTTTTTTAAGTTGTCCACTCTATCTTATAGTCGAAAAATAAATATATATAATTAAAAAACAAAATCAACAACTTCTTTTCCCAGACTTCCCCAGCACAGAGACAATAAAAGTAAAATCAGCAAGCAGTGAGGACCCCAGCTGCCTGTGTCTTGCCAGTCAGTCATACAAAAGTTTGGGGATATTTTTGGGTCAACCTCCTTCCTCCCTTCTTCTCTCCCATTGTGCCCACAGACTACCCTACTACAGGGAACAAATATCTTACCTAAAAGACTCCCTAAACTAAGCTTCAATTTCCCTGTACTTTCCTATTTTCACTAGCTCAAAAACATGCTGCTCTCTCCTCTCACAAACACAGAATGGCATGCTGTGAGAGCCTGACACGCTTTTATATGGCTGTATAAAACTTTCATGTGGGAAAGAAAAAATTTTCTACCCATTAATTTCGATGCAATGAACTAGCAAAAAAAATGGGAAAAAGTTGAAAAGTGTCACTTTTCTCAGAAAATTTTTCACCAAGCAGAAAGCCAATTTCAGTTTCAGGCGAAAATTTTCACCCATCCCTAATAACACTGATTTGACCACAAGGATTTGTGAGTATCCTGTATTATCAATAGTCTCTAACACTTATCATCCAGAGTTATACCATTGGACATTCTCTTGTTTTCTGTTTTGGTTTTATGTACTTGCCAATTAGGAGAGTAAGTGGAAAGAGATAGCAGCCAGGATTCTAATAGTCGGAATGGAATCAAGTCTCTGAGGGTATTTTTAGACTCATAAATGCATTTGTTGCCACTTGCATAAACTACTGGCCAACTATTAATTTTGTGAGTATACATCTAAAGGGAGTATGGTGATGGTCACCAAGAATGTCTATTATTGATATACACGGGTGACTTTTTGTTTTTTCTCCTGTTCTTTTGTTACTGCACACCAGACATCAACCACTCCTGCATCTCCCACACATCCACTGAAGGTCAGCATTGATTGGGAGCTAATCTCCGTCATGCCTCCCATTTGGCGCAATGGTCTCTGTCCAGGATGTTATTGAAGTCACCAATAGGGATGGGCAAAAATATTTGCCTCAAACTGAAATCATTGAATAATGGCACTTCCCGCTTGGTGAATAATTTCCCGGGAAAAGTGCAGTTTTTCCGCTTTTTTTGTCTAGCTCATTCCTTTGAAATCAAAGGGAACATCGAATTTACACACAACACAACAAATATTATTTTATTTCCCAAAGGCTTTGTATAAACGGGGCATGAGGGTGCCTATGATGGTGGGGTGTGGAGAAAGAATCAATTTAACAGGGAATGTTTTTGGGGGATTGTTTACTGGGATTGGGGGGCAGTTAATAAATAATTCCTAAATACAATAAAAACAACCCAAAACACATGGTATAAAAGGGGTCTGAGGAGGGTGCCAGTGTTGGTGGGTGGAGTATTGGGAATGAATCAATTGAACAGGGAATTTGTTTTGGGGGGTTCTTGGCTGGTATTGGGGGTACAGTTAATAAAAATATAAATAAAATAATACATTTGTATGTAAAGTGATAGAGAGGAACCCCCTGACATAAGCTGCTACTCGGGTAAACTGATACTTGACTTGATAGAGTATTTTGTAGAGGATGATTTGTTAGATTTGTTGTTAGAGGCCCAAGCCCTGAGGAAACATTGATTTGTAGGATTTAGACTTGTTTGGTACAAGCCCTAAGGAACAATTGATTTGTAGGACATAGGCTTGTTAGAAACAAATGCCTAAAAATTGTTTATTTTTTTGTAGGATTATGCTATTTATTTATTTTACTTTTTTTAAGCACAAACCCTGAGAAAAAAATGCCCTACTGTCCTAGTGCCAGCAGTTCATGTTGTTTTGACCAGTGGCCACTGTCAGATGTCCTGAGTTTATAATTGCGGCATTTGCAACTGCTGTTCTTGCTGCTGATGAGTTGTTTAAGCAGCAGGGTGATTAGGCAGCTTAAAGGGAATGAGATCAACAACAGGAGTTACATGGGTGATGGATGATGACGGTTCCACTTGACATGACTAGCTCCACTGATGAGCCTGAGGCACTAGCAGCACAATAAGTAGCCCCCAGAATTTGTGGAGAAAGGATGAAGTTGACCAATAATTCTTCTCCACTTGCCCCTCCTCCAAAATCATGGGTGTGTTGTTATTAGACTAGAAATGTTTTCCTTGAGAGCAGGAACTGTGCCTCTCATCAGCAACTACAATGTGCACAGTGTGTGTGGTAAATAACACCTGGGAGCACAACTGTATCCAAACACCATGGCACCAGAACCCAAGTACTACCGCATTCACCATATCCCTTATCCACACCCTGCTAAGGACACGTTACACTTGCTGAAAGATTAATAGTAATGATGAACCCTCCCTGCCACCATCTTAGCATATTCTGCGGGATGAAATCTCCTCAGATCCTGCTTGATGCCCTGCTTGAGATTCTACTCCACCACACTGTCATGTGTGTTCAGTGCACCACACAGTGTGCAAAGGGTGGACATAAACTGCCACATTACTAACAACAGAGTGGCTATCATTTGGTGGGGGAGGTAATGATGAACAAAGTGGATAAGCAGAAGATGTAGTTACCCTAGAGGAAGAAAGTGATGGCGAGCTAGTTGTTTCGCTCATCATGGAACCTCCAATCTCTGCCTGAGTTTCTTATTCTTTCTACTCTTTGACCTCCACCTTACCTCTTGTTGCCTTTCTGGAGAGTCAGGGGGTACAGCAACAGCGGTGCTTGATTTCTGTGGTGGGTGTTTGGCTTTAACATGTTTGAAATAAATGTCATGGTGTTTCATGTGCGATATCAGGGCTGTGTTCCCTCCTTTCTTCTTCTCACTGACTTTGCTGTTGGTGATGACTGCACTGTTCCTTCCCCAAGAGGAAAATAGTCCCACATCCAGGGGATAGGTATAGGGAACAAGTGGAGAAGAATTGCCTCTTTATTCTTGCCCTCCACATTCCCCTTCACTGTCTGGGGCAGAGGATGATGTTGTTGCTGTTACTGCTACTGCCTCAGAATCTGTACTGCAACAACAGCCAGGAGTATTGCTGCTACTGGCAAGTGGAACCTGTCCTAGTCCTGCATCACTTGTTGACCCCATTCCCACTGTGTCCTCGGTGGTCTGTGGCACACTAGTTTGCTCCTCAGCATCCAGCTGCCCTTGGAACTCAGCAGCAGCAGGAATTAGAGCAGTTGAAAATTCCAAAAGCTCACTGGTGGTGGTGATGTCCATCATCATCCCTGTCTCCCATTCCTTCTCAGTTTATGCTAAAAAAGCCATCAATGTCTCTTGCACCCCAGCTTCCCCAGCATCATCATCACCACCACCACTTGTCCCTACATGCTGCTTCTGCTCTATTACAGGCATCTCACTGCTGGTTGGAGGATGTGATGAGCAATGTGACAGAGGGTCCCCTAATGTCACATTTGCCATTTCTTGGTGAGTTTAAAAAGGCAGACTGGCAGTAGTAGCAGCAGGCACAGGCAGCTGATCTGTGTTGCTGGCAGTGGTATTATTTCTGCAGCTGCTATACACCACCAGTTCTGGCTTCTTTAGGATCATGTTCCACTTGGACACTGTCGTGAAGGGAAGGGGACTCCCAGGGCCAGATGAATAGTATGGACTCCCTTGACCTCTAGGATGGATGCTCTCAAATGCTTCCCCTACCACTCCCATAACACTAGTCCAACCAGATACTTCACCATTACTGTTACTACAACTAATACCACACACATCAAGTTCAGCCCCCGAGTCTTCCTCCTCTCAGTCTCTGGTAATATGAATATATTGATTACCCCTTCATTCACTATTAACATTAACAAGCTGCTGGACCTTCTTAGTAGTAGTAGTAATACTAGCAATGTCTGTACTGCTTGGAGATGTCAAGCAGGTTCAGCACTGGTAGCAGCAGGTTCAGCACTGACAGCAGGCACAGCACTGGTGGCAGAAGGGGAAGCACGTCTGACAGGAGGCACAGTAATGGTGGCAGCAGGTTCAGCACTGGCAGCAGGCACAGCACCGTTTGTAGCAGGGCAGCATGTCTGAGAGCAGGCAGAGCACTATTGGCAGCAGGGGCAGCACGTCTGGCAACAGACACAGGCAGCTGACCTGTCCTGTTCTCACTACTACTTTTCTTCCTCTCTTCCCATTAATTTCCCCAAGATCCCTAGGAGTGATTTAGGGGGACTGGCCAGAATTGGTTCTGTAGCACTCACTTCCTCCTCCTCACATGCAGTGGACACATAAGGGTCCTCTCAGTTCCTTGTTTTATTATTTTGAAACTTTCTCAGAGTGAAACTTTCTTACAGTCACTATGAGCCTCTATTATGTTCCACTTCCTTGAATACGTCACAGGAACCCATGGAAATAGGCAGTGTTGCTCAGCTCTGACCAGGGTATAGAATATATTATACAGAAAGTACAGCTATATCACGTAAGTATTCTTAAGAGCTTCATATTTGGTTCATACAGCATTAAAAAATGACAACAGGGGGGGCGTGACCTGGCCAAGATGGCGCTAGCAGCATAATCCCTGTGCTCCGACTGAACCACGAGCTTATTTAATAGTTTATTTCGGCTTACTCACTGCACAACACACCGGGGTCTTCCCCACTACCCAGGGACGGATGCGGCACAAGAAAAAGGGAACCTCAAACCCATCTGGAACCCTTAAAGGCTATTTTGGTCCTCGTTCTATTTCCGCGCCAAAACCCCATAAGGCGTCACTCGGTGCAGCGACTCAGGACGACACAGCCCTACAACGCCAACACCTAACCCTGCCGTGGCGCACTGAACAAACTGACTCAGATACCTCTTCTTCACTTACGATGGATGATGAAAGAGTCTCCAAATCTGACTTCAAAGAACTCACAGCTTCTCTCCGAGACGATTTCAGAGGATTTACTGATGAGTTAAAGTCAGCATTCAAGTCGGAGGTCGCTAACATAAGGGCAGACCTGGCCCAGATATACACCAGAGTGGAAGCGCTGGAGATGGAGCGGATCAAATCTGCTGAATATACTCAATCTCTGGAAACCAAGATAGTATCACAACAAGACCAAATACAGAACTTATTGTTAAAGTTCTCAGATCTTGACAACAGAGGCAGAAGATGCAACCTCAGAATTAAAAACCTGCCTGAGAGTGTTCAACCTGCCGACCTACGATCTACACTCTCCACCTGGTTTGGTGAGCTATTGGGGGATACTCATACAGGCCCAGTACTAATGGAACGTGTACATCGGGCCCTCAAACCCCGAGATAATAATTCTCCAAGGGATGTAATCGTATGCTTCCACCGCTACAAGGTCAAGGAACTGATTGTTAAGAGAAGCAGAGAGATCCCTACCTTAAGGTGTGCTGGAGCTGATCTTCAAATATTTAATGACATCTCTCCATATACCTTACAACTGAGGAGGGAAATCCGCCACCTTACCGACCATCTAAGGAATCTTCACATTAAATATAGGTGGGGATACCCTTTTGCTTTAAAGGCCTCCTTGAACACAAAGGTCGCCACGTTGGTTTCTCCGGATGAAATCACTACATTCTGTGCCACTCTAGGCATTTCAGTACCACAACCTCCATTGCCCATTAGTACACCACCACCTTCTAAATCACAGAGGAGACTAGAATGGTCGCCTGGCTCCCCGGCCAAAAAAACGAAGCAAAGACGTCTGGACCCCAATCCAGCACTACCAGGAGAGACCCAGTCCGCTACAACTTGGACCTGAAGACTTGAGGCCTTCGTCCACTAGCCCAGTGTAATGTTTACACCTTTTCGCTTGAGAGGACAGTAAGATCGGAAGCAAGTGGACTTGTCCTACCATGCGACATAGAACTCAGTACTCTATGCCATAGTTAAGTTTGCTTCCCTAGGTTCCTTATTGGACACACTGAGTTCTACCTGGTTTGAATATTGACCACCAACAGCATGAGAGGTCTGATAATACATCTTCCCTTTCGGGGTGGTAAGGTTAGCCATACTGTGTTATGTCCAGATTTTTTTGACTTAATGTTTATTTTGTGGTCTCTCAATGAGACCTGTTACAGGTTTATATAATGTTTTTTGTCCTTGTTGAACTAGTGGGGGGGGGGTGGGACACCCTGTTGGGGCAATTTGGGTTGCTGCAGTAGACTGAAGTGGACACAGGCAGATATGAGTGGCCTTTTTCAATCTACGCTCTTGTCTTCAGACAGGACCAACATATTTGGAAATATCGATTTGTCACCCTGATTATTCTCTGAGTTATCTACTCCTGGATCTCATTCTGTCTGTGTCCATGTCCCACATTTAAAAAACAAACAAAAAAAAAAAACCTTTTCTTTCTTGATTATTTCCTGCTGCACTGACATGATGCATGTTTTATTTGTTGCACCAAAATCGGGTACTGATGTATCTATGCAGTTTACCACCCTTACCCTCTAGAAGAGAGTTAATTGAAGGGGGACGGGGGCGGGGCTCTTGATCAGTGTCCCCACCTTCTCTCCCAAATGCTGAATATGATTGGGTAGGGAGAAGTGTTACCGACCCGCACTGTATTCTTGTCTTGCAGCTCTCCTATTAGGAAAAGGGAGTATGAACGCTGCGGCCTATCTCATGGAGGGCACCCACCGTATTCTGATCCTTGATCTGACTTATCTCTATAGGCGTGATTGCGCTTCATTCTATAGATCCATTGAGAGTAAGACGGGGCATGAGTTTCTCTACCCCATAACGCCATTGCTCTTAAGATATGCTGTGGTGACCATATACCCCACCAGAATGCCCTCTGTCAGATACGCCTCCAGATTTTCCTGGAAATACTACCTCTATCCTACGTATCCCTATTAAACCCTATGCTTGACCAGCTTCACATCACCTACTTACCCTTCCTTCGAAAATAGGTCACCCTTGTTGCCCATTTCCCTCCTGTTGCCTAAATTGCCACCCTCACTGGTTTGACACGGACTTTGCCCTTACCAGATCTTTCATTGGCTGCTATCAGGCTTGCCACTCCATTCAATAATGTTGTATTATGCCTCTCCTATCGACATTTCCCTACTTCTGACCGCATAGCTCCTTCTTCCTTCCGCGATCCCTGCCCCACTCCTTGTCATTTACTCCTTACTCCATCAGCATAGACCCACATCTAATATCCTTGGTCCACACTGACCAGGTTCCTCCTTCCTCACATCCCTGAGTAACTAGACCTTTTTTTTTTCAGCACTCATTTCTCTTAGAGCTCGTGGGTACAGTCGGACACCTGTTCCCTCTGTGCTCTTTTCTCTACTCCCCTCTACGCAGGGCCCCACGGACACTTGTGTCACATAAACCCCTCATGGATTCTTTATACATCTGCCTTTCACCCTCTTTAGGGTTCTTTCTGCCAACGCTAAGTCTTTTTATACTCTTCTTCCTCTTTCTCCTTCCCCTCCCAACTTCTTATGCCACTCTTTTCCTCCTGACTCCTGTATCCCCACCTTTCTTGCCCAGTCTTCCTTTTCTGGATAGAAAAGAAAAAAGCACAAAGACAGCGCACAAAGGCAAACCTCTAAGTGTAGTATATTTAGTAAGTTTTATAGTAAGCACAAAAATGGAAACATAAATACATATTTATTAAAATTATAAAAACAGTTGGGATTATGCAATGGTCTAAAAAATGTAAAACCATGGATCTATATAGATCCTGTTATTATAATTAGTACTGTGTGATAGTCTGACTCGGGCGGGACTTATTGATAGATAGTGATTAGCTACAAAATCTGTATAACTTTATCCAATTCTCATAAATTATGTAGTATAATACATAGCAACCCGGAGTTCATTTAACTGTATGCGCTCACCGGAAGATTTCTTGTAGAAGGGCCCGTAACAAGTGAACTCCGGTAGCGGGTTCAGTGACTCCCGTGTTGCGCTCAGTCCGTGGCAAGTAAACTCCGGTAGCGGGTTCAGTGACTCCTGTGTTGCACTCAGTCCCCCTGGTTTGTCGACTTCACAAATTGTTGCTCAGTTCTGTTGCTGCGCTTCACGTTTAGCTTTAGCGTTCACTAGTCTTCAATTTGGTGAATAATTCCAGTTATGGTAATCCACGAAATGTTGCTCAGTTCTGATGCTGTGCTTCACGCTTAGCGTTAGCAATCACGAATCCTTAATTTAGTGGATAGTTCCAGTTATAGTAATCAACGCGTTTCGGGAATTGTATTCCCTTTCTCAAGATTAACTGTGGATGCGGTCAGAAAATTGCGGGCTTAAATCCTTCACTTATCCAATCAGCGTTCGTTGTATCGCAGGTCAAAAGTAACAATGTAACACCAAACTTTGTTTCAAACCACAATTGTTCACAATGAAAAGTTAGTAAATCATTGATCTTATATGATTATTTTCACTATACAAAATCTGTATTTGGTGATAATGGTTAAAGATTATACACTTATGTATCGATCGTATACATGTAAGTCTATATTGTAAGCCCTTATATTAGGTCTTATAAAACTTTTCGTGACATCATAATCAATGTAAAAAAATATAAAATTCTATTTACATACATATATAGATAAAAATCCGTGTTTCTTTTTGATGTTTTACTAAAGTTTTTGTCCCTTATCTGTAATTATGTATAGGACATGTCCATCTATATAATTTTTAAAATTTGTGTGTAATTAAGTTATAAATTGTAAGGTCATATGTCTCTTGATAAATCGATGTGTTGGTATATCTACTGCATCTAATTATATTTAATTAGTTCCTTTTAGGGTTATTCACTACTTTATTTTCTTATGACTCTTGAAATTATCCTTATATTTGAAGATAGGTCTTTCCACAGGATCTTTGTTTTTTACTCTAATTTCAAAAGAGTGTGATTTTTTTGATAGATTAGTTAATATAGAGGATCCTTTATGAACAGTTGAAGGTAATTTTAGCATTTTCTCGTATTATTTTCACCAACTGCGAGTAGATTGGAACAATTTTATCTTTCTATATATATATTGACAATTTTGTCTATGATAAAAAAATGTTCAATAATTGACTAAGTTTATCCCTGTAAATAATGGAAATATGTTTAGGGCAGAGATATAAATACTGATATTTTTGCTATAGACACCACAGGTCTAATTCTTCATTTAGACCTGTAGGTGTTAAAGTCTGAAGTTTAAAGATCCAGAAACTCTCTTGTTTGGATAATTGTTTCACCCTATTTCCTCCTCTTAATGTAGGCGGGATGTATTCCACTCCTTTTAGTTTTAGATCTGTAATTTTTGTAAAAGAGGGGCAACCAATACAATGTTTGGATACTGAATGCTGTTTGTTCTTCTTGATAATGTTATTTCTATGTTCCAGGAATCTTCTTTTCAATGGTCTTGTTGTTCTTCCAATATACTGTGAACCACAGGCACATTCCAATAGGTATACCACATAATTTGATGTACAATTAATAAATTGTTTATTGTGGAATACGTCTCCTGTACATTTTGAAGAAAAAGTTTTACTTGAATCCTGGATGTGTTCGCAAGTAATGCATCTGTTGTGGCCACACTTATATGTTCCTATTACTGGATTCCCTAATAGGCTAGTTTGGAGTTGTTTTCTTTTAGGATTTGTGGTGATCAGGGATGGTGCTAGTTTCTTTTTTAAATCTGATGATTTCCTATATACAAAAACTGGTTTCTTTGGGAGGATTTTTCTTAGGATCTTGTCTCCTTCCAGTATATTCCAATGCTTTTTGATAATGTACTCTACATTTTTGGTTGCAGACGTAAATCTGGTTATGAATGGAATTTTTGGTTCTTTACATTGTTTTTTTGTTTTGATGCTGCTGACTTTTTCTTCTTTGTTCCTTAACAGATGTCTCCTTGGTATATCTAAAGCTTTATCAAAGGCTTGTTGTATACTAGTTTCTCTATAGCCTTTTTCCAAGAATCTCTTTTTGAGTGCGGCCGCTTCTTGTTTGAAGTTCTCTTCCTTTGTGCAATTTCTTTTTAATCTAAGAAATTGACTGTAAGGTACGCTCTGGAGCCATTTTTTGTGATGATTACTTGAGGCTTCAATGAATCCATTGACATCAACCGGTTTAAGGTAAGTACTTGTGCAGATTTCGCCACTTGGTTCTATGGAGATTTTTAAATCCAAAAACACTGCTGAAACTGAACTACTTGTATAGGTAAAATGTAAACCTAACTGATTATTATTGATGGAGGTGATAAATTCAACACCTATATAACAAGCGGACAATTTAGACATACAACATTGAAACCAGTCTCTAAATTCAATCCAATACAAACAAGAGGATACAAATCCAATACAAACAAGAGGATAAACAGGGATAAACTTAGTCAATTATTAAACATTTTTTTATCATAGACAAAATTGTCAATATATATATAGAAAGATACAATTGTTCCAATCTACTCGCAGTTGGTGAAAATAATACGAGAAAATGCTAAAATTACCTTCAACTGTTCATAAAGGATCCTCTATATTAACTAATCTATCAAAAAATCACACTCTTTTGAAATTAGAGTAAAAAACAAAGATCCTGTGGAAAGACCTATCTTCAAATATAAGGATAATTTCAAGAGTTATAAGAAAATAAAGTAGTGAATAACCCTAAAAGGAACTAATTAAATATAATTAGATGCAGTAGATATACCAACACATCGATTTATCAAGAGACATATGACCTTACAATTTATAACTTAATTACACACAAATTTTAAAAATTATATAGATGGACATGTCCTTGACAAAATTACAGATAAGGGACAAAAACTTTAGTAAAACATCAAAAAGAAACACGGATTTTTATCTATATATGTATGTAAATAGAATTTTATATTTTTTTTACATTGATTATGATGTCACGAAAAGTTTTATAAGACCTAATATAAGGGCTTACAATATAGATGTACATGTATACGATCGATACATAAGTGTATAATCTTTAACCATTATCACCAAATACAGATTTTGTATAGTGAAAATAATCATATAAGATCAATGATTTACTAACTTTTCATTGTGAACAATTGTGGTTTGAAACAAAGTTTGGTGTTACATTGTTACTTTTGACCTGCGATACAACGAACGCTGATTGGATAAGTGAAGGATTTAAGCCCGCGGTTTTCTGACCGCATCCACAGTTAATCTTGAGAAAGGGAATACAATTCCCGAAACGCGTTGATTACTATAACTGGAACTATCCACTAAATTAAGGATTTGTGATTGCTAACGCTAAACGTGAAGCGCAGCATCAGAACTGAGCAACATTTCGTGGATTACCATAACTGGAATTATTCACCAAATTGAAGACTAGTGAACGCTAAAGCTAAACGTGAAGCGCAGCAACAGAACTGAGCAACAATTTGTGAAGTCGACAAACCAGGGGGACTGAGTGCAACACAGGAGTCACTGAACCCGCTACCGGAGTTTACTTGCCACGGACTGAGCGCAACACGGGAGTCACTGAACCCGCCATCGGAGTTCACTTGTTACGGGCCCTTCTACAAGAAATCTTCCGGTGAGCGCATACAGTTAAATGATCTCCGGGTTGCTATGTATTATACTACATAATTTATGAGAATTGGATAAAGTTATACAGATTTTGTAGCTAATCACTATCTATCAATAAGTCCCGCCCGAGTCAGACTATCACACAGTACTAATTATAATAACAGGATCTATATAGATCCATGGTTTTACATTTTTTAGACCATTGCATAATCCCAACTGTTTTTATAATTTTAATAAATATGTATTTATGTTTCTATTTTTGTGCTTACTATAAAACTTACTAAATATACTACACTTAGAGGTTTGCCTTTGTGCGCTGTCTTTTGTGCTTTTTTCTTTTCTATATTAACCCGAGTGGACTCCGGGGAATAAGACGGCGGCCAAATCCTCTTTATCTTCAAGATACTGGAAATATTTGAACCTTTCCTCTATTGATCGAATCACCAATCAATCATCACCATTCACCTTCTAATCTATCCTCATCCATTTATTTTGTTGCATATAGAGACTAACCAAGGACTAACTTCATTCCATTCTCTCATTGCCTTTCCCACTCGGATCACAATAATAAACTCTGTATGTATGACTAAACTTTGTTTCATTTTCTGAGTGCATTGAGTGAATCTATTGACTAACCGAAAATTATTTCCAAGTTTTGAGTTCACTATATGTATGATATGCCATTTATTTAACCTGTGGGTTAGACGATCTGTGTATTCACTGATTTGCTGATTCCTAATGTCATTTTTAATCTGAAAGACTCTGTGTATGGTGACAACGAACACAGACTTTTTCCAATTGCAACTTGCTTCTGGTACGTGCTTTGTAGATCCACAGTGAGCGCCACCCTATATATATACTTTCCCTTTTCTGGATAGAACTTTCTTCTCATTCCTTGCTCACGGCGATCAGGGACCTTCTGAGGAGCCCTTTTCTAGACTATACTTATGGCACAAATTAAATTGACATCAATCAATGTCAGGGGTCTGAACACCCCAGAAAAACGGTCACACTTATTACGTGAATGTTACAACCTTAAAACTAATATAATTTTCATGCAGGAAACACACTTCAAACGTACCTCTTCTCCTCCCTTTTCCTCCCGACGTTTTCCCCATTCTTACTTCTCTTCAGCTATGGAGAAGAAGAAGGGAGTCGGCATCATGATTAGTTCATCTACACCTTGGTCCTTTTTGGACAGATTTGTAGACGAGGAGGGCAGATTTATTTTTGTGAAGGGTACTCTGCACAACCAAACGTATACCTTTGCAAATGTCTACTGCCCCGATAAAGCTCAAATCTCTTATCTTCTCGAGATCCTGAACAAATTGAGCACATGGGCCGATGGGAAATTGATTCTAGGGGGCGATTTCAACATGGCTTTTGATCCTGAGATGGACTCTACATCAGGCTTTTCCCCCTTCCGCCTCAAACATCTGAATTACCTTCGTAAACGCCTATCTATGTTGCAACTGATCGATGTTTGGAGGGCGCTTCACCCTCTAGATCGTGACTACGCATTCTTCTCCCCTCCCCACTCGTCGTACAGCCGTATAGATTATATTCTTGTTCCCCAATTCTTACTTCACTATATCTCTTCAGCACATATCCATCCTATCTCATGGACTGACCACTCTGCGGTTTCTATAACCTTAGAGATCCCTGGCTCCCAACCTGCCTCTAGACACTGGAAACTAAGCGACACCCTGCTCTCGGATCCCAAATTACTGACCAACCTTTCCTCATCCATCAGCGAATACTTTACAATAAACTCCACCCCAGATGTTTCAGCCCCTGTTATATGGGAAGCCCACAAGAGTGTAATTCGTGGCCAACTGATAAAATTTGGGTCTTTTAAGAAGAGAGAGCGGAATAGATCCCTCGATCGACTAATTTCAAGCATTACTACTCCAGAAGACAAACATAAAAAGACCAGATCTTCAGAGGATTATGATAAGCTGAAGGCTGCCAGGGTTGATCTTAACCTGCGACTCCGTGCATCCTTTGCCAAATCACACATGTGGCATAAGTATCAGCTCTATCTGCATAGTAATAAATGTGGCAAGTCTCTATCACGCCTCGTTCAACAACACCGTCGTCGCACTCACGTAGCCTACATCAAAAGCGCTAATGGACCACAATTGGTCACTTATCCTGCCATAGCCAATGCTTTCAAAGACTTCTTTAGCTCACTTTATAACTTGGAATCATCCTCTCCAGATCCTTCAACACTCAAGGAGGAGATTAATCGTTTTCTCACTAAGGCACAAGTTCCCTCCCTTCCTCAAACTACGTCTGCTTTATTGGATCAACCCTTCCAGCCTTCAGAGATCGCTGATGTAATTAAAAAGCTTCCTTCTGGGAAGAGCCCAGGACCGGACGGCTTTACTACACGGTACTATAAAACTTTTGGGGACATTCTGACCCCTCACATGACGTTAGCTTTAAATGAAATTCGGAATGGTGTGTCTTTCCCTACCCAAGCGCTAGAAGCCACAATTGTGGTTCTACCGAAACCAGGTAAAGACCCTTCATCATGCGGGAACTATCGTCCTATATCTCTATTAAACGTTGATATAAAAATCTTCGCGAAGGTCATGGCAAATAGAATTCGTCCTTATCTGACTCACCTACTTCACCCTAACCAGGGTGGTTTTGTTCCGGGCAGACAGGCTTGTCATAACACCACAGCGGTCTTGTCTCTAATTCATAAGGCGGTTAGATCCGGATCCCCTTCGCTCCTTCTAAGTACTGACGCAGAAAAGGCCTTCGACCGAGTGAAATGGTCTTATCTGTGTGCCGTATTGGAAAATGCCGGTTTTGGTCTTACATTTATTGAATGTATCATGAGCCTCTACACATCTCCCACAGCTCGTATACAAGTCAATGGCATATATTCAGACCCCTTCATGATCAAAAATGGAACTAGGCAAGGGTGTCCACTATCCCCTCTCTTATTTAACCTCTCACTAGAACCTCTCCTAAACTTGATAAGACTAGATCCTGATATTCATGGTCTGTCGTCCGGAAAATTCATGCACAAAACCGTGGCTTTTGCGGATGATGTTCTTTTATTGGTCTCTAAGCCTGAGACTTCACTTCCCAGGATACTGGATATTTTTAAGTGGTACGCATTGGTCTCTGGAGCCCAGATTAATTTGTCAAAATCTGAAATTCTGAACCTTACACTGGACGAAAAGGCGACAACTGTACTTCATCAGAGATACCCTTTCAAATGGGCCTCTAAATCTGTTAAATATCTAGGCATCTACCTTTCACCTTCATTAGAGGAGGTCCCTAGACTCAACATGACACCACTTTCTGAACAGATTGCAGTAGATCTGAAAAGCTGGGCAGCCCTTCCCCTCTCCTGGATGGGTCGTGTGAACATTATTAAAATGAAGATATTACCAAAAATTTTATTTGTTCTCAATTCCTTACCTCTCAAAATTCCAACACACATGTTGGCGAACCTTCAATCTTCCATAAATGCCTTTATATGGGCCAATAAAAAACCCAGGCTGCGGTTTACCTTACTCTCTAGATCCCTTTCTCAAGGGGGCCTTGGCCTCCCAAATATTGTCCAATACTACAATGCCTCGGCTATATCAAAATTCTTTGATTTATCAAAATTACGTAACAAATGGTGGTCACTCACATTAGCGGACACTGTCAATGGTGTAGATTTCGTGCAACTTCTCTGGGTCTCAAGGGATACAATTCCTAAACCTTACTGGACTCACCCCATCTTGGGTCATCTCCTCTCTATATGGCATGATGCCAACAAAACGGGCTCTCTCTCTACACCACCATCACCACTCAAATCTTTATCCGGAAATCCAGAGTTCCCGGCTGGTATCTCTCCTTCCCCCTTCTCTCACTGGTCTACCTCTGGTATTGATACCTTACTATCTTTAGACTCATTGCCAAAACCGATCTCTAGAGACTCTCTCCAGGCAGCATACCCCTCTTTGGTCATTCCTTGGTTGTCCTTCTTCCAAGCCAGGAATTGGTGGCAGAATTTCCTCTCACCTACATCCAAACTCAGGGAACTTACGAAATTCGAAAAAGCTATATCCTCCCCTTCCTTGGTATGTAAACCACTATCATTCACCTACTCACTCACTCATTCAACTCCAAGCTTAACATTGCTCTTCCCTTGAACCCTTTACTCTTTCTATTTACCTATCATGACCAGTTACATGGTGCTTTGAGGGGTAAAGTACGTAACATTCTATTTCCACTTCTAAATGAAGCAAAAGCCCTCATTCCAGCCAACTGGAAATCTTCCTCACCTCCATCGATCTCACAATGGCTAAAAAGAGTAGACTCTATGTTACTTATGGAGCTATGCCATGCGAAAGCAACAGCTTCTACATACACGTACTTTGATTTTTGGGCTCCATGGATCTCGTTATCCCTTAACGATATAAACTCATAAATCTTCTAGCCTCAACTGATACACTTTACCATCTGATGAGCACTTTTTACGGGGCTGTTCTGACACCTGACATTTTTTTCTTTCTTTCTCCTTTGTAAAATTTGTTGCTTAGGCTCATTGCACATATAGGGCGTCCCAAATTACACAGCCTATGTTATCAGTCTCTGTTTTCCCTGATCGCCGTTGAGCTTCCTCTTTTCCTCTTCCGTTGAGCTTTCTCTTCCTCTTCCACTTTCTGTCAGCCCCTACTCTACACCTTCTTTGACTTCTATATTTCACTCTTTCCTTCTTTCAACATATTCTACACTCCTCTCTTCATCCCACCCTTTCCTTCCCTTAGTTCTTCGTGATTTTCTCTTTACCTTTTTTTTATTTTTTTTTTTTCATTTTGCTCTCTCTTCTTAAGTTTAAATTTAAGTTTTTTTTTTTAATTTTTTTCTTTCTTTCTCAAATGTCACACTTTATACCAAAGTCATGAACAAAACCTCTTACTCTCTAGTCTATACAGGACTCCTTAGAAGTTGCTCGATCCAACTCCTCGGCTCTTATCGATCTTTGGTTTGCCTGTACCCAGTTACATCTCCTTTGTTAACACTGTATATGGTCCTCCTGACATTCTAACCTACTCCTTATGTTCATTATCCGCATAACAAATTCTGTCAGTATCAAATGTAATAATTTGTTTATAAGCTGCTGACAATTTATGTAATTGTACCATATTTGTGTGACATTCTGTGTTGTTTCTCTGTACTGCTTTATATCTTCCAATAAAGCTTGTTTAAAAAAAAAAAAATTACAACAGTGCCATGAACATACCTTAGATGACACATAACAGTAATCATATGTGCATACACAAATTAAAGAATAGAAAAAAAAACACATACCTAAGTGTACCTTTTACTTCATGCATGGGTTCTTACAACAGCCCAATGACTGGGTTTCAATTTGCACTGATGATCCTGCTGCACGGTTTCCACAACCCAGAGCCTCTCTCTCTAAGCCACCACAGAGCACAGTGGCAGTTCATGTGGATCAGACCACAACAATCACTTGAGTGGCTATATAGGGCTCAGCAACAAACGAAACTCTCTGCATGTAGCCTGGAACCCTGGGAGCAAAGGGCAGGGCAGTGTGCTGGGAATTTTGGAACAAGGAGCATGAATGGATAACAATGTAAAAGTCGAGATGCAGAGCTGCATGTAAACATGGCCATTCAGTATGGCTGGCAAACCACACCCCCATATGTTCAGCATTGTTTTTCACTTGTGTGTGTTTTAAGTGGGGATATATCCCATGTTTTTAGTAGATTGTGCAATAAGTACAGTTACTTTGATATCTATATTTATATCAGCTATCTACTACTCATTGTTCTTGTATAGATTTTGTATTATATATCCTACTATACAGTACGTTTTTTTTTCTTACACGCATATCTGTGCTGACTTCCACACACTATTTACCATTGTTGATCATGAGCTCTGAGAAAAAAATTAGTTCGTAGGCCTTGGGCTTGCCAAAAACAAACCCTGAGACAAAAAACAATGATGACCTACTGGACTACTGCCAGCAGTTCATTACATGGTGACTATTGGCAAATGCCATGTTATGACTTTCTGGATTTTTTTCTCACTTGCTACTAGCTCCAGTGATGCACCTAATTCATTAGCAGCACCACAACTAGCTCCACTACTTCAGGTATATCTAGAGAAAAGAAATGTGCCTGTAATTCTTCTCTTCCTGCACCTCCTCCAAAATCATGGGTGTGTTGGAATACTAATTTTTACGTTGAGAACCAGAAGCAACCATACTTTTCATCAGCAACTACAATGTTCACAGTGTTGATTCATGGATTTAGGAAACATTGTGAAATGGGGGAAGGGCTCGGAATAATGGAACCATCTGCGCTCATATCGAACAACTGCAACAAAACACTTTGATGCTTAGGTCCACTTTGTTGAATAATCCCAAAAGAAACCATGTACTGATGTCTCTATGACCCTTGTTCACTCCACCAAGGACATGTGACAACAAGAAGACTTAGTAATAATTATGAATCCTCCCTGACACTAGATTAGTGTATTCTGTGGCATGGAATGTCCACAGATGCCCCCTGATTCCCTGCTTCCAGTTACTCTCCACTACATTGCCATGTGTGATCAGTGCCTGAGTGTCGGGGAAACTTTCATTCTCACTCTACCCCACAGCCAATCAGGGATCTTCTAAGACAACCTCCAATACATCAAATGGATGGCTACTAGGAAGTTGAAAGAGTGCTGGAGGAACACCTGAGGCTGGCAGCTGAGACCCCTGCATAGTGTGTGTGTGTGTGTGTGGGAGGGAACTGGAGGAGCAATCAACTATTTAAGTAATTATACAGGTGCATGGTTTTCTATCTATGTAATTTATTTTTCTCTGTCACTTTATTCTGTTTGGAGGAGAGTGACTCCCTTCTCAATCAATTATTTGATTTATTTGTTTTGATACAGGTATTCCTGTATGTATTATATTGATTACATTTCTACTTGTACCCAGTTCACTTATTTAATACACCACCTTTTCTTCTGTCATTTATTAAATTATCTACCATGCAGAGATCAGATATATTATGTACTCTTTGATTATTACACTGTTCACAAAATGTCTGAGCTGGTTTGACTATACATACAATAAAACCGTTTGATTAAAAAAATACTGATTATGTAAGAATGATTTTAAATATAATTATCGCTAACTGGAATCCCATTGTTTCTAAAATTGTTTAGAAACTATACATATATGTATATATGTAGATAGATCATCTTTAATGCAACATTTTACAAATATAAACTAGTGACTATGAAAAAAGAGACAAAGTTCCCGTAATCTCATTTACTGATTTGTTATAGCCAAGCATTAATCTTTTCACTTTTTGTATTGGTTTTAGCTAAGCATTTATCTTCTCACTATAACTTTATGATTCATCATCATGTAGTCAGTATATAATGTCCACTAAAGTTAAGAATTTTCTTTTTAAAGCCATGTATAATGTATCAATAAAATTAATTTTCTTTATAATAATCAGTTATGTGTGTGAGCCTTGCTGACTTTTTAAAACAAATCTGTTAATATAGATCTGTGAGAAAATGTCTTCTGGCTCTATATCCTCTTTTTTACCTGCCTGTCTTGCTTCCAATCTCAGAAAAATAAGGTAGAAAATGAAAACTTAATTTATAATATGTCACATTTTGTTCTTCCAAGTAAATGCTGTCAGTTTCCTGATCTCAACTGCAGATGTCAGAACAGACTGAAAATCTAAATTGCACTGGCTCTTAACACCAATTTGTTTCATAAGCAATATGGCAGGACATTGACATTCACAATTATAGATTATAATATATTTAGGTTAAGCAACACATCAAAAATATCTGCCAAACATTTATAAATGAACTTACTTAGTGCCTTTTAACTAATGAATACGGAACAAAGAATATTTGTAGTGATAAATGAAAAACAGAATTTCTTACCTGTCAATTCATTTTTACCCTGGTTCTCCATAGGTAGCACACCAAGAGAGAGACCCTCCTCCCTAGTCAGGACAGGTAAAAACTATAAAAGGGGCCTCCCTCCCCCACAATCACCAGTGTTGAACAGAGCTGACAAAGAACCAAATAAAGTACACAAAATGTTTTTATTGGTTGAGCGAGATAGGTCACCAAAGGAAGGGAAATCTGTGTGCTACCTATGGAGACCCAGAGGAAAAAGGAATTTATAGGTAAGAAATTAAATGTTTTCCTTCCGGGTCTTCTTAGTAGCACAACGAGAGAGAAAACAAAGCTAAGAACTAGAGATGGGTGAAAAAGTTCTCCTCAAACCAACATCGGCGAATAATGGCACATCCCATTTGGAGATAAAGTTCCTGCAAAAAGTGCAATTTTTTCACTTTATTCACATAGCATATTCCAATGAAATCAATGAAAACTTTGAATTTACACACAATACATAGCAAATGTTATTTTATTTCCCAAAGGAATAGTATAAAAGGGGTATGAGGGTGCATGTGTTGGTGGGGTGTGGGGAAAGAATCAGTTGAACAGGGAATTTTTTGGGGGACAGTTTATTGACTGTGATTGGGGGGGCAGTTAATATAAAAATAAAAACGAAATACAATTAAAAAAATATATGACATGGTATAAAAGGGCTCTGAGGAGGTGCATGTGTTGGTGGGTGGAGTCTGGGTAAAGAATCAGTTGAACAGGGATTTTGTTTTGAAGGGTTTGCTGACTGGTATTGGGGGGACAATTAATAAAAAATAAAAAATAAAAAAAAATAAGAAATTGGTACATAACGAGACAGGGGCCCACTGGCATAAGCTGAGACTGGGGTACATTGACACTTGACAGTTAGGAATGGGTGAAAACTTTTGCATCAAACCAGAATTGGTAAAAAATGGTACTTTCCACTTGGAAAAAAATTTCCTGTGAAAAGTAAACAATTTCAGCTTTTTTTCACTTAGCTCATTGCATTGCAATCAATGGGAAATTTTTTTCCCCCACCACATGAATGTTTTCTTTACTTTTCTACAGCCATATACAAGAGTGACAGGCTATCACAGCATGCCATTCTGTGTTTTTGAGAGGTGAAAGCAGCATGTTTTTGAGCTAGAGAATATAGGCAAATAAAGGGAAAGCTTAGTTTAGGGAGTCTTTTAGGTAAGACATTTGTCCTCTGTATTAGGGGAGTCTGGGGGGCCTCTGGGAGAGAAGAAGGAAGGAAGGAGGTTGACCCCTAATACCAAAACATTTGGTGTGACTGACTGGCAAGACACAGGCATCTGAGGTCCAAATTATTTGCTGATTTTGCTTTTATTGTCTCTGTTCTGGGGAAGTCTGAGCAAATAAGTTGTTGATTTTGTTCTTTAGTATAAACACACACACATATATATATATTTTTTTTTTTTTTTTTTTTTTTTTACTGACTGTAATAAGATAGAGTGGACAACTTAAAAAAAAAATTAATACATAAATAATTAAACAAATATATAAATGAGGTGACAGTTGACTGTAAACGTGAGCTCTGTAACTGAAGTGACTTGATAGACAGCAGACTACATTGAGAATTTTGTTGAGGGATAAGGCAAGAAATCTAACCCCATCAGTTCTGTACTTAGAGAAAAAAACACACAGTAGTTAAGTAATGTCCAGCAAAAGCACAACCGGAAAGGGGAAAGGTGGAGCAGTTCAGGAACTTCTGAATAAAGTGGTAGTTCAAAAACTGACTTCAGCAATGGTTCCTGCAGTGTGTGCAATAAATGATGATGATCACTCTCCACCAGGGGTGGATGCAGTTTGTCAAGGTCCCAGCAATCACACCACGCTAGTCTCTCACCACCACTACCATACACATCTGCTACATTGTAGGTTGTACTTTATTTTTTTTTATCACTTGGCATCATCATGAATATGTGCCAGTGTCACATAAGCAGGAAGTTACAGTTGTGGGCAAAGGACAAATGCACTCAGCATGCTAACAAATTTTTTAAGTTATATGTTGCTGTATTACACCCAACTAAGGGAGGGTGAAAAATGAGAAAAATTTCACGTATAACTTTTTACAGAAATTGTCTATCAAAAGTTTTCTCTTTTTCGCCAATGCAAAATTTTCCTCCATTTCGTCTATTTTAACAAATTTTTCACTTATATTTCCTATGGGTGCAATATTGCCCACTGCGCTATTACTTCTTCTGAGGGTCGTAGTGGGGAAATAAGTAGTTGAAAGTCAAAGTTGTGAGTCCTACAGCAACATATGACTAGAAAAATGTGTTAACATGCAGACTGCCTTTGTTCTTTTTGCCCACAAAACTAACTTCCTGCTTAAATGACACTGGCACATATTTATGATGATGTTAAAAGTACAACCTACGATGTGGCAGATGTTATGGTAGTGGTGGTGGGGGCCTGGCATGGTGTGATTGATTTGTGTATAAAGCATTGTCATGTTTGTGTCAAATCACTATCCTCCTCAGATTATTGACACACATTACTTATTGGTCATAGCTGTGGTCCCAAGTGTGGTAGATGGTAACAACCCTTCTTCACATCCCTCCTGCTCCTCCTCCTCATCTGTGATGCTGTTAATATATTTGTCCTGGCTTACTCTTTCATGTGTGGTTTCTGCTACCTGATACTCAGATGGTATGAGATGTTTTTTTAAGAATGTTAGTTTTCTAGCATTGTTGCTTAATAGCTGCATCCTGCGGTCATTGACCCTTTAACCAGCTGCACCGAAATCCTGACTCAGACTCAACGCTTGTTGGAGGACAACTAAGGGTTTCCACTGCAGTAGGTGTCATTGCTGGCCACACACACTGCTTTATTTGGCAGTAGAATACCTAGAATGTAGCTATCCTGCAAGTATGCAGAAACCATCTCATATTCAGTGGGACTACTTCTAGGAGCTACACAGTGTTGCTGTGTGTCAGTTACCAACCCATACTCAGAAAGCAAGTCCCAAAGAGATGTGTTGCCACCACCCCCACCACGAATGCTGGGGGGTTTTCTGCCCCTGCTGAGACCCAAGAATTGCCCTGTGTTCAGAATGGGATATTCTGGATGATGATGCAGGTGTTTCTGCTGGTTGAAATGCTTTGCTACGTTCCTTTTCACTATGCTGTGTAGATGTTTTTTGTGCCCTCACTTTCTCCCTCTCATCCTCCACAATGAAACCCTCCACTTCATCAATAAGCATAATTCGATATTCCTTGACAGAATCAGATTCCTCACAGAGTTGCTGCTGATTGTTATGACTCCCTGTTGTGACAAACTGCTGATACCCCTTTGGTAGAAATTCTGAAATTTTGTATTTGAAGCAGGGATCCAGCAAAGTGGAAAGAATGTATTCCTCATTGTTTTTAATAGACACTATACAAGAATCTTGTTCAAAGCATGCTAGCATGTCCTTTACCAGCTGGTGCATGTCATTGTTGCCATTATGGTAAGATTCCTCAATAATGCTCTCATTTTTATCTGCAAATAAAAATATTAGTAATTTCACTAATTCCTGCCCCAGTGCAACTCACCAGCACGGATGCCTCCTCAAATGGTTTCAGAAGCTCACGTACATTGAACATTTTTTGCCATTGGCCAGGTGACAAAGAAGCTCCCTCCAAATCCTTACAGTTTTGCATGGTGTACTCTCTAATGGTCCTATTTTGCTCATACAAATGCATGTACAGTGTGCAATTCCCCCTGATAGGGACCTCCATCTACAGCTGGTGATAGGGCAGGTTGTTATGCTCTTGTATAGAATACAGAGCATTGCTTGCACTGTATGAGCAACCAGATTTTGCCGGCAATAGTAAGCATCTCTCTGAGGGTTTTGGATCTATCACCTGCTCTAGCTTACTTAAAACATTTATGGCTTTATCGGACTGTCTCTCAAAACTCTGCATGCACAAAGTGGCGTGCTGATGGTATGGGTTATCCTGCAGCTGCTGATTGTCCACATATCTGTTCTCAGATGGATTTTCTTGCCATAAGCACTTTTCAGCCCTTTGCCCACAACACTAACCACTTGCTTATGCAATTCAGGCACAAAATAACTGTGACTTGGGATATGCAGCGTGGAGCTACACATGACATAATTTCTCTGAAACCTCGGTTTTATACAAAAAAATACGGCAGCTTGTCCACTGCCAATATCTTTGCAACCTTGCCATTCCACAGGCGTATTTTTGTGAAGTTTTTGACTCCTTCCTATGAACTCAGTCAGTGTGGGTTGGCAGGACAAGGCAGAAGAATTCTGGAATGTTATTGCTTTAACAACATGACTAGAGGAGGTGGAGGAGGTAGAGGCAGCATCTGTGAGCAGTCGATGGCTCTTTCCATCTCAAACAGCAAAACCAGAGTCGTCAAACTACTCTGCAGCAGAAGCCATAGGTGTTCTTTGAAATGAACCAACTGTTGGCAGTATGTCAGTCTCATAGCCTCCCTCAGTTGTGTAGCCCTGGGCTCCTGTCTGCCATGCACGTGGTTGTGATGCACCTGCTGCTGCACTCTCCTGATGATGTGTTTGACAGTGTGTTGCAGCTTTGAGCGGCTCATCTGCTCTGATGTGAGTGCCTGTGTCAAGGGTCTGGGGAGTACGACCAAAGGCGCCTCAGTTATGTGTCTCTTTATGCATCTAGGTGGCAATGTGAGGACTCCTCTGATTGTAGGAGAAGGTTTATGGAACAGCAGTGCCTCTATATAAACCTTGGACAGTCCTCTGTTCAGTGATTATTTATATTTGCAATTTTGCGTACTACAGTCCTGTTGCTTTTAATCTCTGCAATTGTTGTGCCTATTATTGCTGACCTCTCCATTCCTAGAACCAGCTTCATGACCCCTATTACGTTGATGTCTCCACTACTTGACCCTTGGCATTTGTGACCCTGACTATGCTGATCTTTCCAGTTCTTGACCCTTGGCATTTTGATTCTGACTATGCTGACCTTCTTATAGGTAACCTCCACTATCTCTCTCTCTCTCTAAACTGTGTTGTGTCCCTTATACGGGTTTATGCCTTCCTGCATCTGGGCAACAATCCCCAGCTACAGTCCAGTACTCAACACAGTAGCACACTCTCTGACACATAAATAACATTACTACTTTTTTTTTCTATCCCAGGGCCCTGGGGACTTTTTGGAGTGCTTCTACTGCTGCTGCTAGTTATGGTATCTCTGACCTGCTGATAGTGTGCCTCCCAATGAAACCTGTGCTTGTGTTTCAGGTGGGCTCTCATAGAGAAGGTGTCTAGGTGTGAGCCTGCTTTCCCCCTTCTCATGTCTTTTTGCACAAACAACAGATAACAACATGCTTAGCTTTTGGATCCTGAGTGAAGAATCTCCATAATGTGGACTTCATAGACTGAGGGGTTCCTGAGGAGCTGCTACTACTGATGCTAGATGTTGATGCTATTCCACTGCTACTACTAATAGGTGTCAAAGATGCAGCAGTTCCAGCAGCAGAGGAACTTGTCATATATAACATTGTGGATGTTAATAACCTGTGTTGCTTTTGTAATTGCTGCTGGGTACTCAACACAGGTGTGTGGCTGAGTGGGAGACTCAGCCTTTGCCTTTCTGCTAACTTTATGGCTATTTCATCATCCTCTCGCTCACTCTCAACTTCATCTATATCTGAAGAAGAAAAGGATTTTGGAGGTATATATTCTAGACCTGCATCATCATCATTCATCATTAGGTAATCCTCAGAATCACCTGCCACTTCTTTCCCATTACCCTTATATTCTACTAAGCTTTTAGAGGTCTCAAACAATTTCTTTTTACTTTTACTTTCACAATGTTTGCTACCACTTTCAGGATAGGTGTTTTGGTGTTTGTTTGTCTCACTATCTGATGCAGAATAAGGTTCAGATGTTACACATTCCTCCATTATGCTACTGCCATCATCAACACTAGAATGCGAGTTGTTGTCATCTTCAGTGTTCTTCTTATAGGTCTTCTTAATTTTTTTTTGTAGTGGCACTGGTGGTGGTGCATGAAGTTTTAGTTGGACCTTGATAAACTGCATCCTCCTTTGGAGTAGAGGAATCATTATCATTCATTGCACATGCTGCAGCAATCATTGCTGCAGTCAGTTTTTGAACTACTACTTTACTCTCACATCCCTGCACTGCTGCTCCACCTTTCCCCCTCTCCTTTACCCTTGTTTGCTGGACATTACTCAACTACTGTGTGTGTTTTTACTCTAAAGTACACAACACAACGGATGGAGTGTAATGTCTTGCCAAAGTGCAGTCAGCTGTGTGTCACCTAATATATTGAGTTGTTTTTTATTTTTGTTGTATTGAGTTGTTTTTTATTTTTTTTTATTATTTTGTAGTGTTATTATTTATTTATTTATTTTTAAATTGTCCACCCTATCTTATCACAATCTGGCCAAAAAAAAAAACAAAATCAACAACTTCTTTCCCCAGACTTCCTAAGCACAAAGACAGTAACAGCAAGATCAGCAAGCAAATTGGTCCCCAACTGCCTGTGTCTTGCCAGTCAGTCACATTTCTGGGGTATTTGAGGTCAACTAACTTCCTTCCTCCCCTCTTCTCCCCAGAGTGCCCACATACTCTCCTAATACAGGGAATAATGTCCTACCTAAAAGAATCCATAAACTAAACTAAACTTTAATTCTCCCTTAATGTATTGAATAGGAGAAAAATGTGTTGGAATAGGAGAAAAGCAGGAACATTTTGCATTAGAGAAAAGAAGAAAGCTTTTAAGAAAAAAAAATCAAGAGGGAAATTTGTCTAATTTTTCACGCACCCCTTTTGACAGGATAGAGTATTTTTTAGCGGAAGATTTGTAGAATTTAGACTTGTGTTAGGCCCAAGCCCTAAGGAAACATTGATTTGTAAGACTTAGGCTTGTTTGGCACATGACCTAAAGAAACACTGATTTGTAGGACTTAGTCTTGTTAACAACAAGCCCTCAAAAATTGTGTTTTTTTTTTGTAGTCCTCTGTTTTTTTTTTTCTAAGAACAAGCCCTGACAAAAAAAATGCTCTACTGGCCTAATGTCAGCAGGTCATGTCATGTTGGCCAGTGGCCACTGGCCGTTGTAAAATGTCCTGGTGTCATTGCACAATTTGCGACTGTTGTTCTTGCTTCTGTTGTTGTTCCTGAGTTGTTTAAACAGCAGAATGTATAGACAGCTCAAATGGAATGGGATCAACAACAGCGGTGATATGGGTGATGCTGATCATGGTTCTACTTGCCACTATTAGCTCCAGTGATGTGCTTGAGGCAGTAGCAGCACCACAACTAGCCCCCACCACTTCAGGTATATTTGGAGAAAAGAAGAAGTTGGCCAGTAATGCTTCTCCAACTGCCACTCCTCCAAAATCATGGATGGGTTGCCTCTAGAATAGAAATGTTTCCCTTGAGAGCAGGAACTGTTCCTCTCATCATCAGCTGTAATGTGCACAGTGTGTTTGTGGTAAATAAGGGAAGGAACAATGGGTACATTTGCGCTCACATCAAACACAACTATATCCAAACACCATGATGCTTAGGGTCGTCAATGTGAAATCCCCCACCAGAAACCAAGTACTGCTGCTGTCACTATGCCCCTTGTCCACTGTCCACTAAGGATACATGACAACTTGCAGACAGTTTAATAGTAATGATGAACCCTCCCTGACAACAGCTTAGCATATTTTGCAGGATGGAATCTCCTGAGATGTCGCTTCATGACCTTCTTGCAATCGTCCTCCACCATACTACCACGTGTGGTCAGTGAACCACGGTGCAATGGATGGACACAAACTGCCACATCCTGCCATCTAGTGACTAGCTATCAACTTGGGGGGTAGGTAAAGATGGATGAGGTGGATCACCATAAAATGTAGTTACACTAGAGCAAGAAGAAGAGTTTATCATGGTGAACCAGGTGTCTCGCTCATCATAGAACTTTCAGCCTCTGGCTGAGTTTATCTATTCTTCCTCCTCTTTTATCTCCACCTCTCCTCTTGTTGCCTTTGGGGAGAGTCAGGGTGTACAGCAACAGCGATGCCCAATTTATTTGGTGTGTGTTTGGCTTTAACATGTTTACATAAATGTCATGGTGTCTGTGTTTCAAGTGTGTTATCGGAGCTGTTGTGCCAAGACCATTCCCTCCTTTTCCCTTTTCACTTGCTTGTCACAAATTGTGCCCATTGCCATCACTGATGACTGCACTGTGCATGCCCCATAAGGAAAATAGTCCCACGTCCAGGACTTCAGGGGGGAGGGGAAAGGTGTAAAAGAATGAAATCTTTCTTCTTCTGCTCCATATTCCCCTTTACTGGCTGGGGCAGAGGATGATGTTGCTGCTCTTGCTGCTATTGCCTCAGGTTCATCACTGTAACTAGAAGCAGGAGTATTGCTGCTGGCAAGTGGAACCTGTCCTAGTACTACATCACTGGACTCCATTCCCACTGTGTTCCCAGTGGTCTGTGGCACACTAGCCTGCTCCTCAGCATCCTGCTGCCCTTGCTACTCAGCACCAGCAGGAATTAGAGCAGTAGCTCACAGCTGGTTGTGGTGGTGATGCTCATCTTCATCCCTGTTTCCCATTCCTTCTCAGTTTGGATAAAAATACCATTAATGTCTCTTCCACCCCAGCTTCTCCATCATTATCATCACCACTATCACCAGTCCCTCCTTGCTGCCGTTTCTCTATTACAGACATCTCACCAGTTGGAGGAGGTGATGAGGGTCCCCTACTGTCACACTTGCCATTTCTTGGGGACCTGAAGAAGGCAGACTGGCAGTACTAGCAGCAGGCACAGGCAGCTGATCTGTGCTCCTGGTGGTGGTAGTCATATTATTGCTGATATGCAACAATTCTGCCTTCTTTAGGATCATGTTCCACCTGGACAATACTGTGGGAAGAAGGGGACTCCCAGGTTTGGGGGAATGGTGTGGGCTTCCTTGACTGCTAGTCTGGACGTTATGCATTATTTCCCCTAATGTTAATTCAACCAGCTGCTTCAACATCACTGTTTCTACTACTAATACCAACCACATCAATTCCTGTCCCTGAGTCTTCCTCCTAACTAGTAATATGATCACTTCCTCCTTCACTCCTAACACTATGTACAAGCTGCTGGGCCTTCTTACTAGTAGTAGTACTAGTGGCAGGACTGCTTGGGGATGGCAAATGTGACTTGGGGTCCCCTGCTGTCACACTTGGCAACATTTTTTCCTCCCCCTTCCTGAGAATTACAAGACACACTGGCAGCAGGTTCAGCACTGTCAGCAGGCATAGCACTGGCAGAAGGTGCAACACTGGCGGCAGATGCAGCACTGGCAGCAGGCACCGGTAGCTGATCTGTCCTGCTCACTCTACTACTATCCTCTTCCTCTGCCTTTGACAAAAATTTCCCAAGATCCCTAGGAGTAATGTAGGGGGACAGGCCAGCATTGGGTATGGGAAATCAGGGCATCCAGACCCTTTCATGTTGGTGGTGGTAGTGGTCACTTCCTCCCCCGCAGACTCACATGATGCATAAAGGTCCTTACAGGTCTACCTTTTATTGTTATTAAACTTGCTCATAGTGATGGAAGTCACTATGAGCCTCTACTGCCTCCATTTTGCAAACCAACTCACATCACAACAGCCTAGCACCTCTCTCTTGCTTGTATTGTATTTAATTTCATGGAAAATGGCACATTTTTACAGAGAAAAGGCGAAAAATATATAATTAAAAGGGGCAAAAACTTTCTAGCCATTGAAAAAATAGCAAAAAATGTTTGATAATGTTCGAAGACAGAGAAGATTTTCACTGATTTTTTCATGGGAACACAACGGATCTTTCACCCACCCCTAATCACTAGTGCTCTGTTAGCATGGATTATAGCTTCCATGTCCCATATCATTCCCCTCCTAATATCAGACTATATTGAGATTCTTTTATATTATTTAGACTGCTGCCACTCTGCTATATATATTATTTTTTAAATTACTTATGGTTCTGGCTTATTTTTAAGAGTGTATATACTATAAGACTATGTATCTAATTATAATTAGAGGTGTTTTGCACTCTAAATTTTTATTTCTTCTTTCTGTTTTGATGTGTTTAAACAAACATGGTCACTCTAATCAGAGCCATTGAAATGACCATGTATGTTTTATGTTTTATAACCTGGCTCTGAAGTATACTGAAATTCTTTCCCTACATGCAGGGTAAGAGTGAAGCTTCAGTCTGACAGGATGTGCAGTGAGAAGCTTTTAAGCACATAAAACTAATGAGGTTTGACTTTCAAGCCCACTTTGGCACACAATGGACTAAAGCGGCGCACTGGCAGAGTTGTCTGAACTAGTATTAAAGTATCTGTACACAAGCACTGATAGAGGCTCTGGATTAACAACCTGTATATAAGTGGATATTTCCCTCAGTGTTCCTAATTATTGTCTTGATGGGGAGGTTAAGGTGGGGGTATGGAATGCTTAGTAGCAATATTTAATAGTGTAGTAAGGAGTATATGTGCTTGTTTTGGTGCAAAGTGGCAAACATTTATTATCCCACTGAAAGTTGCTTTGAAGTGTTGCACTTCACCAAAAACGGAATAAGGAAGTTAAGAAAATGTTTCAGCAGTATATTAACACCATTAATGCTGCAGTCATGTTCAAACATTTGCAATGTAGCATACCGCAGGTGTCAGTAATATTTGACTAGTTAAGATGAAAATGACTGCATTTCTCAAATCTAGTGAAATCAAACCCATTAACACTAGCAGTGACAGATGACACAGAGAAATATCTGATTGCTGTGTTTGTGCATCTGCAGATACCATCTACTCTATATATTGTCAGCATTACACTTCTTTCTTACATCTTTAAAAAAAAGTCAGAAGTTTGACTTTTAGGCCTCGATTCAATTCCCCCGTTGCATAAAAAAACCCAGCCGGCGTTTTATCAAGCATGGTAAGCAATTCAATTATCAATGCAATGAAGAAATACCAGCAGAAAAAAACACATCATTAGCTCCCATTTGAACCCATTAAAACGCATTCAAACAATAGCCATATTCCAATTCAATTCCATCCGTTCAGACTTAATATGCTTTAAGAGACCCACTTTAAAGGGATAGTAATACTTGAAAATAATTGTATTTTATATCGTAGCCCTTAAAAAAACATGAAAAATGATATAAGTCTTATCTCCCAAACCTTTATGGTTTGGAAGATATTCACATGTAAAATATAGTAAAATGCTGTTTTCCTGGCTGTTTCAGCCAAGTCTGCCATCTAGTGGACAGATTTGGAATTGGTCCACAGAGCAACGGGCAGCTCTTTAGCAGTGCCGAGATCACGATCTTTGAAAAGAACTACTTAATTGGAACTATCTACAAAGTGTGCCTGGCTTGAAAGCACACTTTGTAGACCATTCCAATTAAGAAATTCTTTTTAAAGATGGTGATCTCAGCACTTCCGGAGAGGCACAGCCGGTCCCGGGACCGGATTCCAAATCTGAGGGGTGGGGCAATGACATCACTCAAGGGGAAACTTTACTTCTGAATATCTCCCAAACCATAAAGGTTTGGGAGATAAGACTTATATCATTTTTCAAGTTTTTTTAAGGGCTACAATATAAAATAAACTTATTTTCAAGTATTAGTATCCCTTTAATGGTTGAAAATCTGCACACAGTTCTTTTGGGCACAGAGTCCCTTAAAGGGATAGTAATACTTCGTTTTAACTTTATTTTATTTTGTAGGCATTAAAAAACATGAAGAATGATATAAGTCTTATCTCTCAAACCTTTATGGTTTAAGAGATATTCACAAGCAAAGTGTCCCCCTCCCGCCCCTTTTACTGATGTAACACTTTTCAGCCAGGGCAGAAGGGAGCTGCCCAGGTAGACTGCAGAGAGGGACAATCTTCAATTAAGATAAGGGAAAAACCTGAAAAGCTTGTCAAGGGGGGCAGGGATTTCATTGTTTTCATAGGAATAAGAGTGTCCCCTTCTGTTATCTGTCCAGTCTATGGACTGCATTCCACATCTGAGAAGAGATTGTTTACAGTAGGTAAAAGGGGCGGGAGGGGGAAACTTTGCTTGTGAATATCTCATAAACCATAAAGGTTTGAGAGATAAGACTTATATCATTCTTCATGTTTTTTTAATGCCTACAAAATAAAATAAAGTTAAAACGAAGTATTACTATCCCTTTAACACAAGTTTAGTCCTGTCAATGCAGTAATTGAAGGGAAAAAGGCCCTAAGCCCCTTATCAATACATCCAAAGTATAAAAAAAATGAGTATACTATTAGTAGAATTAACTCTATTAGTGCCAGTGGCAACACACAGGGTTAATCTCACTTATTTTAAAATGTTCCCTGCAAAAAACACTTACCTGTATTCCTAATTTACAGATGAAAAGTTCTACTTCAAATCTCTAAGATAAAAAGAGATAAATCGATGGAATCAGATGGGATACACCCAAAGTTATTAAAAGAACTTAAGAGTGTTCTGGCAAACTTTTAACAGAATTATTCAATCATTCATTATCGACAGTAGTAATCCCAGAAGATTGAAAGGTAACAAATTAATACCATTTCACAAAAAAAGTAGCAGGGAAGAGTCTGATAACTATAGACCAGTAAGTCTTATGTCAGTAGTGAGAAAATTAATGGAAATTATGTTTAAGGAAAGAATAGTTAAATATTTGATTTTAAATAGCTTGAAAGATACCAAACAGTATGGGTTTACAGCAGGGAGATCTTGTCAGACTAACCTTATAGATTTTTTTGACTGGGTAACTAAAATAATAGACCAGTGGGGAGCAGTAGATATAGCTTATCTAGATTTCAGTAAAGCATTTGGCAATGTCCCTTATAAAAGACTCATTAATAAATAGCAGTGTTTGGGTCTGGATGTAAAATAGTTAAATGGATAAGGCAATGGCTGAGTGACAGGAGACAGAGGGTGGTCATCAATAGAGAATATTAGGACACGGGAGTGTTACTGGGGTGCCTCAGGAATCTGTACTGGGGCCCATTATTTTTTAATATTTTTATTAGTGATATTGAAAAAGGTCTTCAAGATAGGGTATGCCTTTTTGCAGATGATACAAAGATCTGCAACAGGGTAGAAATTCCTGGAGCAATAAACCAAATGATAAATTATTTAGGTAAATTAGAAGAATGGACAAGAGTGGGAAGGCTGCAGTTTAATGTTGATAAATGCAAAATAATTCACTTGGGATGTAAAAATCCAAATGAAAAATATAGTTTTATGGGTACTGTGCTATCAGAGACAAGGGAGTAATTATTTCTACTGAATTAAAGGTAGGCAGACAGGCAGTGTAACAACGCAGTGGGGAATGCAAGCAGGGTGCTGGGTTGTATAGCTAGGGACATTAGTAGCTGAATAAGGTAAGTGGTCATGCCACTCTACAGATCTCTGGTTAGACCTCACCTAGAGTATTGTGTACAATACTGGAGATCTATCTCCAGAAGGATATAGATAGAGAAAATTCAGTGAAGAGCTGCTAAAATGGTGACTGGTTTACAGGAAAAGAAATATCAGGATAGACTAAAGGATCTGAACATGTATAGCTTGAAGGAGAGAAGAGAGATAGGGGATATGATAGAAACATTCAAATACATGAAGGGATTCAACAAAGTACATTTCAAAGGAGTAAAAAAGTTAGGCCAAGAGGCCATAGTCTAAAACTAGAGGGACAAAGGTTTAGATGCAATGTAAGAAAGTTTTACTTCACTGAGATGGTAGTAGATAAGTGGAATAGCCTACCAGCAGAAGTGGTAGATGTTAATACATTGACAGAATTTACATGTACATAAGGATGTACTGGACATAATACAAAACCATGGACCAAATAAGGTTTGAGTTTTTTACAGTAGGAAAATGGGCAGACTAGATGGGCTGAATGGTTCTTACCTGCTGTCAAATTCTATGTTTCTATGTTAGTGGTCAGCCAAGGAAACATTGCACCATATGAAAGACACATCATGCTTACTGTACTTCCCTTTACAATTGGAAGACGTCCAGCAGTGCCATCAGCACAGAAGTGGCAGAAAACAGTGAAATCCTGGTATACCCATCTACTGTCTGGAGAAGTCTGGTCATAAGTGGTCTTTATGGAAGACTTTCATCCAAAAAGCCATACCTCCTACGTTGAAACAAGGCCGAGTGACTCAACTATGCACTAAAACACAGGAACTGTGGTGCAGAAAAATGGAAGCAGTTGCTCTGGACTGATGAGTCAAAATTTGACTGTAGTAGAAATCAGCTTGTTCTCTGAAGGGCTGGAGAGTGGTACAAGAATGAGTGTCTGCAGGCAACAGTGAAGCATGGTGGAAGTTTGGAGCTACATTTCTATAAATGGAGTAGAGGATTTGATTAAATTAATGTTCTCCTCATTGCTGAGTAAAGGCAGATAATTATCCTTCATGCAATATAATCAGGGAGGCATCTGACTGGCCCCAAATTTATTCTGCAGCATGACAATGACCTCAAACATACAGCCAGAGTCATTAAGATCTATATAAGTGTAAAGAAGAAAAATGAGTCCTGGAAGTGATGGTATGGCCCCCACAGAGCCCTCATCTCAACAGCATTGAGTCTGTCTGGGATTACATGAAGAGAGAGAAGCAACTGAGTGTGCCTGTATCCACAGAGGAACTGTGGTTAGTTCTCCAAGATGTCTGGAACAACCTACCTGCCAAGTTCCTTAACAAACTGTGTGAAAATGTTCCTAGAAGAATTGATGCTGTTTTGAAGGCAAAGGGTGGTGACACCAAATATTGATTTGATTTACATTGTTCTTCTATTTACTCACTATATTTTTGTTTATTAGTAAAAATAAACAATTAAAATGTCTATTTTTGAAAACATTCTTACTTTACAGCACTTTTTGCACACCTGCTTAAGACCTCTGCACAGTACAGTATGTGTAATGTGGACTTTCTAGCTTTTTACCTGTACCTATTTAACAACAGAAGACGAAAGAAGAGAGAATTAAGAAAAAAGAAGACAGAAGATGGGCAGTGGATTACAGGTAAGTGTTATACAGATCTGGGTGTTAGGTTAGTGTTATAGGTAGTATTGTTGCACTTTACAGTTCAGGGTAGTGTAAGGTTAGTGTTTGGGAGGCTGACTGTGTGTTGAGCTCACGGTCGGTATTTGACAGTGTGTCAGGCATTGAGTGTTAGCCTTTTTCCTTTGATGTTCCCATTGCTCACACTATTTACCGTGGGTTTTGGGAACATAAGACGGACGTTTGGCCACAAGTCCATTTCTGTGGCCCAGCGTTCATTGTGGTTTCAGTTGATAGGGGAATTGAATACCGACTTAGACAATTTTTTTCTACTGTCGGTAGCCAATTTTACCCTATCGGCTGTTTTAGCGAAAATAATTAAATTGAGGCCTTAAAGTTCAAACTTCCACTTCAAAATTTTTACTTTTAAAGTCAGCTTTGGCTTTTAAAAGTAAAAATACAAACCAAAAGACATATAATATGATACTAGACTTTTGTCCGAAAATGAAGGCAACCTATATTATAAAAGTAATATTAGTTTATCCATTAATATTTATTGAATGAATGTAATAATAAAGTAATAATACACACTTTTTTATCTCAGGGATGGAATCTCCTCATTTGTTATTACATTTTTGAGTAGATTATTACATTAATAATGGATAAAATTACATCAGCATACTTTTTATAAAATAAGTTGCAACATTTAAATACTTAAGTATGACCTCTTATATCTAAATTTCAGTCTGAACATCTTCAGTTTGTTCACAGTCATTAAAATGCATTCTTCCCTTCTTAACATTTTCATCCTTTTTTCATAATAATATTAAAGTTTAATTTAGTTGGCAGGCAGCAGGACATGCACAAAGGACTATAATTAATTTAATATTAATCACCACTAGACATTTACAGTAATGCTGTAAGCTCTCTGCACTCCACAATATTATATCAAAGAAAATTGTGTACCGCAAAGATTATATCACAGAGAAGTAAATTATTTATTTAAAAAATTCTCAGTAGGTATACGGTAAATGGACATGCTGTTGAATATATAGGATATATTTTAATTAACTTTTATAAGATATCTTATGCAACTTTTCATTTGAAAATAATTTCAACATTAAAATTATTTCTGTTTTTGAGTTGTTTACTCTTCTAAAATTAATCAGTGGTATAACCCATATTTCATTAAATTAATGATGACATACTGATGACGTCTCATATGACATCATAAATTACATAATCAATTAAAACACAAATAAATGGCATCACTGGCAAAATCACAAATAATCTAATCAGTAACATTCACCTTTACACAAGCTGACAGATAACAATTTTTATAAACTGTAGACAGTGTCAGTGCTGGCTGATGAGTTAGAATTTATAGACATTTTATGCTGTTAATTTAAAGTAGTTTTACTACTGAAAGACAAGCTGCAGTGTTGTTGAATAAAAAGAACAAAGAGAAGAAAAAACAGGAGGCACTCTTCATGTAAATCCTTCAAAAATTAGGATATATGTAGAAAAAGTAAAAAAACACACAAGGGGTGCCAATAGTGTATTATCCCACAGGTATCCACATTTCCAATAAGTAATTATATATTCAACTCACATTTCTAAATAGTTGACCACAAACATATGTCTGTAACCAACAAAAAAAGCATGCAGGGTACTTTACCCGTCCCTGCTAGGGTTAAATCCGTCCACTTCAAGGAGTCCAAGGATTTCTTTTCAGCTGTTCATACAATTCTAGTCCTGAATTCAATCAATACTGATATTCACCAATAATATTCAAATATAAAAAAATTAAAAATAATGCAAGTAGCCGAACTATTCCTACAAAAAATATATTTAATAAAATATGTGTAAATCACATTAAAAGGCGTATAAGGACGCGTTTCGCAACACACGGTTGCTTGTATTCTGAGGTCCCTTGAGCTAGCTGCTGTGTGGTAGCAGTGGGACTGCTTGCAGATGACAAGTGTGACTTAGGATTACTTGCTGTCACACTTGCCATTATCTTCTCCTTGTCCACAGAATGGAAAGTACACTGGCAGCAGATGCAGGAGGCATAGGCAACTCATTTCTCCTGCTCACACTTTTTCCTGTGCCTTTGTCACAATTTTGCCCCAGATGTCAAGTGAATATATTGGGGGACTGGGCATCATTGGGTCTAACAAATCTGTGCTCCCAGACCATTCCATACTGGTGGCAGTGACTTCCTACTCCTCTTAGCTAACACCATGAGCCACTGCTAACCTTATGTTGCTCACTAAATAGCTAGGAAATCACCTTCTGAACTCTCTATCTCTCTAGCTGCAAATTTCTCCATTTCACTTCCTGGTAACGTCATGTTATTTGTGTGAAAATTTATGGTACACTTAGCAAATGGGTAGGACGTTTGTACCCATTGAAATACAAAGTTGAAATATTTTTTGGTGTAGGCAAAATGAACACATTTTTAAGAATTTTGCTAAGGGTGAAATCTCTCATGAAAAGCAGAGAACCAAATGGTTTTTGTGACATTTCTCTGGAGAACACAACGGGACATTTCGCCCATTCCTATCCATATGCACTTTACCCACTGACCATTAATTAATTATATGAATTTCTAATGCTACATACTTATACATTATTCTCTTAGCAAGATAACATCTGTATATATAAAATACAGAGGTTTATGTTCTTCAAATTCGGGCTGTACACTGAATGTATTTTGAAGGATTACTGTGACAGATATCTACTGGTGTTAGTCTGATAAAGACATGTAATTACGGATGGGCAAAAAATTTTGCCTCAAACTGAAATCGGTGATTAATGGCACTTTCTACTTGGTGAATAATTCCCTGTGAAAAGTGCTGATTTTCTGCTTTTTTCACCTAGCTCATTCCATTGAAATCAATGGGAACATTGAATTTACACACAGCACAAAACAGATTATTTTATTTTCCAAAGGCATGGTATAAAAACAGCATAAAAAATAAATCCTATATACAAATATAATACCCCTGGTATTGGTGGGATAGTTAATAAAAATAAATAAATAAATCAATAAAATAAGAAACTGTATTTAAAGTGCAAGAGACAGAAAGCCCCTGACATAACCTGCCACTGGGGTGTACTGAAGTATTTTGATATATTTGTTGTTAGAAACCCGAGTCCCGAGGAAACAATGATTTGTAGGACTTAAGCTTGTTAGAAACAAACCACCCCCAATTTTTTTTTGTAGGACTATGGTTTTATTTATTTATTTTTTAAAACATGTCCTCCTGGCCTAATGCCAGCGGCTGATGTCCTGTTAGCCAGTGCCCTGATATAGATGCGGAATTTGCTACTGTTGTTCTTGCTGCTGCTGCTGAGCTGTTTAAGCAGCAGGATATTTAGGTAGCTGAAAGGGAATGGGATTAACAACAGCAGTAACATGGTTGATGGATGATGAATAGCAGCACAATAAGTAGCCCCCAGTCTATGTGGCAAAAAGAAGAAGTTGGCCAATAATTCTTCTCCACCTGCCCTCCTCCAAAATCATGGGTGTGTTGTTATTAGAATACACATTTTCCCTTGAGAGCAGGAACTGTGCCTCTCATCAGCAACTGCAATATTCACAGTGTGTGTGTGGTAAATAACACCTGGGTGCAGAATTGTATCCATACATTGTAATGATGAACCCTGCCTGCCAGCATCCTAGCATGTTCTGCGGGATGGAGTCTCTTCAGATGCCACTTGATGCCCTGCTTGCGATTCTCCTCCACCACACTGGCATGTGTGCTCAGTGCACCACACAGTGTGCAATGGGTGGAGATGAACTGCCACATCCTAACATAAACAGAGTGGCTATCATTTGGCGGGGGAGGTAACGATTAACGGGGTGTATTGGCAGACGTTGTAGTTGTTACCCTAGAGGGAGAAGGTGATGGTGAGCTAGTTGTTTCGCTCATCATGGAACTTTCAGTCTCTGCATGGGTTTCTTTATTCTTCCTCCTCTTTGATCTCAGTCTCATCTCTTGTCACCTTTCTGGAGAATTGGGGGTTACAGTAACAATGGTTCTTTATTTCTGTGATGGGGGTTTGACATAAATGTCATGGTGTCTGTGTTTCATGTATGATATCAGGGAGGTTGCGCCAAGGTGTGTTCCCTCCTTTCCCCTTCTCACTGACTTGTCACAAATTGTGCACAGTGTCGTTGTTGATGAATGCACTGTGCCAGCCCCAAGAGTACCACACCCATGACTTCAGGGGGGGAGAGAACAGGTGGAGAAAATTGGCCTCTTTCTTCTTGTCCTCCACATTCCCATTAACTGTCTGTGCTGGCAGTGGATGATGTTGCTGCTGTTGCTGCTACTGCCTCAAATTCAGCACTGCAACTAGGACCAGAATTATTGCTGGGGCTGGCAAGTGGAACCTGTCCTAGTCCCGCATCAATTTTTGACACTGTTCACATTTTGTCCACGGTGGTCTGTGGCACACTAGCCTGCTCCTCAGCATCCTGCTGCTCTTGCAACTCAGCAGCAGAAGGAATTAGAGCAATTGCACATTACAAAAGCTCATTGCTAGTGGTGGGAGTGTGGTGGTGATGCCCATCCTCATCCCTGTCTACCATTCCTTCTCAGTTTCTGATAAAAAGGCCAGCAACGTCTCTTCCACCCCAGCTTCTCCAACATTATCATCACCACCACTACTAGTCCCTACGTGCTGCTGCAGCTTTATTACAGACATCTGACTGCTGCTTGGAGGAGGTGATGAGCAATGTGATAGAGGGTCCCCTAATGTTACACTTGGCATTTCTTTTTGACCTGAAGAAGGCAGACTGGCAGGAGTAGCAGTAGGCACAGGCAACTGATCTATGCTCCTGTTAGTAGTGTTGGTATTAATTCTGAGCCTGCTTTCCCCAAAACCAGTTCTGGCCTCTTCAAGATCATGTTCCACTTGAACACTGTAGTGAAGAGAAGGGGAGGAGGACTCCCGGAGCCAGAGAAAAGGTGTGGGCTCCCTTGACTGCTTCCCTACAACTCCCCTAACACTAGTCCCACCGGCTGCTTCACCATCATTGTTACTACTACTACTAACACCAACCACATCAATTTCAGCCCCTGAGTCTTCCTCTTCTCAGTCACTAGTAATATGATAACCCCCTCCTTCACTCCTAAAGGTAACAAGCTGCTGGACTCTCTTAGTACTAGCACTGGTGGGGCTGCTTGGGGATGGCAAGTGTGACTTAGGGTCCCCTGCTGTCACACTAGGCATCATCTTCTCCTCCCCCCACTCCTAAGTATTAAAGACACACTAGCAGCTTCAGCACTGGTGGCAGCAGCTTCAAACCTGACAGCAGGCACAGTACTGGTGGAACTGGCAACAGGGGCAGCATATTTGACAGCAGGCACAGTATTGGTGGCAGCAGGTTAAGCATTGGCAGCAGGCACAGCACTTGTTTCAACAGGGGCAGCACATCTGACACAAGGCACAGCACTAGTGGCAGCAGGTGCAGCAATGGTGGAAGCAGAGGTAGCAAGTCTAGCAGCAGGCACAAGCAGCTGACCTACCCTGCTCTCAGTAGTACTTCCCTTTTATCCCTCCCTTCCCATTCCCTTTTCTCCCTCCCTGTAGCTGCTTCTATTGTGTTTGACTTCCGCAAATACATCACGTTTTTATAGCTTAAAGGAGAAAACTTCATAAATAAATGGGCAGAATCTTTCTAGCCATTGAAAAAACAGAGAAAAATGTTGGCCATTGGGCAAAATATGAGAACATTTTAATCACTAGTTTTAAAGAGGATTTTCCCATGAAAAAGCGGAAAACAACATGGTTTTCGCGGAATTTCTTGCAGGAACATGGCTAGAGATTTCTCTCACCTCTACATGTAACAATGGCTTGGACTCCTCTTTGGCTAGTTTAGACATCTGGAATAAAATTCAGAAAAAAATGCTTTTCAGGAGTATTTATTATTTTCCAACCACTGCTTTATGACAGTTAAGTGTCTTCAGGAGCACACTTCTGTGCTGATCAGTTCTTGATTAAACCACCATAGAATATAATGAGTTTCAGCAAGTTAAGCATTTAAATTAAAGCCAATCAGGATTTTCATTATCACTTCTTCTCCCAAATGTACAATTTCTGCTTTATCAGCCTTAGTTGCCTCAGTTTAACTGATACAGATCCAAATTTGACATTTTCAGCTAAAAAGTGCATTTGTTGAAAAATTTGCATGTACAGATGTGTAAAATAAAAAAATAAAAAAAGTGCCCCGGAAGAGAATTGGATTTTTCATTAATCACTTGGTCTTGATACCTTAAATGACATAGATAACACATTGCAGTTTTGTCCAATGTGCTGACCTTGTGGCTCTCTGGACAGTACCATTTGCATTTCAGACTCATATTATAATCAGCTGTAGGGTGGTCACTAATCATCATCCATTAATTAGCAATACCCATATCACAGTTCCTTTGGCACTTTAAATGCTTTATCCAGATCTTCCAATGAGAAAGCTTTGGAAAATATTGTTATTTTGGAGTGAAATGTCAGATGTGCAGATCAGTGTAAATTAATCAAAGTTGAATTTGACACAGTCAAATCACTCACCGGGAGACAAATTTGGCTCATATTGAATGCAGGAGAATATTTGATAACTATCTACATAACATCTATAAAATAAGAAAAAAAAGGTGAAATAGCACATCAGAGTAGTGATACTACACTGATGGGCAATCTGAGGCCCTAGACATGTTGAGCACTACAATTCATACCATCCCCAACCAGCAAGGGGATCTGGAATATCCTGCCAGCTTAGACATGGAAAATGGGAAATATAGCCCTCACAGATGGAGGGCCTTGACTCACCCAATCCTAGAGTAGTAAGTAAAGATGAATGTGTGGAGAACTGTGATTGATTAATAGGCAGATAGGTTATCCAATGAACTTTATGCCATAACATGCTTGAAAATAACAAACTCCCTTCATTACAAAATGTAGATGTAGATACCAAAAAACATACTTCCAGAGGGAAAGCAGGTGCGAAAACTAATCTCAGAAAAACTGTATCCCTCTGTCCTGAACTTAACAATAATGCCAAATTTTTCATCTCTGGAAACTCTATTGTATTTTATGTTGGATCAAAAAGTGAATTTATAGTCGCAAAGCTTCAGTATCAATGTCATCAAAAACATTTTCTAGGGAATACGTATTTATCTATGTGCGATAATTGAATTGAATTTACAATGTATTGCTCAAATTTATTAGTAGGTTTCTCTATGCCTTATGGGTTACACTTTTGAACATTATAATTACATTTACAAGACTAGCAGTGTAACTGTGTGCTTAGCCAAAAGTAATTTTCATCCTATTAAAATGACTTTGCCAACATCAACGTTTGTGTGTTCAATTAGACTTAATACCATATTTTTCTGTTTAGGAAAGTTATTATTTATAAACATATAAATTAAAACAGCTGAAAACATTTTTCATGTTATTTCACCTACTTTACATTATGTATATTTACAAATATGTGAATCCTTTGATGTGAATGAGAAATATGAAGTCACTTTTTTTGCTAATTATAATGTTACTTACATTGAGCTAATGATGTTTTTAGTATAATTATCCACTGTACTTGACTATATCTACATCTCATTTGATCACAGGGATTGCTTAATTATTCTTAACCGTGCTTACGCCTATTATGCAAGCTATGGTAGCCACAAAGAAATATGGACTATTTTTAATTGAATTTCACACAGATTTTGTGTTATTGCTAAACTCATGGTTTTCTTTCCATTCTATTTTAATGTTTTATATCTAATTTCTGCCGAAAATATATTTTAAGTGCCATGTGATGCTGTTTTTGTGTTTGTCATCAGATCAAGATCCTCAAATTATGGAAATGCCAAATAATGTTCTAACAAATATTTAAATACGTAATTAATTTCAGCTCTACTATGCATATTTATAAAACATTTACACCTGTTAGAATACTTGTGCCTACAAAATGACCATTCATTTCCAAGTAGATTTTCATTGTGTCACAATGACAAGCTATTTGAGCGTAAGGCTACAGTTTAAAATGTCAAGCTCGTGATAAGGGTTTATCTGCAGTGCATTAAAAAAATTAGGCTTAACGTTATCACCATAAACATATATGTTAATTTTAGCTACTTAGTTTTTCTTTCCATGTGCTCTGTGGTTGGTAGTGATTGTTTAGTATGCATCCATGGAATAGAACTAATATTATCTAACAGTGTTTCCACTTACTCTGCAATATAATTTGCCCACAGTAATCTTTCATCTGCTTTTGTTGAGCAGCGAAATGCTAATGCTGTTTTAGAGGTGCCACCAAACAACAGAACAATGTTTGGTAGAAACAAGGTACATATATAACTACAATAAACCCATATAATTTTCATTTTGCTAACACTACTGATTTTCCCACAAGAACTTTGCCAGTTTCTACCTCTGTATTCTATGGAGGAGTGAATTCATGCCACCATAATACAAAAACCATGTTGTGTGTTCAGTTTAGGTACAGGTGATTCAGGAAGACACAGACAGTGTGAGAGAGAAATAATGCTGCTTTCTGGAGTGGAGAATGAGCAAGAGGAGCTTGAGGGGTGTTGCTGCACTGTGCAATTATTGGCAATTGCATTGTGCACAATGTGTGTGATAACATGGTGAACAGATGACAAAAAGGGGTCCCAGATTGTCATATCTGCCATAATTCAGCACATGAAATATAACTACACTGATGACATGGTAAACATGGGAAAATGTGAAACCATCCCCAAGAAAACCGAATCAAATGCTGCTGCCATTGTGCCCCCTGTCCTCCCACAATACAAAAATGAATATGGTAAAAATTCCAGAGAAAAGTGCGTGAGGCAAGCAAAACCCTCTATCAGCTCAAATGTTAACAACAATGATAACACCACCTGAGTATTCATTTTCTTGTGCTAGGGTCTGGAATAATGTCCCTGTTGTCTCCACCCCTGCATCCTCATGGTCCTCCTCCTTATCAGTGCCATTTTTGCCTCATTACCACCTCCAACTGAAACTGTGTCTGCAGATATGAAAAAGGGAGCAAATATCACAGTGCCTGTGATCTTCCTGTCACTCTCATCTGTGGCAGACTCTGATTTGCTGAGTTGGTTTGGCCCGCCCCCTGGTGACATTTTTATACCTGACTATCACATCTGTCAGATGCCCTTTCATGGTGTTTCTGAGCCTGTAGTGCTGTTGCTATGTTCCTGTGTTCTGGATTCCTGTGTACCGAATCGGCTTGCCCTGACTATTCTCCAGTGTTCCTGTCTGTGTATGATCCGGCCCGACTGCGTACCACCTTTGGATCCTGACCCGGCTTGGCTGACGTTCCTGCTTGTGTATGACCCGGCTTGTATGACTACCTCCTACGTGCTACGACTCGGCCCGGCTGACTTCCTGCTCCGAAGATCGACTTCCAGCTTGTTCCAGTGACCTGTGTTCCAGTTGTCGCCGCCGCGACATTATCATTTGCTGTTGCCAGTTTCTGTGTGACTGCCTTGCCTGGTGTTACCCACGATCAGTGCTGTGTATCGCTACCCGTGCAGAGCTGTGTGTGTCTCAGTACGCCTTCCTCACATTGCAGAGCCTTGCTGGTTTGCTGAAGCCTCGAGTAAACATGCTTATTAACCCTAGCAGTGCTGCCTCGGTCTCACTCTCTCTACCTCCAGTATGAGCCTCGTTATCAGTGATACTCCTGCTGAGTTGGCCGCTCACCGTCGGCAACTCTATTCCTCCATTGCAGAGTAGTCATGTCTTTTGGGCCGGTTGGGCGCCTAAGGCTCTCTCCTAGTGTCTATTACTGGGTGATATCCGTTATACAGAGTGGTGGCAGTTAAAGGCTTCAGCGTTAGCGAACCCGGTAACTACGCCCGTGGGGGCTATTGGCTCTAGCGCTTCATACTCCAGTATCCGGTGAAGTCTGAGGAGGCTTTAAGCTCTTGCACTGCAGGCCGGTTCCCGTTATGCCCGTGGGGGCTAATTTCACTTGCACTAACCAAAGCAGTTCCATTAGTTACGCCTGAGGGGGCTAAGTGGTTTCCTGTTCTGCTTAATATCCGAACACTTGGGCGAGGCAGTCCTGTCTCCAGTACATGGTGATCTTTGTTTATCAGCGCAGCCTTATAACACCCAGGGCATGCCAAACATCCACATCTGAGACTGTTATCAAGTTCTTAACCCTTTGGGGTTATATCCCACTCAATTGCTTAATATGTGTACATGTAATATTATTGTGCATTTACACTTGTAATCTATCAGTCTACACTGTCTGTGTATTGCCTACCGCCACTAGAGGGCGAACCTTGGCATTATTTTACTCTAAAATAAAGTGTGTTTTATTTCACCTACTGGTCTTAGTGTCCTAAACAACCGTTACAGGAAAGGAGAATTACCCCAAATACCTCAAAGTTCTGTGTGGCTTGTCTGAGAAGACACAGGTGCCGTGATCAAAGTTCCTTCCTGATCTGGCTGTTATTACTTTCTTAGGGCAGTCTTGGAGTGTAAAAAGGTAGAAAAGGAGGATTAGCCCCAAATACCCCACAATTCTGTGCGGCCAAGTAGACCCAGGCAGCTGTAATCCAAGTTCCTTCCTGATCTTGCTGTTATCTCTGTGTTATGTAAGTTTGGGATGTGAGCAAAGGATAATTACCCAAATACCTGAAAATTTTATGTGACCAAGTTGACACAACAGGCAGCTGTAATCCAAGTTCCTTCCTGATCTGGCTGTTATCTCTGTGGCAGGGGAGTCTGGGGTGTGAGAAGAGAGCAAAGGAGAATTTCCCAAATACCACAACAGTTTTTGTCACTGGCTGGGAAGACACAGTTAGCCATGATCCTAGGTCTTACTGATCTGGCTGTTATCTCTGTCCTAGTGGAGTATGGGTAAAGAACCAGATGAATAAGCAGTGTGTTTTTTTTATTTTATTTTTTTTGACAGAGATAGGATAGTGGGCACATCTAATTAAAATGAATAAATAAATAAATAAATAAATAAATAAATAACAAATTGATAGGTGAAAGAGACACTGACATAAGATGTGACTGAAGTAGAGTATTTTGTAGAGATCCAAGACAAGACTCAATACTTCTATTTTGTATTTTACAGTATAAAATACAGTAAAAAATACACACAGGATTCGAGAAATGTCCAGCAAAAGTACAAAGGGTAGGTGGAGGGTTTAGGATTAGGAGCTGTGCAAGGACATGAGAGTATAGTGGTAGACCAAAAACTGACTACACCAATGGTTTCTTCAGTGTGTGCAATAAATTATGGTAATGCTTCTCCTCCCTAGAAAGATGCAGTTTGTCAGAGTCTCCCCAAAGGTTCCAGCATCAGTACCATCTAAAAACATTGAAGATGATAGCAAATCACTTTCCAGTGCTGATGACTTAGTCAAGAAGGAGTAGCAGTTCAACCAACTGCGGCATCTGACATTGAGACACATAAATACAAAAAAAACTGTCCTGAGAGTAGCAGTGAACCTTGTGCAAATCCCTCAAAGGGGAAAAGTAAAAATAAATTGTTTGAGACCTCTAAATTCATAGAAGAGTATAAAAGTAGTGGGGCAGAAGCAGCAGGGTGATGCCAAGGATTACCTAATAACTGATGATGATGATGTAGATCTAGAATATATTCCTCCAGCATCCTAGAGGGTGAAAGAGATGATGACATTGCCATAAAGTTAGCTGAAACACGAAACCTCAGTATTCCACCACTGAAAAGGAACACTGTGCTTGTCTATGAACTGTTTGATGAAACAATTGCAAAATCTGACCCAGTACAAGCAAAAAATTCAGTCATCCTTTCAATTATCATCAGCATCATCACCACTTCCAAGTCCCACTCAGCCACACACACTAATAGTGTTGAGCAATCAGCAACAACATAGGTATCAGCATCCACAGCCTTAGCTATGATGAGAGTTTCTGCTACTATTGGAAATGCAGCACCTGTGACACCTAGTAGTAGTAGTACAATTTCAGCAACATCTAGGGACAGTAATAGCAGCAGCCTCTCAGGAACCCCTCAGTCTACGAAGTTCTTAATGTGGAGATACTTAATTGTGTAAGAAGCAGGTGGGCTGAACAGGGGGAAACCAGGCTGATTCCTAGACTCAATGAAATCCCACTGAAAGCACAACCAAAGGCCAGAGGTGCCAAAACTAGCAGAAGCAAAAGTGCTCCTAAACATTCCCAGGGCTCTGAGTCTGGGGTGCATAATAGAAGTGCTTGTGATGTATCAGAGAGTATGCCAAGATTACCTGCTCCGGTTGCAGAGTTTGATTTTGGAGATGACAAGAATCACATAACTGCCACCACCTACACAAGTGTTGTTATTAAAGGGATAGTAATACTTAAATTTTACTATCCCCTTCTTGTAGCCCATAAAAAATGAATTAAATGAGCCCAGCGACATCTCTCAAACCTTTATGGTTTGAGAGATATCCGCTTTTTTGTTTTTTTCCCTCTCCCCTGACATCAGCGTTCTAGCTGACAGCAGGGGAATCCGGTCCCACGACCGGCATATGCTCTTCAGAAGAGCAGAGATTGCATTATGGAAGAGGAAATCTTTCACTGAAATGGTCTTCTATGTGTGCTTGCAAGCCAAGTACACGTAGAAGACCATTTCAGTGAAGGATTTCTTCTTCCATAATGCGATCTCGGCTCTGCTGAAGAGCCTCCGCTTGCTCAGGGACCGGCTTCCCCTGCTGATGCCGCTGGGCTAATTTAATTCAGTTTAAGGCTAGGCCAGGCAGAAACTGGATGACCACAGGCAAGCAGGAACAGCGACAAGGCCCAGGAAGCTCAGAACTCAATGCAGGTGCAAACAGCATAGAGACAACACGAAAGGGCAACCAAAGGGTGCCCAGGCTCAGTCTAAATAGGCAATGCAGGGTGGGCTGAAGGCAAGCAGCCAATGGAGAGACCCCTACAGGTAACTGACATGCAAAGGCAGCAATCACTGCACTGACAAGATAGACTGCAATCACTAAAGCAGCTTGTAGCGGACCAGCAAGAGACCATATCTCACCTCCAATAAAAGCTCGATAACAGAGGCCATAACAATAACCTACTCATTAAGAGCCTGATGGAGGATGTTTCGAACTCGGCCCTGGAGGAGACCTTACAGTCTGTCTTTAGAGGCCTCCTGGATAACCCGGCTGATTATGAGATTAAGCTTAACCGGGTACACAGAGTTTGTGGATGAGGGTCACTTCCAATCAACGCATCAGGAATGTCATTTGCCGTGTCCACTACTATAGAGAATAAGATGCTATCCTGTGCAAGAGCCGGGAGGTCCCTTGCTTCATGGTGGTCAGGAATATCTAATTTATAATGACCTACCGCCTTACAACCTTGATCTAGCTGATCCCAATGTCCTCGCTGTGCGGAGAGAAAGGAGATGGGGCTTCCCACCATTTAAAAGACAGAAAGCTTCATATATTGTGAAATCTTAGTGGCCTTCTTCAACTTCTTTTAGTTCCAACCACTGGTGTGTTATCTCCTGGGCTCTTATCTTGGTGACTCACATTGATCGGAGACCTACGATCGGGACATGCATTTGGTTGGATTCTGGCTGTGGTCTGACGCAGCTGTCAGGTACTGCTCCCTGTTGGTTCTTTCAGGGACTTTCCCATAGCTTTTGCTCCCTTTTGAACAGTCTCCAGTGTTCTTCTGTTCTACATTTACCTGGAGATGTGTACTCCCTCCCCAGTTTCTATTTTTAAGCTCCTCAGCATTGACCATGAACTGGAGGCTGTTCTTTCCCGGTTTCCTGCTGTTCCCCCTGCTCCTTAAGGTCTGGACACTCCTCTCATATGTTTGGCTGCGGACCTGGTCTACCTTCAGAGCTTCTAGCCACACTATGGTTTCTTCTATTTTAGTCAGTTGGAGAATTCAGGGGGGTTCTGCGCATTCTGCGTGTGGGGCTGGGCAGGTTGCTATGGCCTTCCTGTCCGGGCCACTCGGGCAGTGTGTGCAGTGGAATCGTTGCAATCTCAGGCCTTGCTTTCTTGGGGGGGGGGGGTGTCGGTCCTGGAGGGGGGAGACCTGGGTGAAGTAGTTAATTGGAGATCATGGTGGGAGGAGATTCTGTATAATATGTATTGTAGTTCTTTGCCTCATGACTTACATATGTATTGGGGCCTGTGGTGGTTTATGCTGTTATGTGGTGGATTGTGACTGGGGTTCATGGCATCTAGGGCGTGGGGGCCTTGGCACGCCATGTGAGCTGTGTAGTTTGGCTTCCCTGCGCAATACATCCTCCTGGTTAATCACATGTCAATCAAAGTCAGCCCTAGCCAACCAAATATAGAAAGACATGTGTTCCAATTAGCTCAAAGCAACATATTCAATGCATACATTAAAGGTACAAAATTAACTTTCTTATTGTAATGTTGATCACATACATCAAACCTCAAACAATTGGTAAACCCATTAGTATCCCTATTGTATCCAAAGATACATATATACACACCAAACAAATCCAGTCGCTAGAGGGATGCATTGTGACAAACAATACAAGCCTTATATATAAAGACAAAAAACGAAACTACAACATTCCAGACTTCAAAAGATCTTTTTTTTTTATTCTTTTTTTTTTTTTACTTCATGATATGGCCTATGCATTTGGGCACCTTTTCCACTCTCGGCCTGGGGGATGTGACCTGGTTCTATGTATAGTGAAATACTATATTGCCATTTGACAATGTTATTTGCTCTGATGATTATGATCTTTCAATAATAATCTTTCAAATAATTTCAAACTTCCCACTCAAGCCTTCCCACACAGTTGATACTACTGCACTATGACAGATACTGTGGATAATTGTATATTGCAACAAAAACACTAAATCATATCCACAAATGTTTTAATTACCATACTGTTTTTATAATGTATAAATAATAAAGGTTACATTTTATGTTGTATAAAGGATTCTATTGAGCCTTGAGTGGGTCCTCTGTGAGCCTAATGCACTTTTCATTAGAAAATACACTTCTTTGCACAGTCAAGGTAGTGCTCACAGGGTAAATCTAAAGTATACCAAAGAAGAGAAACAGAAATCCTGCAATATAAGCATTCATCTGATACATTTCCTAAATATCACTAAAAAACTGTTATTGGCAGTTTACGGTAAAAAAAAAATACCAAATTTTATTGACAACATAAAATAAAAAATAAAAGGCATATTTACTGAAAGTGTGCATAACAATCTGTGCCCTGCCTTCAGAGGTTGCTGAGGCCTGTAACTGGTTTGCTAAAATCCTTAAAAGGATAGTAATATTTCACAATAAAAGCAGCTCCAATTAATCTTCATAGTATTTGGGCCAAGGAGAGAGTTATTTCAATACTGTCTGAGTTGTAATTCAAGATCGAGAGAGATCACAGAGAGGGACCATCTTCAGTGAGCATAAGGAAAAACTTGTTAAGGGGAGCAGGGTTTTCCTTATGCGCACAACAAGAAGTGTGTCCCTTGCTGTGAAATGTCCAGTCAAGCGACCAGATTCCACATCTGAGAGGAAGTGGTTTACAGGGACAGGAGGGGGATACTTTATCATTCAATTTCTCTTGAACTAAAATTCTGACAGTATTGAAATAACACTCGCCATGGCCTAAATAATATGAAGATTAATTGGAGCTGCTGTTTTTGGGAAACGGTACTATCCCTTTAATAATAGTAATTATCAAAAAAGGGCAATGCAAAAAGAAGCAACAGATTACAATGCATTGTTATATCCAAAATTAAAAGATTTGGGAAGGGGTATATATAATTGGCTTGCCAATAAACCTATTATAAACTTATAGAAAGCAAAGACAGAGAGATCATATCTATCAGATTAAATTACTTAGATATATATTATTGATTGAACATTACCATGATCAGCAATAATTTAATGCCATCTGTTACCGTGGAGAGTGAACCTATTAAGAAAAAAAAAATAGGTTATACAACCGATAAAAAGGTTCCAGTAAATCCAGCTGTGGGTTTAGTACAGAAAACACTTAAAAACAGTATGCTGGAAAAACTGCCAGCATTCTCTGACACACATTTTGACCTTGCTTGTTCACAGACAGAAAACAAAACCAGTAGGTCCTGCCCATTGGGAGGGAATGATAAGAAAGAGCCAATGGAGACACTGTCCTGCATCAAGGAAAAATGAGAATTGAAAACTTCACTTATAGTAGTCAATCACCCTATCAGAAGGTCATAGCAAAAGAGATGTGTATTTATGACTGTCAAAACAATATATTGATCTTCAGTTTATTGTTGATTGGATTTCTTCTTCCATTAAATGTTAAAGCTTATCACTCTTATAAACCCTTTTAAGTATATTGCTACTCTAACCCAATATTTGATTAGCCAAAAAGAGGGGAAAAAAGACAAACAAAATCATACCCCTCATGTTAGCTTGTGAAATGCATTTAATCAAGGGTCATTAAACAAGTATTCCCCTACAAATGTAGAGTTGGATGTACATAAGGAGATAACATTGAAAGAAAAATGGCCGTACGTCTTTTAGTTACCATAACAACAACTATATCTTTAGTATTTCTATGTAGTGTGGTATCTCTTAAAGTTTCCATAATAAAATGAAAGAATCACATCTATAAAGTTCCATAAAAGCTCCAATGTATTGAGATATTAGACCGCCAAAAGATTAAACACACACACACACACACACACACACACACACACACACATATAAACTTTCTTGTACAGTAAATGTTAATTGAAAAACTACCTCACATATAGTAATACTTATTATCCCAAATATCAATTTTTAATAAAACTGAACGCAATAAGAAAAGAAACACATTAAATAGTTTTTTTAGAGAGATTTATTGGATTAGTGCTTATACTGTAGGCATAGCTGTTTCTATTCTAAGGTATTTTTCCTGCTGTATGAAAAGTCATGCTTAATTGTTAGTTTTCTAGTATATAAAGAGCATGAAAAGTATGAAAACACAGACATATATACATACAGACAGGCAGACATAACACAAAGTTATAAACATGTCGCTTAGCAGAGATCTTGCAAAACAAATTGTAAAACTACGAACTGGGTCAATTTTAGATTCAGCAGAATCCAAAATAATTAGACAAGCTTACTTTTCATATTTGTTTGGAAAAATGGATATCTATATCTTCTACAATAAAATAAGTCCCATTGGTTGACTTTTTTTTCTGTTTCCCTAACTTATACGTCTGCTTGCCTATTTCCTATATACTCTTGAAGTCTGAATAAAAATTGATGTTGCAGTTTCCAAGAAGTGATTCATTTCATGCATTTATTCTTCTCAAAACTGATTTCCCGAGTGAATTTTTCAGGAATGGATTGCTGTTTTGTTTTTGTTTTTTGTCAGAGGACACTATCTATTTTGAACTATATTTTTAAAATTACTAATCTAAGCATAGCTTATCTTACCACATACTTTTTGTTTACTTAAAAATCAATGTAGAGGAAACCATTTTATATATTGTTACCTTTTAATATTAAACTATCCAAAGACAAAGTAAAAACATTTTTGATTAAACTGATTATTTCATTAGTGATAGTACAGTATAGCACATTCTTTATGAAAAATATTCCAGTAGATGTTTGTATCTGACAAAACATTATAGGTGTTTTTAGTAAGTTAACTTTATTTTTAACATTCTACTATGCATTTTAAGAGAAAAGCATTTTTTGCCTGTTAAGGGAACCCATATTCTAAGAACATGTGTCTCAGTATATTTAAGGCTTTGACTTAACTGTGTTAGCTTCTTTTCTTTGAGACACTTAAATGTATTTATCTCAATGAATATGGAAAAAAACTAGTAGTAGACTAAGAGCTAAATTTAAAAATCCCTGCTAAAACAGCCAGTAGGGAAAAATGAAATAGCATCCATTTAGCAAAAAGTGCTAGTGGAGCTATTCAATAGGAATGGGCGAAAATGTACTCCTCAAACTGAAATCGATGAATAATGGCACTTCACGCTTGGCGAATAATTTCCTCCAAAATGCTTTTTTTCATTGAAATGAAAGAGAACAATGAATTTACACACATCACCTAGCAAATATTATTTTATTTCCCAAAGACAGAGTATACAAGGGGCATGAGGGTGCCTGTGTTGGTGGAGTGTGGGAAAAGAATCAGTTGAACAGGGAATTTTTTTTGGAGGGTTGTTTACTGGGATTGGGGGGCAATTAATAAAAACTAAATCCTAAATACAATTAAAAATACCACATGAGACATGGTATAATAGGGGTCTGAGGAGGGTGAATGTGTTGGTGGGTGAAGATTAGGGAAAGAATCAGTTCAACAGTGAATTTGTTTTGGGGAGGTTTGTTGACTGATATTGGGGGGACAGTTAATACAAAATTAAGTTAAATAAAATAAGAAATTTGCATGTAACTTGATAGAGACAGGGACCCCCTGTTGTTAGAGGCACAAGCCCTGAGGAAATATTGATTTGTAGGACTGAGACTTGTTTGGCATAAGCCCTAAGGAAACATTGATTTGTAGGACTTAGGCTTGTTAGAAATAAACCCCCCAAAATTGTTTATTTTTTTGTAGGCCTATATTTTTTTTTAAGCACAAGCCCTGAGGAGAAAAATGCCCTACTTGCCTTGTTCCAGCAGGTCATTTCGTGTTGGCCAATGGCCACTGGCCATTGTCAAATGCCCTGATGTAGAAGCGGAATTTGCGACTGATGTTCTTGCTGCTGAGTTGTTTAAGCAACAGGATGATTAGGCAGCTCAAAGGGAATGGGATCAAAAACAGCAGTAAAATGGATGATGGATGATGAAGGTTCCACTTGCTACGACTAGCTCCAGTGAATCACCTGAGGCAGTGGCAGCACCATAACTAGCCCCCAGTATATGTGGAGAAAAGAAGAAGTTGACCAATAATTCTTATCCACCTGCCCTTCCTCCAAAATCATGGGTGTGTTACTAGAATATAATTTTTTTCCTTGAGAGCAGTGATTCACCTGAGGCAGTGGCAGCACCATAACTAGCCCCCAGTATAGGTGGAGAAAAGAAGAAATTGACCAATAATTCTTATCCACCTGCCCCTCCTCCAAAATCATGGGTGTGTTACTAGAATATATTTTTTTTCCTTGAGAGCAGGAACTGTGCCTCTCATCAGCAACTGCAATGTGAACAGTGTGTATAGTAACAACTCTATCCAAACACCATGGTACCAGAAACCAAGTACTGCTGCTGTAACTATACCTCTTGTCCACAACCCACTAAGGACACATGACAATTTGCTGACAATTTATTAGTAATAATTAGCCCTTCCTGCCACCATCTTAGCATATTTTGAGGGATGGAATCTCCTTAGATGCAGCTTGATGCCCTGCTTGTGATTGTCCTTTATGACACTGCCATGTGTGGAGAGTGCACCACACAGTGTTCAATGGGTGGACACAAACTGCCACATCCTAATATCTATAGAGTGGGTATCATTTGGTGGGGGAGGTAATGATGAATGAGGTGGATTGGGAGAAGATTAGTTACCTTAGAGGAAGAAGGTGATGGCAAACTAGTTGTTTTGCTCATCATCAAACTTCCAGCCTCTGCCTGGGTTTCTCTATTCTCCCTCCTCTTTGACCTCTGCCTCACCTCTTGTTGCCTTTCTGGAGAGTCAGGGGGTACAGAAACAGCAGTGCTCGATTTCTGTGGTGGGTGTTTGGCTTTAACATGTTTGACATAAAGGTCATGTTGTCTGTGTTTTATGTGTGTTATCAGGGTGGTGTGTTCCCTCCTTTCCCCTTCTCACTGACTTGTCACAAATTGTGCACAGTGCCATTACTGATGACTGCACTGTGTCTGCCCCAAGAGAAAAATAGTCCCACACCCACTTCAGGGGGTAGGGAACAGGTGGAGAAGAATGGCTTCTTTCATCTTCTCCTCCTCCACATTTCCCTTCACTTCCTGGGGAAGAGGATTATTTTGCTGCTGTTGTTGCTACTGCCTCAGAACAAGCACTGAACTAGGACCACGAGCATTGCTGCTGCTGACAAGTGGAACCTTTCCTTGTCCTGCCTTACTTGTTGACCCCATTTCCACTTTGTCCATGGTGGCCTGTGGCACACTAGCCTGGTCCTTAGAATCCTGTTGCCCTTGCAACTCAGCAGCAGCAGGTATTAGAGCATTTGCAAATTCCACAAATTCCAATAGCTCACTGCTGGTGGTGGTGGTGGTGGTGATGCCCATCCCCATCCCTGTCTCCCATTCCTTCTCAGTTTGGGCTAAAAAGGCCATCAATGTCTCTTACACCACATCTTCTCCACCATCATCACCACCACCACCGCCAGTCCCTCCATGCTGCCACTCTATTACAGACATCTCATTGCTGGTTGGAAGAGGTGACAAGAAATGTGACAGAAGGTCCCGTAATGTCACACTTGCCTTTCTTGTTGACCAGAAGTAAAAAGACTAGCAGCACTAGCAGCAAGCATACACAGCTGATCTGTTCTCCTGGTGGTGGTATTATTGCATTGGTAACAATTCTGCCTTCTTCAGGATCATGTTCCACATGGACAATGTCGTGGGGGAAAGGGGACTCCCAGGGCCCGGGGAAAGGTGTGGGCTCCCTTGACCGCTAGTCTGGACACTCTCAATTGCTTCCCTTAACACTATCCTAACACTTGTGCCACTGGCTGCTTCACCATCACTGTTACTACTACTACTAACAACAACCACATCAAGTTCAGCCCCAGAGTCTTCCTCCTCCCAGTCACTAGTAATATTAAGAAATTAATTACCCCCTCCTTCATTCCTAACACTAACAAGCTACTGGACCTTCTTAGTAGTAGTATTAGCACTGGCAGGACTGCATGGGGATGGCAGGTGTGACTTAGGGTCCCCTGCTGTCACACTTGGCATCATCACCTCCTTTCCTCCCTCCTGAGTATTACAAGACACACTGGCAACAGGGGCAGTACTGCTGGCAGCTGGGGGCAGCACTGGCAGCAGCATTTCTGACACCAGACACAGCACATCTGACAGCCGGCACAGCACATCTGACTGCAAGTGAAGCATGTCTGCCAGAAGGCACAGTAAGTCTAGCAGCAGGGGCAGCACATGTGGCAGCAGACGCAGGCATCTGACCTGTCCTGCTCTCACTACTACCCTCTTATTCCTCCCTTGACATTAATTTCCTCAAGATCCCTAGGGGTGATTTAGGGGGACTGGCCTGCATTGGTTCTGTAGTGCTCACTTCCTCCTCCTTCTTAGACTCAGCGGACACATAAAGGTATTTCCAGTTCCTCTTTTTATTTGTTTTGAACTTTCTCATAGTGATAGCAGTCACTTTCAGCCATTTCTGACGCAATTTTGCAAAAAGATCACAGCAGAACAGCACAGCATGTCTACCTTGCTCTGCAGCTGCTTCTATATTGTTCCACTTCCTGGAATACATCACGTTTTTATAGCAAAAAGGCCAAAAACATGTAAATCAATGGGAGGAAGCTTTCTAGCCATTGAAAAAATGGTGCAGAATATTTGCCAGTGGGCGAAAAATGAGAAGATTTTAATCATTCAGAAAAAAAACACAAAAAAGAGGAGCACACATGCTCTAAGTGCAGACCGTATTCAATATTTCAACCACCACTGTTGGTTATCACCTTGTCAGTGCTCAATAATCCTACGCACATGTTCTAGAGGGGTGAACCAGCCTCTTAGTATAACAGCATCTACTGTATTACCCCCAGTGCAGGTATTGATCATTCAGGATTTTGCAGATGCTTTACTTCCTGCTTCTGTTTCAAGAGAGCCCGACGTTCATCTCTCACAGCAGCAGGATGATGATGAGAATGCTTGTGTGCCAGAGACTGCCATGGCCACCATGGGACTGGGTTCTTCAAGCAGTGATATGGGACCAGAAAAGGCTCCACTTGCCACCATTTCTTCTGGTCCTAGATCTGGTGTTGATGCAGAGGCAGCGGCAATAGCATCACTCACCCCAATTCAGTGAAGATTATCCATGAGAGGAAGAAGAAGGTCATTATTCTCCACCTCTCTCCACAATGAAATCATGGGTGTGGAAATATTTTCACTTGAGACAGGCACAGTACACTCATCAGTGACTGCACTGTGCACTTCTGTGATAAGTAGGGATGGGCGAAAAGTCCTGTTGTGTTTCAGCAGGAAATTTCATGAAAAAAGCATGGATTTCTGCTTTCCAGCAGAAAATTTTGCCCATAGAAGAATATGCAGATTTGCTGCCTTTTTGCAGGGATAACAGGAAAAATTCTCAAAAATTCTTCCATTTCTCGCCTATGTTACTCAGTGAGTTAAACCTTCATGCCCATGTACTGTCTAAACCCTTAATTCCACCAGCAGAGTGGAAGGAGACAGAGTGAAAGAGCGAGCGAAAAAATGTAAAACAAATATTAAAAAATAAAGTGGTTATTTAGTGGTTCATGGTGCTGGCTAACACTATGACAATGGCCACTGTTAAAAAAAAGAGAAGCTGGATGGACCCTGAGGCTAGTCACTCATTGAGGATAAGTGTGTCAATAATGCTAGCAGTGGAACCAGCAGTGCTAACTGGATTGGGAGCCACCAGTCCCCAGACCCAGTGAGGCTGAGTCCCCCAACATCATCATGTCTTTGTGATCTGGGTGTAACAGCCTTTCATCTGTCTTTGTAAAAGAATGGTGATGTGTGGTCTAGTGTGCCATAGACTGAGCACCATGGCCACCATGGGACTAGCTTCTTTAAGCAACAATATGTGACCAAGGATTGCTCCACTTGCCATCAATACTCCTGATAGCTGCAGTGATTATGCTGAGGCAACAGCATCACCTGCAACAGCCAGTGAAGGTGATTGTGGAGAAGAAGGCCAACTCTCTCCTCACTGGCAGCAGGGACAGCACTGTTGGCAGCAGGGACAGCATGTCTGACACCAGACACAGCACATCTGATGACCGGCACAGCACGTCTGGCAGCAGGGACAGCACATCTAGCAGCAGATGCAAGCAGCTGACTTATCCTGCTCTCGCTACTACCCTCTTATTCCTCCTTTGACATTAATTTCCTCAAGATCCCCGCCTGCAACAGCCAATGAAGGTGATTATGGAGAAGAAGGCCAACTCTCTCCTCACTGAAATTATGGGTGTGTGAATAGTTTTCTCTTGGGACAGGCACAGTGCATTTATCAGTGACTGTACTGTGCCCTATTTGTGACAAGGTCATGAAAAATGGAAAGGAGGGGACAAACCTTGGCACAACACTAGCCCTGATTACGAAAAAAAAATTGTCTGGCCTTGCATATGCTGCAAAAATTATTTACTCAGGATTTGATTTTGGCAAGAATGAGTCATGCAAAAATTGTTTACTCATGGCTTTTGTTTGGGTAACCTCTTTGTAAGCCTGCTGCTATGCTGGCAGTAGTAAACCATTATTTTAACCCTTTGAGTGCCAAAGGGGTGCACAATGCAATGGTAAACAATACATTGCGTATCCCTCTGGCATTCAAAGGGTTCTAAAAATGTGCGTGAATTTAAAAACTAATGAACTCTGAGTGACAGTAGGGTATGCAATGCATTGCACAGTATTGCTGGCAGCAGTGGACTGGTGTAGTGTGAGAGATATGTGTGTATATATATATATATATATATATATATATATATATATATATATATATATATACACATATATATATATATATATATATATATATATATATATATACATTTTTTTTTTCATGCTTCCTACAGCAATTACTACCATTATCATCTTTGAATCAAAAGTAGACTATCGTTATTCTCAGATTGTTGACACACTTTAATCATTGGTTAGATTAAAGTATTAGATTGATGCAAACCTTTACATCCCTCCTCCTCATCCTCTGTGCTTCTGTTACTAATACACATGCCCTGGCTTTTTCTATCATGTGTGGTGTTCTCCATTTTTGCTATTGGATACTCAGATGGTCTTAGATGTTAGTTCATAGCCGTTTTCTAAGATAATTTATAATATAACCCACTGCAGGGAAAGCACTCTCAGACTCAACAATTGCTGGAGGCCAACTAAGGGTTACCACAGCAGTATGTTTCAGTGCACATTATTTTGTTTGCCAGTAGTCCTTGCGGTCATTGTTTATGCCAAGAACTTAGCTATACTGCAAGTATGCTGAAGGCATCTCACATGCAGTGGGATCACTACTAGGAACTAGACTGAGTTCCTGTGTATCAGTTAACCTCACATACTCAGGGAGCAAGTCCTATATAGATGTGCTGCTGCCACCAGTGCCACCATCACCACCACCAATATTTGCCACCTCTGAAACCCATGAATCTTCCTGTTTTCAGAATGTGAATGGGATGTTCTGGCTGATGTAGCTGCTGCTGGTATCAACCCTTTGCTACTTTCCTTTTCACTGTTCTTTCTAGCAATTGTTTTGCTCCTTCTCATCCTCCATACTCGAACCTTCCAATGGATCAAAGAGCATATCTGTATATTCCTTGATAGAATCTTATTCTTCAGAGAGATGCTGCTGATCATCCTTGTTGTGACACTTATCATGCCTTAGCAGAAATGTTGTGCTTAAAGCAGGTGTCCAACAAAGTGGCAAAAATGTATTCCTGCTTCTAATGGACACAATGCAAGGTCCATACTCAAAGCAAGCTAACATGTCCTTTACCAGCTGTAGCATGTCTGTGTTGTCATTACGGTACAATTCCTCAGCTATGCTCCTCATTTTTCCTGCATTAAAATTATCAGTGGTAAAATAATTAATTCCTGCCCCTATGCGACTTACCAGCTTGGTTGCTTTCTCAAAGGGTCAGCAGTTCACATACATTGCACATTAATTGCCATTGGCCAGGTGACAAAGAGGACCCCTCCAAAGCCTACCATTTTTGCATGGTGTACTCACTAAAGGCCTTAATCTGCTTGTACAAACGCTCTAGCATGTACAGTGTGGAATTCCACCTGATAGGGACCTCCATTTTTATATGGTGATGGGGAAGGGTGTTACACTCTTGTATGGAATATTGTCAGCAGAAAAAAACAGCTTTTAAGGAGCATGGAACAAGGCATTCCTCTATCACCTGATCTACTTTACTTAATACATCTATGGCTTTGTGGGACTGTCTCTCAAAACTCTGCAAGAACAAGGTGGCATGCCATTGGTATGCTCTATCCTGCAGCTGCTGCTTTTTAATCACACTGTCAGAAGTAGTGTTGCTACTGATGGTGAAAGGAGGGAATCCCACACAGCAGTCACAGTCATATTCTGTGCTCTGCCCTCTTGTCCACATATTTGTTGCCAGGTAGGTTTTCTTACTGTATGAGCTTTCCACCACACTAACCACCTGCTTGTAGAATTCTGGTATAGCAGTCCTGGAAAAAATAACTGCTGCTTGGGATACATCAGTGAGGAGCTTCACATGACATCAGTTCTCTAAAACCATGATTTTCCACAAACAAATATAACAGCATGTCCACTGCCAACATTTTGGTATCCTTGTTGTATTTTCACAGGTGTACTTTGGTATTTTTTTTTGTGAAGTTTTTGACTCCTGCTGAAGAACTCAGTAAGTGTGGGTTGGCAGTACGTGGGAGAACATGACAGCTTTAACAACATGAGTAAAGGAGGTGGTAGAGGTGGAGGCAGCATGTTTGGTCAGTCTATGACTCTTGCCATCTCCTTCAGCAAACTCAGAGTCATCATACTCACTGAGGAAGTGCCTGGGTGTGAGCCTACTTTCCACATGTCCATATGTGCTTATTACACAGACAAAAGATAGCAACATGCTTAGCTTTTGCATCGTGAGTGAAGCATCTACATATCATGGTCTTCATAGAATGCAGGGTTCCTTTTTATACATAGTAAATTAGGTAGAAAAAGACACAAGTCCATCAAGTTCAACCCTTGCCTCCTGAAGTGCTGCTGCTAGTATTACTACTACTACTACTACTATTACTGTGGCTAGATGTTGATGCAGGTTTATTACTAGTGCTGGTGTCAAGGTGCAGCACTTCTAACAGCAGCAGAGGCACTCATCATGTCTAAGCTTGTGGATGTTAACCCCCTGACGCCCAATGACATGCCAGGACCATTACGGCGGTCTGGGCGTTAATTTCAGGTGATGGACCTGGCAAGTCATGGACGTTTGTGATCACAGCATGGCTCCACCCCACCCTGTGATCAAAGATGACGCTGGACCTCCAAAGTGCCCCACACGCAGACCTCTTGGCCCTTAACTGGTTGATAACCTATGTTGTTGTTGATGCTGGTTACTGAACACTAGGGTGTGAGGCTGAGTGGATCTTCAAATTGGAATTCATGACTATTCTGATGATGAATGAAAAGATGACTATATATCTTTTTTGACATCTTTGCTTATCCAGGGTCAGACTTTCTAATTGCTTTCTCAAATATTTTATAGAGGCACAGTGCTCCTTTTCAGTGGTGAAAGTCTGAGACTTTGCCTCAGCTAACTTTCTGGCCATGTAATCATCTCTCTCACTCTCAATTTCATCTCTCTCTGAAGAAGAGGAGGATGCTGGAGGAATATATTCTAGATCTTCAACATTAGTCATCCTTAGCATCTTCCACCGCTTCTTGACCACTACCTGTATATTCCTCTAGGCTTTTAGCAGTCTCAAACAATTTGTTTTTACTTTTTCTTTTACAGTGTTCACTACGACTTTCAGGACAGTTGTTTTTGTGCTTGTTTATCTGACTGTCAGATACAGCATTTGGTTCAGCTGCTAGCTTACACCTACTGCTGGTGGTGGTGGCATCTTCACAAACTGCATCCGCCTACAGAGGAAAGAGATCACCATAATTTATCACATACAATGTAGAAACCATGGCTGCAGTCACTTTTTGGGCTACCCTTTTACTCACATGCTCAGGCATTGTTCCTTCTCCTTCCACATTACCGCAGCCCCTAGGAAGTTTATTGGAAATAAACTACTGTTTGTATTTTTACAGTTACATACACATAATTGAATTGATTGTGTGACATCTTGACCTTTACATAATAATCTAGTATTACCAGTCTGCCTCAGTTACAGCTCTCATCAGGGTCCCTGTCTCTGCCACCTATCAGTCAAACCACTTTTAAGTTTTATTAATTAACTCCCCCTATCCCTATAACTGTCATTAACAATAATTACAAAAAAACCCACACTCTTGTTTCAACTACTTCTTCATATTTCCCTAACACAGAGAACAGCCAAATCAGGAAGGAGCTTCTGCTGCTGATTGTTGTGGCACCTTTGGCCTGCTGATAGTATGTCTCCCAGTCAGGCCTGTGGTTGTGCTTCAGGTGGGATTTCATAGAGGAGGTGCCATGCTGTGAGCCTGCTTTCCCCCTGCTCACATGCTTTTTGCACAGATAGCAACAGGCTTAGCTTGTGGATCCTCAGTGAAGTGTCTCCATACTGAGGACTTCTTGGAATGAGGGGTTCCTGAGGTGGTGCTGCAGCTACTACTACCACTGGGCTAGATGTTGATGGAATTCTACTGCCAACACTACTAGGTGTCAAAGGTGCAGCACTTGCAGCAGCAGAGGCACTCGTCATATCTAACATTGTGGGTGTTAATAACCTGTGCTGTTGTTGCTGAGTACTCAAAACAGGTGTGTGTGGCTGAGTGGGACTTGGACTTTGAAGAGGTGGTGATGCTGATGATGAGGGTGACTGTGGGCTTTTTGACAACAGTGCTTGTCCAGGGTCAGACTTTCCAATGGCTTTCTCAAACAGTTTATAGACAGACACTTAAAAGTGGTAGAAGATTCAGCCTTTGACTTTCTGCTAACCTTATAGCCATGTCATCATCCTCACTCTCAACTTAATCTGTATATGAGCAAGAGAAGGATGCTGAAGTGATATATTCTAGATCTGCATCATCAGTCATCATTAGGTCATCCTCAGCAGCATCAGCATCACCTGACAATTCTTGCCCTCTACTCTTAAATTCCTCTAAGCTTTTAGAGGTCTCAAACAATTTATTACCGGGCAAGGCAGCCTCCAGGGATATGAAGACAGTGGAATAGCCCAACCGGTTCTATGCAACAGCGTCTACAACTGGTAATTGGAGTAAACCAGTAACATTGATAAACCCTCTGCACAAACTGGGTTCGCCATCATATCTGAGTGGCAATGGTGCGGAAGGGGATAGCCCTTTAACTGCAGCCACAGTGTTAATAGTATCATTCTCCGGTGTCGAAACTGGGGAGACTACCGGACTTGAAACAGGCTTATCGGTAAGTACCGTACGCTCAAGAATAGTTTGGATGGTCAATGCCAACTGATCCAAACGCTGCTCATGTACATCCATCCTCCACTGGATGTTCTGTGCGTTACCTTCACTCTTACTGTCTGAGGTCATGGCCCTTTCGTACTGTTACGGTTTGTTATGAATCTCAGACACAGAGTAAGATAAAAATCAAACTTTATTGAAGAGTTTAATGGGAACCCCCATGGGTCAGTAAATACACATGTAACAATTATGCAATCTGGGTGCAAACAGTAGTAGTTAGATACGGCAGTATAGGCTCTACCGGCCTTGCCAAATTACCGGGCACGGCAGCCAGTAAGATGATACAACAGAATGTAAATAGACTCTACCAGCCCTGCCAATATACCGGGCAAGGCAGCCAGTGAGAAGGTAAACTGAATGAGAATAGGCTCTACCGGCCCTGCCAATATACTGGGTAAGGCAGCCAGGAAGATGGTACAACAGATTGAAATGAGGCTCTACCAAGCCTTGCCAAAATACCGGGCAAGGCAGCCTGCAGGGATATGAAGACAGTGGAATAGCCCAACCGGTTCTATGCAACAGCGTCTACAACCGGTAATTGGAGTAAACCAGTAACATGTACTGGAGCAAAATGGAACGCCCAGCTGGTTCTTGTAATGGGATCAGCAACCAGTAATTGGAGTAAACCTGTAACATGTACTGGAGCAAAACGGAATGCCCAACCGGTTCTTGTAACGGGATCAGCAACCGGTAATTGGAGTAAACCAGTAACACATACTGGAGAAAATGGGATGCCCAACCGGTTCTATGTAACGGAATCAGCAACCAGCAAGTTGGAGTAAACAGTACAGCATACAGAATAAAAAGGAATGCCCAACCGGTTCTATGCAGCAGGATCAGCAACCAGTAAATAGAGTAAACCAGTACCACATACTGGAACAGATGGAACGCCCAACAGGTTCTATGCACTGGGATCAACAACCGGATATATGGAGTAAACCAGTACTGCGTACTGGAGCAAATGGAACGCCCAACCGGTTCTATGTAATGAAATCAGCAACCGGATATATGGAGTAGACCAGTACCGCGTACTGGAGCAAATGGAACTCCCAACCGGTTCTATGCACTGGGATCAGCAACCGGATATATGGAGTTAACCAATACCGCATACTGGAGCAAATGGAACACCCAACCAGTTCTATGTAAAGGAATCAGCAACCGGATCTATGGAGCAAACCAGTACCGCGTACTGGAGCAAATGGAATGCCCAACCGGTTCTATGCCCTGGGATCAGCAACCGGATATATGGAGTAGACCAGTACCGCGTACTGGAGCAAATGGAACTCCCAACCGGTTCTATGCACTGGGATCAGCAACCGGATATATGGAGTTAACCAGTACCGCATACTGGAGCAAATGGAACACCCAACCAGTTCTATGTAAAGGAATCAGCAACCGGATCTATGGAGCAAACCAGTACCGCGTACTGGAGCAAATGGAATGCCCAACCGGTTCTATGCCCTGGGATCAGCAACCGGATATATGGAGTAAACCAGTACCGCGTACTGGAGCAAATGGAATGCCCAACCAGTTCTATGCCCTAGGATCAGCAACCGGCTATATGGAGTAAACCAGTACCGCGTACTGGAGCAAATGGGATGCCCAACCGGTTCTATGTACGGGGATCAGCAACCGGTATGTGGAGTAAACCACAAAATGAAAATGTCGCCCGAGCGACAGGCAGCCAGAAGCAGTGAATCAGGATACAGCAGGGAACAGGTTGCCCTCCAGGACAACAGCAGGAACGGCAGGACGGCCAACCGGGTCAGGAACGGAATCAGGAACAACGTCAGGACCGGAGCAGAGCAGAATCAGGAACTACGGACAACCGGATCTGGAACGAGGACAGGAACCATGCAGCAGCAGTCCTGACAGTGGATAAACGCCAACACTGGCAGAAGATCACAGGCCCAAGGAAACACCATACAGGTGACTGCAGGTACAGAGAACCACAAAAGGGCAACCAAAGGGTGTCTCAGGCTGGTTTAAATAGGCAGTGCATGGCAGGCGTAAAACAGGCAGCCAATGGGGAATACACACATCTGACTGACAGCAAGGGCGAGCAATCATGGGCAGTGTGATAATTACTCAACTACACTGGGTGTTTTTACTCAACTGTACACAACACAACTGATGGAGCTATATGATGCCTTGCCTAAGCCCAATCAGCTGTCTGTCACTGTCACATAATATATTTAGTTCTTTATTTGTTTATTCTTTTTTATTTATTTATTTATTTTTTTTAAGCTGTCCACCCTGTTGTCTTATCACAGTCTGTCCAAAAAAAATTGAAAAACAAAATCAACAACTTCTTTCCCCAGACTTCTCCACAGAGCACAGAGACAAGAACAGCAAGATCAGCAAGCAAATAGGTCCCCAATTGCCTGTGTCTTGCCAGTCAGTCACGTGGATGTTTGGAATATTTGCGGTCAACCCCCTTCCTCCCTTCTTCTCCCTGGAGTACCCGACTGACTCTCCTAATACAGGGAACAAATGTCCTACCTGAAAGATCTCCTAAACTAAACTTCAATTCCCTTATCTTCTCTAGCTCAAACAACTTGCTGCTCTCTTCTCTCATAAACACAGAATGGTTGCTGTGAAAGTCTGACACCCTTTTATATGGCTGTAGAAAAGTTTTGTGTGGTAGAGAAAAACATTTTCTTCCCATTGATTTCAATGCACAATGAGTAAGAAAAAAAAATCGGAAAAACTGCACTTTTCGCTGGAAATTATTCACCAAGCGGGAAGTGCCATTATTCACCAATTTCAGTCTGAGGCAAAAATTTTCACCCATCTCTAATGATAACATTGCCAGGCTAATTTTCACCTGTGTAACAGCAGAATCTTAATTTTTTCAGCTTCTGAATAGGAATGTTTGTTTTGAAATTTTCATAGAAAATTATATATTTCCTGAAATTCCTGTCCAAAGAAAATGCATAAAATGTCTATCTTTTCATGAATGCCTATAAATATATCTCACATCAGTACAACTGCTGCTGAGTAGGGATGGGCAAAAATTTTTGCCTCAAACCAAAATCGGCAAATAATGGCACTTCCAGCTTGGTGAATAATTTACCTTGAAAGTGCCGTTTTCATACTTTTTTTCACCAACCTCATTGCATTTTAATCAATGGGAAGATTTTTCACCACCACAAGAAAATTTTCTCTACTTTTCTTGCAGGCATATAAAAGGGTATCAGGCTCTCACAGCATGCCATTCTGTGTTTGTGAGAGGAGAAAGCAGCATGTTTTTGAGCTTGAGAAGATAGGTAAATAAAGGGTAATTGAAGCTTAGTTTAGAGTGTCTTTTAGGTAGGACATTTGTTCCCAATATTAGGGGAATCTGGGGGCACTTTGGGGGAGAAGAAGAGAGAGGAAGGATGTTAACCTCAAACACCCCAGAGTTCGGTGTGACTGGCAAGACACAGGCAGCTGGGGTCCAGTTTGCTTGCTATTATTATCTCTTTTCTGAGGAGGTCTGGGAAAAGAAGTTGTTGATTTTGTTTTTCAGTTATATTTTTTTTTTCTTTTTTTGGACAGACTGTGATAAGAGGGTGGACAACATTAATAAATAAATAAATAAATAAAACAAAAATAAAAAAAAGATAAATAAATAAATAATTATATTGTCTGACATACAGATGACTGTTAGCCGATATTGAAAATGTTGTTGAGGGTTAATGCAACACGTCACATTCTATCAGTTGTGTACTGTAGAGAGTAAAAAAATACACAGTAGTTGAGTAATGTTCAGCAAACGCACAAGGGGAAGGGGAGAGGGAAAGATGGAGCAGTGCAAGGACGTGAGAGTAAAGTGGTGGTTCAAAAATTAAGCCATAGTTGCTGCAACTTGTGCAATAAATGATGATAATTCCTCTTTTCTAGGGGTGGGCTGGATGAAAAGTGTGAAATATTTCCCTAATGACTTTTCGCTAAATTTTGCTGATTTTTCGCTTTTCCTCGAAAAAGTTTGCCTTTTCGCCTATGCAAAATTGTCCTCCTTGTCAACTATTTTAACAAATTTTCCACTAATTTTAACACATTCTTTGCCTATATTTCCTATATCTATTACATTTCCTACTGTAATAGTACTTCTTATGAGGGCTGAAGTTTAGAAATAAGTGACTAAAAGTCAAAGTTGTGAGTCCTACAGTAACATATGCCTTGCAAAATGTGTTAGCATACAGAATGCATTTGTCCGCAACACTAACTTCCTGCTTAAGTGACAGTGGCAAATATTCATGATGATACCAAGTAAAAAAAAAAAAAAAGATAAAGTACAACCTACAATATGGCAGATAAGTATGGTGGTGGTGGTGGACTGGCATGGTGTGATTTGTGTACGTATATTGTTTTTACCATTGTCATACCCTATCCTCCTTCTCAGATTATTGACACACATTAATTATCATTCATAGCAGTGGTCCCAGGTGGGGTAGATGGTGGTAAACCTTCTTCTCATCCCTCCTTCACCTCTTCATCTGTGCTGCTGTTAATGTATTTGTCCTGGCTTTGCCTGTCATGTGTGGTTTCTGCTACTACTGCGTCTAGTTGTTGATGCAATTCTACTGCAACTACTACTAGGTGTCAATGGTGCAGCCCTTACAGCAGCAGCAGCAGAGGTACTCGTCATATCTAACATTGTGGATGTTAATAACCTGTGCTGTTGTTGCTGGGTACTCAAAAAAGGTGTGTGTGTGGCTGAGTGGGACTTGGACTTTGAAGAGGCAATGATGCTGATGATGACTGATAGGGTAACTGTGTGCTTTCTGACATCTGTGCTTGTCCAGGGTCAGACTTTCCAATAGATTTCTCAACCAGTTTATAGACAACACAGTGCTCTTTAAAAGTGGTGGAAGATTCAGCCTTTGACTTTCTGCTAACCTTACAGTCCTGTCATCATCCTCATTCTCAACTTCAACTGTATCTGAACAAGAGAAGGATGCTGGAGGGATATATTCTAGATCTGTATCATTATCAGTCATCATTAGATCATCCTCAGCAGCATCAGCATCACCTGACAATTCTTGCCCACTACCCTAATATTCCACTAAGCTTTTGGAGGTCTGAAACAATTAATTTTTACTTTTACTGTAAGAAAGTTTGCTAATACTTTGAGGACAGTGTTTTGGTGCTTGTTTGTCTCACAATCTAATGCAGCAGGTGGTTCAGCTGTTATACCTTCCTCTATTATGCTATTGCCAGCATCATCAACACTTGAATGCGACTTGTTGCCATCTTTGTTCTTCTTATATGGATCTTTACTTCTGCTGGCACTGGTGGTGCTGGAACTAGTTTTGCTGGGACCTTGACAAACTGCATCCTCCCTTGGAGTAGAGGGATCATCATCATTTATTTCCATTGCTGTAGTGAGTTATTGAACTACTACTTTACTCTCACATCCCTGCACTGCTCCACCCCTTTCCCTTGTGCATTTAATTGACATTACGCAACTACACTGTGATTTTTTTACACTATGGTACACAACACAACTGAAGGAGCTGTATGATGCCTTGCATAAGCCCAGTCAGCTATCTTTCACTGTCACATAATATATTTAGTTCTTTATTGTTTTTTATTTATTTACTTTTTATTTATTTTTTTTAAGTTGTACACCCTGTTGTCTTATCACAGTCTGTCAAAAAATTATAACTGAAAAACAAAATCAGCAACTTCTTTCCCCAGACTTCCCCACCCAGCACAGTGACAATAACAACAAGATCAGCAAGAAAATAGGTCCCTAGCTGCCTGTGTCTTGACAGTCAGTCACATGGAATTTTGGAGTATTTGGGGTCAACCTCCTTCCTCCCTTTTTCTCCCCAGAGGGCCCCAGTGACTCTCCTAACAGAACAAATGTCCTAAAAGATTCCTGAAACTAATCTTCAATTCCCCTCTTTGTCTTTGTCTTTGTAGTACTCTCTCCTCTCACAAATAGGGATGGGCGAAAATTTCTGCCTCAAACTGAAATCGGCGAAAAATGGCACTTTCCACTTGGCGAAAAATTTCCAGCAGAAAGTGCCGATTTTCTGCATTTTTCTGCTTTTTTCACCTAACTTATTCCACTGAAATCAATGGGAACATTGACATTACACACAACATAAAATAAATATTATTTAATTTCACAAAGGCAAAGCATAAAAGGGGCATGATGGTGCCTTTGTTGGTGGGGTGTGGGGAAAGAATCAGTTGAACATGAGATAATTTTTGGAGGGGTTGTTTACTGGGATTGGGGGGCATTTACTACCTTCCTTTAAACTGTAAGCTCTCACGAACAGGGTCCTCTGATCTTTCTGTTCTCCACATTTGATTGTACTATTTAATACCTCTGTATGTTTACTCCCTACTGTAAAGCACTGCGGAATTTGTTGGCGCTATATAAATAAAGATTAATAATAATAATAATAATTTAATAAAACAGAAATCCTAAATAAAATAAAAACCATAAGACATGGTATAAAGGGGTCTGAGGAGGGTGCCTGTGTTGGTGAATGAATGAATCATTTGAACAGTGAATTTGTTTAGGGTGGGGTTCTTGACTGCTATTGAGGGAACAGTTAATAAAAAAAAAAAGAAATTTGTATGTAAAGTGATAGAGACAGGAACCCCCTGACATAAGCTGCCACTGGGGTGGACTAATACTTGACTTGATAGAGTATTTTGTAGAGGATGATTTGTTTAATTTGTTGTTAGAGGCCATTGTAGGATTTAGACTTATTAGAGGCCCAAGCCCTGAAGAAACATTGATTTGAAGGACTTAGGCTTGTTATAAACAAATCCCCCAAAATTGTTTTTTTTTGTAGGACTATGTTTTTTTTTTGTTTTTTTTAAAGCACAAGCCCTGAGAAAAAAAATAAAAATGCCCTACTGGCCTAATGCCTGAGTCCTGAGTTACAACTGCTGCTCGTACTGCTGCTGCTGAGTTGTTTAAGCAGCAGAATGAATAGGCAGCTGAAAGGGAATGGGATCAACAATAGCAGTAAAATGGAAGATGGGAGATGAAGGTTCCATTTGCCACAACTGGCTCCAGTGATGCACCTGAGGCAGTAGCAGCAGAATAAGTAGCCCCCAGTATTTGTGGAGAAAAAAGCAAGTTGGCCATTAAATCCACCTGCCCCTCCTCCAAAATCATCATGGGTGTGTTGTTATTAGAATATATTTTTTCCCTTGAGAGCAGGAACAGCGGGTCTCATCAGCAACTGCAATGGGCACAGTGTATGTGTAGTAAATAACATCTGGGGGCATACTGTATCCAAACACCATGACACCCAAAACCAAGTACTGTCGCTGTAACTGTACCCCTTTTCCAGACCAGCTAAGGACACATGACAACTTGCTGACAGTTTAATAGTAGTGATGAACCCTCCCTACCACCATCTTAGTATATTCTGCAGGATGGAATCTCCTCAGATGCCCCTTGATGCACTGATTGAGATTCTCCTCCAACACACTGGCATGTGTGGTCAGTGAACCACACAGTGTGCAGTGGGTAGAGATGAACTGCCACATCCTAACATCAATAGAGTGGCTATCATTTGGCAGGGGAGGTAATGAACGAGGTCGATTGGCAGAAGATGTAGTTACCCTAGAAGGTTATGGAGAGCTAGTTGTTTCACTTGTCATGGAACTTCCATTCTCTGCCTGGGTTGTTCTATTCCTCCTCCACTTTGATCTCCACCTCGCCTCTTGTTGCCTTTCTGGAGAGTCAGGGACAGCAAAAGCGGTGCTTGATTTCTGTGGTGGGTGTTTGTCTTTAACATGTTTGACGTAAATATCATGGTGTCTGTGTTTCCTGTGTGATATCAGGGCGATTGTGCCAAGGTGTGTTCCCTCCTTTCCTCTTCTCACTGACTTGTCACAAATTATGCACAGTGCCGTTGTGTCACGGTGCCGGTGCTCCCTGTGTTGCTTTCTGTCAGTTTTTGCTATACTATGCTCCCATTGGTTGACCTACGTTGGGCCCGCCCAGTATGGCCTTTATGTACTGGGCTCTCGCACCTATCCGGTGCCCTTTCGTAGTGTTCCTGTACAGGTGCCTTCTTGAGCTTCGTGGATTCCAGTGTACCGACTTGGCCTGTTTGACGACTCTGCTTCTTGTCTCCTGCTCCCGTGATTTGACCCGGCCTGGCTGACGTTCCTGCTCCGTGATCTGACCCGGCTTGGCTGACGTTCCTGCTCCGTGATCTCACCCGGCATGGCTGATGTTCCTGCTCCGTGATCTGACCAGGCTTAGCTGACGTTCCTGCTCCGTGATTCGACCCGACTTTCCTGTTCTAGTGTTCGCTGTGTCGCTTGGGCGACATTCTGACTTCTGCTGTGCCTGGGGCCTGTATCCATTACTGCTTCAGCAGTGAGACAGTTGCTGTGTCCTCCGTTAACTCTTGTAGATCCTCCGTGTTACCTCCGTTACTGCTACGGCAGTGTGCCTTTGGCCAAGTCCTCCGTTAACGCTGGCAGAGCTTCCGTGTTGCCTCCGTTACTGCTATGGCAGTGTGCCATTGGCTGAGTCCTCCGTTAACTCTTGCAGAGCCTCTGTGCTAAATCTGATACTGCTACAGCACTGTGCCATTGGCTGTACTTTCCGTTAAGCTCTTGCAGAGTCTCAGTGTTGCCTCCATTACTGCTACGGCAGTGTGCCATTGGCTGTACTTCCGTTTAGCTCTTGCAGAGTCTCAGTGTTGCCTCCGTTACTGCTACGGCAGTGTGCCATTGGCTGTACTTCCGTAAAGCTCTTGCAGAGTCTCAGTGTTGCCTCCGTTACAGCTACGGCAGATTGCCTCTTGCTGAGTCCTCCGTTAAGCTCTTGCTGAGCATCTGTGTTGCCTCCGTGACTGCTACAGCAGTGTATCTTAGTCTCAGTTACTGCTCTGGTCTCCATTATTGCACTGCAGCCTCCTACGTGCACTATTCTAACATACTGGGCATTACAGAGAGAACTCTCCACAGACTTCTCTGCACAGAGACTGATTACACCTATTGGAGAACTTTAACCCATGCTGAACTGATGCTCTGGGTATTCACCCTTTTCCTGCCCGACTTGTGTTGCCTCCGTTACTGCTACGGCAGTGTGCCATTGGCTGTACTTCTGTTAAGCTCGTGCAGAGTCTCAGTGTTGCCTCCGTTACTGCTACGGCAGTTTGCCTTTTGCTGAGTCCTCCGTTAAGCTCTTGCTGAGCTTCTGTGTTGCCTCCGTGACTGCTACAGCAGTGTGTCTTAGTCTCAGTTACCACGCTATTCTAACATACTGGGCATTACAACGAGAACTCTCCACAGACTTCTCTGCACAGAGACTGATTACACCTATTGGAGAACTTTAACCCATGCTGAACTGACGCTCTGGGTATTCACCCTTTTCCTGCCTGACCTGTGTCAGTATAAAACCACTCTGAACTTTCTAGTTATACTGGACCTGTGTAGGAAAATGCACAAATAACCTGTCTTGTGTCTGTATTAGTGTTGAGCGAGCATGCTCGGCCGATGCTCGGATCGGCTCGAGCATCGCTCTGCTCGGCACATGGCGGTACTCGTACGAGTACCGCATGTGCTCGCCCGCCATGTTCGGGTCTCCTCCCCGCACGTTTTGCGGCTGCTGCGCAGCCAATAAACGTGCAGGGAGGCTCTGACATCGGTGTAATGCCAGCAGCCATGTTGGCTGCTGGCATTACACTGATTGGCTGGCCAGAACCCGTGGTCGGGTGCTGTATAGCACCTGACCATCGAGTTCGGCTCAGTCTGAGCCAGGGAGAGCTGAGGATAGGAAGGGAAAGGCAGTGTAGGGAGGAAAAAAAAAAATTGTGAAAAAAAAGAACCAAAAGTCCTTTTTAGGACTACTGTGTGTGGGGGCAGCAGGTTATTTTGTGTGGGGGGAAAAAAAAAAAAAAAAAAAAAAAAAAAATATTCTGTTTAGTGTGAAAAGTTGCAGATTAGAGCACATTCTGTTTAGTGTGCACAGTTGCAGATTAGAGCACATTCTGTTTAGTGTGCAAAGTTGCAGATTAGAGCACATTCTGTTTAGTGTGCAAAGTTGCAGATTAGAGCACATTCTGTTTAGTGTGCAAAGTTGCAGATTAGAGCACATTCTGTTAAGTCTTCAAACTAAAATATCAAAGTCACATATTCCATTCAGTGTGCGTCGCCGCAGTTTAGCAGCACATTCTGTGTACTGTGCAGAGTTGCAGAATAGGAAGAAATACTGTTAAGTCTTCAAACTAAAATATCAAAGTCACATATTCCATTCAGTGTGCTTCGCCGCAGTTTAGCAGCCTATTCTGTGTACTGTGCAGAGTTGCAGAATAGGAAGAAATACTGTTAAGTCTTCAAACTAAAATATCAAAGTCACATATTCCATTCAGTGTGTTTCACCGCCGTTTAGCAGCCTATTCTGTGTACTCTGTACAGTTGCAGAATAATAAGAAATACTGTTAAGTTTTCAAACTCAAATATTAAAGTCACATATTCCATTCAGTGTGTTTCACAGCCGTTTAGCAGCCTATTCTGTGTACTCTGTACAGTTGCAGAATAATAAGAAATACTGTTAAGTTTTCAAACTCAAATATTAAAGTCACATATTCCATTCAGTGTGTTTCACCGCCGTTTAGCAGCCTATTCTGTGTACTCTGTACAGTTGCAGAATAGTAAGAAATACTGTTAAGTTTTCAAATTCAAATATCAAAGTCACATATTCCATTCAGTGTGTTTCACCGCCGTTTAGCAGCCTATTCTGTGTACTCTGTACAGTTGCAGAATAATAAGAAATACTGTTAAGTTTTCAAACTCAAATATTAAAGTCACATATTCCATTCAGTGTGTTTCACCGCCGTTTAGCAGCCTATTCTGTGTACTCTGTACAGTTGCAGAATAATAAGAAATACTGTTAAGTTTTCAAACTCAAATATTAAAGTCACATATTCCATTCAGTGTGTTTCACCGCCGTTTAGCAGCCTATTCTGTGTACTCTGTACAGTTGCAGAATAATAAGAAATACTGTTAAGTTTTCAAACTCAAATATTAAAGTCACATATTCCATTCAGTGTGTATCACCGCCGTTTAGCAGCCTATTCTGTGTACTCTGTACAGTTGCAGAATAATAAGAAATACTGTTAAGTTTTCAAACTCAAATATTAAAGTCACATATTCCATTCAGTGTGTTTCACCGCCGTTTAGCAGCCTATTCTGTGTACTCTGTACAGTTGCAGAATAATAAGAAATACTGTTAAGTTTTCAAACTCAAATATTAAAGTCACATATTCCATTCAGTGTGTATCACCGCCGTTTAGCAGCCTATTCTGTGTACTCTGAACAGTTGCAGAATAGTAAGAAATACTGTTAAGTTTTCAAACTCAAATATTAAAGTCACATATTCTGTGTAAGATGAAGAAGGCGGGTAAAAAGGGACGGGGAAGTGGACGTGATCCTGAAAGTTCAGGGCGCGGGTCAGGACGCGGAGAAACTGTGCCTGGTGCCAGAGCACAAGAAAGAAAGACATCCACCATACCTAGCTTCATGTGTAATTTTACAGGGCGTCGCAGGACATCACTCTCGAGGTCCGACCACTGCGAACAGGTGGTCGGTTGGATGACAGCTGATACTGCTTCCAGTCGGTTAAGCACCACCCTGTCTTCCACCAAGTCCACTCTCAGTAGCCAAGAGTCTGGTCAAAATAATCCTCACTCTGATCATCCTTCCTCCCACCATACACGGTCTGGTCAAAGAAGTGATCCCACACTGGGATATAGTGAGGAGCTCGTCTCATCACCAATCCTTCATTTGACCCTCTCTCCAAGCACGCTTGCAGAGGAACATGACATCTTGTGCCCTGATTCACAACCTCTAGAGGCTACCCAATCACAAGAAGATGACAGATGTGAACGGCATTTAAGGTCAAAGGAAGTAGTGGATGATGATGATGATGATGAGACACAGTTGCCATTAAATCAACCACTATTTCCGTCTCCAGACCTTGTTGAGGAGAATGTTATACAGTTGTCAATGACTGAGTATGTGGTGGGATCAAGACTTGAGGAGGATGATCAGAGTGAGGAAGTGGAGGAGGACTTGGTGGACGATGAGGTGACTGACCCCACCTGGGAAGGTGTAGAGCCGAGCGATGTCGGCAGTCCTGAGGGTGAGCCATCTGCAGCACCGCAACAGGCTGGAAGAGGCAGTGGTGTGGCTACAGAAAGAAGGCGGACCGCACCAAACCGGCCCGCAAATGTTCCACGGAGCACCCCCTTGCGTAAATCTACCTTGCCAAGGGGTAGGTGTTCCGCGGTATGGCGTTTTTTTAAGGAAAGTGCGGACGACAAAAGAATTGTAGTTTGCAACCTGTGCCACACCAGAATGAGCCGAGGCATGAACACTAGAAACCTCACCACCACCAGCATGATCCGACACATGGCATCCAAGCACCGTAGTAAGTGGGAGGAACGCCTGGATCGCCCATCTGTGTCTGCAGGCCACACCACTGCCTCCTCTTCCCCTGTTTTCGGTGCCGGCCAATCGCCTGTCGAAGGCGCAGGCCCGCATACCTCCCGCCCTGCACCTGTACCATCTGAAGCACCATCAGCGACCACATCCACTTCCCTGTCCCAGCACAGCGTCCAAATGTCGTTACCCCAGGCATTTGAGCGCAAGAGAAAGTACCCAGCCACCCACCCACAGGCCATAGCACTAACCTCACACCTTTCCAAATTACTGGCCATCGAAATGCTGCCATTTAGGCTTGTGGACACTGAGTCCTTCCGCAGCCTGATGGCAGCAGCTGTCCCTCGGTACGCGGTCCCCAGCCGCCACTACTTTTCCCGGTGTGCCATCCCCGCATTACACCACCATGTGTCCCGTAACATCACCCGTGCCCTGACCAACGCAGTTACTGGGAAGGTCCACTTAACGACTGACACATGGACAAGTGCTTGTGGCCAGGGACGCTACATTTCCCTGACGGCACACTGGGTGAATGTCGTGGAGGCTGGGAGCGACTCGGACCCTGGGATGGCACGGGTGCTACCCACGCCGAGGATTGCGGGCCCTACCTCCATCAGGGTTTCCACCAGCACCTACGTTATTGGCTCCTCCTCCTCCGTTTCCACCTCCGAATTCTCTACACACAGCGCCACTCCCCCATCAGCCAGTAGCTGGAAGCAGTGTAGCACTGCAGTGGGGAAGCGTCAACAGGCCGTGCTGAAGCTGATCTGCCTTGGGGACAAACAGCACACGGCCTCAGAGCTGTTGCAGGGGATTAGTCACCAGACCGAGCAGTGGCTCTCGCCACTCAACCTGCAACCAGGCATGGTTGTGTGTGATAATGGGCGTAACTTGGTGGCGGCTTTGGAGCTCGGCAAGCTCACACACGTACCATGCCTAGCGCATGTATTTAATTTAGTGGTGCAGCGATTTCTAAAAACCTACCCCAATGTGCATGATCTCTTGACCAAGGTGCGCCGCGTGTGTGCACATTTCCGTAAGTCATCAACAGCTTCAGCCGGCCTGTTGAAGCTGCAGCAGCGCTTACAATTGCCAGCTCACCGGCTGCTGTGTGACGTGAGCACGCGCTGGAACTCCACCTTCCACATGTTGGCCCGGCTTTGTGAGCAGCAGAGGGCAGTAGTGGAGTACCAGCTGTTACACGGTCGTCGCCTCTCCGTTCAACTTCCTGTAATCAGAAGTGAGGAGTGGAAATGGATGTCAGACCTCTGCGAGGTTTTACGCAATTTTGAGGAATCGACACAGATGGTGAGCGGCGATAACGCTATTATCAGTGTAACCATCCCACTTCTGTGTCTACTGAAACGCTCGCTGCTCACAATTAAAACCGACGCTTTGCATGTGGAAGAGGTGGAAATGGGGGAGGAAGAGCTTACACAAGGTGATAGCCAGAGCACCCTCACTTCGTCTTCTCAGCGACAATTGGAGGAGGCGGAGGAGGAGGAGGAGGAGGAAGACACGGTTGCCTCCGCTACAGAGGGTAGCCATGGAACTTTAGTTCCATCTCTTCAGCGTGGGTGGGCAGAAGAGGAGGAAGAGGATGAGGAGATTGAGAGTCATCCTCCTGGTGAGGACAGCGAAATCTTGACTGTTGGTACTCTGGCACACATGGCTGACTTTATGTTAGGCTGCCTTTCCCGTGACCCACGCGTTATACGCATTTTAAACAACACGGATTACTGGGTGTTCACCCTTCTGGACCCCCGCTACAAAGAGAATTTCTCATCTCTCATTCCTCCGGTGGAGAGGACAAGCAAAATGTTGCAATACCAGAAGGTTCTTGTCGAAAAATTGCTCCAAAATTTTCCATCTGACAACGCTGGCGGCAGAGTACGTGCTACCTTGGCCAACCGAGAAGGGGAGAAAAGGGGAGCACACAGCAGTTCCGACAAAGGCAGGGCAACACTCTCCAAGGCGTGGGACACCTTCATGACACCCCGCCAGCACCCTCACCCTGATGCGCAGCCTAGTGTCACAAGGAGGGAAAAGTTTTGGAAGATGGTGAAGGAGTACGTAGCAGACCGTGTCAGCGTCCTCAATGATCCCTCTGTGCCTTACAACTACTGGGTGTCCAAGCTGGACACGTGGTATGAACTGGCACTCTACGCCTTGGAGGTGCTGGCCTGCCCTGCCGCCAGCGTTCTGTCTGAGCGGGTATTTAGTGCTGCTGGTGGCATCATAACAGATAAGCGTATCCGCCTTTCCACCGACAATGCTGATAGGTTGACACTTATAAAAATGAACAAGGCCTGGATTTCCCCTGACTTCTCCACTCCACTGGAGGAAAGCCCCGGGGGAACATAAACTCACTTTATATATGTTATTTACAATGATGGGAATACTCTGTATTCCCATTCACCCCTTCCACCCAAAAAACGGGTATATGGTTGACTCTTAATCTTCTCATCCTCCTCCTCCTCTTCCATATGCCCTGTGCTATAATTTTTATATAGGGCCAGCTCACCAGCGGGCCCTGTGATATAATTTTTATATAGGGTCAGCTCACCAGCGGGCCCTGTGATATAATTTTTATATAGGGTCAGCTCACCAGCGGGCCCTGTTTGCCAATTTTTATATAGGTCAGCTCACCAGCGGGCCTTCTCATATAATGTTTTATTGGGTCAGCTCTCTAGCGGGCCCTCTCATATAATGTTTTATAGCGTCAGCTCACTAGTGGGCCTTCGCATATAATGTTTAGGATGGTCAGCTCTGCAGCAGACCCTCACCCATAATGTTTTAGATGGTCAGCTCAGCGCACGTTTCCCTCTTAATCATGGCCTCAGTTCAATAAAATCAAGGAAATTTTTGGGAGAATTTGCCTCTGTGCACGTTTCCCTCTTAATCATGGCCTCAGTTCTGAAAATCAAGGAAATTTTTGGGAGAATTTGCCTCTGTGCACGTTTCCCTCTTAATCATGGCCTCAGTTCTGAAAATCAAGGAAATTTTTGGGAGAATTTGCCTCTGCGCACGTTTCCCTCTTAATCATGGCCTCAGTTCTGAAAATCAAGGAAATTTTTGGGAGAATTTGCCTCTGCGCACATTTCCCTCTTAATCATGGCCTCAATTCTGAAAATCAAGGAAATTTTTGGGAGAATTTGCCTCTGCGCACGTTTCCCTTTTAATCATGGCCTCAGTTCTGAAAATCATGGAAATTTTTGGGAGAATTTGCCTCTGCGCACGTTTCCCTCTTAATCATGGCCTCAGTTCAGAAAAATCGAGGAAATTTTTGGGAGAATTTGCAGATGATATACAAGTAAATATACAGCAAATACTGTTTGGTAACAATTTTTCGCCTAAAGTCGTTTTTATCTGCCTTTTTGTGTGTTTTACGGTCAGTCTGTAAAAATGGCGTACTACGGGCGAAAGATCGTTCCCAGCAGCGACGTTGGAGTCCAAGATGCATCCAGACATCCTCCCTATGCTGTCCCTGAACCATTTCTGTAGTGTTTCCATCTTTTTCTGCCCTTTTCCTATGGACCAGGCACCCTCCCCTCATCAGAGCAGGGGGTGCCTGGTGTAATGCTCGAGTCCTCCCATTGACTTCAATGGGGCTCGGGTGCTCGGCCGAGCACTCGAGCCTCAGGGGGTGCTCGGTCAGAGCACCCGAACACCCGAGCATTGGGGTGCTCGCTCATCACTAGTCTGTATTATTCTGCTGTAGTACTACAGGGCCTGTGAAGGTTATCTTATTATTTATGATTTCAATAAAACTGTGTTTTATCCTAAACCACTGTGTCTGAGTGTTGAATAAACCGTTGCATGTTGCTGATGACTGCACTGTGCCTGCCCCAACAGAAAAATAGTCCCATGCCCATCATGACTTCAGGGGGAAGGGAACAGTTGGAGAAGAATGGCCTCTTTCTTCTTGTCCTCCACATTCCCCTTCATTGTCTGTGGCAGCGGATAATGTTGCTGCTACTGCCTCAGATTCAGCACTGCAAGTAGGATCAGGAGTATTGCTACTGCTGGCAAGTGGAACCTGTCCTAGTCCCGCATCACTCTCAGCTCTCACTAGTACTACCCTTTTCTCCCTGCCTTCACATTCCCTTTTCTCCCTTCCTACCCATTCCCTTTTCTCCCTCCCTTCTCAATAAATTCCCCAAGATCCCTTGGGGTGATTTAGGGGGACTGGAAAGCCTTGGTTCAGTACTGCTAGTGACTTCCTCCTCTTCCTCCTCCTCCTCAGACTCAGTGGACACATAATAAGAATCCTTCCAGTTCCTCTGTTTGTTGCTCATAGTGATAGGAACCACTATGAGCCTCTCCTGCCTCACTTTTTGCAAAATATCACAAGAGAACTGCACAGCACATCTATCTCACTCTGTAGCTGCTTCTATTGTGCCTGCCTTCAGTGAAAATGTGACGTTTTTATAACAGAAAACAATGTAAATCAATGGGCGAAAACTATAGCCATTGAAAAAATGGTGAAAGATTTTGGCCAATGGAAAGATGCGAAAATTTTAACTGCTAGTTTTAAAGCAGATTTTCCCACAAAAAAGCAGTTAACAACATGGTTTTCGTGAAATTTCTTGCGGGAACATGGCGACAACTTTCGCCCATCCCTACTCACAAGCACAAATTGGCTGCTGTGAGAGCCTGACAGACATTTATATGGCTGTAGAAAACTTTGTGTGGTGGAGAAATATTTTTCTTCCCTAGTGATTTCAATGGGTGAAAAAGGCGGGAAAAAGCGCAAAAACTGCACTTTTCGCGGGAAGTTATTCACCAAGTGGAAAGTGCCATTATTCACCGATTTAAGTTTGAGATGAAAATTTTCGTCCACCCTTACTCTTCTCCCAAAGAAGATGCAGTTTGTCAAGGACCCACCAAAAGTTCCAACACCACCAGAGCCAAATATATATAAGAACACTGAAGACAACAACAAGTCACATTATATTGCTGATGATTGCAATGACATAATGGAGGATGATTTGTCAGCTGAACCAACTGCTGCATCTAACAGTGAGACAAACACGCACATATTTTAGAGGTTTTATGGACACTCAGACATGGAAGGTTTAGGTAAAATGCAATTTTATTGAAGAACCACAGTAATAGAATAACCCTCGTGGGTCCAGTATGTATGCAACAGTACACTACTAACACAGGACAGGTAGCAGTACAAAATACCCACACAGGTCCAGTATATATATATATATATATATATATATATATACACAATACAGTACTGACACAGGTCAGGTTACAGTTATTAGTACCCACACAGGTCCAGTATATAATATATACAATACTATACTGACACAGGTCAGGTAAAATTTGTGTGAATCCAAACGAAGTGATTACTATTAGGCCGGGAGGACAGGCAGGCCCTAATAGTACAATGGCCCTTAGTACACTCTCTACGCAGAAAGTGACACAATGGCGACTAAGGCCGTGACAGTAACCAAGGCCCTGGACAACCGATAGACTACCGGAGCTGTCAAAAGAGGACTGCCACAGGGGCACGCAGTAACACCAATCAGTGACTACAATGACTACCTAATGTGCAGGTACCGACCCACAAAGGATTAACGAAGGCTCAGACCTAGAATTGACTACCAGTATGGAGAGAGCTTGAGGTGCCCAGGAAAGACCAACCTCAGCTAGCACAGTATAGGTCAAGCGTACCGTGGTGCTACCGAAAGATGCTACAACACCCGGTGTCGTATCACGAGGCACAATACTGATCGAGTCACAGTAAATGGCTGCCGGAGCAGCAATGGAGGAAACAGAGGATCTGTCTGTGGACAGAGAGAAACAGGAGTAAGGCCCTCAACCGGATACCGGTTGATGTAGCAAGCAGGACCGGGTCAGTACACAGAGAAGGAACGTCAGCCAATCCGGGTCGGTACACAGAGCAGGAACGTCAGCCAGGACGGGTTGGTACACAGAGCAGGAACGTCAGCCAATCTGGGTCAGTACACAGAGCAGAAATGTCAGCCAGGCCGGGATGGCACACAGAGCAGGAACGTCAGCCAATCTGGGTCGGTACATGGAGCAGGAACGTCAGCCAGGTCAGGTCGGTACACAGAGCAGGAACTTCAGCCAATCCGGGTCGGTACATGGAGCAGGAATGTCAGCCAGGTCGGGTCGGTACACAGAGCAGGAACGTCAGCCAATCTGGGTTGGTACACAGAGCAGGAACGTTACAGACAGAATAGTCAGGCAGTCCGGGTCATACATAGGAAACACACAAATTCTGGAGCAAGCACTTAGTAACAGAAACACCACAAAAGGGCACCGCTAAAGTGACAGGGCTCAGTATTTAAGGGTTATCACTGGGTGGAGCAATACCCCGTTAGCCAATAAGAATGTATCAGGAAGAAACACAGTCATAATGTCGCCAGCAAAACACGGGCACCGTGATACATATGTCTTCAAAGTAATAGCAAACTCTGTGAAAGTAAAAGTGAAAAGACATTGTTTGAGACCTGTAAAGCTTAGAGGAATACAAGGGTGATACTGATGCTGAGGATGACCTAATGGTGACTGATGATGATGATGCAGATCTAGAATATATCCCTCCAGCATCCTCCTCTTCTTCAGATACAGATGAAGTTGAGAGTAAGAGAGAGGATGGCATGGTCAGAAAGTTAGCAGAAAGGCAAAGGCTCAGTCTTCCACCACTGAAAAGGAGCACTGTAGTAACAACGGCACAGATGAGGAGGAGGAGGGATGGAAAGAAGGGTTGCTACCATCTAGCAGACTTAGGACCACAGCTATAACCTATAAGTAATGCGTATCAGTAATCTGAGAAAAAGGATAGCTTACAATATATATATATATATACATATATAGATATATACATACATATATATATATTATATATATATATGTATATATATATATATATTCACAAGCAAGGATGCACTCCCGATATATGTGTGAATGCCTGGGTGCCAGATAGGTTAAATTGTAAATGGTGTAAGAATCAGCACACAAGACAACGATCCCTGGTGGGATCGAAACGTTGATCCACAAATAAATCCACATTGCATTGTTTATTAAGTCTCCTGAGTGTGCTGATTCTTAAACCATTTACTATATATATATATATATATATATATATATATATATATACACATACATACCTCAAACAAACCATGCTAGTCCCCCACCACCATTAACATACACATTCCACATTGTAGGTTGTGTTTTTGTTATATCTTGACAAGCAGGAACACATTTTTCACATGGCATATGTTGCTGTACGGCTCCCAACTTTGACTGTCAGACACTTATTTCTCCACTGCAGTCCCACCAATGACACCATGCCAGTCCTCCACCACTACTATCATACACATCTGTCACACTGCAGGTTGCACTTTATTTTTATCACTTGACATCATCATGAATATGTGTCAGAGTCACTTAAGCAGGAAGTAAGTGTTGTGGGCAAAGGACAAATGCACTCTGCATACTAACACATTTTTAAGGTATATGTTACTGTGGGACTCACAACTTTAATGTCCATCTACTTATTTTTCCACTACAGCCCTCAGAAGTAGTAATATGGTGGTGGGAAATGTTGCACCATAGGAAAGATAGGTGAAAAATCTATTGGAATAGGCAAATAATTTGTTGGAATTTGTGAAAAAGATGAACCTTTTGTATTGGAGAAAAGAAGAAAACTTTTTCGAAAATAGATAAAAATAGTTTTTTGAAACATTTGAATTGAACTTATTCACCAGTCCCCGCTTGTTTTTCCAGAGGAATTTCCTGGACGTTATCCAAACGGAGACAGCATTATTCTCTGGATGCATATGTAGTCATACACATATGCATCAATTATCTGACATACTCTACATGTGAGTAGAATATAAAGCTTTTTTCTCATTATTGATACATTTTAACAGTAATATACGATTGTGGCACTTTACTCTTCAGTTTTTGGGTTTGACCATCGTTGGAAGATACTGTTACTCTTCCATGAGTCTTTTCATAAAATGTAGTTATCACTGCATCCCAATCTCTGACCTCCGCTAATAATAATAATAATAATAATAATAATAATAATAATAATAATTGTGGTGAATAAACCAGTAGGTAACAGAGGGCTTGATTCTGATGTGGGTTTAGTGTAGGGTAAACTTCATCTAGTGGAGATGTTCTACCATTTAACCAAAGGGCAATATTTTTAGAGTTATTAGTAGAGGTGGGCGAAAAGTGAGAAAAATTTCCTGCATAACTTTTCTCGAAGAACTGCCGATTTTTTTTTATTTTTGCGAAAGTTTTCTCTTTTTCTGCAGTGCAAAATTATTCCTCCTTTTTGCCTATTCCAGCAAATTTTTCACCTATTTCAACACATTTTTCTCCTATTCCAACACAATTTTTTCCTATGTTTAATATGGTGCAACATTTCCCAGCACAATATTACTTCTTCTGAGGGTTGTAGTGGAGGAATAAGTAGCTGAAAGTCAAAGTTGTGAGTCTTACAGCAACATACACCTTGAAAAATGTGTTAGCATGCAGAGTGCCGCTGTCCTTTGCCCACAACACTTATTTCCTGCTTAAAGGGACAGTAATGTCCCATAAAAAATCTTCTAGTTTTGTAGAGGTTAAAAAAAAAACTATGTGCCACAAATCCTATCTCTCAAACCGCTATGGTTTGAGAGATATTCACATTGAAAGTTCCCCCTCCTTCCCCTTCTCCTGATGTCAGCTGTAAAGCTGACAGCAGGAGATTCATGTTGTCATGATTCTGCCCTCTCCTCAGCCTGGTGCAGTACATCACAGTGCCACTACCTTCCTATGGTGCTGTTGTAGGCTTCTGCACTCAGGCTAAAGAGACCTGATTCTGTTCCCAGCTGACCCCACCTAGCAGTCATCCTCCTCCCTATTTAGTTCAGTCTCTCCCCTTCCTCTGGGCCAGATTATACAGTTTATCCTGATCTGTCCAGATCAGTCCCTGTTTAGTTTCCTTCCCTTTTGACCCTGAGCCCTGTGTAGCAGTGCACAGCTGCTGCACCCCTTGGGTTCCAGTGCAGCCTGCTGCCCCCCCTTGTGTTCCATTGCAGAGCTGCTGCACCCCTTGTGTTCCAGTGCAGGCTGCTGCATCCCTTGTGTTCTAGTGCAGGCTGCTGCACCCCTTGAGTCCCAGAGTCGACCTCACCCCTTGAGTTCCAGAGCTGACTTTGTCCCCAGTTGACCAGAGGCCCTGCTCCCTTTTGCCCAGAGGCCCTGTTCCCCTTTGCCCAGAGCTATCTACATCCCTTTGCCCAGAGCTAGCTGTTCCCCAAAGTCCAGAGGCCTTGCTCTTTTCTGTTTCATTGAAGGTTTTGTTGTACATTACTATTTCTTGTTACTTGTACTTATGTATATACATTATATTGGTTTCCCTTTTAATTGTGTGTTTCTTTCTCTCTGGGTTCACTTTATTTATTACTTTTGCTGCTGTTGGTCAGCACCCCTTCCTGACCAGCAGCCCATGACACATGTCGGCCAACTCGAGGAGGCTCTTCAGCAGAGCCGAAATCTCATTATTTAAAAAGAACTACTTCATTGGAATGATCTACAAAGTGTGCTTGCAAACCATGCACACTTTGCAAACCTTTCCAATGAAGTAATTCTTTTTAAATAATGCAATTTCAGCTCTGCTGCAGAGCTGCTGGCTGGTCCCCGGACTGGGATTTCCTGCTGTTAGCACAGCACTGATGTCAAGAGAAGGGGAGGGAGGGGGGGAATTTAAATGTGACTATCTCTCAAACCATAGTAATTGAGAGATAGGATTTGTTGCATATAGTTTATTTTTTAACCTCTACAAAACTAGTAGAATTTTTTATGGGACGTTAGTGTCCCTTTCAATGACATTGGCACGTATTCATGATGATGTCAAGTAATAAAAAAAAAATAAAGTACAACCTACAATGTGGCAAATGTGTTTGGTAGTGGTGGTGGGGTACTCGTGTGGTGTGATTGGTGGGACCTTGACAAACTGCATCTACCCCAGGAGGAGAGTGATCATCATCATCATTTATTGCATATGCTGCAGCAACAGTTGCTGCAGTCAATTTTTACACTTTATGCTGCACCCCTGCACTTCCTCCACCTTTTCCCCGCTCGCTTGTGCATTTGCTAAACATTAATCAACTACTGTGTGTGTTTTTACTCTCTACGGTACACATCTGATGGAGTGTGATGTCTTGCCTTGGCCCTCAACAAAATTCTTAGTGTTGTTTGCTGTCTATCAAGTCTGCCTCAGTCACAGAGCTCCCAGTCAGCTGTCTAATATATTTATTTGTTTAATTATTTATGTTTTTAATTTTTTTATTATTTTTTTTAAGTTGTCCACCATATCTTATCTCAGTTAATCCCAAAAAATATATATAACTAAAAAACAAAATCAACAACTTCTTTCCACCAGACTTCCCCAGCACATAGACAATAAACATAAAATCAGCAAGCAATTTGGACCTCGGCTGCCTGTGTCTTGGCAGCCAGTAACACCTTCGGGGTATTTTGGGGTAACCTCCTTCCTCCCTTCTTCTCCGCCATTGTGCACCCAGACTCACCTAATACAGAAAACAAATGTCCTACCTAATTGACTCCCTAAAATTAAGCTTCAATTCCCCTTTATTTGCCTATCTTCTCCAGCTCAAAAACATGCTGCTCTCTCCTCTCACAAACACAGAATGGCTGCTGTGAGAGCCTGACAGACTTTTATATGGTTGTAGAAACTTTTGTGAGGTGGAGAAACATTTTTCTACCCATTGATTTCAATGTAATGAGCTAGGCGAAAAAAGCAGGAAAAAGCAGGAAAAATGGCACTTTTTGTGGGAAATTTTTCACCAAGTGAAATGTGCCATTTTTCAGTGATTTCAGTTTGAGGTGAAACTTTTCACCCATCCCTAGTTATTAGGTGTGTAACCTATGGTTGCTTTACTATTAGACATTGGAATATCTGCCTGGGCATGTAGTATTGCAGTAAGTATAATACAAGGAGGTCCTCTTAAGGTTTTTTCCAGGAAAGTGGTCATTAATTTAATTTCCCTTACTAGTAAGTCATTACGTTTTGGAGTAATCGGTGGGCGTCATTCTCTATCCTTTATGGGGGGGTATATAAATTAGATCTGGGTGATTCCCAAGATACTCCTAAAATCAAAGGACCATATCTCTTATTGCCTTGTGGTATATTAGGTGGAGTCCTCAATATGCTTATTGAGTCCTCATATGTTATACTGACAACCATATGTTTTACAAGATTATAATCTAATTTCCGATATTCAAAAACTGGTGCAGCCAATTGCTGAGCATTACCATATATTAAGCTTATTAATATAAAACAATAATGGGCCCCTTGTCCCCAGGGTCCAAATGTGATTTATAGACAGATTATTTTACTATCTATAACATCCCATCTATTTTGTTGCTTAAACAGTTCATTTAATCTTATTATATTGGTAAACTGGATAACCATGATATTTAAGTACCTTCCCTTATGTATAAGGGGTCCTGCAGGATAAGTTAATAATGGGTAAATGTAATTAATTAAACTAGACTTCAATCCCCAGTTGGGCACCATTGTGATGGGGTAATACCTTCCTTCCAAGATAATGTTATGAGGAACAGTTTTTCCTTAGTCTAAGTACAGGTGCACCAGACCTCAAAGTTATAACATGTACAATGGTACATTCTTATATGTGAGTACAACAGAAAGGGCAGTGAGTCAGACATAAAGCAAGCAATATTTATTTTGGCTAGCTAAAATATCAGATGAAGATATTATGACAATTAGCATAACTTAATACAGTTACAATTACAAATCAGTCTTAATTCCTAATACCTAGTTGTTATATACCTTTTTGTCAGGATGACCCAACCACTAATCAATATCTGATCAGTCACTGAACATATCTGATCAGCTACCGGACATACTTGATCAGTTACTGAACATTCTTGATCAGTCACTGAACATCATTATGGTCCTTATCCTTCCCCTTTTTAGGAATGGGTTTCATTTTTGTATGTATTTTGTATATATGTATATGTATATATATATGTGTGTGTATATATGTGTGTATACAGAAATAAATATTGCTTTTAGCAAGAAAGAATATAAATCACATAATGCTTATAAAAGGGGAAATTAGCCTACAGCATAAGGACATGGCTATCCACATCCTCAGAAGATATGCTAAAAGGATGCGGACAGCCATGTCCTCTACTTTTCCACCTCCAAGGGGTTAATACTGGGACTGAGGCTAACCTTCAGGGAAGTTCTCAGTTCCCAGTCCCTTGTACATACCCCATTGCATGAATTACATCATTCATGATTCATGAGTGCGGTGATGATATTCATGTGATGGGACAGACTGGGTAATGTAGAGATCACTCAGCATTATAGTACAATATAGCTGTTGGGACAGCTCTTAAGTAGCAACAATCTTGCTTATAACCCATTTCCTAAATATATCATGTTAGCTCAGTCTATTGTGTTTCTTTCTGTTGCATTGTCATGCAGATTCATCAAATCCACCACCAGATGGCAATGTTGTACCTGGATTTAAAAAAAAAACAAAAAAAAAACACTTTAATGGACAGATATGTAAATAAGAAGATAGCAAGGGACTTGTTTTAAGCTGTTGTAGATCTATTGAGTTCCCTATAAGATATCAGACTTAATTCTTTTTCAGATTATGGAGAATGTAACCAATTTTTAATGATGAGCATGCACAATACCAATTTACTATGCTACTACGAAACTTATTCCAACAAATTGTACTCTGGGAAACACACAGTTGAATATATCCTATACTGGGCCCCTAGTGCATATGGCCTATTCCAAAGCCAGGTGAATTCAGTCTTGGGTACCCCTGCTGTTGTGGCTAAGGATTTCCTACATCCCCATCTAAACAATATATCACAGGGGATGCAGATGGGAAGCCCAAGGCTGAATACTCTGACTCAGGAATAGGCCATAAGTTCCAAGGGCCCAAGTGAGTATATATTCAACTGTGGGCTCTCCAGCTGTTGGAAGCTACATCTCCAAGCTAAGTAATGCCTTTCAGAGGATGCATTTTCCCAGATTAGAGAGAGAGAAAGAGAGATAGAGCGATATAATGAAAAAGTAAATTTGAGCTCTGTTGTTGGGACACCAGGGCCCTATATGTCATATTTGTGGAAGGGGCTAACGGAGCCAACGAAACCGGATGACTTGAGATGACCTAGGAGATATGACTAGATGAATTTGGCATAACCTCGGTCCCTAATGGACCCAGGCCCGAGGACGTAAAAGCCGGCCTGATTAGAGGGCCGGCTTGGACTGATTAGAGAATTGCTTAAGGGAGGGAAGGAGGGTGACTGCTACGGACGCCAGGTAGGGAAGCCACAGGGACCATTTTGAAGGCTCCTCCCACCCCTCCCACAAATGCAGGCGTAGCCTGCTTACTTGTGGAAGGGGCTAACGGAGCCAACGAAACCGGATGACTTGAGATGACCTAGGAGATATGACTAGATGAATGGGCCCAGGCCCGAGGACGTAAAAGCTGGCCTGATTAGAGGCCAAAAATAAGGACGAGACTATATGCTTTAAATACTTTATTGACATTTGCTGAGACAAAGAAGAGAGGGCAAGACGAATTTCTTCTTTAGGATTGGGAATGTACCTTGTGTAACATTGCGACCTCCATCTTCCCAGTTTCTGAATAATGTGAGGGGTTGTGTTCTTTCACGAGGCGGCAGAGGCGGCGCAAATGCGGAATGAATGGCCAGAATAAGATTCTGGATCAACTCCAGCGTGAAAAAGTGAGATGAGAGGCGAGGGGATTGGGAAAAAGAAGCTGACCTGCCAAACGTGCTGGACTACGCAGGCCCCTGCCCCTGATGACTCGACAGACGAACGGTCTGAGGAGGCGGGGGTGAAGGAGAAGACTGGTAATCCGATGCATACCGTGAAGACAAAGTCAAGGGATGAATGACTCCTGCGGAGGATATCCCATCTGCCTGTTCACCGTCAGGAAGAACAAGATATCGACACTGGAGAGGCGGCGGGAGTGAAGGACGACAGTGAAAGAGAGGCAAGGAGATACTGGTGGCTAAGGAAGGAACCGTGAAGCGGAAGGGACCTAATTTGATTGCAGTCGTAATGGGGTACAGGGGAACAAGAAGGTAACGTGAGGGGGGAAGAAACCTTTGACGAGAGGGTCGTGAAGGGGGAGGGGGCAAGGGAGAGATGTGGGAGCACCTCTGACGAGAGGAACCTATAGGATAGACCAGGGCCAATGTCTCTGACGGAAGACTGCCTGTGGTATTAGGACAACCAGGTCTCTGACGGGAGACTGACCAGCGAAAATGATTGAGGAACCTCTGATGGGAGGAACCTGGGAAAGACTGAGATCCTAAGATGCAGTTAGACAGGGGGAAAGAGGAGGGGGAAAAAGGTGACTGAAATAACTTGCAATAGGGGTGTGATGACAACCTCGAGCGAGATTGCTACTACCTAGCTTGATCGGCGTCCATGGCTTAGAGGAAATGACGATTCAGGGACTTGCAAAGAAGATGGTGACTGCCTTGGTAGGAGACGAATGGACAAAGTCTGAAAAGATTAAATTAAATTGAGTATACTGGAGGCATAATGATGGATGGGACTAGATGACTGAAAATAACTAATACTTACCAGAGGTGAAAAGAAGGATCCTGGAGAAAATGAGATAGGCTTACTAGGCCGTTTAGAAAGAGAAACTTTAGCAATCTGGAACACTGAAGGGAGCACCTAAGTTGGCCAAAGAAATATGAATATTAACAAGCTACTAGAACAGAGGGAGCTTGAAAGACATGATCTAAATTAAGGGGACACCAGGCGAGCCTGGCAGGTGAAACTATGAGTAATTAAAGTAATTCTGGCCTGAGGAATAACTGTAGCACAGCGAGTACTACCCTACACGAGTATATGTATAAATGTAAGAATGCTTAAATGTACATACTCACTAGTGTTAAGCGAGCATGCTCGGCCGAAGCTTGGTTCGGCTCGAGCATCGCTCTGCTCGGCACATGGCGGTACTCGTACGAGTACCGCATGTGCTCGCCCGTCATGTTCGGGTCTCCTCCCCGCACGTTTCGCGGCTGCTGCGCAGCCAATAAACGTGCAGGGAGGCTCTGACATCAGTGTAATGCCAGCAGCCATGTTGGCTGCTGGCATTACACTGATTGGCTGGCCAGAACCCGTGATCGGGTGCTGTATAGCACCTGACCAGCGAGTTCGGCTCAGTCTTAGCCAGGGAGAGATGAGGATAGGAAGGGAAAGTCAGTGTAGGGAGAAGACAAGCAATTGTGAAAAAAAAAAAAGACCCAAAAGTCCTTTTTAGGACTACTGTGTGTGGGGGCAGCAGTTTATTTTGTGTGGGGGGAAAAAAAAAAAAAAAAAAACTTCATATATTCTGTTTAGTGTGCAAAGTTGCAGATTAGAGCACATTCTGTTTAGTGTGCAAAGTTGCAGATTAGAGCACATTCTGTTCAGTGTGCAAAGTTGCAGATTAGCAGCACATTCTTTTTAGTGTGCAAAGTTGCAGATTAGAGCACATTCTGTTTAGTGTGCAAAGTTGCAGATTAGAGCACATTCTGTTTAGTGTGCAAAGTTGCAGATTAGAGCACATTCTGTTTAGTGTGCAAAGTTGCAGATTAGAGCACATTCTGTTAAGTCTTCAAACTGTAAAATATCAAAGTCACATATTCCATTCACTGTGCGTCGCCGCAGTTAAGAAGCAAATTCTGTGTACTGTGCACAGTTTCAGAATAGGAAAAAATTCTGTTAAGTCTTCAAACTGTAAAATATCAAACTCACATATTCCATTCACTGTGCGTAGCCGCAGTTAAGAAGCAAATTCTGTGTACTGTGCACAGTTTCAGAATAGGAAAAAATTCTGTTAAGTCTTCAAACTGTAAAATATCAAAGTCACATATTCCATTCACTGTGCGTCGCCGCAGTTAAGAAGCAAATTCTGTTTACTGTGCACAGTTTCAGAATAGGAAAAAATTCTGTTAAGTCTTCAAACTGTAAAATATCAAAGTCACATATTCCATTCACTGTGCGTCGCCGCAGTTAAGAAGCAAATTCTGTGTACTGTGCACAGTTTCAGAATAGGAAAAAATTCTGTTAAGTCTTCAAACTGTAAAATATCAAAGTCACATATTCCATTCACTGTGCGTAGCCGCAGTTAAGAAGCAAATTCTGTGTACTGTGCACAGTTTCAGAATAGGAAAAAATTCTGTTAAGTCTTCAAACTGTAAAATATCAAAGTCACATATTCCATTCACTGTGCGTAGCCGCAGTTAAGAAGCAAATTCTGTGTACTGTGCACAGTTTCAGAATAGGAAAAAATTCTGTTAAGTCTTCAAACTGTAAAATATCAAAGTCACATATTCCATTCACTGTGCGTCGCCGCAGTTAAGAAGCAAATTCTGTTTACTGTGCACAGTTTCAGAATAGGAAAAAATTCTGTTACGTCTTCAAACTGTAAAATATCAAAGTCACATATTCCATTCACTGTGCGTCGCCGCAGTTAAGAAGCAAATTCTGTTTACTGTGCACAGTTTCAGAATAGGAAAAAATTCTGTTAAGTCTTCAAACTGTAAAATAACAAAGTCACATATTCCATTCACTGTGCGTAGCCGCAGTTAAGAAGCAAATTCTGTGTACTGTGCACAGTTTCAGAATAGGAAAAAATTCTGTTAAGTCTTCAAACTGTAAAATATCAAAGTCACATATTCCATTCACTGTGCGTCGCCGCAGTTAAGAAGCAAATTCTGTGTACTGTGCACAGTTTCAGAATAGGAAAAAATTCTGTTATGTCTTCAAACTGTAAAATATCAAAGTCACATATTCCATTCACTGTGCGTCGCCGCAGTTAAGAAGCAAATTCTGTTTACTGTGCACAGTTTCAGAATAGGAAAAAATTCTGTTAAGTCTTCAAACTGTAAAATATCAATGTCACATATTCCATTCACTGTGCGTCGCCGCAGTTAAGAAGCAAATTCTGTGTACTGTGCACAGTTTCAGAATAGGAAAAAATTCTGTTAAGTCTTCAAACTGTAAAATATCAAAGTCACATATTCCATTCACTGTGCGTAGCCGCAGTTAAGAAGCAAATTCTGTGTACTGTGCACAGTTTCAGAATAGGAAAAAATTCTGTTAAGTCTTCAAACTGTAAAATATCAAAGTCACATATTCCATTCACTGTGCGTAGCCGCAGTTAAGAAGCAAATTCTGTGTACTGTGCACAGTTTCAGAATAGGAAAAAATTCTGTTAAGTCTTCAAACTGTAAAATATCAAAGTCACATATTCCATTCACTGTGCGTAGCCGCAGTTAAGAAGCAAATTCTGTGTACTGTGCACAGTTTCAGAATAGGAAAAAATTCTGTTAAGTCTTCAAACTGTAAAATATCAAAGTCACATATTCCATTCACTGTGCGTCGCCGCAGTTAAGAAGCAAATTCTGTTTACTGTGCACAGTTTCAGAATAGGAAAAAATTCTGTTAAGTCTTCAAACTGTAAAATATCAAAGTCACATATTCCATTCACTGTGCGTCGCCGCAGTTAAGAAGCAAATTCTGTGTACTGTGCACAGTTTCAGAATAGGAAAAAATTCTGTTAAGTCTTCAAACTGTAAAATATCAAAGTCACATATTCCATTCACTGTGCGTCGCCGCAGTTAAGAAGCAAATTCTGTGTACTGTGCACAGTTTCAGAATAGGAAAAAATTCTGTTAAGTCTTCAAACTGTAAAATATCAAAGTAACATATTCCATTCACTGTGCGTCGCCGCAGTTAAGAAGCAAATTCTGTGTACTGTGCACAGTTTCAGAATAGGAAAAAATTCTGTTAAGTCTTCAAACTGTAAAATATCAAAGTCACATATTCCATTCACTGTGCGTCGCCGCAGTTAAGAAGCAAATTCTGTTTACTGTGCACAGTTTCAGAATAGGAAAAAATTCTGTTAAGTCTTCAAACTGTAAAATATCAAAGTAACATATTCCATTCACTGTGCGTCGCCGCAGTTAAGAAGCAAATTCTGTGTACTGCGCACAGTTTCAGAATAGGAAAAAATTCTGTTAAGTCTTCAAACTGTAAAATATCAAAGTCACATATTCCATTCACTGTGCGTCGCCGCAGTTAAGAAGCAAATTCTGTGTACTGTGCACAGTTTCAGAATAGGAAAAAATTCTGTTAAGTCTTCAAACTGTAAAATATCAAAGTCACATATTCCATTCACTGTGCGTAGCCGCAGTTAAGAAGCAAATTCTGTGTACTGTGCACAGTTTCAGAATAGGAAAAAATTCTGTTAAGTCTTCAAACTGTAAAATATCAAAGTCACATATTCCATTCACTGTGCGTCGCCGCAGTTAAGAAGCAAATTCTGTTTACTGTGCACAGTTTCAGAATAGGAAAAAATTCTGTTAAGTCTTCAAACTGTAAAATATCAAAGTCACATATTCCATTCACTGTGCGTCGCCGCAGTTAAGAAGCAAATTCTGTGTACTGTGCACAGTTTCAGAATAGGAAAAAATTCTGTTAAGTCTTCAAACTGTAAAATATCAAAGTCACATATTCCATTCACTGTGCGTAGCCGCAGTTAAGAAGCAAATTCTGTGTACTGTGCACAGTTTCAGAATAGGAAAAAATTCTGTTAAGTCTTCAAACTGTAAAATATCAAAGTCACATATTCCATTCACTGTGCGTAGCCGCAGTTAAGAAGCAAATTCTGTGTACTGTGCACAGTTTCAGAATAGGAAAAAATTCTGTTAAGTCTTCAAACTGTAAAATATCAAAGTCACATATTCCATTCACTGTGCGTCGCCGCAGTTAAGAAGCAAATTCTGTTTACTGTGCACAGTTTCAGAATAGGAAAAAATTCTGTTACGTCTTCAAACTGTAAAATATCAAAGTCACATATTCCATTCACTGTGCGTCGCCGCAGTTAAGAAGCAAATTCTGTTTACTGTGCACAGTTTCAGAATAGGAAAAAATTCTGTTAAGTCTTCAAACTGTAAAATAACAAAGTCACATATTCCATTCACTGTGCGTAGCCGCAGTTAAGAAGCAAATTCTGTGTACTGTGCACAGTTTCAGAATAGGAAAAAATTCTGTTAAGTCTTCAAACTGTAAAATATCAAAGTCACATATTCCATTCACTGTGCGTCGCCGCAGTTAAGAAGCAAATTCTGTGTACTGTGCACAGTTTCAGAATAGGAAAAAATTCTGTTATGTCTTCAAACTGTAAAATATCAAAGTCACATATTCCATTCACTGTGCGTCGCCGCAGTTAAGAAGCAAATTCTGTTTACTGTGCACAGTTTCAGAATAGGAAAAAATTCTGTTAAGTCTTCAAACTGTAAAATATCAATGTCACATATTCCATTCACTGTGCGTCGCCGCAGTTAAGAAGCAAATTCTGTGTACTGTGCACAGTTTCAGAATAGGAAAAAATTCTGTTAAGTCTTCAAACTGTAAAATATCAAAGTCACATATTCCATTCACTGTGCGTAGCCGCAGTTAAGAAGCAAATTCTGTGTACTGTGCACAGTTTCAGAATAGGAAAAAATTCTGTTAAGTCTTCAAACTGTAAAATATCAAAGTCACATATTCCATTCACTGTGCGTAGCCGCAGTTAAGAAGCAAATTCTGTGTACTGTGCACAGTTTCAGAATAGGAAAAAATTCTGTTAAGTCTTCAAACTGTAAAATATCAAAGTCACATATTCCATTCACTGTGCGTCGCCGCAGTTAAGAAGCAAATTCTGTGTACTGTGCACAGTTTCAGAATAGGAAAAAATTCTGTTAAGTCTTCAAACTGTAAAATATCAAAGTCACATATTCCATTCACTGTGCGTCGCCGCAGTTAAGAAGCAAATTCTGTGTACTGTGCACAGTTTCAGAATAGGAAAAAATTCTGTTAAGTCTTCAAACTGTAAAATATCAAAGTAACATATTCCATTCACTGTGCGTCGCCGCAGTTAAGAAGCAAATTCTGTGTACTGTGCACAGTTTCAGAATAGGAAAAAATTCTGTTAAGTCTTCAAACTGTAAAATATCAAAGTCACATATTCCATTCACTGTGCGTCGCCGCAGTTAAGAAGCAAATTCTGTTTACTGTGCACAGTTTCAGAATAGGAAAAAATTCTGTTAAGTCTTCAAACTGTAAAATATCAAAGTAACATATTCCATTCACTGTGCGTCGCCGCAGTTAAGAAGCAAATTCTGTGTACTGCGCACAGTTTCAGAATAGGAAAAAATTCTGTTAAGTCTTCAAACTGTAAAATATCAAAGTCACATATTCCATTCACTGTGCGTCGCCGCAGTTAAGAAGCAAATTCTGTGTACTGTGCACAGTTTCAGAATAGGAAAAAATTCTGTTAAGTCTTCAAACTGTAAAATATCAAAGTCACATATTCCATTCACTGTGCGTAGCCGCAGTTAAGAAGCAAATTCTGTGTACTGTGCACAGTTTCAGAATAGGAAAAAATTCTGTTAAGTCTTCAAACTGTAAAATATCAAAGTCACATATTCCATTCACTGTGCGTCGCCGCAGTTAAGAAGCAAATTCTGTTTACTGTGCACAGTTTCAGAATAGGAAAAAATTCTGTTAAGTCTTCAAACTGTAAAATATCAAAGTCACATATTCCATTCACTGTGCGTCGCCGCAGTTAAGAAGCAAATTCTGTGTACTGTGCACAGTTTCAGAATAGGAAAAAATTCTGTTAAGTCTTCAAACTGTAAAATAACAAAGTCACATATTCCATTCACTGTGCGTCGCCGCAGTTAAGAAGCAAATTCTGTGTACTGTGCACAGTTTCAGAATAGGAAAAAATTCTGTTAAGTCTTCAAACTGTAAAATATCAAAGTCACATATTCCATTCACTGTGCGTAGCCGCAGTTAAGAAGCAAATTCTGTGTACTGTGCACAGTTTCAGAATAGGAAAAAATTCTGTTAAGTCTTCAAACTGTAAAATATCAAAGTCACATATTCCATTCACTGTGCGTCGCCGCAGTTAAGAAGCAAATTCTGTGTACTGTGCACAGTTTCAGAATAGGAAAAAATTCTGTTAAGTCTTCAAACTGTAAAATATCAAAGTCACATATTCCATTCACTGTGCGTCGCCGCAGTTAAGAAGCAAATTCTGTGTACTGTGCACAGTTTCAGAATAGGAAAAAATTCTGTTAAGTCTTCAAACTGTAAAATATCAAAGTCACATATTCCATTCACTGTGCGTCGCCGCAGTTAAGAAGCAAATTCTGTGTACTGTGCACAGTTTCAGAATAGGAAAAAATTCTGTTAAGTCTTCAAACTGTAAAATATCAAAGTCACATATTCCATTCACTGTGCGTCGCCGCAGTTAAGAAGCAAATTCTGTTTACTGTGCACAGTTTCAGAATAGGAAAAAATTCTGTTAAGTCTTCAAACTGTAAAATATCAAAGTCACATATTCCATTCACTGTGCGTCGCCGCAGTTAAGAAGCAAATTCTGTGTACTGTGCACAGTTTCAGAATAGGAAAAAATTCTGTTAAGTCTTCAAACTGTAAAATATCAAAGTCACATATTCCATTCACTGTGCGTCGTCGCAGTTAAGAAGCAAATTCTGTTTACTGTGCACAGTTTCAGAATAGGAAAAAATTCTGTTAAGTCTTCAAACTGTAAAATATCAAAGTCACATATTCCATTCACTGTGCGTCGCCGCAGTTAAGAAGCAAATTCTGTGTACTGTGCACAGTTTCAGAATAGGAAAAAATTCTGTTAAGTCTTCAAACTGTAAAATATCAAAGTCACATATTCCATTCACTGTGCGTAGCCGCAGTTAAGAAGCAAATTCTGTGTACTGTGCACAGTTTCAGAATAGGAAAAAATTCTGTTAAGTCTTCAAACTGTAAAATATCAAAGTCACATATTCCATTCACTGTGCGTAGCCGCAGTTAAGAAGCAAATTCTGTGTACTGTGCACAGTTTCAGAATAGGAAAAAATTCTGTTAAGTCTTCAAACTGTAAAATATCAAAGTCACATATTCCATTAACTGTGCGTCGCCGCAGTTAAGAAGCAAATTCTGTTTACTGTGCACAGTTTCAGAATAGGAAAAAATTCTGTTAAGTCTTCAAACTGTAAAATATCAAAGTCACATATTCCATTCACTGTGCGTCGCCGCATTTAAGAAGCAAATTCTGTGTACTGTGCACAGTTTCAGAATAGGAAAAAATTCTGTTAAGTCTTCAAACTGTAAAATATCAAAGTCACATATTCCATTCACTGTGCGTCGCCGCAGTTAAGAAGCAAATTTTGTGTACTGTGCACAGTTTCAGAATAGGAAAAAATTCTGTTAAGTCTTCAAACTGTAAAATATCAAAGTCACATATTCCATTCACTGTGCGTCGCTGCAGTTAAGAAGCAAATTCTGTGTACTGTGCACAGTTTCAGAATAGGAAAAAATTCTGTTAAGTCTTCAAACTGTAAAATATCAAACTCACATATTCCATTCACTGTGCGTCGCCGCAGTTAAGAAGCAAATTCTGTGTACTGTGCACAGTTTCAGAATAGGAAAAAATTCTGTTAAGTCTTCAAACTGTAAAATATCAAAGTCACATATTCCATTCACTGTGCGTCGCCGCAGTTAAGAAGCAAATTCTGTTTACTGTGCACAGTTTCAGAATAGGAAAAAATTCTGTTAAGTCTTCAAACTGTAAATATCAAAGTCACATATTCCATTCACTGTGCGTCGCCGCAGTTAAGAAGCAAATTCTGTGTACTGTGCACAGTTTCAGAATAGGAAAAAATTCTGTTAAGTCTTCAAACTGTAAAATATCAAAGTCACATATTCCATTCACTGTGCGTCGCCGCAGTTAAGAAGCAAATTCTGTGTACTGTGCACAGTTTCAGAATAGGAAAAAATTCTGTTAAGTCTTCAAACTGTAAAATATCAAAGTCACATATTCCATTCACTGTGCGTCGCCGCAGTTAAGAAGCAAATTCTGTGTACTGTGCACAGTTTCAGAATAGGAAAAAATTCTGTTAAGTCTTCAAACTGTAAAATATCAAAGTCACATATTCCATTCACTGTGCGTAGCCGCAGTTAAGAAACAAATTCTGTGTACTGTGCACAGTTTCAGAATAGGAAAAAATTCTGTTAAGTCTTCAAACTGTAAAATATCAAAGTCACATATTCCATTCACTGTGCGTCGCCGCAGTTAAGAAGCAAATTCTGTTTACTGTGCACAGTTTCAGAATAGGAAAAAATTCTGTTAAGTCTTCAAACTGTAAAATATCAAAGTCACATATTCCATTCACTGTGCGTAGCCGCAGTTAAGAAGCAAATTCTGTGTACTGTGCAAAGTTGCAGATTTGCAGCACATATTCCATGTAATATGAAGAAGGCGGGTAAAAAGGGACGGGGAAGTGGACGTGATCCTGATAGTTCAGGGCGCGGGTCAGGACGCGTAGAAACTGCGCCTGGTGCCAGAGCACAAGACAGAAAGACATCCACCATACCTAGCTTCATGTCTCATTTTACAGGGCGTCGCAGGACATCACTCTCGAGGTCCGACCACTGCGAACAGGTGGTCGGTTGGATGTCAGCTGATACTGCTTCCAGTCGGTTAAGCACCACCCTGTCTTCCACCAAGTCCACTCTCAGTAGCCAAGAGTCTGGTCAACATAATCCTCACTCTGATCATCCTTCCTCCCACCATAGAGGATCTGGTCAAAGAAGTGATCCCACACTGGGATATAGTGAGGAGCTCGTCTCATCACCAATCCTTAATTTGAACCTCTCTCCAAGCACGCTTGCAGAGGAACATGACATCTTGTGCCCTGATTCACAACCTCTAGAGGGTACCCAATCACAAGAAGATGACAGAGGTGAACGGCATTTAAGGTCAAAGGAAGTGGATGATGATGATGATGAGACACAGTTGCCATTACACCAACCACTATTACTGTCTCAAGACCTTGATGAGGAGGATGATATACAGTTGTCAATGACTGAGTATGTGGTGGGATCAAGACATGAGGAGGATGATCAGAGTGAGGAAGTGGAGGAGGACTTGGTGGACGATGAGGTGACTGACCCCACCTGGGAAGGTGTAGAGCCGAGCGATGACAGCAGTCCTGAGGGTGAGCCATCTGCAGCACCCCAACAGGCTGGAATAGGCAGTGGTGTGGCTACAGAAAGAAGGCGGACCGCACCAAACCGGCCCGCAAATGTTCCACGGAGCATCCCCTTGCCTAAATCTCCCTTGCCAAGGGGTAGGTGTTCCGCGGTATGGCGTTTTTTTAAGGAAAGTGCGGACGACAAAAGAATTGTAGTTTGCAACCTGTGCCACACCAGAATGAGCCGAGGCATGAACACTAGAAACCTCACCACCACCAGCATGATCCGACACATGGCATCCAAGCACCGTAATAAGTGGGAGGAACGCCTGGATCGCCCATCTGTGTCTGCAGGCCACACCACTGCCTCCTCTTCCCCTGTTTTCGGTGCCGGCCAATCGCCTGTCGAAGGCGCAGGCCCGCATACCTCCCGCCCTGCACCTGTACCATCTGAAGCACCATCAGCGACCACATCCACTTCCCTGTCCCAGCACAGCGTCCAAATGTCGTTACCCAAGGCATTTGAGCGCAAGCGAAAATACCCAGCCACCCACCCACAGGCCATAGCACTAACCTCACACCTTTCCAAATTACTGGCCATCGAAATGCTGCCATTTAGGCTTGTGGACACTGAGTCCTTCCGCAGCCTGATGGCAGCAGCTGTCCCTCGGTACGCGGTCCCCAGCCGCCACTACTTTTCCCGGTGTGCCATCCCCGCATTACACCACCATGTGTCCCGTAACATCACCCGTGCCCTGACCAACGCAGTTACTGGGAAGGTCCACTTAACGACTGACACATGGACAAGTGCTTGTGGCCAGGGACGCTACATTTCCCTGACGGCACACTGGGTGAATGTCGTGGAGGCTGGGAGCGACTCGGACCCTGGGATGGCACAGGTGCTACCCACGCCGAGGATTGCGGGCCCTACCTCCATCAGGGTTTCCGCCAGCACCTACGTTATTGGCTCCTCCTTCTCCTCCGTTTCCACCTCCGAATTCTCTGCGCGCAGCGCCACTCACCCATCAGCCGGTAGCTGGAAGCAGTGTAGCACTGCAGTGGGGAAGCGTCAACAGGCCGTGCTGAAGCTGATCTGCCTTGGGGACAAACAGCACACGGCCTCAGAGCTGTTGCAGGGGATTAGTCACCAGACCGAGCAGTGGCTCTCGCCACTCAACCTGCAACCAGGCATGGTTGTGTGTGATAATGGGCGTAACTTGGTGGTGGCTTTGGAGCTCGGCAAGCTCACACACGTACCATGCCTAGCGCATGTATTTAATTTAGTGGTTCAGCGATTTCTAAAAACCTACCCCAATTTGCATGATCTCTTGACCAAGGTGCGCCGCGTGTGTGCACATTTCCGTAAGTCATCTACAGCTTCAGCCGGCCTGTTGAAGCTGCAGCAGCGCTTACAATTGCCAGCTCACCGGCTGCTGTGTGACGTGAGCACGCGCTGGAACTCCACCTTCCACATGTTGGCCCGGCTTTGTGAGCAGCAGAGGGCAGTAGTGGAGTACCAGCTGTTACACGGTCGTCGCCTCTCCGTTCAACTTCCTGTAATCAGAAGTGAGGAGTGGGAATGGATGTCAGACCTCTGTGAGGTTTTACGCAATTTTGAGGAATCGACACAGATGGTGAGCGGCGATAACGCTATTATCAGTGTAACCATCCCACTTCTGTGTCTACTGAAACGCTCGCTGCTCACAATTAAAACTGACGCTTTGCATGTGGAAGAGGTGGAAATGCGGGAGGAAGAGCTTACACAAGGTGATAGCCAGAGCACCCTCACTTCGTCTTCTCAGCGACAATTGGAGGAGGCGGAGGAGGAGGAGGAGGAGGAGGAAGACACGGTTGCCTCCGCTACAGAGGGTAGCCATGGAACTTTAGTTCCATCTCTTCAGCGTGGGTGGGCAGAAGAGGAGGAAGAGGATGAGGAGATTGAGAGTCATCCTCCTGGTGAGGACAGCGAAATCTTGCCTGTTGGTACTCTGGCACACATGGCTGACTTTATGTTAGGCTGCCTTTCCCGTGACCCACGCGTTACACGCATTTTAGACAACACGGATTACTGGGTGTTCATCCTTCTGGACCCCCGCTACAAAGAGAATTTCTCATCTCTCATTCCTCCGGTGGAGAGGACAAGCAAAATGGTGCAATACCAGAAGGTTCTTGTTGAAAAATTGCTCCAAAATTTTCCATCTGACAACGCTGGCGGCAGAGTACGTGCTACCTTGGCCAACCGAGAAGGGGAGAAAAGGGGAGCACACAGCAGTTCCGACAAAGGCAGGGCAACACTCTCCAAGGCGTGGGACACCTTCATGACACCCCGCCAGCACCCTCACCCTGATGCGCAGCCTAGTGTCACAAGGAGGGAAAAGTTTTGGAAGATGGTGAAGGAGTACGTAGCAGACCGTGTCAGCGTCCTCAATGATCCCTCTGTGCCTTACAACTACTGGGTGTCCAAGCTGGACACGTGGTATGAACTGGCACTCTACGCCTTGGAGGTGCTGGCCTGCCCTGCTGCCAGCGTTCTGTCTGAGTGGGTATTTAGTGCTGCTGGTGGCATCATAACAGATAAGCGTATCCGCCTTTCCACCGACAATGCTGATAGGTTGACACTTATAAAAATGAACAAGGCCTGGATTTCCCCTGACTTCTCCACTCCACTGGAGGAAAGCCCCGGGGGAACATAAACTCACTTTATATATGTTATTTACAATGATGGGAATACTCTGTATTCCCATTCACCCCTTCCACCCAAAAAATGGGTATATGGTTGACTCTCTTCCATATACCCTGGGATATAATTTTTATATAGGGCCAGCTCACCAGCGGGCCCAGTGATATAATTTTTATATAGGGCCAGCTCACCAGCGGGCCCTGTGATATAATTTTTATATAGGGCCAGCTCACCAGCGGGCGCAGTTTGACAATTTTTGTATAGGTCAGCTCACCAGCGGGCCTTCTCATATAATGTTTTATTCGGTCAGCTCTCTAGCGGGCCCTCTCATATAATGTTTTATAGCGTCAGCTCACTAGCGGGCCTTCGCATATAATGTTTAGGATGGTCAGCTCCGCAGCATACCCTCACCCATAATGTTTTAGATGGTCGGCTCAGCGCACGTTTCCCTCTTAATCATGGCCCCAGTTCAGAAAAATCGAGGAAATTTTTGGGAGAATTTGCCCTTGCGCACGTTTCCCTCTTAATCATGGCCTCAGTTCAGAAAAATCGAGGAAATTTTTGGGAGAATTTGCCTTTGCGCACGTTTCCCTCTTAATCATGGCCTCAGTTCAGAAAAATCAAGGACATTTTTTGGAGAATTTGCCTCTGCGCACGTTTCCCTCTTAATCATGGCCTCAGTTCAGAAAAATCGAGGAAATATTTGGGAGAATTTGCAGATGATATACAAGTAAATATACAGCAAATACTGTTTGGTAACAATTTTTCGCCTAAAGTCGTTTTTATCTGCCTTTTTGTGTGTTTTACGGTCAGTCTGTAAAAATGGCGTACTACGGGCGAAAGATCGTTCCCAGCAGCGATGTTGGAGTCCAAGATGCATCCAGACATCCTCCCTATGCTGTCCCTGAACCATTTCTGTGGTGTTTCCATCATTTTCTGCCCTTTTCCTATGGACCAGGCACCCTCCCCTCATCAGAGCAGGGGGTGCCTGGTGTAATGCTCGAGTCCTCCCATTGACTTCAATGGGGCTCGGGTGCTCGGCCGAGCACTCGAGCCTCCGGGGGTGCTCGGTCAGAGCACCCGAACACCCGAGCATTGGGGTGCTCGCTCATCACTAATACTCACGCTTATGAACCCAAAAAAAAAATTTATTTTTTTTTTTTTTTATTAGGCAAGGAATTTGGGTAGGCTAACAAACTGTGACTATGCCCATGATGTTGCTGCCGTTGATACTGTATGATGGCCAATGGCAGGGCAAAAGAAACGGGGGGGAGGTGAAATGAAGTGGACATACCGGCAGGAATGAGGAGAGGATGTGGCGAGGAGGTGCTTGACTGCTGGAAGCAACCGCTTGAAGAGGGAGAGAGCGAGGCTAGATGGGCTGGATGATGGCGTCGCGATTTAGCGCCGGAAGTGACGACGGGTCTGATGAATGAGGAAGTCCCATGTGAAGCTACCTGGCATGCGCTGGATGACTGCTACGGACGCCAGGTAGGGAAGCCACGGGGACCATTTTGAAGGCTCCTCCCGCCCCTCCCACAAATGCAGGCGTAGCCTGCTTACTTGTCACCATCAAGAGTACAGACAGAGGCTGTTGTTGGTGGTGGTGACTCAGGAGGTAGTAAAGAAGAGAGTATGAAAGGCTTCTTAGTAGGGATGGGTGAAAATTTTCACCTCAAACTGAAATTGGTAAATAATGGCACTTCCCACTCTGCAAATAATTTCCTGTGAAAAGTGCCGATTTTCCGCTTTTTTTGCCTAGCTCATTCCATTGAAATCAATGGGAACATTGAATTTACACACAACACATGACAAATATTATTTTATTTCCCAAAGACATAGTATAAAAGGGGCATGAGGGTGCTTGTGTTGGTGGGGTGTGAGGAAAGAATCAGTTGAACAGAGAATGTTTTTGGGAGGGTTTGTTTAATGGGATTGGTGACAATTAATAAAAAATAAATCCTAAATACAATTCAAAAATTCCCATAAGACATGGTATAAAATGAGTCTGAGGAGGGTGCCTGTGTTGCTGGGTGGAGTCTGAGGAATTAATAAGTTGATTTAAAGTGATAGAGACAGGAACCCCCTGACATAAGCTGCCACTGGGGTGGATTGATACTTGACTTGATAGAGTATTTTTTAGATTTGTTGTGAGGCCCAAACCCTGAGGAAACATTGATTTGTATTACTTAGGCTTCTTAGAAACAACCCCCCCCCAATTTTTTTTTTGTAGGACTATGTTTTTTTATTTTTTTTTAAAGCACAAGCCCTGAGAAAAAAATGCCCTAATGGCCTAGTGCCAGCAGTCAGATGTCCTCCTGAGTCCATAACTGCAGAATTTGCAACCGCTGTTCTTGCTGCTGCTGACTTGTTTGAGCAAAAGGATGATTAGGCAACTGAAGGGGAATTGGATCAACAACATCAGTAAGATGGGTGATGGATGATGAAGGTTCCACTTGCCACAACTAGCATCAGTGATGCGCCTGAGGCAGTAGCAGCACAGTAAGTAGCCTCCAGTTTATGTGGAAAAAAGAAGTTGGCCAATAATTCTTCTCCACCTGCCCCCTCCTCCAAAATCATGGGTGTATTGTTATTAGAACATATTTTTATCTTTTGAGAGCAGGAACTGTGCCTCTCATCAGCAACTGCCATGTGCACAGTGTGTTTGGTAAACATCATGACATCAGAACACAAATACTGTCACTGTCACTATACCTCTTGCCCAGACCCCGCTAAGCACACATGACAACTTGCTGACAGTTTAATAGTAATGTTGAACTCTCCCTGCCAGCATCTTAGTATATTCTGTGGGATTGAATCTCCCAGATGCCGCTTGATGCCCTGCTTGCAATTCTCCTCCACCAAACTGCCATGTGTGGTCAGTGCACCACACAGAGTGCAATGGGTGGAGATGAACTGCCACATCCTAACATCAACAGAGTGGCTATCATTTGGCAGGGGAGGTAACAATGAATGAGATGGATTGGCAGAAGATGTAGTTACCATAGATGAAGAAGGTGATGGTGATGACGAGCTAGTTGTTTCACTCATCATGGATTTTCCAGTCTCTGCCTGGGTTTCTCTACTCTTCATTCTCTTTGATCTTTGCCTTACCTCTTGTTGCCTTTATGGAAAATCAGGGGGTCCAGCAACAGCGGTTTTTTATTTCTGTGGTGGGTGTTTGGCTTTAACATGGTTGACATAAATATCATGGTATCTCTGTTTCATGTGTGATATCAGGGTGCTTCTGCCAAGGTGTGTTCCCTCCTTTCCCTTTCTCACTGACTTGTCACAAATTATGCACAGTGCTGTTGGTGATGACTTCACTGTGCCTGCCCCAAGAGAAAAATAGTCCCACACCCATGACCTCCACATTCCCCTTCACTGTCTGTAGCAGCAGATAATGATGTTGCTGTTGCTGCTACTGCATTAGAATCATCACTGCAACTAGGACCAGGATTATTGCTGCTGCTGACAATTGGAACCTGTCCTTGTCCCACATCACTTGTTGACCTCATTCCCACTGTGTCCACAGTGGTCTGTGGCACACTAGCATGCTCCTCAGCATCCTGCTGCCCTTGCACCTCAGCAGCAGCAGTAATTAGAGCAGTTGTTAATTCCACAAGCTCACTGCTGGTGGCGGTGGTGATGCCCATCCTCATCCCTATCATTTCCTTCTCAATTTCTGCTAAAAAAGCCATCAATGGGGGGGGGGGGCATGGTCTGACAGCCATACTGTGTGGGCATGCTTTTGGAGCGCTCCATCAACTATAAATAAATATCCTACACCATCCTGCTCTACTGTGACCGAGGGCTTGTCTGATCGCCTGTCCTGTGTGGTGTGTGCTGCGGGCTGTCTATCAAGGGGTGTCTCACTTCTGTACTCACCCTGTGGCCTAGTCTCTGGGTTGGTGCTGGCCTAGCCCGCACAGCTGCGGCCTCGGGAGCTGGGTCCGCCAACCGGAGTACAGGGTACTGGGTCATTTAGGGAAACAACATCAGATTGGACGGTCTACCAGCTGGTATAAGAGCTCTGTATTACCGTGACCGATCCTCTATGCTCAGTTGTCTACTATAGGACTGCATACGATCCGTGATATACACTGGGTGGCCTCTCTCAATCAACACTACTAAAAATCTAAAGGCCCAATCATGGGCCCCGCTGCCTGAGATATCTGTTGATGACCTTATCGTGGAGATTGATCTGAGGTCTGGGCCACTCAATCGCGGCCTTAAAAGCCAAACCTCCACATGTGTGAAGTGCTCCTGTTGACACATCTTTTCTGGAAGCAGCGGCTAGGGCTTGAGAGTGCTGTGTAGTTGATGTGGTACCTCGCCTGTTTGTAAGAAAGAAAAAGGTTGTCTCTTGGACTGAGATCATAGTGAGTTCCCCATGCCCAGAGGGATTCCTGAGCTGAAAGGCCTGCTTGTTCCTGGCTCATTGTTGTGAGATATGGCTCCTCCATATATCCAGCTGCACGACTGTTACCGCTCCCACTACAACTATGCCCGGTGGAAGCCTACTTAGTGGAGAGTACTCTACAGTGGGGTTTTTGTCTGCTTAGGCTGCCCCTTTCTGCTAGTGCACCATCCATTTTTTTGTTTTATGGTCCCAGCACCCCCTCCCTCCCAATAGGCACCCTTTTTCAATTTATGGCTGTCTAAACTGGGAACCCCTTGGATGATTTGCTGCCCTTCTGGGACTTGTGACCTGAGAAATGCAATGAGGGGGGGCATCTGTAATCTAACTGACCCTGCTTTATACTGAGGTGTGATCACATATGGTGACTGCTGCTGGGCTGAACGTTAGTGGCCCGTGGGATCCCTGCACTCTCTTAGCCCAAACTTGTGGCCCAATTCTAGCATTTGACCTGCTGGGTACAGAAAATCAAACAGGAAGCCAGACGGTTTATAATTTGTACCTTCTGAAGAGACTGGAGCCCTGTATGGGAGAACAACCTGGTTATCACATATCTGTTAACTACCCAGAAATACTGCCTAGGTTACAGCATTATTACCTGCTCTATGCCCTGTTTGTTGTTTTCCCCATTTATGTGTCCCCCACCTACCCCATATATATTTGATGCCTCTGCGACCGCTGGCCAGGGGCTGGAAAAGCTCATATTAGCTCTGTCATACAGCCCACTCTGTTGTGCTTAGCATTGTGCTCCACAGAACAACATAGGGTCCCCACACTGGACTGTGATACAATGCTTTTGATGCAGTGAGATTTGCAGCTTTGTCCCATGCTTATCCTACTCAACATTGCTATAACGTATACCTCCAACTCCTGTACTATTTAGTGTTTTTTTCCTAGCCATCAATAAGGGGAAGAAGTCTGGAGAGTATAAATCTAAACTGAGCAAGTATGCTCACCATCAGATAGCAGAGGATGAGATGGAGGCAATAATGTATTTGCCTACCTCCTCAACATCAGCGTTCCCAGCGCACTCTTCTGAGCTGGATGATTCTGTAAACTCACACTTCATTGAACTAATGGCGGCTATAACTAACTACCAGAACATCTTGACCATTGAAATTGATTCAGTTCAAACAGAACTTAATCTTCTCAGAGCGGACCAACAAGTGATTTGTGAGAAAGTACTTGATACTCAGTGTAGAGTATCTGTAGTTGGGGACTCTATGCTGAACATCAATGAAAATACTGAATCCCTCTGACAGCAGTTGAAAGCTTTGCAACGTAAAACCAACGACCTGGAAAATAGATCCAGATGTTGTAATATAAGGCTACTGGGGTTCCCAGAGAGAGCAGAAAACCGTAAACCTGAAGAATTTCTTGAGTCATGGATTAGGGAGTCGCTGGGTAGTGATAGTCTGTCACAAACCTTCATAATTGAGAGAGCTCACAGGGTGCCTCCGACTCAGCCACAGCCTGGAGCTGCACCCAGACCCCTCATTGCAAAGGTTCTGAACTACAGAGACAGGGATGCTACACTATGGATGGCCCGACTAAAAGGTGAAATTACTTACGACAACCTTAAGATCAGCATTTATCCGGACTTTTCTCCAGATAAACAATGTCAGAGGAGACAGTTCTTTGAGGTCAAACGTCACCTTCGAGAATGGAATATCCCATATGCCATGCTGCTTTCAGCAAAATTATGAGTGGTACATGGAGGCAACACCCACTTTTTTTGTGTCTGAGGAAGAGGCTCGCACTTGGTTAGACACTCACTGAGCTAAAGTGCACCTACTACATTTTATGGAGCAGTGGGAGGACCACCATTTTTTGTTTTAGACACGGGGAGGTGCAACAGCCTGATTTGAGTGGCGAGCCGACTGATGCTGTGTGGACTCTCACTCAGAAGGACATTTAAATTTTGTAGCCCACCGTAAGGTGTTTGCACCTGTCTTTCTGGACCACACAGATGGCCCCTGGTACTTGATGTGTTATATGACCCTTACAACCAGCCATGAGAAACTTGTTCCTTTGTCTTTATGGGCTCCACACTTGATTTATGGTGCCTGTTATGTTTCGAGGCAACTCTCCTGGAACATTGATATTGCTTCAACGTAATGTTATTGATATGCTGATGTCCATTTGCTCAAGTTTGTTGGTACCAACTAATGTTAAACTTCTTATAACGTCTTATTGCATTACCAGCAGTATCACTGACTTTACTTTGTATATGTATTACTGTGCAGTGTCTCTTTCTTACATTTGTACACGTGTGACAGGGCACATCTTGAATTGGGACTTACCTTCTTATTCTAAATTGTGGTATTAGATAATCTGGATAAGTTCCTTCTCGACCTGGGACAAACTCCTCAGTCTTCACGCCCTTAGCAACTTGGACAATGGAAAGTCCTGTGTGGGGCACGCCATGGCTGACACTACATGGGAATGGATTTGTGGGGTCCTGGATATGGGATGTAACAGGTATATGTGGGTGAGCGGTCCTCCTATGGCCTCTGACTCGTTTGAGATGACTCAAACCTTTTAAATATTGGGACAAATTGCTTGCATGCTGTTTATTGCAGTTATATTCTTTTGGTTAAACAATGTTGCTGGGTTATGGGGTGGGGGGGTGGGCTTTGGGCTCTTAGTTTTGGAGTTATAGTCCTCATTAAGTTGAGGGAATGGGGGGCAGGGGTACAGGATGTTATTTGGTGTTAAGGGTTCAGATCTCCATTGGGTTAATCAGGATGGTGATAGAGTGGGGGGAGATGGTGGGATTTGTTCTTTCTGAGTACTCCTGCGGGTGGGTGGGTGGACGGTCCTGGCTTCTTAGGGCAGCGCTTAGACATTATTCACCTGAATTCTTATGGCTAATGCCTCTGTTAACTTTCTCTCGTGGAATGTAAGATGGCTTAACGATCCAATTAAACAATCCCTGTTGATGGCGTTTAGAAACAATGTCCTGATGTAATGTTTTTACAAGAGACCCATCTCACGGGAGGTAAGGTATTGTTGCTTAAAAAACATGGGTGGGTCACCATTATCATGCCACATTTTCGACAGATGCCAGGGGAGTGTCTATTTTAAATAGCAAGTCACTTAAATTTGAGTTTGTAAATATTAAAATGGATCCTCTGAGTAGATATATTTTCCTGGACTGTAGAATAAGGGCCTGCCCCATGGTTCTGATAGCCATATATATGCCACCTACCTTTGAACCAAGGATCTTGAGTGAGACCTTGCTTTACATTTCCACTAAACCAGGATGCTCATTGATCTGTATGGGTGACCTCAATGTGACACTTGACATTGACCCAGACAGACTGGGATGTGCGACAACTGACCCCTTGATGCATAGACAGGCGCTGATTGACTTTATGTCAGATTCCATCTTACTTGATGTCTGGAGGACTCTGCACCTGGGGATCAGGGAATACTTCTGTCATTCCTCTACATACAGATCACTATCCCTCATTGATCACGTCTTTGTCTCACCTTGGGTCTTGGGAGACACTTTGTCCTGTGAATACCTTCCTAGAGTGGCCTCTGATCACACTCCCTTACAGTTATCTGTTAACATGGAAGGTCCCCGGCCTGTCCACGCCTGGAGGTTACAGTCATATTGGCTATCTAAGGATCATATAGTGGAGAGACATACATCTGATCTTACCCTTTATTTGTCGGGAAAATACTCACTTGGTGTCGCCAACGACGCTATGGGAGGCAGCAAAGGCGGTGGACAAAGGATCACTTATATCATTGATCTCTCTCCATAGGAAATGCTTGGGAGAGAAGATGCATACTCTTGAGGCACAGGCACAGGAGGCTGAGAGGTGATATATAGACAAGGGAGATGATGAGACATATGACTCCTTTCTCATCTTAATGTTAACCATCAGATGTACCGGCAGCAAAATCTTTTTGAGAACGGTGATTGAGCGGGTAGATTGATGGCCCTACTGGTCCGTGGCTCACATGGGGGACAGGGTATTACTTCTTTGAGGGATGAGAATGACTGGTTGCTAACTGGGGAGTGTGATATCAATGATGCTTTTGTCCGATTCTATAAGTTGTTATACAGCTCTCAATCTCATGCCACTTTGTCTCAGATATATGCCTTTCTATCCAGCATTCTGTGTCCAAAGTTATCCTGTGACAACAGGAGGATGTTGGGCTCCCCGCTTATGCTTCGGGAGGATTGACAGTTCATGCTAACCATGGCTGCTTCATCAAGATAACTTGATGCCACTTCTGGATCAGTTTAGGACCAAAACGCTGGTGTGGATCAACCTGTCATTTAATGTTATCGGGAGAGCGAACTTGATTAAGATGGTATTCCTGCCAACATTTTTATATGTGCTCCAGGGGTCTCCATCCTTATTCCCAAACGTTATTTTCAGCAGATCGATCTCATCCTTACATATTTCTTATGGGTGTGTGGTTGTAAATGGAAAATTCTCCAGTACAGTTAAAGTGGAGAGTGGAGTACCTCAGGGTTCAGTATTGGGTCCACTGCTTTTTAACATGTTTATAAATGACCTGGAAATAGATATAGAAAGCAAAATATCAATATTTGCAGATGATACTAAATTATGCAAAGTCATTAATTCAGAACAGGATATTTTCTCTCTACAGAGGTACTTACATACAATGTCAGATTGGGCAAACATGTGGAATATGAAGTTTATTGTGGGGAAGTGTAAAGTCATGCATTTGGGAGGAAACAATCTCAAGGCTACTTATAAACTTAATGGAATAATTTTAGGTGACTCGTTGCTAGAAAAAGACCTGGGTATCCTTGTCAACTACAAACTTGGAAACAGTGACCAGTGTCAAACAGCAGTAGCAAAGGCAAACAAAGTCCTTTCTTGCATAAAAAGAGGTATTGAAGCAAGAGTGGATAACATTATTTTGCCATTATACAAATCATTGGTAAGACCTCACCTTGAGTATGCAGTGCAATTTTGGGCACCGGTTCTGAAAAAGGATATACTAGAACTAGAGAGGTTACAGCAGAGAGCAACAAAATTAATTAAGGGAATGGAGGACTTGACATATGAGGAACGACTAAACAAACTTGGTTTATTTACTCTAGAGAAAAGACGACTAAGAGGAGACCTTATCACATTGTACAAGTATATGAGAGGTCAATACAAGGATCTCTGCGGTGAGCTAATTATTCCAAGGCCTGATCAGGTAACCAGGGGACATCCCTTGAGATTAGAGGAAAGGAGGTTTAAACTTCAGCAGAGGAAGGGTTTTTTTACGGTAAGGTCTGTCAAATTGTGGAATTCATTGCCCAGGGAGGTAGTTATGGCAGATACAATGGATACATTTAAGAGAAGATTAGATACATTTCTTTCAAAAGGGAACATACAGAGTTATACTGTTTATCAGTAGGCTGATCAGGAAGGTCTGATAAAGACTAATTTAATTGGTAGCAGGAAAGCTATAAAATTCTCAGTTACTGAGGTATGAGGCGAAGGTTGAACTTGATGGACTTGTGTCTTTTTTCAACCTAATTTACTATGTTACTATGTTACTATGTTACTTAGGGTCCCCTGCTGTCACACTTGCCATAATCTTCTCTTTCCACCCTCCTGAGTATTACAAGACACACTAGTAGCAGATTAAGCACTGGTGGCAGCAGGTTCAGCACTGGCAGCAGACACAGCACTTGAGTCAGCAGCAGCAGCACACCTGACAGCAGGCATAGTATTGGAGGCAGAAGGTTCAGCATTGGCAGCAGGTACAGTACTGGTGGCAACTGGGGCAGCATGGCTAACAGACCTTGTGGCAGCAGGTTTAACACTGGCAGCAGGCACAGCACTGGTGGAAGAAGGGGCAGCACATCTGACAGCAGGCACAGCACTGGTGTCAGCAGGGGCAGCACGTCTGACAGCAGGCACAGCAATGGTGGTTGCAGTAGCATGAGCAGCATATCTGACAGCAGGCACAACCCTAGTGGCTGCAGGGGCAGCAGGTACAGCAATGGTAGCAGCAGGGAAAGCACGTCTTGCAGCAGACACAAGCTGAGGTCCTGTCCTGCTCTCACTAGTACTACCCTTCTCTTCCTCCCTTCCCATTAAATTCCCCAAGATCACTAGGGATGATTTAGGGGGACTGGACAGCGACAGCATTGGTTCAGTAGTCCTCACTTTCTCCTCCTCAGACTCAGTGGACACATAAGGGTCCTTCCGGTTCCTCCTTTTACTATTTTTAAACTTTGTCATAGTGATAGCAATTACCATGAGCTTCTCCTGCCTCAATTTTCAAATGAAATAACAGTGGAACAGCACAGCACATCTACCTTGTTCTGTAGCTACTTCTATTGTGTTTTACTTCCTTAATTATGGAAGTAAAGCCGAAGTAATAGCGAAAAGGCGAAAACCACGTAAATCAATGGGCGGAAACTTTCTAGCCATTGACAAATTGGCAAGAATTTTGGCCAATGGATGAAAACTGCAAAGATTTTAACCACGGTTTTAAAAGCAGATTTTCCCACCAAAAAGCAGAAAATAATTTGTTTGTTTTTTTTGTGGGATTTTCTCTTGGGAACATGGCTACAACTTTCACCCACCCCTACTTCTTAGCTCAAACCAATGAACATGCAACATAAAAGACCAAAAGATGCCCAATGGTATAGCTTTGTAATGATGAAGTGTGATAAAAATAAGAGTGATGGTCAGGAGATGGTTAACCTGAGAAACAGCACAGGCAGAGAGAACAACCCATCCCCGCTGACCTCAAAAGAGAAACAGGAGAAAAATGTCACTACCCTTTTAGCAGCAAATTTCCCATGAAATGTCAGGCTGTATTGAAATCAAGTTAATAAAAAGGGGAAAAGGGGAGACACTCCTTGGCATATCTTCACTCATTAAGCACATCCAACATAAACTCCCTGGAGTTTATGTTAAGCATCTGAAAGCAAAACCCTAAAAAAAGTTGGGTTTTCTGCTCTTCCTTTGTGAAATTCCCCCCATAGATTGTCTGCCTTTTCACTAGCAGCACAGAAAAATGTGCTCAAATTCTTCCATTTCCTTCCTATGTTAACCAATGAGGCAAAACTTCCTATCTAAACCCATAATTTAATGCACTCTAGTTTGGTGTATTTTAGGAGAAAAGCAATGTGGAAGTAGATGGAATGAGAGAGAGGGGGAGAGTAAAATGCATTGAAATAAAAAGTACAAATAAAGTGGTTACCTAGTGGTTCATAGTGCTGGCTGACACCATGACCACCACCACTACCACTGTTTAAAATAAAAGAGAAGATGGATGGACTCTGAAGAGGACTCATTAGCAAGGATGGATAAAAAATTCAGTTTTGTTTGCGTGGGAACTTTCGTTTTCCACTTTTCCTGAGATAAATTTTGGCACAGAGATTCCCAGATTTTCTGGCATTTTGCTAAGACCTTGCAAGAATGATTCCTTTTCCCACCTATGTTATTTGATGGGACAAACCTTCCTGCTTATATAGTAAATAAACCCATAATTTCTTGAACTGTAGTGTGGTGTATTTGAAGAAGACACAGAGAGAGAGACAGAGAGATAGAGAGAGAAAATTAAATCAAATATTTAAAAAAAAGTATTTACTTAGTGGTTCATAGTGCTGGCTGACACTATGACCACCACCACTGTTTAAAAAAATTAAAAAAAAAGGTAGATGGACCCTGAGGTTAGTGGCTCTGAGGAGAAGGAGCTATTAGCAGGGGTGGGGGAAAAGTCCTGTTTTGTTACTGCTGGAACTTTTGTGGAATACAGAGGGTTTTCAACTTTTCCTATGCTGTCTAAGCTCTTTTGAAGAAGCATGAAGAAACAGGCAATGTTGAGGACTGTAGGCACAGTGGACGGCCAATGAAACTTAGTGGAGCAGATGAAAGGCACATCATGCTTACTTACCTTCACAATCTGAAGATGTCCAGCAGTGCCATCAGCTCAGAATTGACAGAAAACAGTGGGACCCTGGTACACCCATCTATAGTACAGAGAAGCCTGGTCACAAGTGGTCTTCATCGAAGACTTGCAGCCAAAAAGCCATACCTCTGTCTTGCAAACAAGGCCAAGCGACTTAACTATGCACAAAAACACAGGAATTGGGGTGCAGAAAAATGGAAGCAGGTGCTCTGGACTGATGAGTCAAATTTTTAAATATTTGGCTATAGCAGAAGGCAGTTTTTTCTCTGAATGGCTGTAGAGCAGTACAGAAATAAGTGTCTGCAGGAAACAATGAAGCATGGTGGAGGTTTCATGCAAGTTTGGGGATGCATTTCTGCAAATGGAGTTGGGGATTTAGTCAGAATTAATGGTCTCCTCAAAGCTTACAAGTACAGGCAGATATTTATCCATCATGTAATACCATCAGGGAGGCATCTGATTGGCCCCAAAATTATTCTGCAGCATCAAAATGACTACAAACATACAGCCAAAATCATTAAGAACTATCTTCAGTGTAAAGAAGAACAAGGAGTCCTGGAAGTGATGGTATGGCCCCCTCAAAGCCCTGATCTCAACATTAGGGGAAGGTCCTGTCATGTTGCCTTTCAAAAATTCCACGGAAACCACATTAGTGTCTGCTTTTTCGCATTAAAATCTGCTTTAAAAACAGCGATTAAAATCTTCACATTTTTTGCCCATTTTTCCTATGGCTAGAAAGTTTCCGCCCATTGATTTACATGTTTTTCACCTTTTCTCTATAAAAACATGACACATTCCAGGAAGTGAAACACAATAGAAGCAGCTAAAGAGTGATTTAGATGTGCTGTGCTGTTCTGCTGTGATCTTGAGACAAAAATGAGGCAGGAGAGGCTCATAGTGACTGTTCTTACTATGAAAAAGTTTAAAAACGAATAAAAGGAGCAACTGAATAACCCTTATGTGTCCACTGAGTCTGAGGAGGAGGAAGAAGTGAGCACTACAGAACCAATGCTGTCCAGTCCCTCTAAATCACCCTTAGAGATCTTGGTGAAATTAATGTTAAGGGAGGAAAGAGAGTAGTGAGAGCAGGAGAGGTCAGCTGCCTGTGCCTGCTGCCAGACATGCTGCCCCTGCTGCCACCAGTGCTGTGCCTACTGTCAGTGCTGTCCCTGCTGCCACCAGTACTGTGTCTGCTGTCAGAGATGCTGCCCCTGCTGCCTCTAATACTGTGCCTTCTGCCAGTGCTGAAACTGCTGCCACCAGTGCTGACCCTGTTGCCAGTGTGTCTTTTAATACAAGGAAGGAGAAGATAATGCCAAGTGTGACAGCAGGGGACCCTAGTCACACTTCCCATCCCCAAGCAGTCCCGCCAGTGCTAGGACTACTACTAAGCTCACGCAGCTTTTTATGGTTGAGTGAAGGAGGGGGAAATCATCATATTACTACTACTAGTCACTGTGAGGAGGAATATTACCCCCTCTTTCACTCCTAACGCTAACAAGCTGATGGACTTTCTTAGTAGTAGTACTAGAACTGGCAGGACTGCTTGGGTAAAGCAAGTGAGACTTAGGGTCCCCTGCTGTCACCTTGGCATCATCTTCTCCTTCCTGCCCTCCTGAGTATGACAAGACATACTGGCAGCAGTTTCAGCACTGGTGGCAGCAGGTTCTTCACTGGCAGCAGGCACAGCACTGGAGGCAGCAGGTTCAGCACTGGCAGCAGACACAGAACTGGTGGCAGCAGGGGCAGCACATCTGACAGCAGGCACAGTACTGGTGGCAGCAGGGGCAGTATTGGCAGCAGGCACAGCACTTGTGGCAGCAGGGGCAGCATGTCTGACAGCAGGCAGAGCAATGGTGGCAACAGGGGAAGCATGTTTGGCAGCAGGTAAAGATAGTTTTAAACTTACTCATAGTAATAGCAGTCACTATGAGCCTCTCCTGACTCAGTTTTGCCTCAGATCACAGCAGAATAGCACAGCACATTTACTTCTCTCTATAACTGCTTCTATTATGATTCACTTCCTTGAATACATCATGTTTTTATAGAGAAAAGGCAAAAAACACATAAATCAATGGGCGGAAACTTCCTAGCCATTGAAAAAATGGAGACAAATTTTTGCCAATGGGTGAAAAATGCAAAGATTTTAATCTCTGTTTGTAAAATGGATTTCCCCACAAAAAAAGTGGAGAACAACGTGGTTTTTGCTGAATCTTTTGCTTGTACATGACGGGACCTTTCACCCACCCCTATTTATTAATCAACATTTCGACCCAAACAAGGGTCTTTATCAAGATTATGTATAAGAGTGAAAATGGACCTTAAATACCCTATAGTATAAACAAACCTCTCAGTCATCCTCCCTCATAAAAAACTCAATAATTCCTCCTACCAATCTCTGTAATTCCTCCTGCAAAACTTCTCTCAGTCATCATCCATCCCACCAAATCTCAAACACTCATCATAGGAAACCTCTATTAGTCATCCTCCCTCATACCAAACCCCTCTCAGTCATCATCACTCCCACCAGACCTTGATCACTCATTATAGCAAACCTCAATCAATTATCCTCCCTCATATCAAACCTCTCTCAGTCATCCTCCCTCCTAAAAAACATAAATATATAATTCAAGTGAAATGGTAGCATAATTGGCTGCTTTGGAAAAAACGTGTCTCCATCACATTGCGGAGCACTCAGAAATGTAAAACGAGCGATGCTCAAACTATTATAAAATTAAAAAGAACTGACAATTTTATATCATATAAAACAATCAGGATAGAACTGCTTTCCGAGTGACTGCACTGCGTGGGAGACCCGGGTTTCCTTATACTGCAGCAGGTTATGCCATCACTTGACTTGACTATAACAGTGCTATCCTTATTGTCTTTTATGATATAGAATTGTATGGAAGTCCATTATTATTATTTTCATGCTATAATAATTGGGACATCTCTCTTTTTGCATTTCCAAGTGCTCTGCAATGTGAAGGAGACCTGTTTTTTCTTACATACCAACAGGTTATGCTATCACTTCACTTGAATTGTATGGAGTTTGTATGGAGGGAGGATGACTGAGAGAGGTTTGGTATGAGGAAGTATGACTGATAGAGGTTTGCTATGATGGGTGATCGAGGTTTGGTGGGAGGGATGATGAGTGATCGAGGTTTGGTATGAGGAAGGATGACTGATAGAGGTTTGCTATGATGAGTGATCAAGGTTTGGTGGGACAGATGATAAATGAGAGAGGTTAGGACTAGGGAGGATAACTAATAGAGGTTTGCTATGATGAGTGTTTGAGATTTGGTGGGATGGATGATGACTGAGATAAGTTTTGTAGGAGGAATTACAGAGATTGGTAGGAGGAATGGCAATGTTTGGTAGGAGGAATAACGGAGTTTGTTATGAGGAAGGATGACTGAGAGAGGTTTGGTAGGAGGATGGAGGGAGTTTGGAACGACTGCATTGCCCACCACTTCTTCTCCACTACTTTTATATTCCTCTAGGCTTTTAGAGTTCTCAAACAAAGAGGAGCCAGATGAACATTTACAACTCATATCATATCATGGTAAAATTATTATTATTTCACAGATATGAGTAAAAATGTTGAAAAGCAAATAATAATCCCCACAATCCCAAGAAATAGTTTCGAGATTACCAGGAAAATATTATACAAATGAGTAAAAATAATGTAGCAATTTTCATCTTTCATATATCAAAATGGGTTTCATTTTACAGGAAATGGAAAGAAAGCCCATTTGTTGATCTCTGTGTCGTTTTTTTGATCTGCTGGAAGTCAATTAAGTAGTAAATGACCCTTTTAGCATGCAATAATGGAACATGACCACAAAAGTGCTTTTAATACAGTGTGCTGTTATTTTGACAGTAATTGATACAAAAGGTTACAAGAACAAGTAATTCTCTCTGGCATGTTCAGGTATTCAAGCAGTATTGCAGCTTTTTCACATTTTACTAATTTAAGCAAGAGTCATATTTGCATATTTCAGGGTGAAACCTATATTCTGTCTGCAATTTTTGCAAAACTCCCTTTATACTGTTACATGTATTAGAACAAATATGTAATTTACACATCAAGAAAAAAAGAACTATATTAACAACTGTGAAAAAGTTATTCTGCAGTTATTTTCTGCTTAGCCTCTTAAGGAAAAGAGGGGTGTGCTATGAATTGCTTTGCAATGAGCTGCTCACCCATCTGGTTCTCAAAGAGTTAGTATACTAGATTCCAACTCTTAAAAAAACCAACAAAAAAAAAAACAATTCTTACATTGTATTTTGGAAGATTTCTTGGACCTTATTCAGGAAGCTGTAGAGTAACAATTCTGCAGTAAACCAACTACACTAATGAAAACAGATGCAAATCATCTTTGATTTAAGTAGAGCTTTTAATTAGTGATGGGTGAAATCTGTTTTACCTCAATAGTGAAACAGGCAAAATGGGACTTCCCACAAAGCGGGAAACTTTTCATAAATGGTGTTGATTTTTCTGCTTTTTTCCACTTTGCTCATTGCATTGAAATTAACAGCAAGAATGACCCCCCACACACACATACATAGAATGTTTTCCTTACTTTCCAACCAAGATAGTATATAAGAGGTGTCAGGTTTCTGCAGCATGTTGTGTTTATTAAATGGCACATTTTGAATCTGTTTTGAATCTAAAGAAGATAGGCAAAGAAAGCAGAGTTGGAGCTTAGTTTTGGGAGTCTGCTGGACAGGCAATTGGTTCTCTGTGTTAGGGGAGTCTGGGGGACTGAAAAAGGGAGAAAGGGGATTTACCCAAGAAAAACGCAAAATCTTGTTTGACTGAGAAAAGACAGACAAGTGATCCAAGTTCCTTTCTGAGATGGATGTCACTGACAGATATATATTTTGCAGACTGACACCTAAGAGAGAGAGACAAGAAAACTTACACTGACTGCTAAACAGACATAAGAAGAGGGACCAGTATATTGATTAAGGTCTATCATCAACTGCAAGACTGCAGTGACATTGGAGAGGGACAGCAGCTGCTGCTGAAATCCTATTGACACTAGTTATAGGCGAACGGGTGGAAGCTGTTGCACTTGAAGGGAGTTGTTGATAACTTTTTATTTCGGACAAAGACAAATAGGGACAGTTAAAAATAAAAAATAGGAGATAGAGACAGGGTCCCTGACATGCGCTGTGACTGAGGCTAACCATGACATATACTAGAGACTTGTAAGATACAGCATTTTGCAAATGGCAACAGTTCAGTTATGTACTATATTTTTAAATTCTACACTACTTGGATAATATTAAAGAAACGTACTGGGTCAGGGTAGGGTGAAAGAGTAGGAGCAGTGTAGGAATGTGTTAGTAAAGTGGCAGTCCAAAAACTGACTGCAGCCATGGTTGCTTCAGCATGTACAACAATGATGATCCTTCTCCTCCTTAAGTTAAGAGGCTGTTTGTGAAAGTAATATAAAAAGTTCCTCTATCTTCAGTAGTATTAAAACATTTAAAAATCTGACAACGACTAACTAATGTTAATGGCATAGCAAAGGAGGGTGTAGCAATTCAACAAAATGTTGGATCTAACAGTGAAAGTAACAAGTGCAACATCTGTCCTGAAAGCATTAGTGAATGTTCTAAAAAGTCCTCTAAGGGGAAATGTCTGAGACATCAAAAAGCCTAGAGAAATATAAAAGAAGTGGGGAAGACGTGGTGGGTGATGCTGTTGATGACCTAATTATTGATGATCAATAAACTAAAGAAGGTGAAACAGGAATGGCTTGTACCCTGCACCTTTAAGGCTGTTTTTTTGTCTACTGATAATGGCTCCAATATATCAGCTGCCTTGAGACTAGGTTATATGGTGCATGTACCCTGTTTTGCCAAAGTCCTAAATTTAGTTGGAACTAGATTACTCATGCAATTCAAATCCTGCAGAGAGATGATGAATATCGCCCACAAAATCTGTGCTTATTTTTGTCACCCCTACAGGGCTCACAATGCATTATATTCCATAAATAGGTCAAGGAATACAATAGCCACTCAGGATCCCTTCAGGATCCTCTGACTGGGAAGACAACGGCAGCTGTGATACAACATCTTTACAGATAAGGGTGTTACCTCTCTGCTAGGGGTGTATTGGGGTGTGTGAAGAGAATAAAACAAATTTACTATAAACACATCAACTTTTTTTGTGAAGAAGCAGTTGCACAAGGAGAGTGTTTTTTATGCTGATAGGGACAGTTAATTAAAAAAATAAAAAGATTCCTTAAAAAAAATAAAAACTACTGTAAAAAAATAATATTAAAAATAGTTTGAGAGGTGGCAGGGACCCTGACATGAGCTGTGACTAAGTAGAGAAGAATTTTGTAAAGAGCAAGACTCCACACACAATCAGTTCTGTTATATACTTCACTGTTTAATAATGTCCAACAAACTTACTATTGGTAGGGATAGGGGAAAAGGAGTAGTGGTAATGCAGGGGTGTGTAAAGTGGTAGTCCAAAAACTGGCTGCAGCCATTGTTGTAGCAGCATGTGCAATAAATTATGATGATCCTTCTCCTGAGGCGGCAGATTGTCAAAGTCACATTAGACATCCCCTCCACTAGCGAAATTAATAAACTATTTAGGAACACTGACTATTAGTGATGAGCGAGCACCCCAATGCTCGGATGTTCGGGTGCTCTGACCGAGCACCCCCTGAGGCTCGAGTGCTCGGCCGAGCACCCGAGCCCCATTGAAGTCAATGGGAGGACTCGAGCATTACACCAGGCACCCCCTGCTCTGATGAGGGGAGGGTGCCTGGTCCATAGGAAAAGGGCAGAAAAAGATGGAAACACTACAGAAATGGTTCAGGGACAGCATAGGGAGGATGTCTGGATGCACCTTGGACTCCAACATCGCTGCTGGGAACGATCTTTCGCCCGTAGTACGCCATTTTTACAGACTGACCGTAAAACACACAAAAAGGAAAATAAAAACGACTTTAGGCGAAAAATTGTTACCAAACAGTATTTGCTGTATATTTACTTGTATATCATCTGCAAATTCTCCCAAAAATTTCATCGATTTTCTGAAGTGAGGCCATGATTAAGAGGGAAACGTGCGCAGAGGCAAATTATCCCAAAAATTTCCTTGATTTTCAGAACTGAGGCCATGATTAAGAGGGAAACGTGCGCAGAGGCAAATTCTCCCAAAAATTTCCTTGATTTTCAGAACTGAGGCCATGATTAAGAGGGAAACGTGCGCTGAGCTGACCATCTAAAACATTATGGGTGAGGGTCTGCTGCAGAGCTGACCATCCTAAACATTATATGCGAAGGCCCGCTAGTGAGCTGACGCTATAAAACATTATATGAGAGGGCCCGCTAGAGAGCTGACCCAATAAAACATTATATGAGAAGGCCCGCTGGTGAGCTGACCTATATAAAAATTGTCAAACAGGGCCCGCTGGTGAGCTGGCCCTATATAAAAATTATATCACAGGGCCCGCTGGTGAGCTGGCCCTATATAAAAATTATATCCCAGGGCACGCTGGTGAGCTGGCCCTATATAAAAATTATATCCCAGGGCATATGGAAGAGGAGGAGGAGGATGAGAACATTAAGAGTCAACCATATACCCGTTTTTGGGGTGGAAGGGGTGAATGGGAATACAGAGTATTCCCATCATTGTAAATAACATATATAAAGTGAGTTTATGTTCCCCCGGGGCTTTCCTCCAGTGGAGTGGAGAAGTCAGGGGAAATCCAGGCCTTGTTCATTTTTATAAGTGTCAACCTATCAGCATTGTCGGTGGAAAGGCGGATACGCTTATCTGTTATGATGCCACCAGCAGCACTAAATACCCGCTCAGACAGAACGCTGGCGGCAGGGCAGGCCAGCACCTCCAAGGCGTAGAGTGCCAGTTCATACCACGTGTCCAGCTTGGACACCCAGTAGTTGTAAGGCACAGAGGGATCATTGAGGACGCTGACACGGTCTGCTACGTACTCCTTCACCATCTTCCAAAACTTTTCCCTCCTTGTGACACTAGGCTGCGCATCAGGGTGAGGGTGCTGGCGGGGTGTCATGAAGGTGTCCCACGCCTTGGAGAGTGTTGCCCTGCCTTTGTCGGAACTGCTGTGTGCTCCCCTTTTCTCCCCTTCTTCTTTAATATTTGAGTTTGAAAAATTAACAGTATTTCTTACTATTCTGCAACTCTGCAGAGTACACAGAATAGGCTGTTAAACGGCGTTGAAACACACTGAATGGAATATGTGACTTTAATATTTGAGTTTGAAAACTTAACAGTATTTCTTATAATTCTGGAACTGTACAGAGTACACAGAATAGGCTGTTAAACGGCGGTGAAAGACACTGAATGGAATATGTGACTTTAATATTTGAGTTTGAAAACTTAACAGTATTTCTTATAATTCTGCAACTCTGCAGAGTACACAGAATAGGCTGTTAAACGGCGGTGAAAGACACTGAATGGAATATGTGACTTTGATATTTGAGTTTGAAAAATTAACAGTATTTCTTACTATTCTGCAACTCTGCAGAGTACACAGAATAGGCTGTTAAACGGCGTTGAAACACACTGAATGGAATATGTGACTTTAATATTTGAGTTTGAAAACTTAACAGTATTTCTTATAATTCTGCAACTGTACAGAGTACACAGAATAGGCTGTTAAACAGCGGTGAAAGACACTGAATGGAATATGTGACTTTAATATTTGAGTTTGAAAACTTAACAGTATTTCTTATAATTCTGCAACTCTGCAGAGTACACAGAATAGGCTGTTAAACGGCGGTGAAAGACACTGAATGGAATATGTGACTTTGATATTTGAGTTTGAAAAATTAACAGTATTTCTTACTATTCTGCAACTCTGCAGAGTACACAGAATAGGCTGTTAAACGGCGTTGAAACACACTGAATGGAATATGTGACTTTAATATTTGAGTTTGAAAACTTAACAGTATTTCTTATAATTCTGCAACTGTACAGAGTACACAGAATAGGCTGTTAAACGGCGGTGAAAGACACTGAATGGAATATGTGACTTTAATATTTGAGTTTGAAAACTTAACAGTATTTCTTATAATTCTGCAACTGTACAGAGTACACAGAATAGGCTGTTAAACGGCGGTGAAAGACACTGAATGGAATATGTGACTTTAATATTTGAGTTTGAAAACTTAACAGTATTTCTTATAATTCTGCAACTCTGCAGAGTACACAGAATAGGCTGTTAAACGGCGGTGAAAGACACTGAATGGAATATGTGACTTTGATATTTTAGTTTGAAGACTTAACAGTATTTCTTCCTATTCTGCAACTCTGCACAGTACACAGAATGTGCTGCTACACTGCGGCGAAGCACACTGAATGGAATATGTGACTTTGATATTTTAGTTTGAAGACTTAACAGTATTTCTTCCTATTCTGCAACTCTGCACAGTACACAGAATGTGCTGCTAAACTGCGGCGAAGCACACTGAATGGAATATGTGACTTTGATATTTGAGTTTGAAGACTTAACAGTATTTCTTCCTATTCTGCAACTCTGCACAGTACACAGAATGTGCTGCTACACTGCGGCGAAGCACACTGAATGGAATATGTGACTTTGATATTTTAGTTTGAAGACTTAACAATATTTCTTCCTATTCTGCAACTCTGCACAGTACACAGAATGTGCTGCTAAACTGCGGCGAAGCACACTGAATGGAATATGTGACTTTGATATTTGAGTTTGAAGACTTAACAGTATTTCTTCCTATTCTGCAACTCTGCACAGTACACAGAATGTGCTGCTAAACTGCGGCGAAGCACACTGAATGGAATATGTGACTTTGATATTTTAGTTTGAAGACTTAACAGTATTTCTTCCTATTCTGCAACTCTGCACAGTACTCAGAATGTGCTGCTAAACTGCGGCGACGCACACTGAATGGAATACGTGACTTTGATATTTTAGTTTGAAGACTTAACAGAATGTGCTCTAATCTGCAACTTTGCACACTAAACAGAATGTGCTCTAATCTGCAACTTTGCACACTAAACAGAATGTGCTCTAATCTGCAACTTTGCACACTAAACAGAATGTGCTCTAATCTGCAACTGTGCACACTAAACAGAATGTGCTCTAATCTGCAACTTTGCACACTAAACAGAATATATATATTTTTTTTTTTTTTTTTTGTTTTTTTCCCCCCACACCAAATAACCTGCTGCCCCCACACACAGTAGTCCTAAAAAGGACTTTTGGTTCTTTTTTTTTCACAATTTTTGTTTTTTTCCTCCCTACACTGCCTTTCCCTTCCTATCCTCAGCTCTCCCTGGCTCAGACTGAGCCGAACTCGCTGGTCAGGTGCTATACAGCACCTGACCACGGGTTCTGGCCAGCCAATCAGTGTAATGCCAGCAGCCAACATGGCTGCTGGCATTACACCGATGTCAGAGCCTCCCTGCACGTTTATTGGCTGCGCAGCAGCCGCAAAACGTGCGGGGAGGAGACCCGAACATGGCGGGCGAGCACATGCGGTACTCGTACGAGTACCGCCATGTGCCGAGCAGAGCGATGCTCGAGCCGATCCGAGCATCGGCCGAGCATGCTCGCTCAACACTACTGACTATAACAATGAGTCACCTTCTGATGTTGATGGAATAATGGAGAAAGGTGTGGAAGTTGTGCCTGACAGGGAGAATAAAAATCATTAGCCCTCAGAGATGTGGAGAATCTGCTGAAAAATCCCTTTAAGGGGAAAATTAAAACAAAATTGTTAGAGACTTCAAAAAGCCTAGAGCAATGTAAAATTACTAGGGAAGAAACAATGCTGAGGATGATCTAATTATGGATGATGATGTTGATCTAAAATATATCTCTGGAGCAGCCTCCTCTTCATCAGGTACTGATGAAGCAGAGAGTGAGAGAGATGATGACATTACCAGAAAATTAGCTGAAAGGCAAAGGCTCAGTCTTCCACCACTGAAAAGGAAAGCTGTGCCTGTTTGAGAAATCAGTTATAAATCAATTGGAAAGTCTGACTCTGACCAAATAAAGTACTCTAAAATTAAACAGTCATCCTGTCAGTCATCATATGCATTATCACCACTTCCAAGTCCAACACCCCCCCAACAACACACAAAGTAATCAGCAACACAGATCATTGACATCCACAAGCCTGTAATTGTAGTTGTCCCTCAGGAACCCCTCAATCCATGAAGTCTACAGTATGGAAATACTTCACTCATGATCCAAAAGTTAAAAAACGTTGTCGGTGTATGAAGCATGTAGGCAGGGGGAATGCAGGATAACATCTAGACATATCCCTCATTGATATCCCACCTGAAGCACAACCACAGGTCTGTTTGTGGTATATCATATAAGTGATGATGTTGAAGTGTCAAGATTTCATTCATTTGAAATAATACCTATAGCTCTTGCTGTAATTCATTTGTTATAGGAGATGACAAGAGTCAAAGGCTGGCCACACATGCCAACACCACCCCTACCACCATCTCATTTCATGTATTAAAAGCAATAAAATTACATAGCCCTTCTGTCAGGTACTGTCAGGTACTTCATAGGAAGGATTCATAAACTTCACACAAATAATTCCAAAATACACCTATAGAAAGGCAGCTTTGCTAAAATGTTGGCAGTTGATATGTTGCCTTTTTCTTTTGTAGGAAACAGAGGTCTTAAATAACTGATGTCATGTGTTGCACCACACTGGCATATGCCAAATCACAGTTATATTTAAAGGACGGCTGTGCTAGAATTGTACAAGCAGGTGGTTAGTGATTAGAAATAATCGAAGGCTAAAGTGCATTCAAACTGGCAATGCAAATAATTTGTCTAGCATTCATTCCTATGAATTAGGAAGATATAAACATTAATCACTCCACCACCACCATACACATTTACCACATTAAGGATAACCCAGTTTTTAGTTTAACTATTTATTTATTTATTTATTTTTTAATCTTCATTCATAATGGTTAGCAGCGGCATGGCAGCAGGATAACAGAAAGAAAAGTGTACAAAGTATTAAAGAAAAATAAGTGTTATTAATATAAATATAACAATGTATTAAAGGGGACCTCTCACCTGCTGTAAAGTCATACTTAATTCATTGCTTGCCCCAATACAGGTTCAATCCTTTTTTTTTTTTGTTTAAATCGCTATTATTATGCAAAAATAAGCTTTTAAAATGAAACCTCATTATGTCACTTCAGGGCTCACTGTATTACAGCTCTGTACTGCAGGCTGTCAATTTTCACCTCTTCTCCTCCCCTGTTGTGCCTCATTCCCACCTCCTACTCTGACTGTGGAATCGATGTGACCTGACACGCCCTCTTGCAGATGCACATCCAGGTCATTATAGAGACAAAGAGAGCACGCATTTATGCAAGTTCAGTTGACAAGCTCAAAATATCCCCAGAGGCAAGCGGACTGATCTTTCTAAGTGGCAGTACCTGTTTTTTTGGACTGTTTTATATCCATTATATAAAATAAACACATTGAATTTACCACATATGTGAATCACTGTCTGTTGTATTGTGATGGCAACAAATTAACCCTATTAGTGCCAGAGAGTTTCCATATGTACTGTACCTCTTTGGCACTGGAGTTTTTAGATTAAAATAATACCCATATTACTCCATGAACCGCTCTCACATTGCTCTTACAATGACCTGGTATCATGGTTCCCGTGCTATGCTGTCAATCTTGACTGTACTACCTGTGCATTGGAGGATGCTGATTGGCCCGCCCAGGATGTGCCTTTATACACTGGGGCTTGGGCACTTGTGATTTGCCCTTTCGTGGTGTTCCAGTATCTGCGCCTTGTTGCTGTGTTCCAGTTCTCCTGTGTACCGACCCGACTTGTCTGACTCTTCTGTTGATCCTGCTCCGTGTATGACCCGGCTCTGGGTGACGACCCTGCTTCGTGATTGATCCGGTCCTGGCTGATGATCCTGCTCCGTGTATGACCCGGCTCTGGCTGACGACCCGGCTTCGTGTTTGATCCGGTTCTGGCTTATGATCCTGCTCCGTGTATGACCCGGCTCTGGTAGACGACCCTGCTCCGTGATTGATCCTGTTCTTCAGCTGCTGTTCCTGCTGCTCTCCGGTTCCGGTTATCGCCCAGTTCCAGCCTGCTGTTCCGGTATTCCTGCACGGTCTCGGTCGCGTCCGCGACATTCTGATCTCTGGGTGACTCGCTATTCCTCTCACCTCTCTAGCTGAGATAGAGGTTGTTTTGCCATACATTGTCTGTCGCTGTCTCTCCGTACAGAACCCGTTAACTCCTGCTGTGCTTCGTAGTCTCCAGTCTTGTGCCTCAGTTATCTTGCCAAGCATACATATATCCGTTAAGAGCCGCTCCTTGAGTACCTCTGATACGCTTCACTACCTTCTGCAGAGCATTGCCGGTCCGGTGTTCGGTGTACATCGGAACCACGCTTGTTGGCACTGTTATCCGTTTGCTCTTGCTGGGAAAGTTCTGTACGGCACCAGAGGGGTGTCCTGGCTCCGGCCTACATACGTACAGAGGTTACGCTATCCAGCTGCACTATCCAGTGCTTGGCTCTCAGTGCTTGTGCAGTCGCTATCAGTATTGACATCCAAGGGGTGTCAGGGCACTTTCCATTGGGCACACGCAGAGTTAACTTCAATTCTCAATTAAGGGCGATTCAGGTTCTTGTACTACAGTTTGGCAATAGCACTTCTCCCTAACCCACGGCGGTGGTATTACTCAGCTCTGGCACTTGTGCCTTTCTATTCTATTTGAGAGTGAATTCAGTGCAGACACTTTGCTCCAGCTTTGTTACTTAAGAACTGTGTTCCAGAGACTGACACTTTGCTCCAGCTTTGTTACTCAAGAACTGCGTTCCAGAGACTGCTACTTTGCTTCAGCTTTGTTACTCAAGAACTGTGTTCCAGAGACTGCTATATATCCTGGGCATTGGCCAAACTGGACTGAGCTCTCCTCTTGCACTTGTTAACCCTTTGGGGTTATTTCATATCTATCCATTGTGTATCATATTTGCTGTATTGCATTCACTCTGTTCGTGTTTGCTATTACTGCTATTCCTGTACTGGCCCCTAGGGGCATTGTATTACTCCTTGATTCAATAAACTGTGTTTTTACTTTACACCCTGGTCTGAGTGTCAGAAAACCTTTACACCTGGATGTGCATTGGCAAGAGAGCACGCCAGGTCACATGGAGGATTCCACCATCGGAGGATGAGGTGGGAATGAGGCACAACAGTGAAGGAGAAGAGGACGGTCTGTGGTACAGAGCTGTACTGTAGCGAGCCCTGCAGTGATGTCATGCATGCGGTTACATTTTATAGCTTACTTCTCCAGAATAATAGAGATTAAAAAAAATGAAATAAGTATGATTTTACTGGAGAGTTTCCATTTAAAGAAAAACACACACACACACACACACATGAATCACACTCAATACACTACACACTTTACTGACCCTCACTCCCCTAACACTAACTCACACAATCTGAATGACTCTCACTAACAGTTTTAATGACCCTTACAGCTCTAACACTAACTCAAAAGTTGAATGACCTTAACTCATACTCTCTGCACTACACAGTTCACTGTCCCTCACTGCCTTAACACTATCTCACACAATTTGACTATCTCACACACACTTCATAAACTTCAGCAGTCACTTTTTTTTTACTAATAACTATTCTCTACTGCAATGCCTCTACTCCTCTCTCTACTAACAAGAACTACACTGAAGTGTGTGTATGCTAGTGGGAAATTAAGTGGTGTTTTCCTTTGAAATGGGAAGTTCCCGCCACCAAAAATCAATAGTATAGGGCAGCATAAATGTATATGTTAAAATAAATTCCTGCCTGAAAAAACCAAGAGGACAGAAATTTACCGGTTTTGCAGGAATTTCTCACAGGAAAAGCAGAAAATTGTTTTTTTTTGTGAAATTTCCTGCATCTTTACTTGACCAGAATCATACTTTTTAGCAGATCTCTCACAAAATATATAAACAGACATACTGAACCTTTTCCTTTCAGCTAATATTCTGGTCATGTCATCTTTTCTCTGACTTTCAACTTCATCGACAGTTAGGTCCGGAAATATTTGGACACTGACACAAGTTTTGTTATTTTGGCTGTTTACCAAAATAAATTTAAGTTACGTTTAAATAATGAATATGGGGTTAAAGTGAAGTCTCCCAGGTTTAATTTGAGGTTATTCACATCCAAATTGGAGGAAGAGTTTAGGACTTACAGCTCTTTAATATGTAGCCCCCTCTTTTTCAAGAGACCAAAAGTAATTGGACAAATGACTCAAAAGCTGTTTCCTGGACAGGTGTGGGCTATTCCTTCATTATTTATTTATCAATTAAGCAGGTAAAAGGTCTGCAGTTGATTTCAGGTATGGCATTCACATTTGTAAGCTGGTGCTATGAACCCACAACATGCGGTCAAAGGAGCTCTCAATACAAGTGAAACAGGCCATCCTTAGGCTGAAAAAAACTCCATCAGAGAGATAACAGGAACATTAGGAGTTGCCAAATCAACAGTTCGGTACATTCTGAGAAAAAAAGAACGCACTGGTTAGCTCTGCAACACAAAAAAGCCTAGATATCCATGGAAGACAACAGTGGTGGATTGATTGTAGGGTCCTTTTCATGGTAAAGAAAAGACCCTTCACAACATCTAGTAAAGTGAAGACCACTCTCTAGGATGTAGGCATATCATTATCCAAGTCTACCATAAAGAGAAGACTTAATGAGAGCAAATACAGAGGGTTCACCACAAGGTGCAATCCATTCATAAGCCTCAAGAATAGAGAGGGCAGATTAGACAGAATCGAAAGGACAGATTTGACTTTGCCAAAAAAACATCTAACAAAGCCAGCCCAGTTCTGGAACGGCATTCTTTGGACAGATGAAACTAATATCAACCTGTACCAGAATGATGGGAAGAAAAAAGTATGGAGAAGGCTTGGAACGGCTCATGATCCGTAGCATACCATATTGTCTGTAAAACAGAGTGGAGGCAATGTGATGGCATGGACATGCATGGCTTCCAAAGGCACTGGGCCACACGTGTTTATTGATGATCTGACAGAAGACAGAAGTGTATAGGGATACACTATAGGCAGATATAGTGTCTGCTCAGATTCAGCCAAATCCAGCGAAGTTGATTGGACAGCGCTTCACTTACAGATGTACAATGACCCAAAACATACTGCAAAAGCAACCCAGGAGTTTTTTTAAAGCAAACAAGTGGAATATTCTGCAATGGCCGAGTCAATCACCTGATTCTCAACTTGATCAAGCATGAATTTCACTTGTTGAAGACAAAACTTTAGACAGAAAGATCCACGAATAAACAACTGAAGATGGCTGCAGTAAAGGCCTGGCAAAGAATCACAAAGGAGGAAAGTAAGCTTTTGGTGATGTCCATGCATTCCAGACTTCAAGCAGTCATTGCCTGCAAAGGATTCTCAACAAAGTATTAAAAATGAACATGTTATTGATGACTGTGCAATTCCTAAATGTTTCATACAATATTTTTGTTCAACCCCTTAAATTAAAGCTGAAAGTCTGCATTTCATTCGCATCTCTGTTGTTTCATTTCAAAGTCATTGTGGTCGGTAAAGGGCCAAAATTATGAAAACTGTGTCAGTGTCCAAATATTTCTGGACCTAACTGTCTATCAGGAGAACACTGGACAGATATATTCTAGATCAACATCATCATCAATAATTAGGTTATCATCAGCATTGTCCACCAGTTCTTTCCACTATTTCTTGTTCCTATAGGCTTTTTGAAATCTAAATCAATTACTTTTTACCTTACCCCTTAGAGAGATTTCCAGAACATTTTCTACTATTTCAAGACAGGTGTTAAATTTTTCACCCTCTCTGTCAGACACAGCATTTGGTTGAACTGCTACACCTTTCCCCACTATGCAAGCAACATGATGTCATGATCCCAGCTCCTTTTATTTTGGATCCTCCCCCTTGTCCCCCATTGGACCTAAAAGGTTTATAGTCAGAGGTTTTGCATAGGCTCTTTGCCTATTATTTGGTTCATCTGCTTTAGTATTGCTTAACTGTTTCTGACTCTGTGATTCTGTTTGACTTCTTCTGCGTAATCTTCTGGTTCTGTTTGACTACTGTGTATGACCCAGCTTGCTTGATTTTGCTCTTGTCTCCTCCCAAGTACTGCGAATCTGATTTCTGCTTTACTGACCCGGCTTGATTTTGACTCCGCTTCTGCCTTCTCCTATTATATTGGTGCCTTGTATGCCTGTGTGTATATACCGGCTGGACTAAACTGAGTGTTGCGGGATCCGCTTACCCTGGCAGGTTGCAGCAGCTCCTGCATTCCTTGCCTGCCGGCCTCGTTGCTTCCGGTTGTTGCAATTGCTATTGGGCTCTAGGCCGGGGGTAAGAGTAGAGGCGGATGTCACAGCAGGCTATAGTTATCACGGTCCCTGTGATTCCCTGTCAATCTCTCTAGGTATACATTTGCATTGGAGGAGTCTGATTGGCCCGTCCAGGATGTGCCTTTATATACTGAGGCTTGGGCACTTGTCAATTGCCCTTTCATGGTGTTGTGTTGCTGCGCCTTGTTATTGATCTCCAGTGTCTCCTGTGTACCGACCCGGCTAGTCTGACTCTCCTTCTGCTCCTGCACCGTGAACTGACCCGGCTCTGGCTGACGACCCTGCACCGTGAACTGACCCGGCTCTGGCTGACAACCCTGCACCGTGAACTGACCCGGCTCTGGCTGACGACCCTGCACCGTGAACTGACACGGCTCTGGCTGACGACCCTGCACCGTGATCCGACCCGGCTCTGGCTGACGACTCCGCTCCGTGATTCGACCCAGTTCTGGCTCCTGATCCTGCTCCGTGACTGCTCCACTCTCCGGTGGTGTTCCTGCGACTCAGTCATCCGGTTCTGGCTACTGTTCCTGTCCGGTTACTGCTCCTGTGTACTCCGGTCGCGCTGGCGACATTCTGACTGTTCTCTGTTTCCTAGCTCATTACGCTGCAGCCGAGGTTGCCTGCCTTGTTCTCGTTGAGCATTTCAAATGTACCAGATTAACCCTTGCACTGCCGGTAGCCTCTGATTACGTGCCATTTGATTCATTGCCAAGCTCCGGTGATTCTCTGAGCCTTAACACATTTGAGCCTCCGCTTTACACTATACCAGTCCTTGCAGAGCTCCGCCTGTTCGATGCCCGGTGAGCATCGTGATCACGCTGGTTGACACTGGTAGTCCATTCGCTCTTGCAACAAGGATTCTGGGTCACACCTTGTGGGTGTCTGGGCAGTACCTCATTCGCTCAAAGTGTTTTATCACAACTGCACTACTCTGTGCATCAGCTCTTCATAGCTTGGGCAATTCCGTTCTACTGTGGCCTCCCAAGGGCTGGCATACTTCAGTGGCAGACGCAGGGTTACTCGATACTCCTTCAGGGCGATTCCTACTCTGGTTACATCAATTTGGCAGTTGCAATCCTCATAAGCCCACTGTGGTGGTACGGGCTCAGCTTAGAGCAACAGGGGCTCATCCTGTTTATGCTTCAAGAGTGTTACAGCGCTTTTCCTGAGTTCCTGATCTACATTTAAAGACTGTTACCATAGACTGCTATATATCCCCTGGGCGTTGGCCAATCTAGCCTGAGCCTTACCAGTTGCTCCACTTAACCCTCTATGCACTACTGTTTGTAGTTTAATCCATCCTCTGTTCATATTGCCTGTTCTTAACTTTACTAGCCCCTAGGGGCAGTGTTCATTTTTATTTCAATAAATTGTATTTTACGTTACATCCTGGTCTGTGTGTCAGAAAACCGTAACAATAGTATCCGGCCATGAAGGTGAAACATCATATCACGGTGCCCGTGATTTGCTGTCTTTCCTGTCAGTTACCTGAATGGCTCTCCATTGGCTGTCTGCTTTCAATCCACCCAGTATTGCCTATTTAGACTGGGCTTGGGCACCCCTTGGTTGCCCTTTCGTGGTGTCTCTATGTCGCCTGCACCTGCATTGTGTTCCTGAGCTTCCTGGGCCGTCTACTATCTTTGCTCTCCAGTGATCACCTGGGTTCCTGTCTGACAGCTTCCTTGGTTCCAGCTTCTGTTCCTGATCCGGTTGGGGTTGCTGTTCCTGCTGCTGTTCCTGCTCCAGTCCTGCTTCCTGTCCTGTACCGGCTGTGTTCCTGCTCCTGGATGTTTGCAGAGTGTCTCCTTCCTCCAGTCGCCTTTGGCAACATTTTCATTCACTTTGTTTGTGTACGCCAGTACGCGGGTACTGGTTCACTCCATGTTAACCAACTGCTTGCTGCGTTCCTTACAGCACCAGTAGAGATTGTGTAACTCCAGTACGTGGGTGTTGGTTCGCTCCATGTTAACCGACTGCTTGCTGCGTTCCTTACAGCACCGGTAGAAATTGTGTAACTCCAGTACGCGGGTACTGGTTCGCTCCATGTTAACCGGCTGCTTGCTGCATTCCTTACAGCACCGGTAGAGATTGTGTTACTCCAGTATGCGGGTACTGGTTTGCTCCATGTTAACCGGCTGCTTGCTGCGTTCCTTACAGCACCAGTAGAGATTGTGTAACTCCAGTACGCGGGTACTGGTTCACTCCATGTTCACCGGCTGCTTGCTGCGTTCCTTACAGCACCGGTAGAGATTGGGTAACTCCAGTACGCGGGTACTGGTTCGCTCCATGTTCACCGGCTGTTTGCTGCATTCCTTACAGCACCGGTAGAGATTGTGTAACCACAGTATGTGGGTACTGGTTCGCTCCATTATTTCGTTGGTTGTTCTCTACATCTTTATAACCCAGCTGGCCTCTGTCGGTCCATCATAGGCGACTGGCTAGCTACACCTTATGCCAGTCACTGAGGCCATCCCTGTCTGTGTTCCAGTACTTGCAGCCTCCAGGCTGCCTTGCCTGGTATGTTGGTAAGGCCGGTATAACCTATTCCATCTTGTGCCAGTCTAAGGTTGCCTTACCCAGTATTGGCAAGTCCGGTAAAGCCTCATTCCTCATTGTACCAGTCTCACTGCTGCCTTGCCCTGTATATTGGCAAGGCCGGTAGAGCCTCATTCCTTTTTGTACCAGTCTCACGGCGGCCTTGCCCGGTATATTGGCAAGACCGATAGAGCCTCCATCTCCTCGGTTGCTAGCCTTCCAGGCTGCCTTGCCCAGTATATTGGTAAGGCCGGTAGAACCTATTCCATCTAGTGCCAGTCTAAGGTTGCCTTACCCAGTATTGGCAAGGCTGGTAGAGCCTGTCTTACATTCGGTATACCACTACTCACTATGACTATGTATTGAAGATATTTGTTACATGTGTATGCTAACCCGCGAGGGTTCCCCTTTAAACTTTTAAATAAAGTTGTGTTTTTATCGTAACTCTGTGTCTGAGAGTCATAACAAACCGTGACACATAAGCAGCCGGTAGACTACCAGTGCAGCCAATGGATGTTGTGGTCTTACTCTGCCTTTCTGTGAATGTCACCAGTCGTTATCTCTACAATTGGTTCTGCTTCCTAATAGCCGATTCAGAGTGAAGAGATGCAAAACCTCAATTTATAAACCTGTAAAGTTCAATGGGTGACAAGGGAGAGGATCCAAAGTAAAAGGAGCAGGGATCTTGACAGTGCCTCCCTCTTAACGGGACACATCTGGAGGACCTGGTTTAGAAGGAAAAGAATGGTGAAATCTTTTCACTGATTTGGGGGCATGAACATCTCAAGCTGCAATCCATGAACAATCCTCAGGTCCATATCCTACCCAATCAATTAAGTATTGCAGTTGTTTTCACACTATTCTGGAATCCAAATTCTAAGGAATAAGAGACTCTCCCTAAGTGTAAAGGGTAATCCAGACGTGGACCCCTTGCTCTCAGTGCCTAGGGAATCCAGCTGCACCTCACTGACGAGGCCCAAAATAAGGCCGAAACGTACGTCTGGGGTTAGCTGGTTTTTCCATGCAGAGGAGACTTGCCCATCATTTTGGTACTGGACCGCCCTTATGGGCGGGATTAGTCTAATATGTATGTGGAAATTTCTCCTTTGTAATGGCACTAGAGCTAAAATGTGATGCTCTCGAGCGGTGACTAGCCGAAGAACAGGCCATTGTGCTTTTGTTCGTACTCAGAGCCTCTCACATCTTTTTTGGCTTGATCCTGGTATTAAAAAGACTATAGAACTACTAGAAAGACAATTTTGGTGGCCATCACTTCACCAAGATGTTCAGGAATTTGTCAAGGCTTGTACATCCTATGCTCAGTACAAAACATCCCTTCAGCACCCTGCTGGGCTTCTCTGTCATCTACCCATTCCATCTACCCCTTGGACTCATTTGTCTATGGATTTTATTGTTGACCTTCCCCCATCTAAAGGATTTACCACCATGTTGGTGGAAGTAGATCATGTTACTAAATCTGCTCACTTTATTCCCTTATCCAAATTACCTTTGGCTCCTGAATTAGCCACAATTTTTATCAAGAATGTTTTTTGATTACATGGCTGCCTTTCTTATATAGTGTCTGATCGAGAATCACAATTTATTGCTCGTTTTTAAAAGGCATTCTGTTCTGGCCTTAAGATATCTCTTCATTTTTCTGCTGCTTATCATCCTCAAGCTAATGGCCAGACAGAGAGCACAAATCAGACATTAGAATTGTACCTTCACCAATTTATCGAATCTGATCAGTACAGCTGGGCTGATTTAATTCCATTGATGGAACTGGCCTTTAATGATCATTACCACAATTCTATACGCTGCTCCCCTTTTTTGCAGCTACTTGATATAATCCCAGATCCATTCCTTTTTCACCCTCTACCACAGTCCCTGCAGCAACAGATATGATTGAAAAACTCTATTCTTTATGGTCTAAAATTCAGACACAGTTAATGAATACTGCCACAACTCAGAATCATATGCGCCAGTGTTTTGAGGCTGCAGTTTGGGCACATGCACTAAAGCTGCCTGTGTGGAAAGGTGGGATAAGCGGCAAACACGTTCAGAGCAGGTATGGGCATAATCTAATCAGATTCAGTAAGTCTCCTGCCTTAATTTAGTTGTTTTTATTTTTTTTCAATATATATTGCTTTATATCTCATCTGTCCCCTTCTTGCATTTAGCCAGTGACAGGAGCAGGGGACTGGAATTGGAATCTCTGTGGTTCTTGGTTTATTTCCCAGGTGACAAAGCACCAGATTCAAGCTTAGTGCAAGTGAAAAACTGCTCCTCAGGAAGCTGGGAATAAACCAGCAACATGGAGGTCTCCATTCCGGTCCTCTGCTCCTGGCTAAATGTGAGCAGGGGACCTCTGCAGCTGCACCTGCTTTCCAACACTATTATCTCCCATGGCAAATAGTCAAAAATGTAGAGCACTCAAAGGGTTAAGTGCACAGGGAGATCTCAAAGGGTTAAAAATGTACAGATCGGCAGTCCTACCGAGGTGTTTTTCCCAATCTGAGCTCTGACTGGTGTAAGGAATAGGGAACACTGATAAGCACTTTATCCCCCAAACCCACTTTAACACTCTATATCACAAGAGAAACACAGACCTTCCATTGTATAAAGCACCTCTATTGACACATGTTGCACTACTTATAATGCAGATCACTGTACTACTCCACTGTGTATTCTAACTGCTAGGTGCAGTCTGTTCACATCTGTGCCTGTTTTTGCTACCAGCTGTGAAAGGATTGCTCTGCTGCAGTAAAATCAGTTCGAGGTCTGTTGATAGAGGTGACTTGTATGATGTAAGGACTCTGTTTTTCTTTTTACAGGCAGTGTTACAGAGGGCTCATCCAGTGGAAGGGAATCCTTATCAGCCTTCTCTGTCTGCCTACCTTGCTGCTTACACCAGGCTGAACTCTTGATTGGTAAGAAATTAACAACTTTTTTTCTCAGTGGGGTGAAGGGGTGAATTGCTGGCTCTCTGCATTTTCTTAACCCTTAGTGCGAGAATGCGTCTCTGACACAAAAGTTAATGTTTAACCCTTTGGATGTAAGAGAGGTCTGCAACCAGAAATGTCTGTAGCATCCAAGCTGTTATCTGATTCAGAACATTGCTAACCCCCATAGCTCTCAAATCATTCCTCTTGTATTTCTCCATCTTCTCTCCTTTCTTTCCACCTCCTAGATTTTCTCTCCCATGTCTCTTTCACTCCCTTGCCTTTTTTCTCCTCCTTGCCGTGTTTTCCTTACCTAGGTAGGAGTCCATCATACAGCGGTCAGGTGTATCTATATAATTTCTATGTGTAACAAAAGTACTTACATAGGTAAGAGTCTATCATACAGTAGTCAGGTGTGTCTATGTAATTACTGTGTGTAACAGAAGCACTTACCTAGGTAGGAGTCCATCATACAGCAGTCAGGTGTATCTATATAATTACTGTGAATAACAGAAGCACTTACCTAGGCAGGAGTCCATCATACAGCAGCAGGTATATCTAAAATAATTACAGTGTGTAATAGAAGTACTTACCTAGGTAGGAGTCCATCATACAGTGGTCAGGTGTATCCATATAATTACTGTGTGTAATAGAATACCTTACCTAGGTGGCTGTCCATCACACGCACACTAATTATATTGAAATACCAGACTGCTGTATGGTGGTCATCTACATAGGTAAATCCTTCTGATATACACAGTAATGATATAGATATACTTTTAATTTATCTTTAAAAAGTGTCTCAGTTTCTTGATACAGCTGTTAGTTGTATCTATTTAATTCATATAACAAAATGACTTGGCTAGGTAGGACTCTATAATACAGCAGTCAAGTATATATATACATTTACTGTGTATATATTTTCGATACCCTCTGGATAATTCGTATTCTCTAGTAATTGCATTATTCCAATTTAGAGCTTATGTAAGTAATTATGTTTTATAAACATGTACATATTTGGAATATGTACTAAAGGGATCAGGTTCATTCTTACTTGTTTTATTGTTATTGGTGGGGAATTTGATTGGGGTGGATCACAAATGAGGGCAGGGCATGAGGGCCCCTTATCATAGTTTGCAGGGGGGCCCCTGCATTTAGTGTTACGCTTCTGCTTTGGACTACCACTTTACTAAAACTTTAATAGATTGCTCTTAGTCTGTTCCTCTTACCCCTTTCTCTAGTATGCTTGCCAGACATTATCAAAGTAATGTGGATTTAAACAGTAAAGTATACAACAGTACTGTTTCAGTGTGATGTCTTGTGATTTACAAAATACTGTATCATGTAAGTCTAGTATCTGTTACTGTCAGCGTCAGTCACAGGCCATGGTAGGGTAACTGTCTTTGTCACCTAGCAATCAAAATATGTTTTTATTTTAATTTATTTTACTTTATTTATTTTATTAATCTTACCTAGCTGTCATTGCCTACAAGAAATAAATAAATAACACTCCCTGCAAGTGCAATTGCTTCTTCCCCTCTTTGCCTGTAGCTAATGTCAAGAGGATTTCATTAGCTGCTTCTTTCTTCTCCCAGTATCAATGCAGTCTTAATTTTTTACAGTACAAGATGAGGATAGGACTTATCAATTATGCTGGCCCTTTTTCTTCTGGCTGTTGTAGAATTCAATGTTAGTTGTACCTACCAGTCACTTCACCTGCCAGTCTCTTCTCAGTCAAAGAGAATTTGGGGATATTTTGGGTAAATCTGTTCTTCTCTTCACATCCACCCAGAGTACACAAACTCCCCTAAAACAGAGAGTAAATTACCTATCCTAAAACACTCCCTAAACTAAATTGCAACTCCACTGTATTTGACTGCCTTATCTAGCACTAAATGTTTCTGTTTTCTCTCTCTTTAAAAAACAAGAATTACATGCTGAGGGGAAATATGGGAAACTTTCCAGGTGGTGGAGAAATTCTGTCTTACCACTGATTTCAATGCAATGATCAAGGCAAGAAATATACTGGTCTAATATTTATTTGACTACATATAGACTAAAGATTGCATATCAATATCAGACAGAGTTAGGAAAATGTGGTTAACCCTTAAAAACTGCTGGATCTGGCTGGGGGCGGCTGTTAAAAAAATAATAACAGTGGTCCTTCTTTTTCTTTGTTGAGATAGATTCTGGGATGGCAGACCAGCATGCAGACGCGCTGCCATCTCAGAATCCCATTCCAGGACCATCACCAGTCCTTAACGCAAATCAATTGGTGATGGTCCTGGCACGTCACAGTCCCTAAGGTGTTAAGCAAAAGTATTTGCCTCACAAATTTGATGAAAAAATCACAAATTGGCAAAAGATAAAAAAAGATTGTCAGCCGTAATACAATGTGGATTCCTGCAGTTCTAATTTATGACAATAAAATAATGAATACTTATAGCTAGTCAGCACTGGCAGACAACAAGATGTAGTCCATACCAGGCAATGACAAATGACTGCAATTAGTTACAAATTGCAGTAGCTATTGATTATTTGAATCTAGAACAAGTCTCACTCACCTGAAACCTCTCATTCATGATTGAAGTTTCTATTCTCATCTCCAGTACTCCTCTCCTAGCCCTCTATTAGTTTTATTACAGATAATACCCACTACAGGTAATACAGATAACAGCTCCCCTCATAGAGGTTTTATACAGGAATCTAATCCAAATGTCAGATGTACGGTGTGAACCGGCACTGTAATACTGGCATCACATGATGGATTTTTATGTAATCCAATTGGTTAAGCAGCAAACAAAGCATAAATGAAATACCTGCTTTGTAATGTCTAGGTTGTAACTTGCAAAACAGCCCATTTTGTATGTGAGCTATTCATTTAAAAGAGAATATTAACTTGCTTAACTAGATGGTTTGATGAACTGACTAGTTGATTGGCTAAATTTGAATGAAACTGTCAGTTTGATGCTTTAAATTACTGTATCACAATAAAACATCCTTCAGCTATTTTTATTACAAGCTGAATAAATCTGTATTGTGTTTACATTTGTCCTGAGATAATTAGCATTACACTTATAACATAACACTCTTTCTTCGAAAATATAGGAGGAAAACTATTTACTTTCATAAGTTATATTTCAGTATAGAGCCATAGGTATGCAACGGAGAGACTCAGAAAAGGAAATCATGAGAGGAAAACAACTGGAATTCCATGATCTGCTCAAAGCAGACTTTACTAATTATTTTTAATGAGATCTAGAAATCAATAGATAATTTAGGAAAGAGGGAACAAAATTGAGCTGCAAATGGAAAAACAATTAACCTGTTTGTCAGGGTCTTCTCACAATAAAGCAGGCAAAAGTAAAAACAAAGACAAATTCATATAAAGGGCAACATAAAGGACCATGAGAACAGACAGAATGAACAAATGTGCTCAACATTTTCAAAATGAATGCAGTAAATCAAATGTGTGCATTCAGTATTCTGATAGATGTATTGTATTATATACAGAAGTCACCAAATATCATACTACCTTATTCATAATAAAGTGAGTTATACCATGTCACCAGTCTTTAAACCAATGATTCTCACCTCCATTCCACAGGACACACCAAAAATCAGGTTTTAAGAATACCCATTGTTAATCACATGTAGTGCAAAACAAAAAAAATGACCAAACCACTGATTTATCACCTGAAAACAAGAAAGGATGTATTGAAAATGTGAAGTTGATTTTCTTTTGCATGGTATCACACTGTCAGAATATTATCGGGAAAAGAAAATACCCAGAGGTTTTCGCATAAAAAATGTTCCCACCATTGGACGATTTAACGCAACCTTTTGCAAGAAACGGGTGAGAATTTTGAACCAATGTTCACTTGAGCTGATGGTACTGGTGGTGGAGGAAATTAACACAGAGCTAAGTGAGGTAAGAAAGAATATCTTAGATTCTGATTCTAAACATAGTGTAACGCTAACAAGTGACACAGGAACTGACAGAAATTAGCTGAGCAAGTAGTTTATAAGACTAAATTAGCTAAATATAAATGTGAAAAATTCAACAAGGTTGTTGAGGCTTACAAAGAACATAAAGTGTATAGATGGTTGAATGGTACATCTGATCCAGTCAAATACACACAATTTAGGAGACGACCTACACAGAAACCGCAATTGCAGGGATTAACTGACAAGGAAGACAGTCTTCCCTCCTCATTGGAATCTGATTCAGAAAATAGCTCAGCTGAAGCTTCATCTTCATCTTTTTTAGGGGTACTATAAGAGCACAAATACACAGAGAAGTGGCAGGAGGATGAGGACGGGGGGGGGGGCAAAAACAGACACAGACACAGCTTCAAACCTACCAAAAACTTAGTTTACAATCTGTCTGTCAACACTATGACTATGGGAGAATCCAGATTGCTCCAAAAAGGGTTATCTTTCATATCAACAAACAGATATTCCAAATCTGATTGGCAGATTGAGCTCTACCGGTTCAGTCGGAACCTAAGACTGAAGTAATACTTTACTAGTGACCCAACCACCATACAAACAAATATGCCATTTAGACCCCCATCTAAGTTTGACCCACAGAGTGACAGTGCATCTATTAAAGCATTTCAGAGCTTAGTAGAACAAGACATAATGACAACACCCGTCTGCAAAAAACAATATTCTAATCTATCTCAAATAGAATTAAAAGCAATAAAAACTTTGTCTTCTGATTCTAATATAGTAATCAGAGCAGCAGTGTCACAGTTTTATTGAACACTCAGACAATTTGGTAGTATAAAATAGAAAAGCTTTATTAGGCAAAATAAAGCGCAACAAGGCCCTCACGGGTCCAAACTCTACAAACAGTAGAGTGGAAAACAGCGTTCAGTACTTGATCTGGACATTATGAGTACCTGGTGATGCCATTTGGACTAAGAAATGCCACCGCAGTGTTTCAAGAGTTTATAAATGACATTCCCAGTGACATGTTACAGTCATGTGTGGTTGTTTATCTTGATGATATACTTATTCATTCATCCAATTTATCGCAACACATCAAGGATGTGTCCGCAGTATTGCTCAGATTGCGTAAAAATAAAATATACTGCAAGATTGAGAAGTGCGAATTCCACAAGTCTATGGTCCCGTTCTTGGGCTTTGTGCTATCCAAAGATGGCATTTCCATGGACAAGGACAAGCTGGCAGCCGTGCTGCAATGGCCACATCCTTCAGGGCTCAGGTCTATCTGACGCTTTCTTGGCTTTGCAAATTATTATAGGAAATTTATTAAAAACTTTTCCACGATTGTGAAGCCACTTTCTGATCTTATGCTCAAGGGTGCTAATCCATCCCAATGGTCTGAGGAAGCCAAACAAGCATTTGTGACATTGAAATCCACTTTTGCAACTGCCCCTGTATTGTCCCACCCTAATCCCTCTCTCCCTTTCATCTTGGAGGTTGATGCCTCGGAGACTGGGGTAGGGGCAGTACTTTCCCAATGCTTAAACCCAGGCAGCACCCTCAGACCATGTGGTTTCTTCTCTAAAAAGTTGACTTATGCCCAAAGTCACTACAAAATAGGGGACAGAGAACTCTTGGCAATCATTCTGGCCCTTAAAGAATGGCGACACTTGCTGGAAGGTACAAGGGCTCCGGTGCTAATCCTGACTGACCATAAGAATCTGACATACCTTTCAGAGGCCAAGAGACTGTTCTCTCCTCAGGCCAGGTGGGCCTTATTCCTGTCCCATTTTAATTTCATTGTGTCTTACCTACCTGGATCTAAGAATGTTAGGGCTGATGCTCTTTCCAGACAATTTGGCCCTGAGATTGAGAAAGATGAGGTACCTGAACCCATTATTCAGCCTGATCGTATTTTGGCTACCCTTAAGACCAGCATCACCTCACCTCTTTGGGGGAGGAAATCATGGCTACCCAAACAGCCGCGCCCAATGACATTCCTGTGGGCAAATGTTTTGTAGCTGAGCCTTTGCATAGACACCTACTAGAAACATACCATGCATCCCGGGCGGCTGGGCATGTAGGTAGGGACCAATTGATTTGGTCCCTCTAGCAATTGTTCTGGTGGCCTTCCCTGCGTGCTGACCGTACTGCCTTCACAGCAGCTTGCCCTGTTTGTTCACGGTCCAAGTCCCCTAGACACCTCCCAGTTGGCCTGCTTCAACCGGTACCTAACGGTGAGCGTCTCTGGTCCCACATTTCGATTGATTTCCTGGGAGAATTGTCAGTATCTAAGGGGCATTCATTCATTTTGATGGTGGTTGAGAGATTTTCTAAAATGGCCCACTTCGTGCCTCTTCCTGACCTTCCCTCTGCCCAGGAGTTGGCCATCATATTCTCTAGAGAGGAATTTCGTTTGCATGGTGTACCCATGGTGCTGGTTTCGGACCATGGGAGCCAATTCGTTTCTCGGTTTTGAAGGACCTTCTGTGTCTGTGTCTGGTGTCTGTTGCCTCCGTTAACTCTAGTGTGCTAGGGTCTAGTCACTGCCAGAGTCCTGTCTGTGTTGCCTCTGTTATCCCTAGCATTCTAGGGTCAAGCCACTGCCAGAGTCATGTCTGTGTTGCCTCCGTTAACCCTAGTGTTATAGGGTCAAGTTGCTGCCAGAGTCCTTTCTGTGTTGCCTCTGTTAACCCTAGCGTTGTAGGGTCAAGTCGCTGCCAGAGTCCTGTCTGTGTTGCCTACATTAACTCTAGCATTCTAGGGTCAAGCCGCTGTCTGTGTTGCCTCCATTTACCCTATAACCCTAGGGTCAGTTCTCTGCCAGAGTCTTGCCTGTGTTGCCTCAGTTCACTCTAGAAGTCTAGGGTCGAGTGCCTACCTGTACACTATCTGTGCTGCCTCTGACATCGCTAGTCCACTAGGGGAATTGCCCTTCAGTTACCCATCGCTTGTGTCACCTATTGCAGTGTGGGGCTGTGGATGATATTCTTGCTCCTGAATCTATCTACAAGTTCTGCCTGCAAGTCCAAGTTCTCTGCAGTTATCTTGTATTATTACTACTGTGTGTGTTCTCACCCTGACCCAAGTCAGATTTGGAAAGTACTTGGTACGGACCTCATCTGGACCTGAGTGGGGCCATTGTTCATTATTTTCAATAAAGCTTTTAACCTTACCTAACTATCTGAGTGTTCTTTACAAATCGTGACAGAAACCCAGGCAGAGACTGGAAGTTCCATTACGAGCGAAACAACTAGCTCGCCATCATCTTCTTCCACTAGGGTAAATACATCTTCTGCCAATCCACCTTGTTCATCATGACCTCCCCCTCCAAATAATAACCACGTAGATGTTAGGATGTGGCAGTTTGTCTCCAGTTTTCATCATCCATCACCAATCTTACTGCTGTTGTTGATTCCGTTCCCTTTGAGCTGCATAACCATCCTGCTGCTTTAGCAACTCAGCAGCAACAGCAAGAACATCATTCGCAAATTCTACATCTACATCAGGGCATTTGACAAAGTCCAGTGGCCACTTCCCAACAGGACATAACCTGCTGGCACTAGGCCAGTAGGGCTTTTTTTTCCTCAGGGCTCGTGCTTTAAAAAAAAAAAAATTAAATAAACCCCATAGTCCTACAAAAAAATAAACAATGTTTGGGGGTTTGTTTCTAACAAGCCTAAGTCCTACAATTCATTGTTTCCTTAGGGCATGTGTCAAACAAGCCTAAGCCCTACAAATCAATGTTTCTTCAGGGCTTATGCCTCTAATAAGCCTAAATCCTACAAATCAGTTTTCCTCAGGGCTTGGGCCTCTAACACCAAATCTAACAAATCATCCTCTACAAAATACTCTATCATGTCAAGTATCAGTCTACCCCAGTGGTAGCTTATGTCAGGGGTCCCTGTCAATATCACTTTACATACAAACGTCTTATTTTATTTATTTATGTATTTATTTATTTATTTATTTTATTTACTGTCCCTTCCCAATACCAATGAAGAACCCCACCAAAACCAAATTCCCTGTTCCACTGATTTGTTCCCCAGACTCCACCCACCATCACAGGCACCCTCCTCAGACCCCTTTAATACTATATCTTATGGGGGGGCTTAATTGTATTTAGGGTTTATTTTTGTATTGACTGCCCCCAATCCCAGTAAACAACCCCCCAAAAAAACATTCTGTGTTCAACTGATTGTTTCTCAACACCCCATCAAAACAGGCACCCTCATGGCCCTTTCATACCATGCCTTTGGGAAATAAAATAATATTTGCTATGTGTTGTGTGTAAATTCAATGTTCCCATTGATTTCAATTGAATGAGCTAGGCAAAAAAAGCAGAATAAAGCACTTTTTACGGGAAATTATTCATCAAATGGGAAGTGCCAGTATTTGCTGATTTCAGTTTGATGCAAAAATGTTTGGCCATCCCTAGTCATGACCAAGGAGGATGCAGTATATGGGGTGTTGAGGAGGATCCCAGTGGTGGTGGGCCTCACGGGTCAAGACCCATCCACCCCTCTGTGGGCCAATTCAACCCTGAAATACCTGTACAGTCTGGACATTGGTGCCATCTGGGCCGGCTATTGAATTACTGAGCTGACACTGATAATTGCTTGAAATTATTTGAACAGCTACACAGATAGTTTGGTAACCCCATCACTTCTTCTATTCATATTTACATTTTTGGCATGCACTTCAAGCACAATGAAGAGCCCGTTATTGAGGGTTTCCTTTTTGTTATCCGTATTGACCAAATGGCTGGACAGGCCGTTGTCCTTTATTTACCAGTGGCTGTATGCTTATGCCCCTGAAAGTGGTCTTCCCCACGGCAGAAGTGAGATGAGACCTGAGGTTGCTGGAGGAGTGGTAGTGGTCTATGGCTAAGACTAGTCCACCTGGGGTATCTTTGCATGTCTGTCATCAGCTCATAGAATTGAAAATTCTTCATAGGGCATACTTTACCTTATGGAGGTTACACAGGATGGGAACTAGGGAAGGAGACCTCTGTGGCAGATGCTCTCTTGCAACTGGTACTTTTCTACACCTTGTTTGGGACTGTCCTGATTTGGGGAGTGGGCCTTTTCCTCTCTGTCAGGGGTTCTGGACAGAAGCATCCCCCCAACTCTGAAGCTGGGTATCCTGCCTAATTTTCCTGATGACTTAGACTCTTTTCCACACTATCACTTGGTATTCTCTCACAGGGGGACCCCCACAGGTTCCATGCTATTTTGGGGGCTTTGATGTCTCACTTTGGGATAGGTTCTGGGGTCAATCACCTTGAGGAGAGAGATCCTTTTATTTTTTATGGGGGCGAGTTTATATAACTTTTGGGAAGAGAGTTTTAGGAAGCCTCGAGGTGTTCGATATGTATCCTCATTGGCTTGTATACTTCTGTAACTAATATGCATGTCTGAAATGGTACTATGTTACTTTAACTGCCTTATTTCATGTTGTGTCCTGCTATGTCTTGCATCTTGAGGTTGTCCGTCTTAATTAACTGTGAGTTAACTGTAAATTCTCCTTTCATATGTTTGCCCCATTGCCAAATGAATTAAAATTCAAGGTGTTCCAGGACTGCAACTGATATTCTAACAGTGAACCCAAGACAATGCCTACAACATGCAAGGCCTACAACTATTATCTTGCAAGCATACAAATACTCTGATGCAATGGTTAGTTTATAATGTCTATGTGTTTTTATCAAAGAACCCACAGAAAAGTTGAATGAAATAAAAATACACTTCCAAACCTATAATATGTGTTTTAATTCTAATTTACTCCTACGTGGCTATGATTTAAACCCTTACAAAATCCACAGCACAAAAAAAAAATCACAGTCCCACAGCCACCATGCACTTTAAAGTAAATAAATAAATCTAGAAAATGTACCCCTTATTCAAAATACCTCTTATCCCACCCCAGTTCCCCTAAAAAAGTGTTGCATTCTGGATATGAATACCAGTAGACCTTCTGAAATACTGGCTGTAGAAGTCCATTCATGGTCTTCAAAATGTGGTAACTGAAGTTATATACCTCTATATAAAACACAATTTCTATGGTTCTACTTAAGCCAATATTTATTAAGAGACCAAACACAGCAGTTAAGAAATCCAGAGTGTATTCCTAATTTAACTAAAACCACCACTGTTTATTGCTGATAAAGTTAAAAACATACCTGTATGCCAACATTTGTTGTAAATAGTGTATAGGCATAGGAAATGTGCAAAACAAGTTGGTATTTTCATGTGAGACAGGCCTGTTTGTTTGTTCCTAAACTGTAAGTCTGCATCTTTTGTCCACACTCTTAACGCAACGTTTTGTCATACAGATATGTTTTAACTTTATCAGAACTAAACAGTGATTGCTTTTAATCAGTGGTTTTAGGAAGAGATGAATATGTGTGTGTTACTTGTGAAAACCTCTTTCATACACTACAATCCTTCCAGACTGGCAGCAATATGACAAACTTTTGGCTGTTACTACATGTGGAGATCCCAACTTCCCTAGTCTCAAGTAGGCAAAGTTGAGACTGTGAACTCTGACATCAAAGGCTGCCATCTGAGCTTAGTGATCGTGGTGATGGTGAACAGCCACATTAACATATAAACAAACCCAAATGAATATGATAATGCCTCATTCTACTGCATTTCTATATGGAAATGACCAGGGATGTGCACAGACATTTTGGGGGGCAGGGGCTCAAATAAAAAAAAGGGCACTTCTCAAAATGGGGAGAAAGATAAAGGGGTAAGAGAGAGAAAGAGTTAAATATGGAATACAGAGAAAAAGGAAAGGGGAGAAATTATTTCATCCCACTCTTCCATCCAGTCCTGCCTCATTCTCCCCCTCTTGACTCCATCTCCCCCTTTTGTCTCTTGATCCCTCCTTTTGCCTCCCCCCACTTTTTGATTCTCTCCCCCTTATTGCTCCCTCTTTTGGCTCTTTCTCTCCCTTTTGCCTCTTGATCCCCCCTCCTGCCTCTTTTTTACTCCTCTTGCCCCTCCATACCCTCTTTTTTCACTCCTCTTGCCCCCTCATGCCCTCTTTTTCACTCCTCTTGCCCCCCATGCCCTCTTGCCCCATGCCCTCTTTTTCACTCCTCTTGCCCCCATGCATTCTTTTTCACTCCACTTGTTCCTCCATGCCCTCCTTCTTTACTCCACTTGTACCTCCATGCCCTCCTTCTTTACTCCACTTGTACCTCCATGCCCTCCTTCTTTACTCCACTTGTATCTCCATGCCCTGCTTCTTTACTCCAATTGTCCCTCCATGCCCTTTCTTTACTATACTTGTCCCTCCATGCCCTTTCTTTACTCCACTTGTTCCTCCATGCCCTCCTTCTTTACTCCACTTGTCCCTTCATGCCCTCTTTCACTCCACTTGTCCCCCATGCCCTCTTTCACCCCATTTGTCCCCCATGCCCTCTTTCAGTCCACTTGTCCCCCATGCCCTCTTTTACTCCTCTTGCTCTCCCATGCCTTTCTCTCCCCCTTGTCCAGATTATAAGGCTGTGCACGCTGTAATGTCTGCAGGTCTTTCTATTGCAAGGTGAATGCTGGGGCTTTCTTCCTCACTCCGGGCGCCAGATTTAAACTTGCTCTTGCATGTGAAGAAAACTCCAGCATTCCCCTCGCTGCATTGCTGTGTGTCACTCTTGCGGGCTGTTACACCACCGGAGGAAAGGGCAGTGAGCGGTTGTTGAGAGACATTTCAACATCTTTAACTCGCCCATTTGAACACGGCGACATTACAGAAACACCCCCAGCCCTGCTGCTGTACTCACCCTGCTCTGGCCGGAGCGCACCACCTAGGAAACGATCTGCCAGATGGGCAGGATCTCTGCTCCTACAACCCTCTGACTTCCCTTCAGCAGGCTCTGGGGATTTTATTCAGGCCTCCTCCATTGCTCCCTAAGCTAGTCGCTCACTGAGTGACTCCTCCGTCTGCTGCCAACTTCTTGCAGGGTCACTCAACGCCACATCACACGGACAGCTCAGGCAGCCAATGAGAGAGGAGTATCCTGTCAAAGCACTCCTCTCTCATTGGCTGCAGTGTGACTGTGCAAGCAACTGCAGTCCATATTCACCGTAAGTCACAGCAGTCACCCTGGTGGTCTGCCTCTGCAACTGCACCCTCAGTACATGTGTGCCAGGCAATTTAACCATTTGTATGTGGCTGGTGGCCACATGCGGCCACAATTTCTGCATTTTTAATGGTGGCCGCAGGAAATCACTCTGGTGGCCTGATCTACAGGTCTGTCCTGAAGAAGGCGGTGGGGGGGTTAGTGCAGGCAGGAGGCAACTTTTTTTTTCTTGTTAAAAGGGCACGAGGGCACTTTGGACAAAAAGGACAGGTGCTCCAGCCCCCCTTGGTGTCTATGTGTGCATGTGCCTGGAAATGACTCATTACACTGCATTTCCATTTGGAAATAGACCATTGTCAAGGTGATAAGGGAAAATTTGTAAACCTGTCAAAGGTATGTCGGATTGATGTTGATGTGGGCAGATCTTTATCGGATTGATGGAAATATGATGTTGAAGATGATGTAGTGCACACGGTCAATGAGCCTTTGACACTGATCTGACAGGATATCACCATTATTATGAGCCCTCTATGACCTTTAGTGCATCTCAGCCTTTTTGTTCCTTATGGTGTTACAAAGTTACCCTTGCTTCTCAAAGGGCTGCTTATGCAGTATGTATATTTCAGAAAATATCTCCCTATGTCCCCTCATGGCCTCCTGATATGTGTTTCCTTCTCTTGTTTCTGTGTTGTAGTAGTCTCCCTGATCTCCTCCGATCTTGAGATGGGCACTGAAGAACTTTAGTCAGCAGCAGTGTATCTATAGAGACTAGTGGGCTAATTGATAGGTGTTTAGGTGTCCAATCAGGTCATAAGTCATGAGAAAAATGCATAAAATGAGGGCAGGGCACATAAGATGCATTTATATATGCCTTTATACATCTTGGTGCATAGCTACTCCAGTTACCTCTAATAAAACAATGCCTTAATGCCACAATTCATATAGGAGCAATTAAGAGACATAATTTTGTGCTTATTTCCTCACTTTTTAAACTTCCCACACCTGGACACAAAGGAATGCATTCCCCAAAATCCTGACTCAGACACACACTGCCCACTTCATGGCACTTGAATTACAAAGCCACATTTAAACATGCAAATAATTTTGTATTGAGGCACTGAGGAGGCACTGGATCATTCAGCACATTAGAACAGTTCTTTGTAATTATTTTTGCATGAAAACGGATTTGTACATTCTGTTCTATGAGCAATAGAAATGTGTGCAAAGCATATACAAATAATGTGAGAATTATGTTTGCTTTGTAGTTTAAAGCAAATATATTTACTGAAAATTTTTCTTGTGCTTAAATGTTTTATAATTTGGAGTTTAATTTAGTTTTTCATTGCAATACATTGTTGGTTAAAAAATATATTTAACAAAAAATTGTATACCACATTTAAAAGGATAGTAATGTTTCACAAAATATCAGCTCCAATTATTCTTCATAGTATTTGGGCCATTGAGAGTGTTATTTCAATCCTGTCAGAGTTGTAGTTCAAGAGTGATTGAATGATAAAATATCCCCTCCCACCCCTTTTAACTAATGTAAGCCACCTCCCCTCAGATGTGGAATCTGGTCCTGGGACTAGACAGATCACAGCAAAGGACAATCTTCTTACTGCGAGCATAAGAAAACCATGCTCCCCTTGACAGGGTTTTCAGGTTTTTCCTTATGATCACTGAAGATGGTCCCTTTCTGTGATCCATCTGGACAGTCTTGCTGATCTGAGGGGAGCAGTGTTAAATTAGTAAAAGGGGTGGGAGAAGTATACTTTTTCACTCAATTACTCTTTAATTACAACTCTGACAGTATTGAAATAACACTCTCCATGGCCCAAATACTATGAAGATTAATTGGAGCTACTTTTATTGTGAAACATTACTATCGCTTTAACACGTCGTAAGCATAACCATCAGCTGAAACATTGTAGGATCATTTTTATTTTGTGTATGCACAAATTAAGTTTTCTACAAAAAAATTATGAGGAGTAAATTGTTTTATAAAACTATAACATAAACAGAATATTTTATTAGATATTCAGTATTTCATGTTTTACCTTTTTTACTTCATTGATATTATATGTTTATTTTTATTGAATGATGCATTTCACTATTCGTGTTCAACTCTTTTCAATAGCTTCAAACAGTATTTCTGTTGAACATGGGACATGACATATTTACTTCTTATGACATTTTTTTAAACCTATGCTGCTCATATTAAATTTATTCCTAAGACACACAATGTTGCAAAGTCAATTTACAATCAGAATTAAGGAATGAGAAAAGTCTGTTTTGAAAGAAATTTTACACCAAAATCGCTTATACACGGAATCAAAATACCTAATCATGGAAAATGTAAAAAGCAATGATTGCACTTAGTTCTTTCAAGTTCAATCTGCATCATTTAGATTCCTGCTACAGCATTACTGGCTTGACGTTTTTAAATGTTGTACAGTACCTGAGATGAAAGGCTTTCAAACATGCTTCACAGAACACTGCACTGAACAGACTGTGACAGATTGAGTCAATAGAACCCTCTGCAAAGGATTTCAGGTTATTCTCATTGTTCCTTCTAGAGATACTGTATCATTTAAAATAAAATTTTAAAAAAATTGTTCAGACACATTACTATTTGGGGTTAGTATTTTACTGTACCATATCTGTAGCTTCATATTTTGACTTCTGAACTGCAATATGGAATATTGAATAAAATGTTAATGCACAAGGTCATCTTTAAAATAGTAAGAATCTGCTTTATAGAAATGTAAAAGCCTTTTTAATATACTAAAATATAATAGGTGATGCATAATAACACTATCTGGTATGTTGATGGAATTTAATGCTATTGATCTCTAATATGGAATCATGTTCCTTCTGGTGCTTAGTTTAGAGTTGATTCTGTGTAAAAAGTCCATGTCAGCTGTCCAGGTAAGGAGTTAGACTCACATGGCAGATAATGAGTACTACACATTGACTTGAAATCCAGTCTAAGTCCTGATCTTGCAAATAGTAGTATGTAACTTAAGAGAACAGATATCACTAGAAGAACACAGGACTGCAATAAAGAAAAATGGTCTGGAAGGATGACACATGACAGCAGTAATAATTGCTAAAAGCTAGTATATTATGACCATACTCTGCATGCAGTAGAAAGTACAGACACTGCACCTGAGTAACAGAAGCTTGAAAACAGTTGACTAAGAATAGTCAATGACTGTAAAGCTAGGCAGAGCTACTAGGGGGTACAGAAGACCACTCTGTCATACACAGTAATGATGCTCACGATCGGAATGTACCACAGAAGCAGCTGTGGAACATAGTTGACCACATGTTGGTCAAATAGAATATACTGACAGAATTCAAGATTGAATTAGCAGAGATAGAAGAACAAGCTAGAGGTCATTTGTAGATGGTAGATACTGTTAGCAAGTGGTAGACAGTATCAGTGGTCATTTAATAAGACAAGGGACACCGTCAGACAGAAAATATCAGTAGTTAGTCATTAAAAAGTCAGTTGAACACAAGATAGAAGACTCAAGAAAAGGGATGGGTAAAAATTCCCATTTTGTTCCCGCAGGAATATTTTTGAAAAAAAGCTTGATTTTCCACCTCTCCAGTAGGAATTCTTACTAATAGAGAAATCTATAGATTTAACACCATTTCACTTGCACCACAGATTTTTCAGCAAGAATGGTTCCATTTCCTGCCTTTTTCAATAGCTTCAATACTTCCCAACCCATATTATAAAAAACTCAGAATTTCCCTCCATGCAATGTAGTGTGGTTTAGGACAGAAAGAGAGTGGAAGCAGACAGAGAGTTAAATAGAGAGTAAGAGAGAGGAAAATATAAAAAATAAAAGTTAAAATGCAAATAAAGTTTTTTGGAGTGCTGGAGTAGCTAGCACTATGGCCAGCAGAATCAAGAGAAGCTGTATAGACTCTAATGATGAGGATGATGATTCTGATACAGAGGTGGAGGAGGAAGTCAGCAGCACCAGTGACAAAGGGAGCTCATATTCACCTGACCCAAAATACCTCAGTCCTTTGGGATGTGACAAAAAATATTGAAGACTGAGGAACTGGCTTGCAGTATAAGCAGCACATAGCTGCCTATACCTTCTGCCACTGCTGCCATTGTGCCTTCTTCTGAGGAGATGACAAATGTGAGAGCAGGGGACCCTGTTTTACATTTGTCATTCCCAGCCAGTCACAAAGAGCAAGAGATTGGAGGTCATAGTGATGAGAGTGAGGGTGGTGGTGAAGAATGTTTTTGGTACAAAGTCATGAGGAAAGGGAGGAAAAGATGATGGGAAGAAGGTGATTATTAGTGTTGAGCGCGCATGCTCGGCCGATGCTCGGATCGGCTCGAGCATTGCTCTGCTCGGCACATGTCGGTACTCGTACGAGTACCGCATGTGCTCGCCCGCCATGTTCGGGTCTCCTCCCCGCACGTTTTGCGGCTGCTGCGCAGCCAATAAACGTGCAGGGAGGCTCTGACATCGGTGTAATGCCAGCAGCCATGTTGGCTGCTGGCATTACACTGATTGGCTGGCCAGAACCCGTGGTCAGGTGCTGTATAGCACCTGACCAGCGAGTTCGGCTCAGTCTGAGCCAGGGAGAGCTGAGGATAGGAAGGGAAAGGCAGTGTAGGGAGGAAAAAAACAAAAATTGTGAAAAAAAAAGAACCAAAAGTCCTTTTTAGGACTACTGTGTGTGGGGGCAGCAGGTTATTTGGTGTGGGGGGAAAAAAACAAAAAAAAAACAAAAAAAATATATATATTCTGTTTAGTGTGCAAAGTTGCAGATTAGAGCACATTCTGTTTAGTGTGCACAGTTGCAGATTAGAGCACATTCTGTTTAGTGTGCAAAGTTGCAGATTAGAGCACATTCTGTTTAGTGTGCAAAGTTGCAGATTAGAGCACATTCTGTTTAGTGTGCAAAGTTGCAGATTAGAGCACATTCTGTTTAGTCTTCAAACTAAAATATCAAAGTCACGTATTCCATTCAGTGTGCGTCGCCGCAGTTTAGCAGCACATTCTGAGTACTGTGCAGAGTTGCAGAATAGGAAGAAATACTGTTAAGTCTTCAAACTAAAATATCAAAGTCACATATTCCATTCAGTGTGCTTCGCCGCAGTGTAGCAGCACATTCTGTGTACTGTGCAGAGTTGCAGAATAGGAAGAAATACTGTTAAGTCTTCAAACTAAAATTTCAAAGTCACATATTCCATTCAGTGTGCTTCGCCGCAGTTTAGCAGCACATTCTGTGTACTGTGCAGAGTTGCAGAATAGGAAGAAATACTGTTAAGTCTTCAAACTAAAATATCAAAGTCACATATTCCATTCAGTGTGCTTCGCCGCAGTGTAGCAGCACATTCTGTGTACTGTGCAGAGTTGCAGAATAGGAAGAAATACTGTTAAGTCTTCAAACTAAAATATCAAAGTCACATATTCCATTCAGTGTGCTTCGCCGCAGTGTAGCAGCACATTCTGTGTACTGTGCAGAGTTGCAGAATAGGAAGAAATACTGTTAAGTCTTCAAACTAAAATATCAAAGTCACATATTCCATTCAGTGTGCTTCGCCGCAGTGTAGCAGCACATTCTGTGTACTGTGCAGAGTTGCAGAATAGGAAGAAATACTGTTAAGTCTTCAAACTAAAATATCAAAGTCACATATTCCATTCAGTGTGCTTCGCCGCAGTGTAGCAGCACATTCTGTGTACTGTGCAGAGTTGCAGAATAGGAAGAAATACTGTTAAGTCTTCAAACTAAAATATCAAAGTCACATATTCCATTCAGTGTCTTTCACCGCCGTTTAACAGCCTATTCTGTGTACTCTGCAGAGTTGCAAAATTATAAGAAATACTGTTAAGTTTTCAAACTCAAATATTAAAGTCACATATTCCATTCAGTGTCTTTCACCGCCGTTTAACAGCCTATTCTGTGTACTCTGCAGAGTTGCAGAATTATAAGAAATAAAGAAATACTGTTAAGTTTTCAAACTCAAATATTAAAGTCACATATTCCATTCAGTGTCTTTCACCGCCGTTTAACAGCCTATTCTGTGTACTCTGCAGAGTTGCAGAATTATAAGAAATACTGTTAAGTTTTCAAACTCAAATATTAAAGTCACATATTCCATTCAGTGTGTTTCAACGCCGTTTAACAGCCTATTCTGTGTACTCTGTACAGTTGCAGAATTATAAGAAATACTGTTAAGTTTTCAAACTCAAATATTAAAGTCACATATTCCATTCAGTGTGTTTCAATGCCGTTTAACAGCCTATTCTGTGTACTCTGTACAGTTGCAGAATTATAAGAAATACTGTTAAGTTTTCAAACTCAAATATTAAAGTCACATATTCCATTCAGTGTGTTTCAACGCCGTTTAACAGCCTATTCTGTGTACTCTGTACAGTTGCAGAATTATAAGAAATACTGTTAAGTTTTCAAACTCAAATATTAAAGTCACATATTCCATTCAGTGTCTTTCACCGCCGTTTAACAGCCTATTCTGTGTACTCTGCAGAGTTGCAGAATTATAAGAAATAAAGAAATACTGTTAAGTTTTCAAACTCAAATATTAAAGTCACATATTCCATTCAGTGTCTTTCACCGCCGTTTAACAGCCTATTCTGTGTACTCTGCAGAGTTGCAGAATTATAAGAAATACTGTTAAGTTTTCAAACTCAAATATTAAAGTCACATATTCCATTCAGTGTGTTTCAACGCCGTTTAACAGCCTATTCTGTGTACTCTGTACAGTTGCAGAATTATAAGAAATACTGTTAAGTTTTCAAACTCAAATATTAAAGTCACATATTCCATTCAGTGTGTTTCAACGCCGTTTAACAGCCTATTCTGTGTACTCTGTACAGTTGCAGAATTATAAGAAATACTGTTAAGTTTTCAAACTCAAATATTAAAGTCACATATTCCATTCAGTGTGTTTCAACGCCGTTTAACAGCCTATTCTGTGTACTCTGTACAGTTGCAGAATTATAAGAAATACTGTTAAGTTTTCAAACTCAAATATTAAAGTCACATATTCCATTCAGTGTCTTTCACCGCCGTTTAACAGCCTATTCTGTGTACTCTGCAGAGTTGCAGAATTATAAGAAATAAAGAAATACTGTTAAGTTTTCAAACTCAAATATTAAAGTCACATATTCCATTCAGTGTCTTTCACCGCCGTTTAACAGCCTATTCTGTGTACTCTGCAGAGTTGCAGAATTATAAGAAATACTGTTAAGTTTTCAAACTCAAATATTAAAGTCACATATTCCATTCAGTGTGTTTCAACGCCGTTTAACAGCCTATTCTGTGTACTCTGTACAGTTGCAGAATTATAAGAAATACTGTTAAGTTTTCAAACTCAAATATTAAAGTCACATATTCCATTCAGTGTGTTTCAACGCCGTTTAACAGCCTATTCTGTGTACTCTGTACAGTTGCAGAATTATAAGAAATACTGTTAAGTTTTCAAACTCAAATATTAAAGTCACATTTTCCATTCAGTGTGTTTCAACGCCGTTTAACAGCCTATTCTGTGTACTCTGTACAGTTGCAGAATTATAAGAAATACTGTTAAGTTTTCAAACTCAAATATTAAAGTCACATATTCCATTCAGTGTGTTTCAACGCCGTTTAACAGCCTATTCTGTGTACTCTGTACAGTTGCAGAATTATAAGAAATACTGTTAAGTTTTCAAACTCAAATATTAAAGTCACATATTCCATTCAGTGTGTTTCAACGCCGTTTAACAGCCTATTCTGTGTACTGTGCAGAGTTGCAGAATAGGAAGAAATACTGTTAAGTCTTCAAACTAAAATATCAAAGTCACATATTCCATTCAGTGTGTTTCAACGCCGTTTAACAGCCTATTCTGTGTACTCTGTACAGTTGCAGAATTATAAGAAATACTGTTAAGTTTTCAAACTCAAATATTAAAGTCACATATTCCATTCAGTGTGTTTCAACGCCGTTTAACAGCCTATTCTGTGTACTGTGCAGAGTTGCAGAATAGGAAGAAATACTGTTAAGTCTTCAAACTAAAATATCAAAGTCACATATTCCATTCAGTGTGTTTCAACGCCGTTTAACAGCCTATTCTGTGTACTCTGTACAGTTGCAGAATTATAAGAAATACTGTAAAGTTTTCAAACTCAAATATTAAAGTCACATATTCTGTGTAAAATGAAGAAGGCGGGTAAAAAGGGACGGGGAAGTGGACGTGATCCTGAAAGTTCAGGGCGCGGGTCAGGACGCGGAGAAACTGTGCCTGGTGCCAGAGCACAAGAAAGAAAGACATCCACCATACCTAGCTTCATGTCTGATTTCACAGGGCGTCGCAGGACATCACTCTCGAGGTCCGACCAGTGCGAACAGGTGGTCGGTTGGATGACAGCTGATACTGCTTCCAGTCGGTTAAGCACCACCCTGTCTTCCACCAAGTCCACTCTCAGTAGCCAAGAGTCTGGTCAACATAATCCTCACTCTGATCATCCTTCCTCCCACCATACACGGTCTGGTCAAAGAAGTGATCCCACACTGGGATATAGTGATGAGCTCGTCTCATCACCAATCCTTCATTTGACCCTCTCTCCAAGCACGCTTGCAGAGGAACATGACATCTTGTGCCCTGATTCACAACCTCTAGAGGCTACCCAATCACAAGAAGATGACAGATGTGAACGGCATTTAAGGTCAAAGGAAGTAGTGGATGATGATGATGATGATGATGAGACACAGTTGCCATTAAATCAACCACTATTTCCGTCTCAAGACCTTGTTGAGGAGAATGTTATACAGTTGTCAATGACTGAGTATGTGGTGGGATCAAGACTTGAGGAGGATGATCAGAGTGAGGAAGTGGAGGAGGACTTGGTGGACGATGAGGTGACTGACCCCACCTGGGAAGGTGTAGAGCCGAGCGATGACAGCAGTCCTGAGGGTGAGCCATCTGCAGCACCGCAACAGGCTGGAAGAGGCAGTGGTGTGGCTACAGAAAGAAGGCGGACCGCACCAAACCGGCCCGCAAATGTTCCACGGAGCACACCCTTGCGTAAATCTACCTTGCCAAAGGGTAGGTGTTCCGCGGTATGGCGTTTTTTTAAGGAAAGTGCGGACGACAAAAGAATTGTAGTTTGCAACCTGTGCCACACCAGAATGAGCCGAGGCATGAACACTAGAAACCTCACCACCACCAGCATGATCCGACACATGGCATCCAAGCACCGTAGTAAGTGGGAGGAACGCCTGGATCGCCCACCTGTGTCTGCAGGCCACACCACTGCCTCCTCTTCCCCTGTTTTCGGTGCCGGCCAATCGCCTGTCGAAGGCGCAGGCCCGCAAACCTCCCGCCCTGCACCTGTACCATCTGAAGCACCATCAGCGACCACATCCACTTCCCTGTCCCAGCACAGCGTCCAAATGTCGTTACCCCAGGCATTTGAGCGCAAGAGAAAGTACCCAGCCACCCACCCACAGGCCATAGCACTAACCTCACACCTTTCAAAATTACTGGCCATCGAAATGCTGCCATTTAGGCTTGTGGACACTGAGTCCTTCCGCAGCCTGATGGCAGCAGCTGTCCCTCGGTACGCGGTCCCCAGCCGCCACTACTTTTCCCGGTGTGCCATCCCCGCATTACACCACCATGTGTCCCGTAACATCACCCGTGCCCTGACCAACGCAGTTACTGGGAAGGTCCACTTAACGACTGACACATGGACAAGTGCTTGTGGCCAGGGACGCTACATTTCCCTGACGGCACACTGGGTGAATGTCGTGGAGGCTGGGAGCGACTCGGACCCTGGGATGGCACGGGTGCTACCCACGCCGAGGATTGCGGGCCCTACCTCCATCAGGGTTTCCACCAGCACCTACGTTATTGGCTCCTCCTCCTCCGTTTCCACCTCCGAATTCTCTACACACACCGCCACTCCCCCATCAGCCAGTAGCTGGAAGCAGTGTAGCACTGCAGTGGGGAAGCGTCAACAGGCCGTGCTGAAGCTGATCTGCCTTGGGGACAAACAGCACACGGCCTCAGAGCTGTTGCAGGGGATTAGTCACCAGACCGAGCAGTGGCTCTCGCCACTCAACCTGCAAGCAGGCATGGTTGTGTGTGATAATGGGCGTAACTTGGTGGCGGCTTTGGAGCTCGGCAAGCTCACACACGTACCATGCCTAGCGCATGTATTTAATTTAGTGGTGCAGCGATTTCTAAAAACCTACCCCAATGTGCATGATCTCTTGACCAAGGTGCGCCGCGTGTGTGCACATTTCCGTAAGTCATCAACAGCTTCGGCCGGCCTGTTGAAGCTGCAGCAGCGCTTACAATTGCCAGCTCACCGGCTGCTGTGTGACGTGAGCACGCGCTGGAACTCCACCTTCCACATGTTGGCCCGGCTTTGTGAGCAGCAGAGGGCAGTAGTGGAGTACCAGCTGTTACACGGTCGTCGCCTCTCCGTTCAACTTCCTGTAATCAGAAGTGAGGAGTGGGAATGGATGTCAGACCTCTGCGAGGTTTTACGCAATTTTGAGGAATCGACACAGATGGTGAGCGGCGATAACGCTATTATCAGTGTAACCATCCCACTTCTGTGTCTACTGAAACGCTCGCTGCTCACAATTAAAACCGACGCTTTGCATGTGGAAGAGGTGGAAATGGGGGAGGAAGAGCTTACACAAGGTGATAGCCAGAGCACCCTCACTTCGTCTTCTCAGCGACAATTGGAGGAGGCGGAGGAGGAGGAGGAGGAGGAGGAGGAAGACACGGTTGCCTCCGCTACAGAGGGTAGCCATGGAACTTTAGTTCCATCTCTTCAGCGTGGGTGGGCAGAAGAGGAGGAAGAGGATGAGGATATTGAGAGTCAGCCTCCTGGTGAGGACAGCGAAATCTTGACTGTTGGTACTCTGGCACACATGGCTGACTTTATGTTAGGCTGCCTTTCCCGTGACCCACGCGTTGTACGCATTTTAGACAACACGGATTACTGGGTGTTCACCCTTCTGGACCCCCGCTACAAAGAGAATTTCTCATCTCTCATTCCTCCGGTGGAGAGGACAAGCAAAATGGTGCAATACCAGAAGGTTCTTGTTGAAAAATTGCTCCAAAATTTTCCATCTGACAACGCTGGCGGCAGAGTACGTGCTACCTTGGCCAACCGAGAAGGGGAGAAAAGGGGAGCACACAGCAGTTCCGAGAAAGGCAGGGCAACACTCTCCAAGACGTGGGACACCTTCATGACACCCCGGCAGCACCCTCACCCTGATGCGCAGCCTAGTGTCACAAGGAGGGAAAAGTTTTGGAAGATGGTGAAGGAGTACGTAGCAGACCGTGTCAGCGTCCTCAATGATCCCTCTGTGCCTTACAACTACTGGGTGTCCAAGCTGGACACGTGGTATGAACTGGCACTCTACGCCTTGGAGGTGCTGGCCTGCCCTGCCGCCAGCGTTCTGTCTGAGCGGGTATTTAGTGCTGCTGGTGGCATCATAACAGATAAGCGTATCCGCCTTTCCACCGACAATGCTGATAGGTTGACACTTATAAAAATGAACAAGGCCTGGATTTCCCCTGACTTCTCCACTCCACTGGAGGAAAGCCCCGGGGGAACATAAACTCACTTTATATATGTTATTTACAATGATGGGAATACTCTGTATTCCCATTCACCCCTTCCACCCAAAAAACGGGTATATGGTTGACTCTTAATCTTCTCATCCTCCTCCTCCTCTTCCATATGCCCTGGGATATAATTTTTATATAGGGCCAGCTCACCAGCGTGCCCTGGGATATAATTTTTATATAGGGCCAGCTCACCAGCGGGCCCTGTGATATAATTTTTATATAGGGCCAGCTCACCAGCGGGCCCTGTTTGCCAATTTTTATATAGGTCAGCTCACCAGCGGGCCTTCTCATATAATGTTTTATTGGGTCAGCTCTCTAGCGGGCCCTCTCATATAATGTTTTATAGCGTCAGCTCACTAGCGGGCCTTCGCATATAATGTTTAGGATGGTCAGCTCTGCAGCAGACCCTCACCCATAATGTTTTAGATGGTCAGCTCAGCGCACGTTTCCCTCTTAATCATGGCCTCAGTTCTGAAAATCAAGGAAATTTTTGGGAGAATTTGCCTCTGCGCACGTTTCCCTCTTAATCATGGCCTCAGTTCTGAAAATCAAGGAAATTTTTGGGAGAATTTGCAGATGATATACAAGTAAATATACAGCAAATATTGTTTGGTAACAATTTTTCGCCTAAAGTCGTTTTTATTTTCCTTTTTGTGTGTTTTATGGTCAGTCTGTAAAAATGGCGTACTACGGGCGAAAGATCGTTCCCAGCAGCGATGTTGGAGTCCAAGGTGCATCCAGACATCCTCCCTATGCTGTCCCTGAACCATTTCTGTAGTGTTTCCATCTTTTTCTGCCCTTTTCCTATGGACCAGGCACCCTCCCCTCATCAGAGCAGGGGGTGCCTGGTGTAATGCTCGAGTCCTCCCATTGACTTCAATGGGGCTCGGATGCTCGGCCGAGCACTCGAGCCTCAGGGGGTGCTCGGTCAGAGCACCCGAACATCCGAGCATTGGGGTGCTCGCTCATCACTAGTGATTATGTACATCACCACCACCAGCAGCTGTGTCATTCTGGATTATGTTACTGCTGTAATTCCTGTGGCTGAGTCATCAGATAAACAAAAAATAGGATGCTTTTGGACATATATATCAATCTGTACTGATTATAGGATAAATTGTGTTCTTACACCTATCTGTTACTGGCTGGTAATAACACAACCAGTATTTTGTTATAGGGGTTTCAAACACCCTGATGAAGGGTTTTTCGATCCTAAAATGCATTGGTGTCTTTTACACTTGTTTTTAAGGATTTTATTTAAAATATGTATTTTCTACATTGATTGCTGATCGCCCTTATTTACATAATTCTGGACATTTGATTGCAGTTGTGCACAGAGTATCTGTACAGGGGTAGGTTAACCCCGTTGTGATATACTGGTTGCTTTATTACCAGCTGGTAGGCAGATAAATGTAAGTACACAATTAATCCCATATTCAATACCAATAAATATATATTTCCAAAAGCTCCCTATTTTTTATTTTTTGCCTTCTGGTTGTGTTTCCTTCTGTTTCGTAGATCTTTGAGGAGCAGCTGTCTAGAGTTTTATCTGTGTGATGGGCAATAGAATATCCTCCACATACATTCATAGCCACCATCAAATGTGAGTGCAATAATATCACTACATATATTTAAGATTGTTCAAACATATTAATTCTATGAGTGCCTCCTAATTCTGTTTCTCTTTTGTAATTAGAGACACATGTTTATCTGTCTCAGCAGCAGAATGATGATGATGAGCATGCTAGTGTGCCACAGACCACCATGTTCACCACTGGACTGAGTTCAGAATGCAGTGATATGGGACTATCTCCTGGTACTAGTTCCAGTGCTGATGCTGAGGCAACAACAACACCTGCCCAGCCAGTGAAGGTGATTCTGAAGAAGAAGAAGAAGGCAATTCTTCTCCACCTCTCACCTCACTGCAGTCATGGGTGTGGGAATATTTTTTTCTCTTGGGCAGGCACAGTGCAGTTATCAGTGGCTATTCTTGGAATGTATTCTCAAAAAGAACATGCAAGAACATTCATATTAAGCATGAGAAAGTCTTGTGTTGTAACACTTACCAATGCTTTCCCAATTTCATAATGTTTCCATATACACACTGTGCACATTGCTGTTGCTGAAGAAAGGCACAGTTTCTTCCTACTCTCAATGAAAAAATAGTATTCCACCATAACCATGATTTTAGAGGAGGTTCGTGAGTAGGGTTTGGTGAAAACGTTCACCTCAAAAGTGAAATGAAAAAAGACATTTCCCCATAGCAGAAAATCTTTAGTAATTTCCACTTTTTTTCCATCTAACTCATATCAATGGATAGACTGAATTTCCCCCACCACAGGCACAGAATACATGGATGTCAGTTTCTTACAGTATGCCATTATGGGAGACTTTTGCAGCTAGTTAGGATAGGCAAGTAAAATTAGAATGTAGTTTAGGGAGTCGTGTAGGCAGGACATTTGTTCTCTGTGTTTGGGGAATCTGGGGCACTCTTGGGGGGAGAGGAAGGGAGAAAGGAGATTTACCCAAAATACCCCAAAATTCTGTGTGACTTACTGGGAAGACACAGGCAGCCATGATCCAAGTTCCTTACTGATATGACTGATATATGTGCTAGGGAAGTCTGGGGAGTTAGAAGGGAGCAAAAGAGTTTTACCCCAAATACCCCAAAAAGGAGATTTACCCAAAATACCCTAAAATTATGTGTGACTGGCCTGGAAGACCCATGCAGATGTGATCCAAGTTCCTTTCTAATCTACCTGTTTTCTCTGTGCTAGGGGAGTCTTGGAGTGGGAGAAGGAAGCAAAGGAGATTACCCCAAATACTCCAAAATGTTGTGTGACTGAGACAACACAGGCAGCTGCTATCCAAGTTCCTTCCAGCTGGAAGTACTCTGTGCTGAGGTTGCCTGAGGATGTGAGAAGGAAGCAAAGCAAATACACCCCAAATTCCCCAAAATAATATGTGACTGACTGGGAAGACACAGGCAGCCCTGATCCAAATGTATTTTTGATCTGGCCGTTATCCCTGTGCTAGTGGAGTCTGGGGATGTGAGAAGGGAGTAAAAGAGATTTACCCTAAACACCTGAACATTTTGTGTGACTGAGTGACTGGGAAGACTAAGGCAGCCATGATCCAAATGCCTTCCTGATCTGGCTGTGTTAGTGGATTCTGGGGAAAAGAAGCATTTTTTTTGTATTTTTTTATATACAGTAATTGAGATAGGGACAGTTTATAAAAAATTAAACAAAAATAGTTTGATAGGTGACAGAGACAGGAATCCTGATGTGAGCTGTGACTGAGGCAGAAGTGATAGATTAAGAAATCATACATTATAGTGTATGCCACGTTAAAAAAAATACACACAGTAGTTGAATAATGTCCAGCATTTACATAAGGGGTGGGGGAGGGGAAGGGTGAAAGGAGAAGGAGCAGTACAGGGACATGTGAGTAATGTGGTAGTTCAGATGACTGCAGTCATGGTTGTTGCAGCATTTGCAATTAATTATGGTGATCCCACGCCATCTGAGGAGGAAGCAGTTTTGTCACAGTCCCACCAAATGTTCCACCACCACCATCACCAGAAAATGACAGTGAGTCTCATTCCAGTGTTGATGATGGCATAGTGCAAGAAAATGTAGCACTAAAGCAACTGCTGCATCTGACAGTGAGATAAACAAACACAAAAAGCCCTGTCATGTAAGTAGTAGAGAATATTGGGAAAAAAAGTAAAAATAAGGGGAAAGTAAAAAAAAAAATGTTTAAGACCTTTAGCCTAGATTAATATTAAAACAGTGTGGAAGAAAAAGGATGATCTTATGACTGATGATGATATTGTAGATCTAGAATATATGTTTTCTATTACTCCATGATTTCCCACCACAATATTACTATTTGTGAGGGCGTAAGTGGAGAAATAAACAGCTGAAAGTAAATGGTGTGATTCCTACAGCAGCATATACCTTGAAAAAGTGCTTTAGTCCTTGCCCACAACACTAACCTCCTGCTTGTGTACAACTGGCACAGCCATCCTTGAAAAATAACTGCAGATTGGGATATTCCAGCATGGTCAACACATGACATTAGTTGTTTAAAGCCTTCATTTTCAACAAAGGAAAAGAGCAGCATGTCAACTTCCAATATTTTGGCAAGTTTACCATGGCACTTTTCTCAAAGCTTTAATTATTTTTTGGTGAAAGGTGCTGTTTCTTCACATTTTGCCTAGCTCATTGCATTGAGATCCTTTAACAAATACAAAAATTACATGCTGCGGAACCTTACATACAGTTTATACTATAACCATGGGAATAGAAGGTAAACTTGCCATATCTTGAGGATATTCAGTTTTCCTATGGATTTCAATGCAATTAACTAGGCAGGAAAAAGGAGAAAGTCTGCAGTTTTCAGGAAAAATGTCACACTTTGCCATTTTTCTCCTTTTTGTCTTTTGAGGTGAAAAGGTTTGTCCATCTCTCTCCCTTACAAGATATAAAAAACATCAAGCATAAACAATATTCAAAGAGCATATTTAACCCCTTAAGGACTAGCGGTCCCAGGGTTTGTGGTCCTTTAAGTACCATATAGAAGAGTTTGACTTGCCAGCCCACGTGGCCGATCACGTGTGCCGGCACGCCGAATGTGGGACTGAAAGAGATCGCTCCGGTCTTGGAGCGATCAATTTAAGTTCCCGCTATTACTCACAGCGCTCCTGAGGGCTCTGTGAGTAAAATGTATATGATATGCCGGGACCGTCACCGCAGTGATGGTCCTAGCACATTAGTGGATGTGAAGGGGTTAAGAATATTTACTGGAAAGAAGCATATAATACATTATAAATTTAAATACGTGGATAAACGGGTATACTTGTTCTAGACATATTTTTTTCATTAACTGTCACAAAAGAAAGCAATGTTCTATTACCTTGTGTAAAATAGTGATTCTGTATTGAAAATTGTCAGACCCTCCACAAGTCATATCTAATGGATCTCTTTATGCATTACTTGTGTGGTCATTCTGCTCATCAATGCTCTGAAGTGCTAGTTATGTATGTGAAGAAGTCATTTTTGAAGTGAATTATTAGTTTTCTTGTGCTTAAAAACATTGCCGCAAGCTTAACAGGGTAAATTAAATTTAGCAGTGAATATACATTTACATTCACACTTTTATCTCAGTCTTTCTACATGTTGCAATATCTTAGCAACAAGATCATTATGGCAAGCCAGGAACATAATAATGGGAATATTTATGAAGCATTCAAATTCTATTTCCCAGTTTCATTTAGATTCTGTAAAGCAACCTGTATTCAATCATTCTGATAAAGCTTTGCTGTTAAGTTTTTACTAATGTCTGCAGTGGAATTATTATAGCCACGTGTATCAATAACACCAATGGTATTTTAACCAACTTTTATCTGTGTCTGTCTGTCTGTCTGCCTTCCTATGACTTTCCTTCTCTGTCTGCCTGACTTTCTGTCTTGCTCTGTCTGCCTATTCTTTTTCTGTCTTCCTTTCTTTCTCTGTCTAGCTTTCTGTATCTGGCTTTCTCTGTTTGTCTGTTTGACTGTCTGTCTTTCTACTTATCAGCCAATACTATTTATTTTTACCTTGCTTTCCTATTGGTCTCTGAAGGTGGGTCATGAGTCTTTGTACATTCCAAAAAGTGACCGCTACAGCACTAATTTCTAATCCTTTATATTAAAATAATGATTGTATTGAACTCAACCCTATCGTTGGGGGTTGGTGGAACCAGTGCTCCTCCCGTCAATCGCAGCAAAAATTATTTCACCAAACTAGATGACCATTGTACGGGAGTGCTCACGGGACCACCCCAGCAAATGATAATCACTTCCAACTGTGTAAAAGCACTTGTATTTTTATTAATATGGACTCATAAAATCATCAAACATGCTTCCCATCCCCTCACAGGGAAATAAGGATGCTGTACACACTGCCTCCTTATTTCCCCGTGAGGGGATGGGAAGCATGTTTGATGATTTTATGAGTCCATATTAATAAAAATACAAGTGCTTTTACACAGTTGGAAGTAGTTATCATTTGCTGGGGTGGTCCCCTGAGCACTCCCGTACAGTGGTCATGAGTCTTTTAGCTGCAATGACTGTATGTTACCTAAATAACTCATAAATGCTGCATGATATGGTATATTTGCACAAATGGGACCCCTGGAGTGAAAATAATAGGGCGCTGAAGGTTTGACTGAGTTAAGAAGGAGGAACTGGTTGTGGAAGTAGGCAGGTAGATTGGAGGAGGTCCAGGAAGCTGAACTGGCTGCTGGTCCAGTCATTTCTCTGGCCAAATGAATGGTGAGGGCTCTGTCTATGGTCCCCATTCTTCTATTGGCCCCAGTTCCGGAAGAGAGGATGGTCAAGGACCTGGCATGACCTACGTGACTGAGACGGCTGCTTCAGATGTTACTGGTGGAGCTGAAAGTGGAGCAGAGGAGGGTGAGTAGTCAGGGAATGCTAAGGGTTTTCTGTGAGAGAAGTCAGGGGCACTTCTTTTTCAGCACAGGACCCTGATATCCAAGCCTGGCCAGATTCTGCAGGAGTAGGTGGACAGCCCTGGGTTGTGCTCATTAATGTTATTTGCACCTGTGGATCTAGTATATTCCATTTTGGAGTTGTTTGGCTTCTGATCAGGTCCTAATATCTTTTTCTCAGGGCCCCTGGGGGATCCTTTTGTACCTGGAGCTGAAGGAGAGGATTTGAAAGGGTGAATTTATCTAGCTCTTCACATTGCTTCCCCCAGGAGGATATCATTTATATCTGGGAGGATAAGCAGAAGTAGTATTATCAGGTATTCCAAAAACATTTGGGAATCAGCTGCAAGCCTTTTGTATTTATGCTAGGGGAGAAAACACCAGAACAGTGCTTGGTGCTGTTTTGTTATATGGATGAAATCTAGACCATGTGCAAGGACTGTGGGGGATCTGGTGTGGTGGTTATATGACAAGCACTTTTGGCAACTGATGGGCCCTCACCCAACTATGCTTTTGGACCAAAAGGACATCCATCTTTGGGTGAAGTTATTGAGTGCTATCTTGGCTCTGCTGAAGAGCCTCCGCTGGTCCTGGGACCAGGATCTGCCTCTGTCAGCTAGAGTGCTGGTGTATGAGAAAGGGGAGGAAGGGGGGAACTTTAGATGCTGCAATCTCTCAAGCTATAAAGGTTTGAGAGATGGGAGGTAGGTTATTCTACTTCTCTTGTTAATATCTACAGTATTACACATTTTTACAACAAAGTATTACTATCCCTTTAAAATATCTTACCCATTATGCTAAGTTTGCAGGTCTATCATTTCCTTTTGTGGATCTTGCTCCTGTTTTTGAAAAATGGTACTACATCAGCTTTCTTCCAATTCAGGGCACTATGCCTGATGAAAGAAAATCAATAAATATTAAGAACTAGTTGAAAAGCCCGATTACATGGGCCACAGTGCCACCCAGCAACCGGCCAGTTCTTTTCTTGTCACTGGGAGTGCTGCAGTCATGCTCAATAGAGACTGCCCATGCCACGGCTGATATGGAGCAGGGCACAGAGAGTACTCCGGTCTGAATTCTGAGCGCCCTGCTCTGTATCAGCCGCGGCGCGCGCAGTCTCTACTGTGCATAACGGCTTCTGACAAACATCCTTAGCAAATTATTATATTATTGTATAGGATAATGATGTTGCTATTATTCTAAGTAACCTTGGGTATATGCTATAAGGTCCAGGTGCTTTATTCATCATAACCATTTACAGTCTCTCTTAGATTTTGTCCTTAGTTTTGTTTTCCTGCTTTTTTCGCCTAGCTCATTGCATTGAAATCAATGGGAAGAAAAATGTTTCCCCACCACATGAATGTTTTCTCTAATTTTCCTGAAGGAATATAAAAGGGTCTCAGGCTCTCACATCATGCCATTCTGTCTTTGTGAGAGGAGAAAGAAGCACATTTTGAGCTAGAGAAGTTACGATAATAAAGGAGAAAATAAGCTTAGATTAGAGAGTCTTTAAGGTAGGACATTTGTTCTCTGAATTAGGGTAGTCTGGGTGCACTTTGGGGGAAGAGAAGATAGGAAGGAGGTTGACCCCAAATACCTCAAAACTCACTGACTGACTGACTGGCCAGACACAGGAAGATGGGGTCCAATTTGCTTGCTGATCTTGCTGTTATTGTCTCTGTGTTGGGGAAGTCTGGTGAAATAAGTTATTGATTTTGTTTTTCAGTTATATATTTTTTTGACAGATTGTAATAAATAGCATGGACAACTTTAAAAATATATAGAAATAAATAAATATATAAATAAAATAAAATAAATCAATAAATATATTAGGTGACAGGCAACTGACTGATATGAGCTGTGTGACTGAGGAAGACTTGATGGACAGCAGACGACACTGAAAATTTTGTTGAGGGCTAAGGCAAGACATCACACTCCATCAGTTGTATACTGTAGAACATACATAGTAATTGAGTAATGTCCAGCAAATGCACAAGGGGCAGGGGAGGGGGAAAGGTGGAGCAGTGCAGGGATGTGGGAGTAAAGTGGTAGTTCAAAAACTGAAGCCATGGTTACTGCAGTATGTGCAATAAATGATGATGACCCTTCTCCTCTGTGGAAAGAAGCAATTTGTCAAGGACCCACCAAAAATTCCACCAGTGCCAGAACAAAAAAAACAAACAAACATATAAGAACATTGATGGTGACATGGATACATGGGGCTGAGCATCTATGGTTATTCAATTATAGTTGTTGATTATAATTCTCCATTGGTTGAGGATACTTTGTATTGAGGTGTGTGATTTTAGACCTGGTCGATGGGCTAGATTATGCTTACCTACCCGATGCACTGAACTCTGGTGGTTACAAGTTATTATGGTACAGTATCTACAATGTTTTTGATTATATATTGTATGTTTAACATGTTTATGTGATATATTTATGTTTGCCCTTTAAGGATGAATGATTGGGTTGAAGATCTAGCCAATTAGAGACAGATGGAAGGTTATATGGGAGGTTACTTTTGCGTCAGAGGTAATCTTTTGGATTGTGTAGCTTTGAGAAAGCGGTGGTAAACCGTGAAACGCAATAGCATTCAAGCCCCTGTATTTTAACTTTTTCTAAATAAATATTTTTCTACTTGGAAGAGCCTCCGCCTGTGAACATCATATTTGTTCCTCTGGAAACACTACAGACCAGGAAGGTAGACCTGAACAGATGGGCAAATGCTCTTTGTATGCATATGTGTTAGACTAACTGGTAACAGTAGCCAAATCATTTTACTTGTGAGTAGACTTGTGCGATTCAGTTAGGATAATTTCGGAATTCGGATGAATAAGGCGTATTCGGCATCATTCTGACCTTCCGAAAGCCAAGGTCCTCCCACACAAAAAAATCAGAATACGAAACGGACTTAGTTCAAATTTTCGGTGTAAATTTCGGAAATTCAGACAGCGCTTTCCTGCCTGAAACCATTACAATGGTGCTACATGCTACTAAAAATAGGTCTGGTAAAACAGAACCTTTTATCACGGTGTCCGTGATTACTGTGCGACATTCTGACTTCCGGGTTTGTGCATTGCTGTCTTTTTATTGGTGCTTGCTGGCTAGCCCCTCCCAGGGCTAGCCTTTATATATACGCCCTCCTGTCACCAAGCGGGAGCCCTTTCGTGGTGTCTCTGATATTCGTGACTCAGTGCTCCTGTTCCATGTTTATCCGGTTTCTGGCTGACTACCACGTTTGTGTACCGTTCCAGGCTTGGCTGACTACCGCTCTTGTGTACCGATCCAGGTTGTGGCTGACTACCGCTCTCTATGTACCGACCCAGGCTTTGGCTGACTACTGCTCTCTGTGTACCGACCCCGGCTGTGGCTGACTACCGCTCTGTGTACCAACTCAGGCTTTGGCTGACTACCGCTCTCTGTGTACCGACCCAGGCTTTGGCTGACTACCGCTCTCCGTGTGTTGATCCAGGCACCACTGACCTACTATCCTGTTGCCCTCGCTTTGCAGTCAGTGCTACCCTGTCACTAAGCGGTTTACTGTTGCCTTCTGATTTTGCTCAGCCTGTTGTGATCCGTGGCCTCCATTAAGCACTTCCTGTCAGTGCAATCCGGTCACTAAGCAGTTACTGTTGCCTACCTACATCACTCAGCCTGTACTTTTGGTTGCCTCCGTTAAGCACTTCCAGTCAGTGCTACCCGGTCACTAAGCGGTTAACTGTTGCCTCCCTATTTCGCTCAGCCTGTACTTTTGGATGCCTCCGTTAAGCACTTCCAGTCAGTGCTACCCGGTCACTAAGCAGTTAACTGTTGCCTCCCTATTTCGCTCAGCCTGTTGCGACCCGTGGCCTCCGTTAAGCACTTCCTGTCAGTGTGATACGGTCATTAGCCATAACTGTTGCCCTACAGTGCTCAGCCTGTACTACGGTTGCCTCCTTCAGCACTTCCAGTCTGTGCTATCCAGTCATTAACCAGTCCTTGTTGCACCAGTTATTAGGCTGCCTTACCCGGTATTCGGTAAGGCCGGTAGAGCCTCCTCAGTTACTTGTTGCTCCAGCTATTAGGCTGCCTTACCCGGTATTCGGTAAGGCTGGTAGAGCCTCATCAGTTCCTTGTTGCACCAGCTGTTAGGCTGCCTTACCCGTATTCGGTAAGGCAGGTAGAGCCTCCTTATGTTCCTTGTTGCACCATATATTAGGCTGCCTTACCCGGTACTCGGTAAGGCCGGTAGAGCCTCACTATTGTATGTTATCTTGTATGCCCTGTCCTGTGTCAAACTTTATTGCTGCTGCTTTGTAGAGTTTGAACCCGTGAGGGGCCTTGTGCACTTTATTCTGTCTAATAAAGCTTTCCTATTTTATCCTACCCAGTTGTCTGAGTGTTCAATAAAACTGTGACACCTTTACAGTTCACGCAAAGTGCAGACATTAAACACATAAGGACATAAGCAATTTTGCCATTTTTGCTATGAGTGTGTTCAACCATAATTCCTATCTTTCTCATTTATTGCACAAACACATATTATATACCATTTTTTAAAGGGCAAAAAGGGCTTTAATTGTAATGGTTTGTTCGACTCACAGACACAGTGGTTTAGGATAAAAACACAGTTTTATTGAATACAGTAAGAACCTTCACAGGTCCTGTAATATACAGACAGTATAATACAGACACACGACAGGTTAATTATACAATGCCCACACAGGTCCAGTATAAAATGAAGGTACAGACAGTATATATTGACATAGGTCAGGCAAGAGGAGTAAGTTTCCCAGGACTCTGGTACTGCAGGAGTTAAAGTTCATCAATGATTGCAAACAGTCCCATGTGTGAAGGTACTGAGATAGCACTTATACCGAGCTTCAGGTCGCCCAAGCTCTAGCAGAATAACGTGAACTGCCAGAGCTCAACAGATGTAATAATGAGCACTACCGGAGCAAAAACGGAGGCAGACACTTGCAACCGGTATAGCAGTAACGGAGGACAAGCCAATGGCACACTACCGGAGCAATAACGGAGGCAGACACTTGCAACTGGTGTAGCAGTAACGGAGGACTAGGTCAAGGCTCACTGGCGGAGCAGTAACGGAGGCAGACACTGGCAACCTGCAGGAGCAGTAACGGAGGACAAGCCAATGGTGACTACCTGAGCAATAATGGAGGCAGACACTTACAACCGGTATGATCAGTAACGGAGGACTAGGCCAAGGCACACTGCCGGAGCAGTAACGGAGGCACACACTAGCAACCTGCAGGAGCAGTAACGGGGGACAAGCCAATAGTGACAACTGGAGCAATCACGGAGGCACACACTTGCAACCGGTATAGCAGTAATGGAGGACTAGGCCAAAGGCACACTGCCAGAACAGTAACGGATGTACACACTAGCAACCTGAAGGAGCAGTAGAGGAGGACAAGCCAATGGCGACTACCGGAGCAATCACGGAGGCACACACTTGCAACCGGTATAGCAGTAACGGAGGACTAGGCCAAAGGCACACTGCCGGTGCAGTAACGGGGACAACACTTGCAACCTGCTGGAGCAATAACGGAACAGGCTCAGGCAACCGAATTGTCTCCTGAATAAGAATGTCGCTGAGGCGACAATAGCTGAAGAAGCAGGAACGTCAATCAAGCCGGGTCGGTACACAGGAGCAGGAACGTCAGCCAGGCCGGGTCAGAACACGGGAGCAGGAACGTCAGCCAGTCCGGGTCGGTACATTGGAGCAGGAACGTCAGCCGGTCTGGGTCGGTACACTGGAGCAGGAACATCAGCCAGGCCGGGTCGAAACACTGGAGCAAACACTGAAGAGAAGTCAGGCAATCCGGGTCGGTACACAGGAGCTGGAAACTGAAGAGTAGTCAGGCAGGCCAAGTCGGTACACTGGGAAACACTGAGCAGTAAGCTAGCACTGGTACAGGAAGACCACGAAAGGGCACCGAGTAGGTGCAGTAGCCCAATATATAAAGGCCATACTGGGTGGGATCAACACAGGACAGCCAATGAGAGCATTGCACAGGATAATGACAGGAAAACAAAAACAAGGGAGCACGGGCACCGTGATATTAATTTGATGTGAAATAAACATATATAAGTGTGTAGGGGTTTATAAAATACCCCTTCCTGTCTCACTAGAGATTTATTATTATTATCAATGAAGTATAATTTTTTTTTATTTTTATTTGTTTAATTTTAATTTTTTATTGAATAGTTTACATTTTTTTTTTAAATCCAGCCGAATAATTCGGACTATTGACAAATTTCGTTCAAGTCAAACAGGTCCGGTACAAAATTCGGATCCTTCGAATGAAAAAAAAAAAATTTGTCCGAAATCGAATTTTACTGAAAAATTTTTGCCATGCACAAGTCTACTTGTGAGTACGGTTGCATTTATTTATATTGTATTTTTATTTTGCAACAGTGTTACACTATTGGGCGCCATTTTGTTTATTTTTCTTATTTGGTGTTTGGAGATATAGAATATATCCCTCCAGCATCTTGATCTTCTTCAGATACAGGTGAAGTTGAGAGTAAGAGAGAGGAGGACATGGCCAGAAAGTTAGCTGAAAGACAAAAACTAAATCTTCCACCAGTGAAAGGAAGTACTGTGCCTGTGCAGAAGCAAAGATTCCCAAAAATGCACAGTCTTCCTTTCAGTCATAGTCAACATTTTCAATGCTTCCAAGTTCAAGTCTCACTCAGCCACACACATTAGCACTGAGTAACCAGTAGCAACAACACAGGTTATCAACATCCACAACCCTAACTCTGATGAGTGTCTATATTAGTAGTAGTAGAACTGCACCAACGGCTGGTCCCAGTAGAAGCAGCAGCTAGGAATGGGCGAAAAGTCTGAAAAATTTCCTTCATGACTTTTTGTAAAAATTGTGAGTTGTACAGCAAAATATACCTTGTGACAGATTTGTAGGGCGGCTGTGGTTGGGGACTGGCGTGGTGTCCTGGGACATTTTTCTCCTGGGATAGTTGTGGTTTATGTGGTTTCACTCTGCCCTGTTATGGCACATTATAACTGGTTGACTATTGTCCATTGACAGTAACTGAAAGGATGCCCCCTAGTTGATCATCATTGATATATTAAAGACTTCCCAGTAATGCTGATAAGTGATAGAGATTTCCAGTGGAGTTCCTCGGTCTATGCAATACTAGACTGGCCTGCTATGGCATACAATAACTCTTTGACTAGATCATATGCTTCAAAAATATGTAATTATACAAATGCAATCCTTTGTCAATACACTGCAACACAACAATGTGCACAATACTGTCAATATTTATTGTATCATCTGTATTCTCTGCATTCCATAGTGCACCTTTCATAAGCGTATCATGTTTTTTGTGTTGTCACCAATAGTGTTTACATCACCTTATTGACACTTCATGTTTTCACTATGTACCCTTGATTTAGATGTGTCGCAATGTGCCGGTGTGGATAGCCATGCCCTATGGTAATTCACCAGCTGCACTGAAAACCTGCCCAGAGTTATTGCTTGCTGGAGGGCAACATTTGTTTCCATTGTTGGCCACACACAATGCTTTGTTTGCCAGTAGTCCATGGGGTCATTGTTTCTCCCTAGAACATAGCTATCTTTCAAGAATGCAGAAACCAACCACCTCACATGCAGTGGAACCACTCCTTGGAGCTACATGGTGTTCCTACATGTCAGTTACCAACCCTTACTCAGAGAGATGTGCTTCCACCAGTGTCACCACCAATGTTGGACTTTTGCAGCCCCTGCTGAGACCCATGCATTGCCCTGTGTTCCGAATGGAATGGTCTTGTTGACGATGTAGGTGCCTGTGCTGCTGGTTGAAATACTTTACTGTTTTGTGCCTTAAGTTTCTCCCTCTCATCCTCTACAATGCAACACTCCACTCGATCAATAAGCATCTCTCTATATTCCTTGACAGAATGCAAGTCCTCAGAGAGATGCTATGATTGCCATGACTCCTTGTTGTGACAAAGTGCTGATGGCCCTTTGGCAGAAATTCTGAATTTGTGTTTAAATTGGGGATCCAGAAAAGTGGCAAGAATGTATTCCTCTTTGCTTTTAATGGAAACTATGCAAATATCTTGTTCAAAGCACAGCAACATATCCTTTACCAGTTGATGCATGTCTGTGTTGTCATTATGGTAAGATTCATCAGTGGTAGACCTGTCCCTATGGGACTCACCAGCATGGTTGCCTCCTCAAAGGGTTTCATCAGCTCACATACATTGCACGTTAGTTGCCATTGGCCAGGTGCCAAAGAGGCTCCCTCCAAAGCCTTGCAGTTTTGCATGGTGTACTAACTAATGACCTTATTCTGCTTGTAAAAATGCTCTAATATTTACAGTATGGAATTTCCACTGGTAGGGACCTCCATTTTTTATGTGGTGATGGAGCAGGTTGTTAAGCTCTTGTATTTAATATAGAGACTTGTGTGCACTGTAGGAACAACTAAAATTGGCACAGATTTTGCTGGCAAAACCAAATTTAGAAAATGTGCAAAGCAAAGCAGGGCACATGCACCATATCACCTATCCTCAAGGCAGTGATTATGTTGGATCTGTTATCAGCAGACACAAAACCAGCTTTTAAGGAGTGGGATGCAAGCCATTTCTCTATCACCAGCTCTAGCTTACTTAAAACATCTATGGCTTCGTGGGACTGTCTTTTAAAACAGCCTCCTTGAAAACAATAACTGCGGCTTGGGATATGCCAGCATGGAGCTACACATGATATCAGTTCTCTGAAACCAGTTTTCTACAAAAGAATACTGCAACACACCCACTATGAACATCTTGGAAACCTTTCCATTCTGCAGGCATTCTTTGGGACTGTTTTTCTGAAGTTTTTGACTCCTTCCCAGGAACTCAGTCAGTGTAGGTTGGCAGGACATGGCAGAAGAAACCTGTAACTTTATTGGTTTAACAACATGACTAGAGGAGTCTGGTGACTGTAGAGGCAGTATGTATGGCCAGTCTTTGACTCTTGCCATCATCTACAGCAAAGCCAGAGTCATCATACTCTTCTGCAGCAGGAGCCATAGGTATTATTTGGAATGAACTAATTGTTGGCAGTGGCACACTCTCTGACACATAATAACATCACTACTTCTCTTATCTGCCCCAGAGCCTTGGGAACTTTTTGGAGTACTTCTGCTGCTGCTAATTGTGGCACCTCTGACCTGCTGATAGTGGGTCTTCCAGTCAGATCTGTGGTTGTGCTTCAGGTGGAGTCTCGTAGAGGAGGTGCCTAGGTGTGAGCCTGCTTTTCCCCTCCTCACAAGCTTTTTGCACAGACATTAGATAACAATATGCTTAGCTTTTGGATCCTGAGTGATGGACTGAGAGGTTACTGAGGGGCTGCTACTACTACTACTACTACTGGGGC